>BSBM01000370.1:1455000-2655000 GCA_027924585.1 Larix kaempferi | reverse complement strand
AAGTTGTCTCCCTCACTGGAAGTGGGGAGAGGTGTGGCCTTGGGGGCAAGCAATGATCCAGGTACTGTCACCTGAATCCCAACTCCTCCGTTTAGGCTAACTCCTAACGAAGCCAAGGGGGGTAGTCCCTACAAAGAGTTTCACTAGGGTTCTTATGTTTTATAAATGTTTTGGTGAAATGATGCTTATGGGTGTTGTTTAGGAGTTTTCTTGTGATGAGACCAAATTAAATGTAAAGGTGAACAACAGATAATAAGCAATCCACGTTGCGAGATAAGATAACAAGATGGCAGTACGATTCAAGATTTGATAAATCACTAAAGCATTCACAATATGAAATAAACACAAAGACAAATGGTCCTGATCAATATATAAACTTTTAGATGACCAGTGCCTTATGGAGTCAAAGAAAAGTAAGGATTGTGATGCTGAATGTGTGGGTCTTGAAAAAATGTTGTTCGTGAGATCGTTATGAAAATTATCTTGGTAAATTGTAAATTTTAATGGTCTTGATTATTAAAACTAAGAACAAGGATATCAAGAGAGTAAACCTTAAGCAGGAAAAATACTGGCAACCTCTTAGATGATAGGTCGGGAGCACCCAGATTGCAGAGAATAAGTGTACAATGGCTTGACCACTCTCGAGTCTGACAGTGGATTCCCGGCACCACCTGTTTCAGGAAGCAACCTCAGTGATTTGAACTGGTTTTGGAATGGATAAAGTTTTAATTATGTTATCACTTGTGAGTTTAGCAAGTCCTTCACCTTTCTGAGTACTAGCCCAACCTTTGGAAGTTGGCAGAGCATACGGGTGTTGGATAATCAACCAAAAATAAATTAATTAAGGGGAATGTGAGTTGAAATGTTTTATTATTAAGAGCATCATTCAACTCTCCGATAGAGAGCGCTCTTGACTTAGTCTTAAGACCAAAGTTCAAGAGACTTTTCTAATCTAATATGCCTAATGCAAGGGGAAAATGCAAGTCTAAAAAATACTCTCCGACAGAGAGTGCTCTTGACTTGGATTTGGCCAAGTTCAAGAGGCTTTGTTTATTTTATTGCAAGTAAAAGCAGTTGCGAAAATAAACCATATGATAGCTCAACAGATATAAAAGACAACTAGCGTGCTACTTGCGAAATGAAATAAGATAAAAAGACTTAGTGTTCTACCAACAAATTTAATCTAAGGTGGGGTCTTCCTCCGAACAAGGTCAACCTCTAAGAAACACTAGCACTTGAGAACTTCCCAGCTAGCTGAGATTTCGACCAAGGCAACTAACGAGGAGAGAGGAGTAACCATAAAGTTATGTGGTCCTACCCTTGAGATGAAATCCCAAGGATACTACCTCAAGTCAAAACTTGGAAGAGAGTATGGAAATGAAAAATTTGATTACTCTAAAACGGAAAATGAAAGATCTAATCTAACCAATCACAACACTCTTCCCCAAATGGGGAAGAAAACCAAAAAAGTGGAGGCTTCCTCCACTTGAACTTTTATTATGAGTTTACAAATGCCTTGGGTTTTAAAACCTTGAAGGACTTCTTTGAGAAACGTAAGATAAACAAATTATTGTAGTAAAACCTGGAAGCCTTTTAAGGCTTAGTACAAAAAGGAGATTGTTCTTGTCGCTTAGTTTGGATCTTCCCCTTGTATGTATTTTGTTTTTCTTCAAATGATACTTCACAAATTTTATCTCCTCTTTTAAGAGACCTACACAATGAAATTTGAACCTACCAAGTCCCAAAACGATAACTAAGGTCTAAAACATAAAGTGCATGAGATTTTGACTCGAAAATATTACTATGGGAAAATGGACCAGTGAACAACTAATGCTCAGAATGTGATGGGAAAGAGATCTAAAAAGTAAAATTTTTGAAATATTTTTTATGACAAAATTCTATCTTTGAGATGGAAACAAAAATTTAATAAATGCAAACTACACTAATGAAAAAATGGAATCCTAAGTGCTCTAAAATCTAGCTCTTTCAATGTATGAGATTGTGAATAAAAGAAATAGAACCTTGAAAATTTTATGAACGAGTGCAATACTTATAACTTTGAAAAGAGATTAAACTATATTAAAAGCACAAGATCTAACACTAAGTATCTTACTCCTTTAACATCTAACCTTAACCATTCGTTTTTGTCTTTTATTGATGTTTTTTAGGGATGGACGAATGAAGAGAAGGAAGGGTGGTAGAAACGAGATTAGGGAAGAAGGGATGAGGGGAGAAAAACGAAAGAGAAGAGGAGGATGTTGGGTAGAAGAAAAACGAGGCTAGAAAGAGAGGAAAAACGAGGCTAGGGAGATCTAGGGTGTGGGTGTCAAAGCAAAGAAGATTCAAAGAGCAAACATGGAAGCTAGAAGATATAAGCTTAGGGTAACCAGTGATTGAAGTTTGAGGTTTTTGTTGATGGAAGAAGTAACATTTCCGCCTTGATGCAAATCCTTAGATCTTGCTCTTTGGAGGTTTCCTGAAAACAAACTATTAGCAAAAGTTTTTTGTTGGTGGAGAAGAGGGAGATACAACCGAGTTCATCTCATCTCAACCATTTGAAGATCTGCAATGCACATACACTTATACAAACAATGCTTGATTAAATCTAGAGAGTTAGACAAGAATGAAAAAAGAGACAAGATAGTAAGACCGATTACAATTTGTACTCTTTAAACTATCCAAGCCTAAGCCTAGCAAACAAATTGGACCATCAAATGCTTTCCCTACACTCTTAATAAAGAGATCCAAGCATAAATTTAAATCAAGATTGAAATTGCATAAATGAAGAAAACATCACAGATATTACCTCAACAATGTATTATTAACTCATGAACCAATAGAAGTGCACACCATTTGCCTCCACAGCCAACTTTATTTCCAATGATAGCAAATAGCTATAAGCTCTTACAATCTCCGCAAAGTAAGTTTACAATAATAATCCATGAAGAATGATGAAAAAGAGCCTCATTATATAGCAAAACCAACTGCTAAAACCCTAATTCGAATTTGGCATAAGGAGAGCCAAAAACACTTGACAAAACTCCAAATTCCAATCACAAACCATTGGAGCAATATACAATCACATAAGTCGAGTTTTAAGGAGTTGCAACTTGAGAGGAGCCCATAATTTGAGGAAGGAGCCCCACATGCATTGATTTCAAAATCCAACAACCCATTAATCAATTGCCAAATCACAAAAACGAATTTGCATGAATGTGGGCGAATTTCTCAACTGTAGATCACTCTCAATGCTCCGAAACTGATCTGAATCAGGTGGGTGAAGATTCCAATCATCATAAATGCTTTTTGCCATGTCATTTTGACTTTTATTTTATTCAATTTGGCCTTTTTTGGAGAGATTTAAATTATCTCCAATTTATTATTTTTTGAAAATTTTAATTAATATTACTCATTTTTTTATTTTTTGAGAAAATATTAATTATAAGGCCAAATAATTGTTTGAAAATTAGGGTTAGCTGGTCCGAGGATCATGAATGATTTTTGGCTTAAGTCTGGAGCCTTCAATCACTGAAATCGGATCCCGGTTGACTGACATATTACAAATTGAAATTTCTCTATTTAAACTATAGAGAAATTTATTAAAATTTAAAAAATAATTAAAAACCCAAATTCGACGGACCCGGTAAAATTTTTTCAAAATTTTTCTGAGGGTCCTAGAGACTTGGGACATGACCAGAACCTATTCTAATAGTGTCTAGTAGGCTTATATACATTAGTTGGACTCTAATAACCCCCCACGGCTCAAATTTTCAAAATCAGGCATTCCAACTTTGGAGGAAGCAGGAGAAAACCTCATCGATTATAGCTCGGCTATAGGCAAAGTATAATTGACAAGGGAAAAAACTCCCTAGAATACCTTAGTTGCTTAATCAAGTCATGCGGGACCGAGACACTCAAAATCCTACTAGCACACATTATTACAAACCCCCATGGGGCCATGGTCGTATCGACTAAAAACAAAAACTGGCTAGCCAAAATTGGCTGACTGCTGCAATCTGAAACCCAGATACTCTGGAAGTGAACATTGATGTGTTCCAACACTGGCGGCTCAATAAGGTTTCAACTATTTGTACAAAATAGGTGATAACAGAAACTAACCTACAATTCACTGACTTACAATCTGTTCAATTTAGATTAGGCTTCTAACCATATTTATTTCTTAGATTTATTACTAATCTTCTAATCGAAATTTGCTTTTTTGTAGATTAGTTACTAACTACAATCTAGGGCAGTATCTAACCATCAAATTTTCTAACTTCACTAACTTCTATCAGTTAAACAGTCTCAAAAGCACTGGTCTCTATTTAATATATCTCATTTTGCTTTCAACTTCAAGCTATCAAATGCAATGGTTTAAATGTTTATTTATTCACAAGCATTTAATCTGATGTTGTAGATCTGATTATTTGTATCATGTTATATCTCTTTGCTTCGATCTATTTCATTCCGGCTACCTATTTCGCTTTTCGTAATATCATTTTGTGTACTTGCAGTCTTAAAATTAACTCCTTTAGTACTTTGTTTAGCTTTATTTTCTTAGGGTCTATCTCCCTTAGCTTTGTTTAGGAGTTGGCCTAAGCAAAGGGGTTGAGTGTTGTGGTGACAATTGCACCCAACCTGAATTTGTCCCCAAGGCCATGCCCAGTGAGTTCAAGGTTTTTCTCACCCAGGAGCAGATTAGGCGGAAACAGCTACTACTGTCACTGATTACTTTGTACTTCTGTTACATTGACAGAAATTCCATTTCTGTGCTTGAACCTATATTATTCTCTCACTGTTACATGGTTTTCAAATTCTGCTTTTGATATTTGTCATAGCCAGAGTATGAAGGCTAACAATTCCACAAATTGTGAGACATTTAGCTGAAGTAAGTAGCAGTTCAACAGCTAGAAATGGGATATGGCAGTGTCAACAACAAAAAATAGGGATCTCTATGAGATCATGATACTGAAAGAAAATACGTCTTTGACAAAATCCTGGAAACCACTAAAGCATCCAGTTTGCATTCTGATTTCTCAATAGTTCTAAACTTTGGAAGAGTTTATCTTATTCAAATGAAAGTAATTCTTGACAAATGTTTCTAACATAGATATAAATTCATTTGGCTGAAGAGTCACCCTAGCGCAGAATCAGCTTATCGTCTAAAACTCCATAAAATTTTCAAAGCAAATCAGATCCTTAAAAAATAAAAAATTGAAGCAAACAAAGGGAAAAAAATGAATCAAATGTATTTATTTTTTACCTTCTCTATGAGTCTCTTCAAGTCGTTGATTCTGTTCCTCTGCTTTCTGGCGAGCAGAATCTGTCAACACAATAAGGTACTCCATTTTCGAAAGTTGTTCCTTCGATGTTTCCAAATACTTATTCTTCTCTTGAATAGTATTATGGAGGTCTTCAACAAGCTTATTCTTTTTTCTTAGGTCTTCATTGTGTATTTGAGCGACTGTTTTCAGATCACCCTTTGAACGAAGATGTTTTCCAATAGGACTTGCAGCATTGTAGTCCTCAGAACGAGCAACCCATCCATATAACTCACTACCTGGATCTCGTCCATAATATTCCTTCCTACAATGATGGTTCTCAATAAATGACCTTTCAAATGAAAGGGCATCATGATACCCTTCCCAGTCCTTGCTGAACTCAAGGATAGCTTTACCTAAATGGCCTTCGTAGTTCCACAAAGCATGAACTTGAATAGGATGAAAACCAGCGAATCTCTCCTTAAGTTCACTATTACCAGCACCAATATACTTGCCATCCACCATTGCCCTATGTATATTAACAATGATGCCCATCCATGGCCATACAATTAAGTCCTCCGAATTTGGCCTCTGTGGCGTCTCCTGCTCTAAGTGCACTGTACGTTGTATTGGTGGGTCAGCTGCATCTGTAAGGTGAGATTTTAAGAATTTCTCCAGCGCCCTGTGGCCTCCTGTAGCTTCAACTCCCCTTTTCCCTGCACCTACTCCACTTGCATGTTGAAGAAGGTCCTTGTATTTATAATCTTGCTTTTTCTTTCCCTTACAAAAAGGGCATCTCAATGTCCCATCTATATTTCTTATTATATGGAGGCCCTTCATGAGTTCATTAAAACATTTCTCTTCACATTCTTTAATCTCAGAATCACTCATGTCATCTTCACTGTCACCAGAAAAGTATTCCATTGTGAAACTGTATTCCAAACTGAAAGGAAGATCACTACAATGGCCAGTTGTTGACCAGAAAACCTAATTAAGTACGTCCGGAAACCTGTAAAGTCAGGAAAGGGAGCTCATAGGTTATTTGCCAGTACTATAATAAAATTCCAGAACATATAAACAGCAAAACCATATCAAATAAGTAACATCAGAATTTGAAGGATTTTTGCAGGTGTTGACAAGTACAACATTAATCAAACTAAATCAAATGAACTACAGACAAATCCATTAAAATAATTTGCAGAAACCCCAGCAAAACAAGCATTGTATCTTGGAATTCACATGAAACATTTCTTTATAACACCCGAGCAATAAATACACTTTAGAAGTGAAAATAATGGAACATAGCCAACATCCTAACATCAAATGATCAATCATCGGAAGAAATAATGCATCATCATTTTTCTGTGCAGAGTGTTCACAGAAATCTTATTGAGAAAGGATGATTTCTGAATGTCAAAATCATAGATTGGCAATAGAATGGAAGAGTATGCAGAAAGGATATGATGAATACACAAAATATCAATATTGAAATGAAGACAGATGGAGTAAAAGCTAGCAACCTCTTAACCTAGCTCTTAATATTGAAGTAGGGGAATGCATTGGGGAAGACATTGGGTTTGAACCAAAGAATAGTTAATTTGGTTTTGATATCTTTCAATTGAGATGGATAATGGTGGAACATTGTTTGTGAAATATCAGGCATAGTAACAATGATTCAGTTAGAACAATATTTACAGAACATAGAGATGTGTTCAACCAGCCCTCTAAAGAGTAAGGACTCAAATAGGACTCCACTAAAAGTTAGAGCACATAGAATTGAGTCAGTTTGATCACAAAATTGAAGCAAAAAAAAAAAACAGAGATTGAATATTATATATATTATTGAGGTCAGAAACAATGAATGGGATGTTCCAGTGGTTATGGTCAAGAAGAAAACTTTAAAAAGCTGGCTTGGAGTGGAATATCAGGCACTAAACAAAACAAAGCATTGATGGTTAATTTACTATGATGGGATGTTGCCACTCTTAGCAAAGAAGCATTGTTATGAATCCAAGGAGGCATGATCATGTGACAGCGGTGCTGTCGATGAATTGTAGGTGGGCATTTCAGTAAACAATTTTTTATAGCCCTTACTCCGGGTTCGAGTTCTTGCCAGTTGCCCCAGTTATTTTGCATGATTTTGTGAATCAGAAGCTTAAACAAGAATCAAATGATACTTTGTGGCAATTGGAGGCCAGATTTTGTCTGTGATTCTGCAAACAAGCAAAAAGAGAGATGTTAGAACCCTCAATGTTGTTGGAGACTAGTTTCTGTCAGAGCTGGTTCATAGAAAGAGAAACCAAAGTGAATCATCAAGGACTCAATGTGTTTGTGACTGCACCATCTGAACAAGAACACTACGAATGCAGTAGCAAACCTTGAGCAGCTGTGGAGGACCATTGTACCAGCAGTTGGTTTAATGCAACAAATACTGGCTGTGAGAAGTGGTAAGATGCTGAGAATCAGGACCTGCAGTGAGATGATAAGCAGGAGAACGCAGTAAATGTTAGGGTTTCAAGATGAGCCCATGGTAACCAAGTGCAATGGTAGTGTTCAAAAACACCTATAGGCTATAAGCAATCAAGCACATATTCGTGAGATCTTAAAGAGCACAATGCATTGTGTGTATGCATGTGTATGTCTTGCATATCAAATGAGGCTAGAGCCTCACCAATAAATAGGTTTATGGTTTACCCCTGTTAAGGCCTAGATTTGCTCCATAAGCAATCTGGCTGGGTTAAGGGCCAGCATACTCCATTGGGCTGGTATTTAGACAACATCCCCAGAGACAGTTTGTTAGATTCAAAGTTGGTTCCCATTGAGGTCAGGTATATGATTGGTACATTGATGTTTCCTTAGTACAAAGACAGATATTTCACAAGTTTCATCAGTTTTGAAAAGATCCATATTTTTAAGGTAGTTTTCCTATTTTTTAGGAGACAAGGTTCGGAGGTCCGCATGACAAAGATGATCACATTTTTCGTATCCTTGCGAGCTCAGGATTCCAATGAGATTTTTTCAAGAAAACATGCAAGATACTTCAATTTTTCAGTTAGGGTTTTGACTTGCATGGCACATGCACGGACATGCATCACTTTATATGCCAATGTCTGGCACATGCACAGACATGCATCACTTTACATGGCAGCTTCAGGTACATGCGTGAACATGCATAGCTTTGAGGAGAAAGTGGTTTTTAACTACAGTACATGCATGGATCACTTGAGTCTTCAGGAGCGCACATAGGGATTTACTTCAGTTAAACAGGGCACATGCATGGGCCACTGGAGTTATTGGAGCGCATGCATGAGTCACTTGCATGATCTAGGGCCCATGCATGAGTGAGTTAGCATCAATATGAGTTAAACCAGGGCTTGGATCAGTTAACTAATGAGCGCCCTTAGTAGACGGGAGTGAAGAGCACTTCACCTCAATGCACATGGGTTTTCAGTCACTTCATCGAAGTTTATCTCAAAGAATTTCCTTCTTTGCATGACAAATGCGCTTCTCCTTCTCCTTGACCTAATGCGCCCCCCTCTTAACCGAAGAGCAGTCTTCATTCTTTAAAAGAAAGAGATGCATAAGCATTTGAGGTCAGATGCAGGAGCTTGTTCTCTTCCGCGATTTCTTCTCTTATTTCTAGCTTCCATACTTTTGTGCAGGGAAAGTCATTGTACTGGTTTTGTGTTTGTCTCTTTGATGCAATCAGCTATTTGCTAATACTAAATAAAATTTTGTTATGCTTATGTTGAGCTCTCCGTTACGATGGTACCAGTACCAACGCACCTGCAGAGGTGCCCCAGGGAGAGGCGGTCATTTTTCTCACCAGGAGGGGTGTTTAGCCTGTTTTTTCTAGGTAGTAGTTATGGCCACACCCTCTGGCTTCTCCCTTGGAAGTATTATGGCTTAGTGGCATTGCTGACTGCCTCATGAAAGGGCTTGAAGCCCTGAGGTTGGTGTCCGAGGCTTCCAGGGTTGGTTCATTGGGTCACATGACCCCAACCCTGATTTAGCATTCCAGTGACGGTTCTTTCACCACTGAGGCATCTATTTCTCCTCCAGGTCACCTCCAGCACCCTCCTGGCCCTCAAGTTCACTAGTGCCCTCTCTTTGGGGCCTCCTTCTAATGATGACATCATCCTTGGAGCCAGGTTGTGATGCTTGATTAGGGGGGGGGGCGTTAAGGGATATTCACTTATGTTGGGGTTAGTTGGGGCATGACAACCCACCCTTCCACAGTCTGGCCTTCAAAACGGACCAATATGCTTGTTTTTGGCCATTTTTCTCATGTATGGGTCAAATCTGGGGAAAACACTCCAATTTACCCACTACTTTGATTATTTTATATTATTTTTGTTTTAATTTTAAGTTGACATTTATAATTTCAAATTGACATTTAAAAAGGCATGTCGGCCGGGATTTTATTTTATTTTTGTAAAGTGAGTGTGAAAAGGTATAAATAACTTTTCCTCACTTCATTTTTAGACAACAACTTATGGGATAAAACTTTTTTTTCTGATTTTTACCCTTCTTGGGCTCAATGGAGTGACGCGCACCTCTTGAGGATGGATATGCTTGCTAGTTTGGGGACACTTCTTTGAAGATTCTTTGCTAAGGTGATGCTAAGAGTTGTTTGATTAACAAATGCACAAGAAGGTATCCAAGTCTTTTCTCTTGATATTTCTTTGTTAAATGTTGGAATTGTCTTGTCTAAGGTTGAATGGTAGCCATTGATGTTGCATTTTGCCCTAGCATAAGTCATTTTCAGCCTTTAGTTACCCTAGCATGGTCAACTTGAGCTTTAGGTCTCCAAAGTTTGTCTTAGCTAGGGCATCACCAACCAACTCTTGCAGTTGTTGACGAAGCCCTAGTTTTCCAAACTTGGCAAGTGCCATCTCAAGGGGAGGCTGTCCTCCTTGATGCCTAGGGTAGGGTGAACTTCTCATGCAAACCCTAGGTTGCTCTTCTACTTCTTAAAACCCTAATTTCTGAGTTTGTGCATTTGTAAATATTATGTTAGGTTAGTTTTGTTAAATTTTTTGTAATTTAGACTTTTACTTTTTATTTTTTTATAAAATTAAAATTAAAATTCCTAAACTAAACCCTAATTTTCTGTGTTTTAACCCTAATCTGCAGAACTTGCTCTCTCTATCCTCCTCGCTGCCTTCCTTTTTTCCCTATCCGAAGCTGCTGCCCCATTCTCTGCTGCTCCTCTTACCCGCGGCTCCCTTCTTCCACCTCTCCTTTCCTCCCTTACCCTCGCTCTCCCTTGTTTTCTACTCGGCCTCCCCTCCATTCTTCTTCTACCCTCTCGGGCCCCCTCTCCTCTTGCTCGCTGGCCCCCCTCTTCAAACCTTGGACCTGTTGCTCTTCTCCTTTTTCCCTCTCCACTGGCCGCCTTCTCCTCTACTTCTCCTTCCTTCTTCCCCCTTTTCTCCCTTCTTTCCTATGTTGCAGGAAACGGCCAACCCCCCTCCGTACCAGGCACGTTTCCGCTTGGAAACGCTGAAACGCGTTTCAGACCGTACAATACCGTACCACGCATGCGAAACGTGTATCATACGGACTGAAACGCATTTCCAGCGCGTATCACCGTCCGTACGCCGCGTTTCCAGCTCGAAAAAAGGTTGTCCGGGCCCAAAAAATATTTCTGGCGCCTTCTTCGCGGGTTAAGTCAGTTAACTCGGGTTTAGTAAGGTCGATTAGGGTTTAGGAAGCAATTTCTTTTTATACATTGAAGATTTAACTTCATATCATCACAAAGAGTCATTCACAAAATGCATTGAGCAAGTGACAACTACTTCAGGAAAATGATAAGGTGAGTTCGATCTGCTTGCTGCCAGGGACATGGAACAGGCATCCTTGACAGCTCGGGGATACCAGTAAAAAAGGGAAATGTGTGTGCCCATCACCTTCAACAAGAAACAGAAGAGGCACATCCTCATAAAACACTGTTTAGAAAACAGCTCAGCACCCAACCAAACAGGTAACTTAAGATCAGACACAATAATTCAAAATGTACCCTCTACAATGAAAAATGAACACCTGCAACACAGAATCAGACTTCTGCAGTTACTGCTAGGCAAAAATCAAACCTCTGTCACTGTTTTTTAACTCGGTTTTTATGTTCTGAAGAAAGAAAAAATACTGAAACCACTGGCGATATCCAGCAGTTTATAGAAGCCGTCAGGAAAATGCCCAAAATTTTACCAGACACTACTAGTAACTATTCACTCCTAAACAGTTTCTGGCATGCCGGAATAATTTCTGGAACAATTTTCAGGGTCCTTAAGTGTTAAAAACTGCAAACATGTTTCCAGGATTTGTAGCCTAAGCTACCCAAAAACTCAGATCATAAAGTGCAATTAAAATAATCTACTAGAAGATCTGTGCTCATCAAAGTGTGCAAAGTTCAATGGCGTCATTTGGTATAATAGAAATGGAGTGATGGAATTATGACTGAAATGTGATGACTCATGAGTAAAAATGTGATGATATAGTTAAATGTTTGAAGTTTGAAATTATCATTAATGATTTATCACTTGTAAGTTGTCATTTATGTTTCACAATTTAATTTTCTAATGTCCTTCCTAATTTGCTAAGACATATATATATATCGCATTTCCCCGTTTCCCAAATTTTGGGGGGTCACGTTTCCATCGCGTTCCCGTATCGGATACACGTTTCCGTTTCCCTGTATCATGCAACTTAGCTTCTTTCCCATCACCATCTCCTTCCTCCTTTTCACTCTATCCCTCCTTCCCTTCTCCCCTCTCTTCCTCATTCCCTATCCCTTCTTCCTCTCCTACCTGCGGCATCCTCTTCTTCCACTTGACACAGGTCTGCAATAAATTGCAGACCTTGTGATTCTCCCTTGTTGCCTCTTTTCTGCACATACAAAAACAGAAAATTAAATTATTATGTTAGCTCAGTTTGTAAGATAGTTTTATTTGTTTCCTTCTTGCTTGCATCATAAAGTCCTCACATTGTTAACAAAATTACTTTTCTGTTGCTATTAGAGGTCTGAAAATTGCACAGTTTGAAAGTCATACCTCATTAAAAACCACTGAAGTTTCATTAATTGCACTCATCTTTTCTGTGGGTAATATAAAGGAGAAATACTAACACTGCCGCATACAGATCTGAAAATTGTATTTTGGGTAAATTGAATTGATGCTCATTTGATCTTTTAATGGTTAATATTGATTATTGATGAATTATGTCTATTGGATGCTAAAGTAATATTGACATTGCTTTCATTGGATACATTGCAATAGCATCTTAAACTCTCTTAACTTGGTTAATGAATACATGACAAGTGCTGGCAAGTGGTCTCTTACACTTAGTGCTCGTAGATTGACTTGGATAAGAATCTTTTTTACATTTCATTGGTGAATGGTTATTATGATATATGCATGTGATCTATTCAATGTTCTTTGGTGATTGATAGCACAATTGGTGATTCTTTGATCATATACTTTGCCTAATTTGCATTGGATGATTAATTGTTATATTATTTTCATATTGACTCCATTTAGGCACTGGTCTAACTACAAGTTGCATAGAGAATATAGTCCTTTGGTTGTACTAGTGTTCTACAGGGTCCATAAGGATACTTATCATTGGAGGTCACGACGCTCCGAAGAAGTTAGAATCGTGATCGAGGTGACATTGGATCACTTTTCTTATTTTTGCTTATCGGGAACTAGCCCTGCTAGTTTGCCCGGTAACACTCTCAAAGCTTGTTGGTATTTTGATGATTCATTGTGCAAATGCATGGAGGTTCTTAGCCTTTTACTTAGGCAAATCTGCCATTTAGAAGCAGTTTCTTTTTTTATTTTCCATCTCTATTGAGCTAGTGATAAAAGGGATCTCGCACCACCGTTATCAATTTATTAAATATTTCCTTTGGCTGCATTTATTTGTGTGCCAAAGATGAAACAAACACCGCTGTTACAGACCTTATTTCACTGATTTTAATGGTACAGCAGTCTAGAAATTACATTTTTCCTGCTGTTTTTTCAAGTTAGATCACAGACCTGAGTAGTTTGCACGTTGGATATCAATTACTTAACTAGATTTGCAGACTTTTGGACTTAAATACACGCTGGTATATTTATCTTACACTCAGATTTTGTCATTTGGGGCATTTACGTCAGCAAGTATTAAATATTTCCTTTGGCTGCATTTATTTGCATGCCAAAGATAAAACAAACACTGCTGTTACAGACCTTATTTCACTGATTTTAATGGTACAGCAGTCTAGAAATTACAATTTGCCTACTGTTTTTTCCAGTTAGATCACAGATCTGAGTAGTTTGCATGCTGGATATCAATTACTTAACTAGATTTGCAGACTTTTGGACTTAAATACATGCTGGTATATTTATCTTACACTCAGATTTTGTCATTTGGGGCATTTACAACAGCAAATACTCGCTGTTTTTTAATTAAATTTCAGTCATCTTTCACTGTCCTAACAATTATAATGCAGATCTGAAACTTCCTGACAGCATAAGGACATTGAGAGACCCCCCCAAAGGTTGAATTCAAAACTACCTCGAACAGAGAGGAGTGCTCAGTGCTATCAGTGACATATTGGATAATGTTACTAGAAGTTACATGCATTTCTACCACAGATTTTGTTGTCTTACTTAAGTCACATTGTTGAGCACCCTTATAATCTCTGCCGGTACCCCTTCAAGTAGTACAGCATTGGACAGCACCTATATATGGAATTTTTACGTCATACCCTTGCATATATCGAAAGTCCCCTAGGTATACCTAGAGCCAGCTTAGATAAATTGATCGGCTGTCTTGTTGCTATAGTACACCAAGAACAACACTCAGGGAGATTACTCTCTAGTACTTTGTTACTCGAGTAGTACGACTAAGGGCATGGTTGAGCCTTGTTACCCCCCAAGTTGCACTTGGATATACTTGCAGTTGAGCCGCTAAAGGATTGAACATTTACTTGTTCAAATTCAGAGGTTTAGAAGTCCAGCCAGCCATTATGGCCCTATTTACTTTCACGGATGTTCCATACCCCAAAGGGGAATTGTAATAAAATAGCGTAGCATGATGACTCTTTGTAAGAGGCTTGGCCCAATAAGACTTGGCCATTAGTACATTACTATAGAGTGCTTTTTTTACTTGTTAATTATATCTTGTTTTTAGTGATTTATAATTTTTGAGTTTTTTCACTCAATCCTCCAAAGCTGGAGTAATTGTCCTAGTGGTTAAGCCATGGTGGGTTATTAAAACCTAGTGTTTGATGTATATTACCATGCTAGTCATTGTCCTAGAGTCTTATGGACATGCGTTAAGTCCCCCTTTGGTTTTTTTTAATTTTCCATTAATAAAAAAAATTTCGTCACACGAGATATATTAATTGTAAAAATTGAATAAGTTAAAAAAAAAGGTACTAGGAGGCATAATATGCCATGGGGGTGCTCATTTTCTAACTCAAAGCACCCACTATACCCATGTACCCACTTTGAGAGTCAAATTAGTGATTTTTAATCACTTAATTTCATTTTCACTCAAAAAAGGAATAAAAAGCAAAATAAATGGGAAAAATCAGCATCCCATAAATCAGGGAAACATATTGGGGACATGTTTTAATCAGTTATTGATCTTCTACAGTGGTGGCAATCATGATTGAGAGTTAAGTGGACTTAGAGGGAGTTAACTCAACCTCTCGCATCTTGGCGAAGATCTCTATGAGAGCGGTGGCACTTCTCTATGAGAGGGGGTACACTTCAACTTCCAGTGTGGCGAATTGTGGATGGATAGGTGGCCAACCTCTTGAGAGGTGGCACCCATCTCTTCTAGTTAACTCTAAATCACTCCTAATCTCTCTCAAGTGTGCCCTCAATCACTCGTCTCTCTTCTCCACATGGCAATGCGCCCTCATTGGGATGCATGCCCTCTTTTGGCTATTTAAGCAAGGTTTTTCTCTCATTTTTGGATGGTTGTAGTGTGGAACCTCTGCTCAAGCTTTGAACTATTGTAATATTTTTTATGAGTTGAATAGAAAGACTTTGGAGGTCCATGGTGTGTTGCTCTTCAGTGTGCGGATGCATTGTCATGGTTCATGAGGTAAATGTGTAGTTGTTGTTATTTGCTTCTTTTGTTATCAATCTAGCCTTTGGAAAATTGTTGTCAATTCGTCGGATAAATGATTTGAGTTCAATTTCATTTATTTCTTATCTATGCTTAGAGATCTAGAGTGTACATTTACTATTTGTTTATACTTTATATGCATGTTATTCTAACCTCTTGCATGGGAAGTACCAGAGAGTACCAGATTTGATGCTCTTGTTGCAAGTAGTTTAAGTTGTGCAGGTTTCCTAAGTTGAAGGGGTGACTAAGTTCAATTGCCTCCTCCATCTCATTCAAAATTTTCAGAAGGACATAGTTCCTCCGCTTTGTTGATGTAATTGTAACTTCGGAATGTATTCACCTATGTATATTGTATTCCTATAGAGATGTTATTATTCCTCTATACGAAAGTGTTTGTATTCCTATGGAGATGTTATTATTCCTCTATACGAAAGTGTCGTCATTTATATTGTAAGTGTCGTAACTTATACTTGATGGGTTATTAGACCACCCTATTGGGGGTCGGCCCCTGTCAACATTATGTTATGTGGTTAAGTTAAGGCCGACCTAGTAAAGGTTATTAGGCAAATCAATTCAAGTATAAATAGAGTGCGGGAGGCACTCTATTTGATCATTCTATTATTCACTCACACACTCATTGGAGAGTGGCGCACATGTGAGAAAGGAGGACTAGCTACTAGGAGAAGACTATCTCTTATGCTTGGGTTGTATCATTGCTCTATCTATCTCTGAGGAAATTGCGGGGTTTTTCACCTTCTTGGTTTTCCCCAGTGAAACTCTGTGTCTCTTGTGTGCTTGCATTATTGTGTCCATGATTGATATACTATAGATATGCTGTACATGTTATTCTCTCAGTTAAGATCCTAGATCAGAATGAAATTTCAGAAAAACTAACATGGTATCAAAGCTAGCCTGAAAGAAGGCATGGTATGGCATTTATGACACTTGTTGCACTTGCGAAGCTAGGGCTTGGTATAGCGAAAACCAGTCATCGTAGCACTTTCGCTATAAATCCATTTTGGCAAAGTTTCAGGATCTGAAACTTTTACAGGTCGAAGATAAGATCCCAATGTACCTTGTGTCCGAAGCACAACTTCTAATTCGTTGTACTTTGTGTTTTATGATCTGTACAATCTAGGGTTTCTGCCTCTTCTAGAACTCAGTCATAAACAAGTGACCTAGGCAAAAAGGTCACAACTTGGGCTGGGAAGCTCCAAATGAAATTTCGTAAAAAGTGACAGGTAGGGGCACGAACTGTACTTTCACAGGCCGAAGGTTCAGAGGCTGAAAGTGAACCAGTGACACGTGGCACTCCGTACAAGTTTGCTCTTCTGTTTTATCCCATAAACAAGTCACATTGCGACACTTGGCATAACTCTCTCTCAGAGAATCCATTTGAGGTCAGACCTGTCGGGTTGGAAAGATAATAGGTCAGGCTACCACAGGCAGAATTTTCCGACCCTGTAGACCTAAAATTTTGGAGTTACACCAGAAACAATCAGATGCATATTTCTATAAAATCGGAATTGGATTTTGAGCACCTTCATTCATGGCTCCGAGAATTTAGGGTTTCGGAGAATGTTGGAATTTTAGTATCGGAGACCACGGCTAGATGCTCCTCATCAAAATCGAAATTTAGAGACCAAGATCGAATTTGTTGATTGCGCAGAAGGTCGGGCTTGATCAAACCCTAGTTCGGGACTTTGATCAAAGAGGTGAAAAATTAGGTCTTGTTACCAACTTATTTGTACCATAGTTGGATTATCTGAAGAGCCGTCATTTGACAAACATGATGAATGTTTGTACTCCAATGTATCAGAGGATCCAGCATGTATGCCTAGCCAGTTTTGGCTAGTCAGTTTTTGTTTTCAGTCGACATGACCATGGCCCCATGGGGTTTGTAATAAAGTGTGCTAGTTGGATTTGAGTGTCTCGGTCCCCCATGACTTGATTAAGCAACTAAGGTTTTCCAGGGAGTTTTTTCCCTTATCAATTATACTTTGCCTATAGCCGAGCTATAATCGATGAGGTTTTCTCCCGCTTCCTCCAAAGCTGGAATGCCCGATTTTGAAAATTTTAGCCATGGGGGGTTATTAGAGTCCAACTGGTGTATAAGCCTACTAGACACTAGTAGAATAAGTGTCGGTCATGTCCTAGGTCCCTAGAACCCTCAGAAAAAATTTCGAAAAAATTTTACCGGGTCCGTTGAATTTGGGTTTTTTAATTATTTTTTAAATTTAATAAATTTCTCTATAGTTTAAATAGAGAAATTTCAATTTGTAATATGTCAGTCCCCGGACAAATTTTTTCTGAGAGCTGCGAACCCTAGCCGCCGGCTCCCTCCTCGGCCGCTCGGCTGCTTCCTCCTGCGACGCCATGGCTCTTTCCTTTGCCGACTGCCTTGTGGGCAAGGCTCTTGACGCCCCCTCGATCTCTTTGGCTGCGAGATCTCCCTCTCGGAGGACATGCCCTTCTGATCCACCGAAGTCCCCCGGTTCGCTGAAGGTTGAAGCGCTTGATGCTGTTGCGGCTAGCAGCTCGAACCCACACCAGCAAGGCTCGTCTTCTGGCCGTTCGTCTGGCTTTTTTGTGGTGGAAGCTCCGGATCTGGTTCTTCCAGTCACTCAGGAAGCCGTTCTGCATGCGGATCACTACTCTCAGCGCGCCTTGGTTTGCAGGTTCAATGGTTTTTGGCCGAAGCTTGCAGATCTTCATTCTTGGGTCTTGTCTGCTTGGGCTCCTGTTCTGAGCTCTGATGCTCTTATTTGCCCTTGTGCTAGAGGGTTTTTTGTTGTCATTTTTGGATCTCCCGAAGATAGGGACCAGATCTGCAAATCTGGACCCTGGTTTTGGGGCAGATCTGGACTGTCCTTACAGCCTTGGACTCCTTCCTTTGATGCCTCTACTGCAGACATCTCCTCAGCACCAGTCTGGGTCCGATTACCAAATCTTCCCCTCCACTTTTGGGGACCTGAATCCCTGCAATCCATTGGAAATGCTCTTGGGAAATTTCACAGCAGAAGTCCTGAAACAAAAACGGCTTTCACAACCTTTGCTCGTATCTGCGTTGAGATGGACTTCACCAAGGGATTCCCTGCTCAAATCATTCTTCAAGGTAAAGACAGATCTTGGACTGTGAAGTTAGATTACGAACACATAAATTTCAGATGCAGAGTATGTTTTGATACCGGGCATATAGCTGCTAACTGCAAAAATTCAGAAAAAAAAGAAATTAGCCAAATCTCGTCGAAAGCCAACTTGGTGGGAGGGGGCGATCCCAGCTCACCAAAGTATTTCAAAGGATCCAGACTCGGAAAAAACCCTGGGTGATGCAGAACAGTCCCAGAAAAAACCCCGGGTGACCCAGCAGAACGACCCGATTCCCACAACGTCTTCAACAGGCCCAAGCTGGGCTGATCTAGCAGAAGAAGCTCTCTCGGATGCCGAACCAGATCAGTCCAAGGAATGGACGAAAGTAATAAAAAAGAAAAAGACTCCTCTCTCCAGGCATCCAGTGTTGACGCGCAGTCAAACTGGATCTTTGAAATAATTTGTTTGAACTTCAGCAAGTTGTGTTTGCCTGAAGTAGATGCATTGTAGACTTAGTGCGTCTCTAGAAGAAGAAGTTTTGGCCTTATTTGTGATGAAGAATTTTGGTTTGACAGAATTCTAAGATGTATCTTTTTGATGGCTCAGCCATAGTTTTACCAATATAAAACCTACTCGTTTTTGTCAAAAAAAAAAAAATGTCAGTCATCCGGGATCCGAATTCAATGATTGAAGGCTCCAGACTTGAGCCAAAAATCATTCATGATCCCCGGACTAGTTTATCCTAAGTTTCGGATGTCAATTAGGCCTCATAATTAATTATTTCTCGAAAAACCCAGTTATAGAGAAATTACTAATTAAAATAATAAAATTGAATATTTTGGAGATAATCCAAATCTCTCCAAAATAAGTCAATTTGAATAAAATAAAAGGCTAATTGACATGGCACCTGGCATTTAAGATGATTCCAATCAACTTCACTGAGCTTCAATCAACTATCCAGTCAGCACAAGTAGATCTCCCAAAGAGAATTCGCCCTCCATACATGCAAAGTCGAGTTTGGTGATGTGGAATGGGTATTAAATGAGTTTTGGTTGGTATTTGAGTTACATTGAATGGGAGTGGGGGCACCTTGCCTAGGTGGAGGCCACCTCCCACTCTCAACTACCAAGATTGCAATCAAAATATTGTTAAACTCCAAGCACCTACCTCAAAGCTCACGAGTCCCCAAGCTTGCTCACGTCATACCTCTTTGGAGCTCGAGTTTACCACATGGCACGTGGTTATTTGGTGGGATATGTTTCCAATGTGGAGATGAGGGGCGCCTTGCCTAGGTGGAGGCCACCTCCTCATCTCATTAACTAAAACTCAACTTGTTGATTGGATTTAACTCCAAGACTTGTAATTTGATTGGTTGTAACTAGATGTTGATTGGAATTCAACGTGTTAGGTGGTATTGGCTCCTTTCAAGCCAATTCAAGTTAGGGTAGAGGTAGGCTAGTGTTTTGTTATTTAAGAGAAGCATTTTAGCTCTCTTCTCATGGACTTTTTTGCAAAGAAACTCTGAGGAATTGTAATTCGATCTATATTAATAAAATTGTGACTTTGGAGGTCAATTCGTGGGGGCTCTTGGTGGCCATGCTTCATCACAATTCTGAGGTGATATTGTGACTGTTGAACAGTGTTGAGTGGAGTGAACTGTGTAGCTGCCAGCTTGTGGACAGTGGGAGAGCCCCAACTAGGGAGTTGAGTCGTGGCTCGTGAGGCTGTAGATACGTATTACACAGTACACTTTGTGCCATTTTGTTATATTGACTCTTATATGGAATATACATGAGCAAACTTTGGATTTTTGTCTTTTAAAAAATTTTATGTATTTTTGAGTAAACTGATTCATTAAATTCAAATCGACAAATTTATGACCTATTCATTACCGATTCTGATTCTGATTCTGATTTGGGGTTGACCCTCGACCAATTCCGAGTCCGATTCCGATTTTTCAAACATTGCTTTCAACACCTTCTGCAGACCATCAACAGTTGTAATAAAAAATGGGATAATAAGTTGGCGACAAAAATAGATCACTTGGAGAAGATATTGGATGAGAAATTTACAAATTTGGCAGTTAGTGGCATACAAGTAGAAGAACATAGGAATGCACAACATAGTGAACCAAACCAAGTAGAAACTTCTCACTCGAGGCTATCTAGCCACTAGCAACCCCCTTTTGGTCCTTGTTGCCGCTGAGATGCACACCTGGGGCCTGGGGGGAAGCGCAACAAAAATCTTTCGAAGCTGCTAGGTGCATCCTTGGGGGCAAGTCTCGAGTCAAGTGCTGTCACCTGATCCTGACTCCTTCGTTTAGGCAAACTCCTAACGAAACCAAAGGGGGTAGACCCTAATAAAGAGTTTCTAAGGCTCTTAAATTTATTTGGTTGTTACAGATGAAAGTAAGTTGTTTTAGGAGTTTTACAATGATGACTAATAATCAACACAAGAATTTTGCAACTTTAAATTTGATCAACAACATAAATATGAATGCATTCAAGACATAAGATAGAGAACTTAAAATATAGCAAATAACAAGACCAGTGTCGTGGAGTCAAAATAAAATAGTGCTTGTTGTTGTAAAGAAAACTGTTGTGCAATGCTCTTGGTCAATTTTAGATTATTAGAGTGAAAATGATTAGGGGGTGTTGTCCGCCAAATTGCACACCAGCAGCAGAAATCTTTCGAAAGCTGTCTCTTCACTAGAAGTGAGAGAAGTGTGGCCTTGGGGGCAAGCAATGGGCTAGATACTGTCACCTGAATCTCAGCTCCTCCGTTTAGGCCAACTCCTAACGAAGCCAAGAGGGTTAGTCCCTACAAAGAGTTTCACTAAGGCTCTTATATGTTTTAGGAGTTTTTTGATGATGATGACCACAATTACAGAAATGAACACAAGATAATAAGCAATCCACGTTGCGTTGTAAGAGTACAAGATCAACAGTATATCAAAGACTTTTAAAAAATGAAACAGCATCCACAGACAAATGATTTTAAAAGGACAAATGGCCCGACAATATAAATATATGAAAAATACAACAATTAGACCAGTGCCTTATGGAATCAAAAGTATGTATAGTGTTGGGGGATGCTGAAAAGTAAGTCTTGATAATAGTTGTTCGTGAGATCATTATGCAAATTATCTTTGTAAATTGTAAGTTTTAGGTGGTCTTGATTATTAGGCTAAGAACAAGGATATCAAAAGTCCGGAAATAGTACTAGTAACGTCTTAGATGATGGGTCGAAGCCACCCAGATTTCAAGAGGGTAAGTGTTCAATTGGCTTGACCACCCTCGAGTCTGACAGCGGGATTTCGGCACCACCTGTTTCAGGAAACAACCTCAGTAAATCTCGAAAGCAACGTCGGTTTGTTGGTTGGGGTAAAGTTTTATTAAGTTATCACTTGTGAGATTAGCAAATCCAACACCTTTCTAAGTACTAGCCCAACCCTTTCAGGTTGGCAGAGCATACGGATGTTGGATAATCGACCAAGATAAATTAATTATGAAGGGGTGTGAGTTGGAATATTTTATTATTAGAGCACAGTTCAACTCTCCGATAGAGAGCACTCTTGACTTAGTCTTAAGACCAAAGTTCAAGAGACTTTATTTAATCTAAATACCTAATGCAAGGGAAATACAACAACTAAAATGCTCTCCGATAGAGAGTGCTCTTGACTTGGATCTAGCCAAGTTCAAGAGGCTTTAGTTCTTTTTAAGAATGGAAGCAGTTATAACTTGAAGAACAAAAATGAAGCTTAAATAACTGAAAGTGAAAAGATGATAACAAGACTTGAAACAAACTGGGAATAAATTTAGTGTTCTACCAAGCAATATTAATCTAAAAGTGGGATCTACCTCCAAACAAGGTTGATCACTGGAACCACTAGTCCTTGAGAATTTCCAGCTAGCTGAAACTTCGACAAGGAGGCTAATGGGGAACGAGAAGCTACCACAAAGCTATGTGGTCTTTGGGATGTAATCCCAAAGTTTGCTCACTCTAGTCAAAACTTGGAAATGGAGTACAAAAATGAAATATTAATCTAAGAACTGAAAGAGAAAGAGAGATCTAAGTTAAGCAAAGCACAACACTCTTCCCCAAATGGGGAAGAAGAACCCAAAAAGTGGAGGACTCCTCCACTTAGCTTTTTATTAATTTATTACAAATGCCTTGGGTTTGAGACCCTTGAAAGGACTTTGAGAGATATAGCTTGGAAAATATACTTGAAACAAAACTCTTAAGAATTTTTTACAAAGGATCCATAATTACTTTTTTGGTTTGGATCATCCCTTTGGTTTCTTGATAGCTTCTTGTATTAGAAGCTTCTTTCTTCTATTTGCTTCAAATCTTCTCAAAGCTTCTCTTTCTCAAAGAGAGATCTATCACAATGGAGCAACTCAAATACCCATTAGCATTAGAAAATCGAATAACTTGAAAGTAGCAAACCTAAAAGTTTGATGAGATCTAAAGCCTAAAGCAAACTATAACAATATGAAAGTAGCTTCTAACATAAAAATGACTAAGTGCTTTGAAAGACAATGCAAATTATTAGTTTTTTATGAGATCTATCTATGCCAAGTATGATATCCACTAATCAAAACTGATGCAAAGCCTAACTCTTGATGAGATCTAGGATGCCTACTTGAAATATTTCAAAACATAAACATGAAAGTCACTAACCAAGACGAATCTTTAACTCTTTTTTGCTAGTTTTAATGTGTTTTTAGGGCATTTTTTGGAAGTGGATGAGAAGAAGAGGAAGGCTTTTCTAGGGTGGACGAGAGCAAAGAGAAAAGAGGCAAAACGAATGGAAGACAAGGGCTAAAACGAGAGCTAGCAAAGGTAGAAAAGAGTGAAAAGGAGTTGGACGAGAGGGGAGATGAGGAGAGGAAAAAGAAGACGAAAATGAGTGGAAAAAGAGACCAAAAAAGAGGTAGGACGAAGCTAAGTTTAGGGAGAGAGAGCTAGGACGAATGGAGAAGAAGAGAGGGTGGAGATAGGAGCACTTGGATGAGGAAACAATGGAGGAAAACGAATGGGAGCTATGGAGGAAAAACGAAGGGAAAGAGGCCAAGAGGTCTAGCAAGAGTGGATCTAGGGCCTTTTTGTAACCAGTAACCAGTTGAGAAGTAAACTTGTTGATGGAAGAAGCAAACTTTTCCACTTTGATGCAATCTTTAGATCTTGCCTTTGGGAGGTTTCCTGGAAACAAACTATTAGAACAAGTTTTTTGATGGTGGAGAAGAGGGAGAGACAACCGAGTTCATATCATCTCAACCTTTTGAGAATCTGCAAGCATACAACACTTACACAAACAAAACTTGGTAAAATTTAGAGTGTTAGACAAGAATGAAAAAAGAGACAAGGTAGTAAGACCGATTACAATTTGTACTCTCAAGACTATTCAAGCCTAAAACTAACAAACAACTTGTACCATCAAATGTTTGTTCTATGCTCTTAATAAAGAGATCTAAGCATAAATTATAACCAAGATTGAAAATTGCATAATGAAATAACCACAGATATTACCTCAACAATGAAGATTATTTACTCATGAACCAAAAGAAATGCACATCATTTGCCTCCAAAGCCAACTTTATTTCCACAAGGTAGCAATAGCTACAAGCTCCTTACAAATATGAGCAGAGTAAGTTTACAACAATTATCCATGAAGACTCAAAGGCCTCTCTTATATAGCAAAACACAAAGCTAAAACCCTAATTCGAATTGGCTTAGGAGAGAGCCAATGGCACACAGTCACCAAATCGAATTTCAATCTAATCTCAATCAATAGGGTTGGAGTGGTAGTCTAAGTGGCAAATTCGAATTTGGGATGGCATGGGAAGCTTCACCCATCCAATGGGCATGCTCCAACAAGGATCCACGTGCGCAACAAGGAGATATGCTTGAGCTTTCATGAGGGATGTGAATTGGCTTGAGGGGGTTTAAGTGGAGTCTAAGTGGGAGCCAAGTTTGTGATTGCACAATTAGGGGAGGCACCTACCATAGGCTTTAATGCCAACCAACCAACCCATTCATCATTTGACACATCACTAAATCGAATTTTTAAGGGGAATGGCGAATTGGTTTGAAGGAATCTCTGGTTGGTGACTAGATAGTGGTCTGGTTGATGACTGAGATGATTGGAATCCTCTTTAATGCCCAGTGACATGTCAATCAGCCTTTTATTTTATTCCTTTCTGATTATTTTGGAGATATTTGGAAATCTCCAAAATATTCATTTTTATTATTCTAATTAATAATTTCTTTGTAAATGGCTTTTTAGAGAAAATATTAATTATGAGGCTGAATTGACATCTGAAAGTTGGGTTTAGCTGGTCCACGGGTCATGTGTGATTTTTGGCTTATGAATCGAGCCATCAATCACTGAATTTGGACCCCGGACGACTAACATATTACAAACTTAAATTTCTCTATTTAAAATATAGAAAAATTTATTAAAATTTAAAAAATAATTAAAACCCAAATCCGACGCCTCCGGTAGAAAAAAAATGAAATTTTTTCTGAGGGTCCTAAAGACTTAGGACATGACCAACACCTATTCTAATAGTGTCTAGTAGGCTTATATACATCAGTTGGACTCTAATAACCCCCCATGGCTAAAATTTTCAAAATCGGGCATTCCAGCTTTGGAGGAACGGGAGAAAACCTCATCGATTATAGCTCGGCTACAGGCAAAGTATAATTGACAAGGAAAAAAACTCCCTGGAATACCTTAGTTGCTTAATCAAGTCATGGGGAACCGAGACATTCAAAATCCTACTAGCACACTTTATTACAAACCCCATGGGGCCATGGTCATGTCGACTGAAAAACAAAACTGACTAGCCAAAATTGGCTAGGCACAAATGCTGGATCATATGATACACTGGAGTGCAAACATTTATCATGTTTGTCAAATGGCGGCTCTTCAGATAATCCAACTATGGTACAAAAAAGTTGGTAACAGGGGGGAAATGAAGATTCCCGATATACCTTGCGGTACGGGGAATATGTCCGGAATGTGATCTAGGTGGCTTCATACAAGGACATGTGGGCTGGGACGGAGTCTCGAGAGCGGTGTTCAACACTACACTAACAAGGATGTAGTCTAACTATGCTCTCTGGTCACCTCCCAGTGGTTCCCGCTTCCTTAGTCAGAATTTCCCCACTTTCGATCACAGCGTGGCAACGTCGGATTTTGGTTATGTTGAGGGCTGTTACTTTTATTATTATGGGTCCTTAGTTAAAATGTGAGAATTTATTAAGTGCTACAGTTCCACCTGTGGATGGAAAAGAGCGAAAAGGTTTATTCAAGTTGTTTGTACAAATAAGATGTTACATTAATTACTAACGACTATGTGTCAACTTTCTGATCATCCACCACTAATCGGCAAAGCCTTTAGTGTGGTGGCAAGAGCATACTTCGTAGCAACAAGTCGGCTTATTGGCTTATTTGATTGCGAAAAAAGGAAACAAAGATGTAAACCAAATAAACAACAATGATACAAAAAACTAATCCAAATAATGAAGATGCAAAAGAATTACAAGTTTTCTAATTATCTATACCTGTTATCACACAATCTCTAGTTGTTTGTGGTGGATATCCCAATAGGGACGGTAGAGGATACAACTAGGAGGGTGTAACCAGCAATAGTCAGGTCCCCCGCTCAAATGAACGGAAGTCACGCCGAACAAGGCTACTGTCACTTTAGACGAGGCACTTGGCCAAGTCAAGGGGGAGACCCTGCTCAACCAGTGATGGTTGAGAGACAACAAATACACCTGTTATCACCTATTTTGTACAAATAGCTGAATTTCTCGTGAGCCGCCAGTTCCATGAACATGATTCATGTTCATCGTCAATGTTCAGAAGTTCAAAAGTCATTTTCAGGGCATTTTTGCCCCATTTGTAATAACTGCATGTTCATACCCCCATGGGGAAAATGTAAAAAGTTGGTCTAAACGGGGGTCCTTTTATAAAAGACTCGGCTATCCGTAGGTTTAGCCATTTGGGGGATACTCTAGAGTGTTTTTTCCTTAGGAATTATGCGCTACTCATCAATGGCGTATAATCCCTGAGTTTTTCACTCAACCCTCCAAAGCTGGAGTATTTCCCATGGTGGTCAAAACCTAAGGTGGTTATTAGATTCTTGTGTCTAGGATTTTTTACGTGTTAGCCACATCGATTGAGTCGTATGAACATGCACTAGGTCCCCTAGGAGTTTCGTTTGATTCTGGCAAAAATAATTTTTTCATAAAATTAGGCCATTTTTTAATGGTTTAATTAAAAAAAATTCAAAAAATGATAAAAACCTCATCCGGAGGCGGAATTAAGCGTGGGGAAGCTCGTTTTGATGCTCAGAGCGCCCTCTTTACCCTAGCGCCAGCTTTTGTCAGTTTTCGGGCAAATACATCGCCTCTAGGAGCAGTTTTTCATTTTTTTGGCATTTAGTGGCCATAAAATGACAAAAACACATAAAGACAAAAATTTTAAAAAGTCAAAATTGATTAATTTAATCCATGGAAAGGGTTGAATATCATTTGTAAGAGTTATACGACTACCTTGGAAGAGAAAATCTTGGGTTATAAATCATATGATAAAAGTGGTATTAAATTTGAGTGTACGGACTTCACGTGGGCCTCTTACTCCACATCACCAAGCTTATAAGTTATGCGAATGAGGGCTCCAAGGTGGTGGCATAAGGTTCCATATTATATTCGATCCACTTTAAAAGTTAAATACACGTGCCACAATGAGTTTGGAAGTGCGAATTGCTTGAGGATATTGACGTGAGCATTGTTCACGTGGGCAGTTTCCATTGTTTGAAGGCTGGGCGATGTTACCAATTGGTGGGCGTTAAAACTTGTGGGAATGGGGCTCCACCTCATCCCCACCAACCCCAATCAGCACCAACCTCAAGCGCCATTCAACTCCAAGCTCGCCATTCCTCCACGTTTGTTGGTGTGATTCGCATGGCTTGGCTCTCTCATGCCAAGCTCGATGTAGGGTTATTGATACTTGGTTTTGTATAAAGAGAGGTGCCTTTCACTCTCTTATGATGGATTTTTGGATGCAAAGAAACTCTGATGAAATTGTAAGCACTTTTTATTGTTAATAAAGTTAAGACTTTGGAGGTCAAAAACGTGGAGGCTCTTGATGTGCATTGCTTCACTTGAGATCAAGGTGATATTGTTTTACATTTTATTTGGGGCTCTTAAGTTGTAGATCATGTTCAAGATGGCTAACAATCTAGCACAAATAGCATGTATCTAGTTCTTTTCACTTGAATATTTTGTTTCATACATATTATCTATGCTTAAGGTTCTTGCAGGCATGTCTTCACTCTACATCATGGCCAAAGGAGTTCTAGCTTTATAGATCTGAGAAACAAGGGAGTTTGGATCTTTTCCATCAAATTTCTTCAAACAATTTTTTCAAATCGGTTACCTACCCTACCCATCTAAACTGTGGAAATCTAAAGCCCTATCCTTCTCCAGGTTTGATATCACAGTCTAACTAGCCTTTGTTTGTGGCTCGTTCGGCTTTGCCCTCTTGTTTTCCCCCTCACCTAGCTCGTCCCACTTGTCTTTCCTGTCATTCTACCTCATGTCCCATTTCATCTTCCATCTCTCATCCACTAAACCCCCACTTATTTGTTACAGTCAGTTGTCTCTGCTTTCTGCTGCCACCATCTTCTTGCTGTGTCACCATCTTGCTGCTGTTATCATCTTCTTCTTCCACTCCTCCTCTTCATCCCTTCCTCTCTTCTCGTCCACCTACACAAAAGAAACACAAAACAACAAAACAGTCAACAGTTGGTAATTTCCAGCTTTGGTTTAGGGTCTGAAATACTTCAAAAAACAGTCAACAGTTGGTAATTTCCAGCTTTGGTTTAGGGTCTGAAATACTTCAAAAAACAGTCAACAGTTGGTAATTTCCAGGTTTGGTTTAGAGTTTGAAATACTTCTAAAACAGTCAACAGTTTGGTAGTTAAAAGTTTGGTTAGTGTAGATTTAGTTCATAGTATAGATATCGTCCTTTTTGCAATAAATTAGATCTCAAACAATCTTATTGAATAGTTTCTAGCTTATACTTTTAAATAATAGTATTAAAATTTTAGATCTTATCTCATAAAGTTCAAAAGTTTGTATTGGAAAAGATTGTTGCACATAGGTTAGATCTTACTCTTGACATTTAGTTTCAAAGTTTGCTTTTTGACTAACATTTAATGGGTGCATGGTTTAAGTGAATTTGAGCTTGTGTAGGATTGTGGGAAGAGAAAGATTTCTTGAATCAAAAGATCAAACCAAAGAGAGAAGAAGAAACCAAGCATCACAAGACACATTTTAAAATACATCTTCTTATCCTTTGTAAAAGCCATTAAGGGCTTCAAGCTTTCAATTTTCATAAGTTTGTTCTAGTATCCATCAAAGACCTTTCAAGGAATTTTCCTTAAGGCATTTGTAAAAAATTAATAAAGTTTATAGTGGAGAGGTCCTCCACTCTTTGGTCTTCTTCCCCATTTGGGGAAGAGTGTTGGGTTTTGTTGGATTGGCTTAGCTTAGATCTTTTTTCAATTCTCGTTTTAGATTAGTTTGTTTTACTTTATCGCTTCTCTTCCAAGCCTTGACCAAAGAACAGCTAACTTTGGGATTGCATCCCAAAGGCCACATAATTTTGTGGTAGCTTCTCGTTCCCCCATTAGCTTCTTGTGGACACCCAGCTAGCTGGGAGGTTTCCAAGACTGGTGGCTTCTAGTGGTTGACCTTGTTCGGAGGTTGATCCCACCTGTAGTGTAAATTTTGCTTGGTAGAACACTAGATATTTCCATTATATCATTTTATTGTGCAAGTAGTATGTTAGCAGTATTTCCATTGATTTGAGCTATTACATGTTTTGAATATCACAAAGTTTCAATATCTTGTTTACAAACTGCTTCTTGCTTCCTAAAATGAACAAAGTATCTTGAACTTGGCCAAATCCAAGTCAAGAGCACTCTCTATCGGAGAGCATCTTTTAGCTTGCATCTTTCCCTGCATTAGGCATCTTAAATTTAGCAAGTCTCTTGAACTATGGTCATAAGATCAAGTCAAGAGCGCTCTCTGTCGGAGAGTTGAACGAGTGCTCTAATAAATAAAACTTTTCAACACACACTTCCCTTTCAATTAATTTATCTTGGTTTTTCGTCCTACACCCGTATGCTCTGCCAACCGGAAACGGTTGGGCTAGTACTCAGAAAGGTGCAGGACTTGTTAATTTCGCAAGTGATAATATTAACTAAAATTTTACCCCAAAACCCCAACCAAAGACAAAATCACTGAGTTCTTCCTGAAAGAGGTGGTGCCGGGAATCCACTGTCAGACTCGAGGGCGGTCAAGCCGCAAGCACACTTGCCCTCTTTGCAATCTGGGTGCTCCCGACCTATCACCTAATAGGTTGCCAGTATTTTTCTTGGGTAAGGTTCCACATCCTTTTGATACCCTTGTTCTTAGCCATAATAATCAAGACAACTAAAATCTTCAATTTACCAAGATAAGCTGCAAAACGATCTCAAGAACTTGTTTCTCAAACACTTGTATCAACATTTCAATCACTCAGTATCTTTTTTGACTCCATAAGGCACTGGTCCTTTATCGTATACTTTATTTGCTTAATATCAATCTGGAGTACTTGCTTTAATTTTCATAAAGAGTGATTTGTTTATGATTTAGTGTATCTTTCATTTTCTCTTGCAACGTGGATTGCGTTATCTTAGTTTCATTTAAAGTATTTTCGTGTCTCTCACCCTCAAACTCCTAAACAACACCCATCCATATCTCAACATCAGAAAACATATAAAACACAAGAGCCTTAGACAACTCTTTGTAGGGACTACCCCCCTTGGCTTCGTTAGGAGTTAGCCTAAACAGAGGAGCTGGGATTCAGGTGACAGTACCTGGCTCATTGCTTGCCCCCAAGGCCACACCTCTCCCCACTTCCCAGTAAGGGAGACAGCTTTCGAAAGATTTCTGCTGTTGGTGTGCAGTTTGGTGGACAACAACACCCAAACACAGAAAGATGAGAGATGAAAGCAAGGGATGAGTGTAAATGAGCTCCTATGTTCGATTCCAGCCAATGAAGGGACACAAGCAGTAAAATAAGAGTGATGAGATAAGTGACCAACAATCTGAAATAGTTAGATACTATGATTATAACAAGAGATTATATGGCTGAAATGATTAAGGGAGCTGCAATGGAATAGAAGTGAGGTGTTATAATGAACTGCCCAGGGAAATGATTAGATAATGAGTCAAATGGACCTAGGGCAGCAAGAAAATGACGTTTACGATCACTTCTAGAAGACGGTACTTGATTTCCTAAGGTAGAATGACAATAGAAATCCAAATCAGAAGTACCCAGAACCCCAAAATCAACCCAATTAAGCAGCAAGAGAAAAACGCCCAAGTGGGGCGTTTTTGCTAGGTGGACCAGCGCTAAAATTATGGGCAAATGGAGTCTAAAAGCTTTGAAACTTGATTCCTTAAAGTAAAATGGCGTTCTAAGCTGGAATCAAGACTACCCACAACCCAAAAGTTAACACAACAGTGAGATTAGCTAAAATGCCCAAGGAGGGCGAATTCAGCAGATGACCAGCTCCTAGTTCTAAGGGTAAACGGGGTCGGATTCGAATGAAACTTGGGATATGTAAGTTAAAGCATATATCATTACTGGGTTTTTAGTTATAACAAGTTCCTACGGTGAAATCCTAAGTTATCAATTTTTTAGGGTTTTTTAAATGGTTGCAGCTTAGCATTCAAACAGTGAAAGAAAGACTATAAGAGAGGAGAAAAGATCAGTACCCGGATAATGGAGAAGGTATTCCCGTGTTGAAGACACACCCCGAAGATCAAATGCAGAGCTAGATAGCGTTTTCCCCTCAACGTTTTTGGAGCAGCCAGTGAGCAAAGGCGTTTTTCTTGTACCTGCCAAGGAGAAGATGAAATCAGTTTCTATGGCAATATGACAATAATAAACCAGCAAATGAAATGACAAATAATGAGAGAAGCAAATGACAATACAAGTAAATTTACTTCCCTGTTGGAGAACCCAAAGAAAAATGCTAGTAAGGAGACCCTGTCTCAAGAGCTGCGTTTTCCCCTAGTGGCCAGCTTCACCTGCAAATCGAAAATGCTCAAGGAGATATGGGGACACCACAAGTAACTCAGCAATGCATCAGAAATGTGCTCTCAATCAACACAAGAAGGATCCAACTCCAAAATCACAAGTGACTCAGTAAGAGTGCCTCTCTATAAGCTCAATGTCAAGTCTCTACAATGCCAAGAAGAACTACAATGGAGGTGAGTCCATTCTCTTATAGAGATGGCTCACTCTCAACTAGGTTTCCCCCCAAAATGGAGGGTTGAGATCATCTCCCCATCCACAAAATCGAATGGTGGAGATTCATCCCAAGAGGGGGGTGCGAATTGCCCCAAGGAGAACGCACTATGGTGAGAGAGGGGCCCATTGTGGGGGCCATACATCAAACAAAGGGGTTCGAGGGTGTCTATATGGGGTTTTATCCCCCCAACCACATGCAACAAGGGTCCCACCATCAAAACCATGCAAATCGAATTCCCCCACTAAGGAGAAAAACGCCCCCATAGGCAAACTTGTCCTCTAGTGAGAGCTGGGCAAATGAGGGCCCCACCACCATCAAATATAATGTCAAAACATACCAAAATTACCTTAGTAATTACCTTTACCATTGCCAACCTTTAATTTTTCCATTTCTCTATAGTTGCCTTAGTCAAATTCTGAATTCCATGTATTTTCTACTAGTTTATATGGCTGAAGATGAAAGTTGGGCTTTTGACCCACTTTTAATGCCCGGATTGCCGAACCGTCTGCTGCAATGTGATTGTGGAACCCAAAAGTAGTAGGGATGACCACTCAAATGACCCCGACCCATCACTTTGGCAATATTTGCCCCAAATCCATGATTTTTAAATAAAACAGGTCAAAGTTGACCAATAATTATTAAAAATCTCTCAACTGGTTCAATGTTTTGCAATTTCGTCAGTTGCATGCTCATATGGAACCCCTATAGATAATAAATGATCGAAATCGAAATTCCGATCGCAACATTTTTTCGGGCCCATTTTTGGCCTAGTCAACCCAGTTTGACTAAGTCAGATCTGGTCAACTATAGTGCTAGCTGAAACCTGTATGCAAGCATGAAGTGACAAGGCTGAATTAAACAAGTTAGTATATTACTAAGCAATAAATGATAACATGGTGATCAAAAATTCATTAAATCTCGAAATAGTACAAGGCCCTGGTGAAGTGGGCCCACCACCTCCAAAAGACTAAGATGCTATACACCTCCATAGAATTGACCACCTTGCTGACTCTAGGTGATGTGGACAACAAGGTAAAAGATATGGGGGGACGAGGATAAAGATCATGTGACCATTAGACATCTCGGGAAAGCGGGTCCACTGAGGTAAGTATGCCATGACAAAACACGGGGAAGGGCGGTGCCTCACAAATGGGTATAGTGCAGGGAAACCACCACTAGTCATCTAACAAGTATCCCACAACTCACATCCGTATCCGAAGACTCTGTGAGGTTCTTTTCTAGAGCCGCCAAACTGGGTGTCCGGCAAACCGTAACTTGAGACTCTAGGGGGCAATCTTGAGCTTGTCCCTTGCTCCTTCTCACCTCCTTGTCCCGCAAGACTAGGTGAGGAATAACCACTACAAATGCTGACATGTATAGCTGACAAGAATCCATGTGTGTTCATAAACACATTGCATGGATTTTACAATGAGTTTCATACTTAGCCCTTTTTTGGCTAGGTTTTACAATTTACAATACAATGGCCTTTTTAGCCTGATTTACATTTCATTTCTTCATTTCTTCATGGCCCTCTTGGGCTACATACATATCTCAAAAGATATAAACATGGCGCTCATACTGCAAAGGTAATGGGGGTGGGTAATACAGGCTTCGACGACAAGTGGGGAGCACCCGGTGAGGCTACAAAATCCTAACTGCATTGCAACATCGAGGGCAACTGACAAGAGCAAATCCCAGGTCTAACCATGTATCTCACACACTAAAGAGTCGAGGCACAATAAACAGGGAGTCATGGCAAACTCAGAGATCAGTGGGGAAAGGGGTCCTCGTGATCACAAATCAGAATCCAAGTCGGGGAAGAAGTGTCATGGATGAGTCGGATGGGTGGAGAAGGTGATAATGGGGCTAAAGTCAGCTACCGAGGGGTTAAGTGATCAAGTCTAAGCCGAGTATATAGGACATGACTCAGTGTGCATATACATAAGTCTAACTGGAGGGGTGGACTGACATCACCAATAGGCCCAAACACATCATATCATAAGCAAATCACCAAATATATCATCTCATGCAAAGTTAGTGTACTAGCAAGTGTAAAAGAGTCTAATCTACAACATGAGCAATAATCAATATATGCAATACCTGCTACACCATATACCTACTGCTACTGAACCTGTATCTGAGCTGGATCTCTGCTGAATCCGGGCATACAATAAACCAGCACTGCACTGTGATAATCTCGATCAAAATAAGACTAGGCAACTGTCTCAAATGGGCTTGTGTCAAACCCTGGCAAGGAAAGGTAACCCTGTGGTAGATGGTAAGTCCAACTGCCTATCCCCACTGATGTATCTGCTAGGGGCAATCTGAACAAAAATGCCTCCTCTGAAGGCAGCTGATCTCCGATCTGGAAAAAAAAGTACTGTGCGGTCCTCGGCCGCACAGTCTGCGGTGTGGAAGCTGCTCCCGACATAAAATGTGATAACACTACCCAAGAGTCTCTTTCAGGTCGGAAGACTGTACTCGGGAGAGCAAGGGAGTTAGTATTGAATTTATTCCCAAAATAAAGTAAAATAAAAACTGAAAGAAAAGTGTAGATCTAATTGCAATAATTGAAAGAACTAATCTAGCAAGCAAAACTAATCTAAAGCAGAAAGTACAGAGGACAAGTACAAGCTTCCCTGAAATGGGGGAAGGGGGTGTGGGAGCCTTAAATCCCACATGCTCTTTATTAATTTATTACCAATCTTAACTCTCCGACAGAGAGCGCTCTTGATCCGTAAAAACGAGATTCAAGAGACTTTAAAAAGCTTGAAAAACATAAGTAAATGCAAAGGGTTGACATATGTCCTCTTCAAGGTTCAAACTTCCCAAATTTGCTCAAGTCCTTTGCTTTTCTGTGACAAAAAAACAAAAAACCAGCGAACAGCAAATTTATTAAAATGTTAAGGGATTAGTTAAAATTACAATAAAATACAATATTTAGTACTTGCAAATGATATAAAATAATTTACTAGTTCAAGTACTAAAGATTCATGATTAGATCTAAGCATGAGATAACAAATTTAAAGCATTTTTTAGATCTAACATGTAAACAAGTAAATAACTAATGATGAAACTTTCTTAGATCTAATTTACTTGTATTGAAAAGGTAACCGAGAAAATAAGAGTTTAGAGTTTTCTGAAAAGATGGAAGGAGGACTTCAAGCCTCGAGCTTGATTTTTATCGAAGACTTTGGATTGTCTGCAAACAAAAGTATTAGCTCGAAAGTGTTGAAGAGGCGAGAGGATGCAACCGAGCTCAACTCCTCCTTCAGATCTATAATCCTGCACAACTATAAGAAATACTTGCCAATGGTGGATTAGATCTAGTGTGCATGCAAAAAGGAGATCAAGAGACCCTCAGTACAACCGAGTACAATTGGCTACTCCCGTGTCTCTTGAAAACAAAACACAAATAAACAACTTAACAACTGTAAATGCTTATTCTATTGGATTATAAACAACCTTCTAAGCTAGATCTATCAACAGTACTGAAGCAAGAGAAAACCAATGGCACAACATCACCTCAATATAACATAGCATTCATCAAATGGCACAACATGGACCTCCAAAGTCTTTCAATATTATTCATCAGATACAACCGTGTTACAATGGGTAGAGGTTCCCCCATCCATTCTTTAGAATGAGGAGCAAGCCTCACTTATATAAGAAATTACAAGAGGGAGTTAACTCGAAGTGTTGGCATTGAATGTGGGAGTGATTGAATCCAAATTAAGGGGAATCCGCCACCTCAAGAGTGGTAAGTCGCCCAATGAGAGATAGGGCGCATATCTTAATTTATGGCGAGAAAATGGCATTAAACAATACTTTAACCATCACCTTGGGTTGGCGTGAAGAGGATGAGGTGGCTACCACCTCATGAGAGGGGCACCCACCTCTACATTGGAAACTTCTCCCAATGTCTAACAATGCACCACTAAGAAAATCCGCCCACACGTGAGTCCAAAAGAGGATGGCCCACTCCAAAATTTGATTTCATTTGCTATCCTAACTATGGCCTTTAAGACATGTGCTTTATTCCAATAATGTGATCGTACATCACTATGAAACATAAGCCACCCTTTCCCATACATTTTTTAATCATTTTTTTACTTTTTTATTTTTGACTTTTGTGCGTTTTGTAGCACATTTAGCAATTAAGTGTCGTTTTGTAGCATCTTTAGGAAAAATTTGCCACAAATGACAATTTAGTCGCCTGATACCCAGGAAAAGGTGGGTCCTAGGTTAAAGAGGGCGATCTGAGCGCGAAAACGAACATCCCCACGCCAAATTCCACCTCCAGACCAGGCTTTTATTACATTTTGAAATTTTCCAATTAAACTATTAAAAAATGGTCTAATTTTACGGAAAAAAATTATTTTTACCAGAATGAAACCAAACTCCTAGGGGACCTAGTGCATGTCCATATGACTCAATTTAGATGGCTAACATGTAAAAATACATAGACACATAGACTTTAATAACCTCCCTAGGTTCGACCACCATGGTAAATACTCCACCTTTGGAGGTGTGAGTGAAAAACTCAAGAATTATACACCACTGAAGAGTAACGCATAATTCCTAAGGAAAAAACACTCTAGAGTATACCCCTGATAGCCAAACCTAAGGTAGGCCGAGTCTTTTACAAATTGACCATGCTTAGACCAACTTATTACAATTCCCCCAAGGGGATCTGGACATGCAAATTTAAAAAGGGCCAAAAATTTGGCCTAATGAACTTTTGAACACTAATGATGAACATTGTAAATGTTCACAACTCTGGCAGCTCGCAAGAAATCCACCTAATGTACAAATTAGGAGGTAACAGTCCTCATAGTGAAAAAACACCCTCCATGGATAATAACACTTGGAATCATTTTCCTAAAGTAGACCTAAACAAGTTTGATGGTTCTAAGTCTAACCCATCAAGGTGGGTCACTCAAATGGAACATTACTTCGCCTTTCATGGTATTACTAATGACATGATGAAACTTAGGATAGGGGTCTTGTATTTGGATCCTAAATGATGGTAATGGTGGGCGTGGCATAAAAATTCCTAAGGGCACTACATTGCTTGGAGCCTATTTGTTAAAGCTCTCTGTTACTACCTTGTACTTAGTCATTAGAGGAAATTTGGGTAAAAAATGGGCCTCCTAAGGAAAATAATAAGAAAATAATAGTAGAGAGAGAGTAAAAAAACTACTTTTTTGGATCGTATTTTCAACTTGTCTCCTTGTAGGTTTACTCAAATTTCAAGCGGGGGGACTCGTTGTATGCATAATTAAATTATGCATCCAACGAGTGCTCATGTTGCATAATTTTAACAACATCCACCCCATGAAAAATTGAAAATACATTAAAATACTAGAAACACGTTTTTTAATGTATTTTCAATTTTTCATGGGGTGGATGTTGTTAAAATTATGCAACATGAGCACTCGTTGGATGCATAATTTAATTATGCATCCAACGAGTCCTCCCGCTTGAAATTTGAGTAAACCTACAAGGAGATAAGCTGAAAATACGATCCAAAAAAGTAGTTTTTATTTTTTCCCCCCAATTTTTTTAGGTGCTCCCTTTTTTAATTTTAAAGCATTTTGATTGGCTAATAGATGATGACATGGAATTTGTATTATTTTTGGAAGGCCCATTTTAAATTGAAATTTCCTCTAATGTGAATTTTTAATGAGCCGCCAAAGTGTGAACAAATCAATGGTTCATCATTAGTGTTCAGAAGTCCATGCAGGCCATCTTGGCACTTTTTCACTTTTTTCACATGTTCATACCCCACGGGGAATTGTAATAGTTGATGTAGCATGATGGCTTATGTAAAAGACTTGGCTTTCCTAGGACTTAGACATCAATCTACTACTCCAAAGTGTTTTTTGTTGGTAATTATTCTTTCTTTTCAGCGACTTATAATTTCCAAGTTTTTTACTCAATCCTCCAAAGATGGAGTAGTCGTCTTGGTGGTTAGGTCTTAAGAAGTTGTTAATGTCTAAGTGTCAACGTATATTACCATGCTAATCATCAATTTTGAGTCTTATGAACATGCACTAGGTCCCCCTAGGTTATTTTAATTTTTCGCTAATAAACAAATTTCCCGTAAAAACTGAGAATTTTTTAATGTTTTAATTATAAAAAATGAAAAAGTCATAAAAGTGGTGTTAGGAGTTGAAATTTGCCATGGGGGTGCTCATTTTCTAACTCGGAGACCCACTTAACCGCTAAACCCACTTTTGAGAGAAAATTTGTGATTATTTATCACTTAAATTAATTTTCTCTCGGAAAAAGCAAAAAAGACCAAACAAATGGGCAAAAAAAGACATAATAAAGTCAAAAATCAGATCCCACTGATTAAGGAAATTTGTCTAGGCTATGCTCCCAGTCCTCTGCAGTGATGGCGATTTAATTGATTTGAGAGGGAGCCGAAGCATCTGATTGAAGATTGGATTGGGATCTCACTCAGAGAGGTGGCGCATCAGTTAGGTGAGGGTGCATTTCATAAAGGAAGGGTGCATTCCTTGTTGGCGTGGTGTCTCCATTTGATAAGGGCGCATCCTTGTTGAGGGAGGTGGAATAAATCAACACCAAACTCCCTAAAACTCTCTTAATCACCACCATTATCTCCTAATGCGCCCTCCACCTCTCTCAGTTAACTCATCCTTGGGAAATGCGCCCTCTTGGGCTCCCTTAGGCTATTTAAGTAGGCATCCTCTCTTGTATTTGACATGATCAAAAGACCAAAAGGTTGTTGAAGTCTTTCTCTGATAATTCATAACATTTTATGGAATAATAGAAAGCTTTGGAGGCAAATCTCTGGTTTCGGGCATCATTGTGTGTGGTTGAACATTGCATAGTTTATGAGGTAATCAGTATTTGCTTATATTTGTTGTACTTGTCTGGTTTGTTGTGGGCCTACAAGGAGAGCTATCTCTTAGTAGGGTAAGGAATTTCTTGCTTGATTATTCCTTACTGCTTAGTTACATTAGATCTCCTAGAAGCACATGTGATTTTTGCTTAAATGCATGTGTTCCAGGGTTCTTTTGTGGTTAACACCCTTGCTCTTAACCATTTCTTTGTGCAAGAATTTATAAGTGGATGCAAGTATCTAGCTTGAAGGGATGGTTGATCTTGTTTGACTCCTCCAACTTTCAAACACTTCCGAAGAGCATAGTCCCCCTGCTTTCCACCAACAGACTCCACAGCCCAAAAAGTTCTCCGGCTTCCAGCATTCTTTTTATCTCTCTCCTTCACTTCTTATTAAACTTTCTTTTGGTTATGGTTATTCACATCCTTTCCGTAAAGGCAAGGCTTCATCTTCATTGGGTTTTCTTGATTGGCATTAGATCTATCTAGATCTACTCAATTAAACTCATAAGTGGCACTTTCATTCCTTGGTTGAGCTTTTGTCCTTCCATAACCCTCCTCAACCAAGCCCTAACTCTATGTGTCCACTTATAATCCCTAGATCTAGATCCATTCACTCTTGATCTTCTTCTATTTCACCTTCACATTTCCCTAGGAGGTCTAGAGTTGGTTTGCTAGCTTTCATTGGCTAGCTAGGGTCTCCCCCTTGCTCTTGCTTAGGCTAGATCTAAAGTGAAGAGTGCCTCGGTTAGCGTGACAACCATTTGCATTGGGAATCGTGGCATCTCTTGGGTCACCTCTTTAGTTGTCCAACACCTCTAACATTCTGGATAGGATCACCTTTTGGGACAACTACAAGTTGTGTAATAACATTTTTGGCACCGTTGCCAGGGAGGTAGAGGCTTACCTCAAGTGTCTTCGAGTGTCTATGCATATCTCATATCTTATCACATCCGGTCTTGTAACTTAGATGGTTATCATTTTTATCTTTAAATCATACATAACAATCTCATTTTCACTCATCTCTCCTCGCTTATACATGACATATCTTTCGGTAGACAAGAGCTAAAGTTTACCTGGCAACTCCTAATCATGACTCCGCTGAGGAACGACCTCATAGACATCCTTACGATCTCAGAAGTAGGGCTAACACGAATCAGTCAGAAGAAACCCCGCTTACATATCATCGAAGAGATCCCAAAAGCCCAATCATCTAATTTCTTTTAGAAAATCGTGAACTCTTCTGATTCTCCAAATCATTTCTTGGGATCCCCTTCAACTAATTCGGTTCCTCCTGTATCCCTGTCTCATCAAGTAAATCCAGTAAATCCAATGGCTGGAACAAATCAAACTCCTCCTGAAAATCCTCCAAATAATCCTCCCGTCGCTCGTAGATTTGGGAACAATGCCAAAGCTTCACCTCTATATTTTTCTCAAATCCCTAGTTCACCCCATGATATGCTCGACAAGTATTTTGAAAAGATTCCTAAGTTTAATGGGAATTGTGCGACCTCCATACATTAAGAATCTTTGGGCTCACATGGAAGCTTATGGGGTAGAAGAAGAAGATATTTATATGAGGGGTCTTTTTGCATCCCTGGAGGGTGATGCTCGTAAATGGTTTGACCATTTTCCTGCATCATCAATCATGGGATATGATGCCTTTGCAGAAAAACTTAAGCATGAGTGGTCAGTCAAGTTGGATGGACGTTTCCTTTTGAACCAACTTTTCGAAATCAAAAAGAAAGAAAATGAGTCTGTCTATGAATTCAACCTCCGTTTTGATAAGATAGTGGCCAATATCCCTGATAATATTAGGCCTAAATAACAAGCTATGTTGATTCATTACCTCAATTTATTTGAAGGTTATCTAGGCTACCATCTCAAAGACAAAGACCCTAAGGACTTAAAAGAAGCTCAGGAAAACGCTAGAAGGGTTGAAGCAAATGTTGCCTCCATGGGGAAGCAAAACTTTTGATACAATTAGTGCTTCATCCTCTAGATATGAGCCCAAGCTAAGAAAGGAAAAGAACCAATTAAAGATCCCAACGATATGATGGAGAGTATGCAAGAAATGATGAAAAATCCGACTCTCTTGACTAGGGATCTAGCTAAGAGCAAGGAATAATGATGAAAATAGAAGAAACCCTGTGAGTCAAACGTCACCTGAACCTCCTGGAATTAACGGGTCAGAAGAACAAAAGGAGGAAGATCCTGAGTATCCCACTCATAGTGAGGATGCTCAGGATTCCCCAAGAAACATTAATTGGGTCAATGATTTAGACTTTGACAAAGATTTTGGGCGTATTTTGATAAATCAAGAAGAAGAAAGTGAAGAAAGTCCTAGTCCTAGTCTTCCCGTTTTTGCCACAGAACAGCCTGAAAGTAGTGGCAAAGGTCCTATTAGAATTTATCAAAGAAGAAAGGACAGCCAAAATCCTACCCCGTTCATTGAAAGAAAGAATAGTGAGCAGCCTAGTACAGTGAGTGAGCCAACTTCTGTTCTCCCTGAGTATGAATTAGACATCAACATTAAGAAAGAATTGGACAAAATTATGCATAATATTCCACTCACTGAATTTATGAAAATCCCATCCATTAAAGAGCAAGTGGTAGAGTTTTTCGAGAGTATACCTGAGACTACCACTAGGCATGGTGAGGATCAGCCTCTTCCAGACTCGGCACCTAGTGCCATGGTTGAAGATGAGGAGGATCCTCCCATCAACATCCAGACAGCCTTGTATGAAAGGAAGAACGGTGGTCACCAACCATTTTATCTTACACTTCATGTAGGTGATCTCCTTCTCCACAATTGTAGGTTGGACTCTGGAGCTTCCATGAATGTCATGCCATTGCAAGTTATGGAAGCCATGGGATTAAAAATAACTAGGCCTTACGGGAATGTGTGCGGAATAGACTCAAGACCAGTGCAATTTTTTGTCTTGATTAAGAACTTGAGAGCTGACATGTTTTCATGCCCCGATATATCCATGCTTATGGACATAGAAGTCATAGATTTGCCCCCAGTCTACGGAATGATTTTGTGTAGAAAGTGGTCCGCTAGACTAGGGGGTCATCTTCAAATGGATTTATCATACGCTACTATTGCTAACTTTGATGGGTCTCTAGTTAGGATTTATCAGGAGTCATTTTATGATGGTCATCTTGAAAGTTATGAGGATGGTGTAAGGAACACTTATAGTGAGTGTGAATTATTGCTTGAGGGTATTTTCATGGTCTTGGGAAGCCATAGTGAGGATCATAGTACTAGAAGACAAGAGATTTGGAGATCTTTTGGAGACTATGATTCTTCTGAGGAGGAAAATGAAAGAGCTAGTTTTGCAAGGGAAATAATTCTTGAAATGCATCGTGGAGAAGTGTCTGGAGAAATTTAAGCTTTGAACCAACTTGGTGATGTGGAACCATAGAATAACCAACTTGACCCCATCACTGAAGTAGATAACTCTGAGATAAGTTTAGAGCAGATAAGAAGGGGTGAGCGTATACCTAGAACAATTATTGAATTCCTTGCGTTGGTTGATCATAACATTAACGGAAAAAGACAAGGGCTTAATCATATTCTTCCTTGGACAAATCACATTGAAGGAACACATCCTTCTCCTGTATTGGGGATTCATGAAGAACCAAATGAGTATCACTATTCTGATGTTCCTGATCATTTATCTCATATGTCCTTGGAAGACGGTGTGTTAAGGCAAGTGAATAACAATTCTATGAGTTGGCAAGAAAATGCTTTGATACATGATGCTCCTAAAGGTAAGTTCTCTTTGAACAACCTTGCTATATTTCAGGAAGAGCCCCATGTCACCATTGCAACCAATGAGGATGAGTTGTCATTGAGATATCAATTGCTAAGGGACATCCCTAGTTTTCTTTTTCCCCGAGAGTTACCTAGTGGTGAAGAAAGTATGCATCCTAATGATTCATCTCACATTCCTACTCCTTCACCAACATCTTTAGAATTGGGAGCTCAGAGTTCTCAAAGTGCGGTTTTGGATCATTCGTCATTTCCCACTAATCATCCTGCAATCCTAGAAGATATGGTTGTTCCCATTCCATCTGGAGAAGGTAGTAGTAGAAGTAATGAGAATCATAATATGCCATCTCCAATGGATAATGAGATTGAGGAGGTAGTTGTCAGAGACTTTTGGACTATGGGAGAAACCCCTAAGTATATCATTCACCCACAGAGTGAAGAACCGAGAGAAGAACATGAAAGGAGAAGAGTGATTCAGGAAGTCCTTATTGGTGGGGTAGCCATTCCTTTAGGAGGTGGACATCCCAGATTTGATGCAGTTCCTCCTAATAGGAACTCGGGGATAGTTACACCTCAACCACAATACCGAACTGATGTCCATCCCATTCCTATCCGCAATGTTGAAGTAATCCCTGATTCTGTCAATCGTCGTAGATTTTCTAGCGGTGATAAGGTCATAGTGCCTAATCATATATTTTACATACGATCCAAGGGATCTGATGATATATGGGTTGGACCACTCACGGTTGAGCGTTGTATTGATGATATGTGCTTCCTCACTACTGGGAGTGGGCAGCAGATCATGCTACCTATCAATCAGAGGGAGTTGAGGGATCACATCCGTGACTTGACTTGATTTGGACTCCTCTTGCCTATTTAGAGTAGGTAGGTTCCGAATAAGCTCGCTTGAGCAATAGGATTTGAGTGTCTTTCTCCTTTTTCCGAGCGCTGAGTGTTTTCTTTTTCTTTCTGAGTTTTGAAGTTTTGCCTGAGTTATCCAAGTCTGATTATCTTTTTTTTTCCAAGTTGTCCCCTACATAAAATGTAAAAATATAAAAAATGAAGCATGTTAGTTAATTTGATTAGCATCTTTTTGATATGCAATTGAGTTTTTGTTCTAGACTAGCATTTCATTTCAGTAATTTATTTTATGCCATACATGTTGCTTGGTAGTATGCTTCCATGTGTGTAGGAATAGGTACATTTGATGATGGAGCAGATCATGTTGGTGCTGGATAGCGGATTGATGCAGTTAGTGTTGGGGACCAGAGATTCTGAGGTGGTTCTCAAGCACTCTCTCCCTTAGAGCACTTGTCCCAGCTGGAGCCAGATGTTATCACATCCATAGTAGACGGGATACCATGATTGCAGAGCAGTTCATTATATATTTTTGAGCTTGGTCTTTACACAGCTTTTGTGAGATCAGCTATGATGAGCAGTATTATTGATGATCACTCACACATCAGAGCAGCCCCAGATCAGACATGCGATAAACCTTATGCCAAGACTAGGACTCTTGACCTCGGATTTGATGACTAAGATGACCTTTTATCCCATACAGAGCAGAGCAATGCCCAGAGTTTCAGCAGCAATGTTTCAGTGGTTACAAATAATCCAGATAGCAGGTACAGGTATATGGTGTGCATTGGTTTTATTATCTTGCTCTTTTGGTCATTTTGATAGTAGCTTGACTTAGCATCTAGTGATGATGATCTGGCAGTATATATGTATGAAATGAATATGGTTATTATTGATTATCTAAATGGTTTTGTTACTTATATTTAGAAGCTCTCATTTTATACTCGTTGGTTTTACCCTCTTAGGAGTGTGGACATGATCATTCCTACCTTTATGGCTTGCTGGCTTAGGGATCATTTTCACTTTCCCCATCCATCCATTATCTCTCGCTTGATTGGTTTTTACCAATGTTGTACGACTCGAGATGACCGAGATGACCTTTTATCCCATACAGAGCAGTGCAATGCCCAGAGTTTCAGCAACAGTGTTTCAGTGGTTACAGATAATCCAGAAAGCAGTTTCAGTGGTTACAGATAATCCAGAAAGCAGGTACAGGTATATGGCCGAGCAGGTATATGGTGTGCATTGATTTTATTATCTTGCTCTTTTGGTCATTTTGATAGCTTGACTTAGCATCTAGTGATCATGATCTGGCAGTATATATGTATGAAATGAATATGGTTATTATTGATTATCTAAATGGTTTTGTTACTTATATTTAGAAGCTCTCGTTTTATACTCGTTGGTTTTACCCTCTTAGGAGTGTGGACATGATCATTCCTACCTTTATGGCTTGCTAGCTTAGGCATCATTTTCACTTTCCCCATCCATCCATTATCTCTCCCTTGATTGGTTTTTACCAATGTTGTACGACTCGGACTCAGCAAAGACTCGACTGGCATATGACTCATGGACTCGGGAAAAACTCAAGAAAGACTCGGAACAGACTCGGCAAATAGGAAAAAAATAAAAAAATAAAAATATTGTACATTAATAAATATAAATAACAAAATAAAATATATATAACAAAAATTTAATAAATTTAAATTTAAAACATATAACAGAAATAAAAAAAATAATAGAAATTAAATAAAATCAAAATAAAAAATATATAATAAAAAAATTTATAACAAAAAATATTAATAAATAAAATATCTAACAAAAACTATATAATAAAAAATATAAATAATAAAAACTACATGTCATATATAAAATATAAAAAAATAATAATAATAATAAATTATATAACAAAATATATACATATAACAAAAACTATAAATAAAAAAACACTATATAATAAAATAGTAAAAACTATATATTATATAACATTAACAAACCAATATTAAAAAAATATTACATAACTATTATATAATATTACGCAATATTATAAAACTATTATATAATATATAGTTTTTACTATTTTATTATATAGTTTTGTTTATTTATAGTTTTTGTTATACATAATAAATATATTATATATAACAAAAACTATAAATAAACAAAACTATATAATAAAATAGTAAAAACTATAACAAAAACTATAAATAAACAAAACTATATGATAAAATAGTAAAAACTATATATTATAACATTAACAAACTAATATTAAAAAAATATTAAGTAACATTAAAAAAAAAATTTAAAAAAACTACTGCACAACAGTGACAACACATAGTGGAGTCGCGGACTTACTCGGCCCGATTCAGAGACGCCAAGCAAAGACCCGAGGCCGAAGTCGAAGTCGAAGACGCCAAGCGAAGACCCGAAGCCGAAGTTGAAGTCGAAGACGCCAAGCAGCCAACCCACTAACCCAAACTGCAACTGTAACTGAAGCCCGGCACGAAGTCGAAGTAACTCTCACGACCTTCAGCAGCTCCATGGGTCAACTCTCATGACCTTCTAAGTTCTGCCCTCTTTGTTTCCCTCCAAAACCCGAAAAAATGGCGGGCCAGAACCCTCAACCCACGGCCATTGGCATCCATCTGTCAAAGGCCGAGTTCCACGAGTCAACAATCGAGTTGTTGAGTGTACGCCAGTTCTAACGAGTGGGGTGAGTCCACGAGTATGTTGTCGAGTCTGTGCCAGTTACGGGGTGTGGGAGGCCACTCGGGGAGACTCGCGAGTCCCCGATGAGTGATGCTTCACTAGTTTTTACCCTGACTTACACCTCAGCCTGTGATATGGAGGCCGTCCCCACTTTTGCCTCTGTGTTGAATAGCATCCCTGTTAGTTTGTGTCTCGGCTCTGAGTTGGCAACAGAACTTACCGAAGCCTTGATCCTTCTGGGCCAGGAGTAGAGCCAAGTTGTCGAGTGTACGTCGGTTCTAGCGAGTGGGGTGAGTCCACGAGTATGTTGTTGAGTCTGTGCCAGTTACGGGGCGTGGGAGGTCACTCGGGGAGACTCGCGAGTCCCCGACGAGTGACGCTTCACTGGTTTTTACCCTGACTTACACCTCAGCCTGTGATATGGAGGACCTCCCCACTTTTGCCTCTGTGTTGGATAGCATCCCTATTAGTTTGTGTCTCGGCTCTGAGTTGGCAATAGAACTTACCGAAGCCTTGATCCTTCTGGGCCAGGAGTACCCGCTGGTGTTGGTTCCTGAGCTTAGGTGAGCTGGATTTGATAGCTTGATCACTCTAATCGGTTGCCCCGATGTTTGGTCTTGATTTTAGAGAGTCCCCCTAGTTGCTTGAGTTGTGTTGGCTAAAACCTGAAGCAAATTGTACTACCATCATTACATATGGAAACAATTGTTATATCTCTTATGAAAGCCCATGAAAATACTTTAAAAAATGTGCTTCTCAACACAATGAAAGAGGGCTGTGAAATTAAATGGAAACTGAAATGAAAAGCACCCTGGATGAAAGCTCGAGTAGTTGTGCTTCTAAGCACATGCAAAATCCCCAAAAGGGTTATAAAGGCCTAAAAAGCAGTGGTTAAATATATGCTAAATCCAAAGACTATTGGCCAGGAAATTAAATGTAACAATTAATTCCTCACGGATCCTACATGTTGTGATGTGAGATGGAGTAAGGGACTGTTACTAACTTATTTGTACCATAGTTGGATTATCTGAGGAGCCGCCATTTGACAAACATGATAAGTGTTTGTGTTCCAGTGTATCAGATGATCCATCCTTTGTGCCTAGCCAGTTTTGGCTAGTCAGTTTTGTTTTTCAGTCGATATGACCATGGCCCCACGAGGTTTGTAATAAAGTGTGCTAGTAGAATTTTTGAGTGGCTTGGTCCCCCATGACTTGGTTATGCAACTAAGGTATTCCAGGGAGTTTTTTCCCTTGTCAATTATACTTTGCCTATAGCTGAGCTATAATCGATGAGGTTTTCTCCCGCTTCCTCCAAAGCTGAAATGCCCAATTTTGAAAATTTGGGCCATGGGGGGTTATTAGAGTCCAACTAATGTTTATAAGCCTACTAGACACTATTAGAATAGATTATGGTCATGTCATAAGTCACTAGGACCCTCAGAAAAAAAAATTTGAAAAAATTTTACCAGGTCCTCCGGTTTTGGGTATTTAATTATTTTTATAAATTTTTCCATAGTTTAAATGGAAAATTTTCAATTTGTAATATGTCAGTCATCTGGGGTCCGAATTCAGTGATTGAAGACTCTAACCTTAAGCCAAAAATCATTCATGACCCCTGGACCGATTTATCATAAGTTTCGGATGTCAATTCAGCCTCATAATTAATAACTTCTCAGAAAACCAATTTTACAGAGAAATTATTAATTAAAATGTTAAAAATCATTATTTTGGAGATAATCCAAATCTCTCCAATTTAATCCAAATAGAATAAAATAAAAGGCTAATTGGCATGGCACTGGACATTTATGAAGATTCCAATCATCTCAGTCATCATTCAGTCAACTATCCAATCACTACAGGAGATCTCCTTCAAGCTAATTCGCCCTCCCTCATGCAAAAATCGAATTTGTGATGTGGCAAGTGTTTGGTGGGTTGGTTGAGTTGAAATAAATGCTAAGGTGGGCACCCTCCTTGTTTAGTGGCCACCTCATGGGCTTAGCTCCCTTTGAACACGAGTTAGCACTTATGTAACTAAAGATTGGATCTCCCACATGGCACTCACGCCTTCCTTTGAAAGCTCACGTCAATCCTTGTTGGAGCTCATGTTTGCAATGTGGCGAATGCTTATTTGATGGGTGATGTTAACAATGAAAGATGGGGGGCGCCTTGCCAAGGTGGAAGCCACCTCCCCATCTCCTGTAATGCAAAACTCGACTTTGTGGGTGAGTCTAAGCTCCAAGCTTGGATTAGACATGGATTTGATTGGAATTCGATTTATGTCAAGTGCTATTGGCTCCTTCCAAAGCCAATTCGAATTAGGGTAGAGGTAGTACTTGTATTTTGTTATAAAAAGATGGCATTGCCTCCTTGTTTCTCATGGAGATTTTGGGCAAGAACACTCTGCCAAAATCATATTGTAATATTTGTTTAAATTTGGAATAAAGAAGTGACTTTGGAGGTCCATGCAAGAGCTCTATGCATTGTGGTTTCATCTTGTATTTGGTGATCTTTCTCTCACTCTGCTTTCTTGTTTCAAATTATTATTCAGTTTATGCCTTGAGAAGACTAACAATCTAGTACAATAGGCATTTGATCTAGTTTGTTTGCTTGAGAGTATTGTTTTGCAGGGATCATCAAAGGTGAAGAGTAGCTTAGGATCAAGCTTGTCTTCATTAGTCAAGATCTTTTACTATTTAACGTATTCATCTTGCAGGTTCTTCAAGTGGCTTCTCATTCCAAGAAAGAAACATAAAGCTATCAGGGGCTAGCCTTCATCCATCAACACTTTTTCAAAACAAATTTTTTGGTTACTTAGATCTAAGAGCTACCCTCTTCTAGCTCTCCTTTTTCTCCTTGAATCCTTTTGCATTGACTTGCTAGCCTTTTCTCTTCTAGCTCTCCTTTTTCTCCTTGAATCCTTTTGCATTGACTTGCTAGCCTTTTCTCTTCTAGCTATTTACTTTCCTAGCTTCTCCTTTGCCCTAGTTTCATCCTCCTTCCTTGCTCTCGTTTTTCCTACTTAAAGACCTTCTCTAAGTCTCGTCTTCTCCTTGCTTTAGCCATCTTTCTCCTCCCTTTCTTCCACCCTTCCATCCTCCATAGCTTCGTTTTTTGGCCTCTCTTTGCTCTCATCCCATTTTAAGTCCTCCTCCTTCCCCCTCTCGTTTTCCTCTTGCCCTAGTCTCCTTCTTCTAGCCTAGTTTCGTTTCTCCTCAAAAACCCTCTACCATTCTACCCTTTACATTCACCTTCTTAGTCTCGTCAAGCTCATCTTTTGACCCTTTTACCCTTTCGTTTATGGCCTTTGACTTCTTCAAATCCCTTCCCTTTCGTCCATCTTTGAGTGGCCTAAAAATCACATTAAACAACAAAAACATTAAGTTGTTAAGGGTTAGTAGTAGTTAGGCATTTTTACATCATATTGCATTTGCATAGTTAGGATCTAGTCTATATTTGCATCTAGTTTTTGCTTAGTTACTTTTTGCATTTAGATCTCATCTTGTTTGCATCTCATTGTTAGTTTCTTTTCCATTTTAGATCTCATTTTAAATATTAGACTTGCATTGTTTTCCAAAGTTTACAACTTGCATTTGGTTTGTCTTAGATTTTATTTTACTAATATCTAACGGATGCCTTGCTTGAGTTGATTTGAGTTTTTGTAGGTATTTGAGACAGAAAAGAACTAAGAAGATCCAAACTGAAAGAGAAGGAACAAGAGAAGAGCAAGAAGTTTTAAAAAAACAAGGAGAAGATTGAACCTAAAGCACCATTTGAACCAAGATAAAAACCATGAAAACTTAATCAATCTCCTTTGTATTAGCTATTGATAGCTTGTTCCAATTATTTCCTAAGTTTATTTCTCTTAAAAGTCCTTACAAGGGTTAAAATCCCAAGGCATTTGTAACTGATTAATAAAAACGCTAAGTGGGATAAGGCCTCCCACATTTTGGTTCTTCTTCCCCATTTGGGGAAGAGTGTCTTGTGTTCTCAGTTCAGATTTGCTTTAAGATTTAGAATAATTTCATTTTGTACTTAGAATTTTAGTTGTCATTTCAGTTTTGACCTGAGAAGTGTCTTGGGATTTTATCCCAAGTGTCGCATTGACCTTGCGTGCTACTTCACTTTCCCCACTGTGTACTGCGTACGACCAGCTAGCTGGAAGTTTCATGAACAGTGTGTAGAAATCATTTTTGACTTCCTTTGCTAGATTAGTTTCTTTGGTTGTAGAACACTAGTTGCTTTTTTATCTTCATTTTTACAAGTAGTTTACTCATTGCTATATCATTGTTTCAATTTTATCAATCTTATTGAGCTATAATTTGGTTTAAGTTTACAATCTGCTTGATCTTATAAAAAGAACCAAAAACTCTTGAACTTGCAATAACCCAAGTCAAGAGCACTCTCTGTCGGAGAGCATTCCCACTGCATTTCCTTGCATCAAGCATATAGATTAGCCAAAGTCTCTTGAACTTTTGTCATAAGGCAAAGTCAAGAGCACTCTCTGTTGGAGAGTTTAACTGTGTGCTCTTAATAATTTAAAACATTCCAACTCACATTCCCCCATTTAAAATCTACTTCGTTGCTATCCATCACCAAATATATGCTCTGTCGACCTTAAAAGGTTGGACTAGTACTCAAAACAGTGATCGGATTTGTTAATCTTGCAAGTGATAACATTAATAAAATATTTCCCCCATAATGAACGAGCCGACGTTGATTTTCGATGAATACTCAAAGTACTATGGCTAGAGGTGAAGCCGGAGTGCTGCTGTCTTAGACTTCGAGGTTGGTTAAATCATCAGACACCTAGCCTTGATAACTGGACGATCCGACAGGGTTGCCGAGGTAGTTACTGAAAGTATTTTTTCCGGTTGGATGCTTGCCTTGACTTTTTTAGCCCTAATAATCAAGAACATCTAAAACACTCTAAAATTAACCAAAAACAAATTTCAAAACGATCTCACAAACAGTTACTTTAAGACTTACATTTTCAGCATCACAAGCATTTTTTTTTTTACTCCATTTGGCACTGGTCTATAAAACTCTTATGTATCACCTTGATCCAGACCATTAGTCCTTGTGCGTTTTATTAAATTATCTTGTGGATGCTTATTTAAATTTGAAAGTCAAAGTATATTGTTTCATCTTGATAAATTGTATCTTGTAATTTTGCAACGTGGATTGCATGTTTATTTGTTCTCTCATCATTAAAAAACTCCTAAACAACACCCATCCGCATCACTCAACATCAAAAAACACTTAAAACATAAGAGCCATAGAAACTCTTTGTAGGGACTACCCCCCTTGGCTTCGTTAGGAGTTAGCCTATACGGAGGAGCTGGGATTTATGTGACAGTACCTAGCTCATTGCTTGCCCCCAAGGCCACACTTCTCCCACTTGTAGTGAGGAGACAGCTTTCGAAAGATTTCTGCTGCTGGTGTGCATCTCGACGAACATCTTTGGCGCCGTTGCCAGGGACAAATCTTTTTAGAGGGGTGCCAAATCGGGTGATGATCCTGTCTTCAATGAAGTCCATGATAACTTTTTTTGTGGTTGTTTTGGTGGGTATGGCCTCTACCCACTTGGTGAAGTAGTCGGTTGCAGTGAGAATCCAGCAAAATCCATTGCTAGAATTGTCTTTGAATTTCTCGATAAAGTCAAGGCCCCATTGCTAAAAAGGGGCAATGACAACTACTGGTGTAAGAGGAAGAGCAGCCAATTTCGGCTTCCCCGTAAAAAGCTGACACTCCTGGCAATACTTGACATGTTTGTACACATCTGCAAAGATAGTTGGCCAATAATATCCGGCTCTAAGGATCTTATGGGCAGTTGTATTCGCTACATAATGGCCCCCACAAAATCCTGAATGGAATTCAGTCAAGATTTTCGTAGAATCTTGTTCATGCACACATCTAAGTATTACAACGTCTGGGTTCCTCCAACCCAAACCCTCCTGAGTGAGGCAATACCTAGTGGCCTTTAATCTTAGTGCCCTTCGCTTATGTCCTTTGAGATGATCAGGGACACCTAAGTGTAACAGAAAATATATAATGTCCGAGTACCAATGATTATCAAGCTCTTGTAATGCTTTTGTCATGTGTGGACTAGGTGGATGGTTTGCACAAATCATATCAACAGCCTCTTCATTCTTTTGGGTCAACATCTTAGCTAGGCCTTGTCCTTTTATTAGTTTAGTAGGCTTAATCTCTAGATCATATTCTTGGATTTTAGATACCCATGTGCCTCTCGTTCCTAAGCAATCCAGTTGAGATAGGATGTCTTTTACTGCAGCATGGGGGACATACCCTATAACTTTGGAGTAGCCAATGTATGTTCTAAAGTGCTTCAAAGATTTGGCCAAGGTATAGGCTTGTTTTTCCATGTTTGTGTACTTTAGTTCAGAATCTCGCAAGGCTCTACTCATAAAGGCAATTGCTTGCTCGAACCCTTCGAAGTTCTTCTGGAGCAACACATCGACAATGGTGTCTTCTGAGGCAAAAGAAAAGATCATGAAATCTTTCATATAATCCGCGCTGACCAGGACAGGTGATCTAGTGATGGCATCTTTTATGGTGTCAAAGGCAATTTTTCCTTCATTTGTCCATATGAACTTAGCATTCTTTTTTAGGAGAACTTGCATAGGTTTCATGAGTTCAGCAAGGTTAGGGATGAATCTCCTTATAAAATTGATATGACCATTAAATGATTGGAGACCCTTAACATTTCTCGGAAGGGGAATCTTCTATATAGCCTCAATCCTTTCGGGGTCAATTTTGACCCCGTCTTTGTTAATGATGTGACCCAAAAGTTTTCCTTCTTCAATACCCAAAACTGACTTTGTCGGATTCAAAGAAATCCCATACTCTCTGCATCGTTCAAACACCTTCCTAAGATGATCAACATGGTTGGATCTTTCCTTCAAGAAAAGAGTTAAATCATCTTGATATATCTCAATGATTTTGCCTATCAATTCCTTGAAAGCATAATCCATGGCCCTTTGAAAAGTGGCCCCAGCATTTGTAAGACCAAAGGGCATTCTTAGATACTCAAAGGTTCCCCAAGGAGTTGTGATAGTTATTTTGTGTCTATCCTCTTCTTGAATGACTACCTGATTATAGCCTGAAAAACCATCAAGCATTGACATCATGCTCGATCCAGTGACCTGTTGGAGGAGGGTCTCCATGTTGGGGAGAGGGTAATTGTCCTTCTGACATGCCATGTTTAGATTTCTGAAATCTATACAAATTCTTAAACTCCCATTCTTTTTTCTAACTACTACTAAGTTAGAGCACCGTGTTGAATGTCTTGTAGGAGCTATTATTCCTGCTGCTAACATCTTTTCTAGCTCCTTCTTTACAATGGGTGCCAACTTAAGGTTTATTTGCCTAAGTTTTTGTCGAAAAGGCTTGCCTTTTTTACATTCGGGTTTCAAGGGAATGGTGTGCCGAAAAACATCTTCCCTATAAGCTTTTAACTCGTCATAAGTGAATGCAAATATATCCTTATATTCTTTGACCAAGTCTATCAATGCATTCCTTTCTTTTTTAGATAATCCTTTTCCAATTTTTATAATTTTTGGATTTGCTTTCGTCCCAATGTTTGTTTCGATGTATTCACCCGGCTTCATTTGGTCAACACTACTCTTTCTTCTATCATGTCTGTCAAAGATGTTCTCTAAGACAACAAAACCTCGTGGGACAGGATTGAAGCGATTACCCCCATCTTGATACTCTTTACGTTTTGTTGTCCGCCAAATTGCACACCAGCAGCAAAAATCTTTCGAAAGTTGTCTCCCTCACTGGAAGTGGGGAGAAGTGTGGCCTTGGGGGCAAGCAATGAGCCAGGTACTGTCACCTGAATCCCAGCTCTTCCGTTTAGGCTAACTCCTAACGAAGCCAAGGGGGGTAGTCCCTGCAAAGAGTTTCACTAAGGCTCTTATGTTTTAATGTTTTTTGGTGAAGTGATGCGGATGGGTGTTTTTTAGGAGTTTTTTTATTGATGATGACCACAATTTTAACAATTGAAATAAACACAAGATAATGAAGCAATCCATGTTGCGATATAAGACAAGAGATTTGAGAAACAACACTTTGGTGAATTAAAGCAAGACAACCATGGAAATATAAATGCTCCAGATAGATAATAAGCAAATAAAATGATGTCAAGGACCAGTGCCTTATGGAGTCAAAAAATAGTCTTGAGTGCTTGGGTTGCTTGATACAAGAGTTCAAAGTGGTGATGTTCGTGAGATCGTCCTGCGAATTAATCTTGGTTTATTGAATGTTTTAGTGATCTTGTTTATTAGGCTGTCAAGAACACAAGGATGAAAAGGAACAAACCAACCGGGAAAGATACTGGCAACCTCTTAGATGATAAGTCGAGAGCACCCAGATTCAAGAGGATAAGTGTCCAATGTTTGAACCACCCCCGAGTCTGACCAACGGATTCTCGACACCACCTGTTTCAGGAAGCAACCTCAATATTTAACGCCGGTTTGCTTGGTTGGGGTAAAGTTTTATTAGGTTATCACTTATGAGATTAACAGATCTAACACCTTTCTGAGTACTAGCCCAACCCTTTCAGGTTGGCAGAGCATACGGGTGTCAGATAACAGCCAAGATAAATTAATTGATGGGGGTGTGAGTTAGAATATTTTATTATTAGAGCACCGTTCAACTCTCCGATAGAGAGCGCTCTTGACTTAGTCTTAAGACCAAAGTTCAAGAGACTTTAATTAATATAAATGCCTAATGCAAGGGAAATGCAATGACTAAATGCTCTCCGACAGAGAGTGCTCTTGACTTGGATTTGGCCAAGTTCAAGAGGCTTTGTTTATTTTATGAAAATGGGAGCAGTTGTAAAATTTGAAGAAATAAATGAAGCTTAATTTACTGAAAGTAAAGAAATGATAATAATATATGACAAGATGCTAAAAATAACTGAAAGTAGACTTAGTATTCTACCAAACAATGTTAATCTAAAGTGGGATCTACCTCCGAACAAGGTCGATCACTAAGAACCACTAGTCCTTGAGACTTTCCAACTGGCTGGAACTTCGGCAAGGAGGCTAATGGGGAACGAGAAGCTACCACAAAACTATGTAGCCTTTGGGATGCGATCCCAAAGTTAGCTTACTCTAGTCAAAACTTGGAAATGGAAAATGATGAAAGTAAGCAGTTTAATCTAAAGCATGAAATAAGAGATCTAAACTAGAAAAACACAAGACTCCTCCCCAAATGGGGAAGAGAAACCCAAAAGTGGAGAACTCCTACACTTAACCTTTTATTAAACAGATTACAATTTGCCTTTGGGAGTTAAACCCTTGAAAGGTCTTTTGAGAAAAGTAAAAACAACTTAGTGCAAGAAAACCTGAAAGCCCTTGAAGGCTAGTACAAAAGGAGATTGGTTTTGGTTCTGCTGCTTGGCTTGGATCTTCTCCTTGAATGCACTTTGCTCTTTTTTGAAAATTGTTCCACAAGTTTATCTTTCTCTTTCAAAGAGACCTACACAAGCTTAGCAAATACTCAACAAGCACCCATTAAACGTTAATAAAAAATCAAATAAACTTGAAACTAAGTAAGTCTAGACTTGAAAAATAAGATCTAAAATGTGAAAAGCATGAGATTCTGTTTTGAATTTATTGAAATGGTAAAACGGACCAGCAAAAATGGTAAGAGATCTAAACTATAAAAAATTGGAAATATTTTATATGCAAATCTATATCTCTTGAATGATACTACAAAAATGCAAGAAATAAACTAAGTTCAAAGCCCTAAATGAGATCTACAATGTAAGATCTAAACTACTAACAAATAAAACCAAACTATTGCTAACTATTCAAACCTCTTTTTGATGTTTTGTGCTTTTCTAATGTGTTTTAGGGCACTTTCTTGAAGAAGAGCGAATGGAGGAAAGAGGAATGGCAAGGAGAGAGGGGATGGACGAGATCTACTAGGATGGCTAAAACGAATGGGTGGATGGAGGAGAGAAGAGCAAAAACGAATGGGTGAATGGAGCTAATCTAATGGAGATGGGCTTGAAGAGATAAGCTTGAAGGACAAGTAACCAAGGTAGTTGTTTTGAAGAGTTGATGGTGAAGCAAGAAACTCTTGTTTGCTTATGCTTAACAAACTGAGAACCCTTTGGCCACAAGTGGAGTGAAGGAGAACCTGCAAAAGCTCACAAAACCTTGAGAAATACCTGCAAATCACATATGATCAAGCGAAAAGAGAAGATATATATGCATGTGCTAGATTGTTAGCCCTCTAAACATATAAATCAAAACCAAAAATTCCTAAGCATATGAGAAATTACACAATATCACCTCAGAATTGTGATGAAGAATGGCCACCAAGAGCCCCCACGAATTGACCTCCAAAGTCACAATTTTATTAATATAAGTCGAATTACAATTCCTCAAAGTTTCTTTGCAAAAAAGTCCATGAGAAGAGAGCCAAAATGGCCTCTCTTTATAGCATATTGGACACACCTAAACCCTAGGTCGAATTGGCTTGTATGAGGGCCAATGGCACATTGTGAGGCCGAAAGGCATTTTCAGATATTCAAACGTTCCCCAAGGGGTTGTAAAAGCAATTTTGTGTCTATCTTCTTCTTTGATGACTACCTGATTGTAACCCGAAAAGCCATCAAGCATTGACATCATGCTTGATCCAGTGACCCGTTGGAGGAGGGTCTCCATATTTGGAAGGGGGTAATTGTCTTTTTGGCATATTTTATCATGTATGCGTGGACTAAGACATTTTCGTTTCCATGTAGGAAACTGATATTCTGGGATTCTCGAGTACTCTTTTTGATCCATAAATCAAGCGAGCACCTGTCCCGAAATTGGAGCCAGATGTTACCAACTTATTTCTACCATAGTTGGATTATCTGAAGAGCCGCCAATTAACAAACATGATGAATGTTTGTACTCCACTGTATCAGATGATCCAGCATTTGTGCCTAGCCAGTTTTTGTTTTCAGTTGACATGACCATGGCCCCATGGGGTTTGTAATAAAGTGTGCTAGTAGGATTCTGAGTGTCTCAGTTCCCCATGACTTCATTAAGCAACTAAGGTATTCCAAGGAGTTTTTTCCCTTGTCAATTATACTTTGCCTGCAGCCGAACTATAATCAATGAGGTTTTCTCCCGCTTCCTCCAAAGCTGGAATGCCCGATTTTGAAAATCTGAGCCATGGGGGGTTATTAGAGTCCAACCGATGTATATAAGCCTACTAGACACTATTAGAGTAGGTTCTGGTCATGTCCCAAGTCTCTGGGACCCTCAAAAGAAATTCGAAAAAAATTTACCCAAGGCGTCGGATTTGGGTTTTTAATTTTTTTTAATAAATTTCTCTATAGTTTAAATAGAGAAATTCCAATTTGTAATATGTCAGTCTTCCAGGGTTCGAATTTAGTGATTGATGGCTCGATTCATAAGCCAAAAATCACACATGACCCGTGGACCAGCTAAACCCAACTTTCGGATGTCAATTCAGCCTCATAATTAATATTTTCTCTAAAAAGCCATTTACAGAGAAAGTATTTATTAAAATAATAAAAATGAATATTTTGGAGATTTCCAAATATCTCCAAAATAATCAGAAAAGAATAAAATAAAAGGCTAATTGACATGGCACTGGGCATTAAAGAGGATTCCAAACATCTCAGTCATCAACCAGACCACTATCCAGTCACCAACAAGAGACTCCTTCAAACCAATTCGCCTTTCTCCCTTGAAAACTCGATTTAGTGATGTGTCAGTTGTTGAGTGGGTTGGTTGCTTGGCATTAAAGCCTATGGTAGGCGCCTCCCCTAATTGTGCAATCACTAACTTGGCTCCCTTTGCTAACTAGAAGAGATCCCTACCATCACTCACCTTACAACTCAAGCAATTCGCATCCCTCCTTCAAAGCTCACGCATTCTCTCCTTGTGCTCACGTGGATCCTAGTTGGAGGCTCTCCATTGGTGGGTGGAGCTTCCCATGCTACTCCAAACCTATGTCAACTCATCTACTACCACTCCAAGCCTCCTGATGACTAGTTATTGATTGGAAATCAAGTTTTTTCAAGTGTTATTTGGCTCTCTTTAGCCAAATTCGAATTAGGGTTTTAGCTGTTGGTTTTGTTATTTAAGAGAAGCCATTTGGGCTCTCTCTTCATGGATTGTTGATGCAAGAGAACTCTGCTGAGAATTGTAATATTGTTTTTGCTCATATTGGAATAAAAGTTCAAGACTTTGGAGGTCCATGTGATTTCAAATTTTTGTGGTGAATTTGTCTAATGCATTGAGGTGATATCTTCCTAAAACCTTTCCTCTTATTTATGCAAGTGTTTCTTTCATCATTACTAGCTTAAGAAGGCTATTTCTAGTCCAAAGAATAGTCTTTTGTTGTATTCAAATTGATTATGTGTGTGAAGTTTTCCAAAGATTTAAATGAGCAAGAAGTATTCGGTTATATCAATGTTGATTTAGTCTTGGTTATCTAACATACTAGTACTTGATTTCACTTGTATGCTTGAGTCTGTTGGGGTTTTACAGGTATTATCAAAGGTGAAGACAAGTGTGAGCTAGGTTGCATCTAGTTTGACTTCACAAGCAAAGCTTTTTCCACTAATATTTTTTGTTCTGCAGGATCCTCAAGCTCCTTCACCTTTTCTCCAAAACCAAACTACAAAGAGCTCTCTTCCTCACCCATCAAAGTTTCAAAAAGTTACATCATTCAAAGCTTGGTTACCTTAGATTTGAGCTTCCCTCCTCCAGCTCTCCCTTCACCTTCTCTTTAAACTTCCACTTTAGTCTTTTCCATTCGTTCCTCCTCCCTTCTCTCCTTTCACTCTTCCTCTCCTTTTCGTTTCCTTGCCCTAGTTTTGCCCACCTTTATCATTTTCTTCCTCCTTTTATCCGCTGCCCCATTACTTTAGTGTCCACTGCCCCATCTTTTTTACTGTCCCATTCTTTCCACAGTCATTTTATTGGCTTCCCCTTCATCCTCCTTTCACTGCTGTCCCTATTGCCTATTGGCATCCACTTGCCATCTTTTAGGCAGCCCTCTCGTCCACCTCTAAGCCTGCCCTAAACACATAAAACAAAAAGAGCACAAGCTTCATTTCTGTTAGTAATTAGTTTGTTTCTCTTTAAAAGTTAGGTAGCTAGGCATTGTTTATTATATTTTACTTTACATCATTTAATCTTAGTAAGTAGTCTACATCACATTCTATCTTTAGATCTTGTATCACTTTGTTTGTGGCTTAGTCATATAGTTTCTAGCTTGCATTTAGTTCATGTCTGGTTTAGTTTCTAAATTAAAAGCTTTCATATAAGTCTCATCTCTTAACTTAGTTCATTTTTTTTTGTCTTACATCTAGTTTACTTTTGCAAGTAGAGTTTATATCTCAAATCTGTAGCATTTTTTAAAGTTTGCATCTTAGTTCATTTCTAAGTTTGGATCTAGTTTCCTTTGACAGTTGCATTAAATCTTAGATTAGTTTCAAATTTTGGATTTTTAAACTAATGATTAATGGGTGCATAAGTTGACTATTTTGTTGTAGGTCTTGAAGAAGAAGAACAAAACATTCAAGAAGAAGATCAAACTTGGTAAAGAAGTGCAAAACCCAAGAAGAATAATGAAAGCAAGAAGAGGATCTTAAACCAAACAAATCAAAACCATTATCCTTTTGTAAAAGCTCTTAAGAGCTTCTTAGTTTTCTTCTATTTTATTTTCAAAGTCCTTTCAAGGGTCTCAAACCCAAGGCACTTGTAACCTCTTAAAAAAAAGTTAAGTGGAGGAGTCCTCCGCTTTTTGGGTCTTTCTTCCCCATTTGGGGAAGAGTGTTGTCGCATGCTTAGTTTAGATCTTTTTCTTTCAAGTTTATAGATCAAATCTTTCATTTCTTGTAGTTAGATTAAAGCTCCATTTCCAAGTCTTGACTAGAGTAAGCTAACTTTGGGATTGCATCCCAAAGGCCACACAGCTTTGTGGTAGCTTCTCGTTCCCCCATTAGCCTCCTTGCCGAAGTTCCAGCTAGCTGGAAAGTCTCAAGGACTAGTGGTTCTTAGTGATCGACCTTGTTCGGAGGTAGATCCCACCTTTAGATTAACGTTGTTTGGTGGAATACTAAGTCGACTTTCAGTTTATATTAAGCATCTCGTCATATCTTATTATCATCTTTTTTACTTTCAGTAACTTAAGCTTCACTTGTTTCTTCATTTTTTACAACTGCTCCCTTTTTCATAAAATAAACAAAGCCTCTTGAACTTGGCCAAATCCAAGTCAAGAGCACTCTCTGTCGGAGAGCATTTTTATTGCATTTCCCTTGCATTAGGCATTTAAATTAATTAAAGTCTCTTGAACTTTGGTCTTAAGACTAAGTCAAGAGCGCTCTCTATCGGAGAATTGAACAGTGCTCTAATAATAAAATATTTCAACTCACACCCCCATTAATTAATTTATCTTGGTTGTTATCTGACATACGTATCCTCTGCCAACCTGAAAGGGTTGGGCTAGTACTCAGAAAGGTGTTAGATCTATTAATCTCATAAGTGATAACCTAATAAAACTTTACCCCAACCAAGCAAACCGGCGTTAAATACTGAGGTTGCTTCCTCAAACAAGTGGTGTCGAGAATCCACTAGTCAGACTCGGGGGCGGTTCAAACATTGGACACCTATCCTCTTGAATCTGGGTGCTCTCGACTTATCATCTAAGAGGTTGCCAGTATCTTTCCCGGTTGGTTTGTTCCTTTTCATCCTTGTGTTCTTGACAGCTTAATAAACAAGATCACTAAAACATTCAATAAACCAAGATTAATTCGCAGGATGATCTCACGAACATCACCACTTTGAACTCTTGTATCAAGCAACCCAAGCACTCAAGACTATTTTTTGACTCCATAAGGCACTGGTCCTTGACATCATTTTATTTGCTTATTATCTATCTAGAGCAATTATATTTCCATGGTTGTCTTGCTTTAAATTCACCATAGTGTTTGTTTCTCAAATCTCTTGTCTCATATCGCAACGTGGGTTGCTTCTTTATCTTGTGTTTATTTCAATTGTTAAAATTGTGATCTCTCATCAATCAAAAAAACTCCTAAAAAACACCCATCCACGTCACCATACACTTAAAACATTAAAACACATAAGAGCCTTAGTGAAACTCTTTGTAGGGACTACCCCCCTTGGCTTCGTTAGGAGTTTGCCTAAACGGAGGAGTTGGGATTCAGGTGACAGTACCTGGCTCATTGCTTGCCCCCAAGGCCACACTTCTCTCACTTGTAGTGACGAGACAACTTTTGAAAGATTTCTACTGCTGGTGTGCAATTTGGCGGACAACACCTTCCTCATGATCATTGGCTTTATAATTTAAGAACTCATCAATGTTATTAATGAACTTTAGTGTGTGTTCATCATCCCTAAAAACCTGCCAATGTTCTACATTATCAAGAACGGAAGGTCTGAAGTTAATTTCCAAAGGACAATGCCCCTCTAACATCTCGTCTGATGGTTGAAGTGTTGAAGTTGAAACTGCAATTCTGTCGGCGACACTATTCCGATCTCTAGGGATTGCTTCTATATTAAGGTCATCAAAAAATTCCATTGTGTCCCAGATTGCATTTCTATATTTCTTAAGTCTCTGACATTTACATGCAAACTAACCCTTAATTTGTTGGACAATTAGATCAGAATCCCCTTTAATACTTAGCAATTTGATTCTCATGTCCTTGGTAATCTCTATGCCTAGCAAAAGTGCCTCATACTCTGCCACATTGTTGGTTGCCTCAAATTCTAATCTGAAAGCAAAGTTGAAAACCTTTCCCTTTGGTGAAATGATGACAACCCCAGCCCCCTTTCCTGCTCTAGAATATGCCCCATCAAAGTTCATTTTCCACAACTCATTTACTTTTTCATTCTCAATCTCTTCTTGGATAGGTTCCAAGAAGGTAGAGTTGATCTGATATATTCCAAGTTCACTAGAGTTGTTTGCATACTCATTTGATGGCCTGTGAGGATTTTCAACATGGCACCTTCTTTCCTTTTCAGTGTGTAATTTGACAAGGGAATCTTCTGATGCAGGAACAGTTGCATAAGACCAATCTAATTGAATGGAACCACCCAAAGTGGCACCCCATTTCCTAGAGGGTAGCATTCCCCACTTATCTGGTACATCTATGACAAGGATGTCTAGGTAACATGGATGTCCGGATACTTAGCCAATCTAACAGGTTGTTTTCGATCATCCCTTCCACTTTAACTGGTCTAGAATCCATGGCACATACATTCTGGTAGGGTCTAGTGGTTTTTAAGTTAAGTTGTTGCATAACTTTCTTAGTCATTAAATTTGCACCAGATCCTGAATCCAACATACAATTATGTAGAAGAAGGTCACATATCATCGATGATATGTAGAAAGGTGGGTGAGCTTCTTTTCTTGAGTCCCGAGTATGTACGATTATAGGAGGATCCTCATGAGTATTGCTATAACTTGTTGAAGGTTGTTCAATTGTGTCAGAAAAAACCATTTTCTCAGGAATAGAAGGTCTTGTAGGTGGGGGAGGTTCCACTATGTTGGCAAAAGTCACTTTCTTGGGAGTAGGAGGCCTCGTAGGTGTGGAAGGTCTTTCAGATGCTACAGGTTTTGAGACAGGGGGGGGAACATCATCTGCTTGAGTGTCTAGCATTTTCAAAAGCTTCTCTTTCTGACCAGGAATTTTGCATAACTCCAATACTGGGCCTGGAACTTTAGACTTGGCTATGCAACTACCTAAATCAAAACTTAAAGCAACAGATTCCTTTTCATCATTAGTTTCTTGAGTAGTGTTAGGAATTGTTACCTTAGGAGCAGTTTGAATAGAGGGTGCTTCTTTCGGTCTTCTTTGATATGTCATGCCTTTGAAGTTCTGAATGTTGTTGACATTTGATGGCATCTCACCATAGTATTGAGTCATGTTATCAACCCATTAATGACCTTGGTTGGCTCGAGTCCAACTGTCCCTAGGATTTCTATATATGTCGCCTACATGGTTGATGAATTCAGGCTCGCTTGTAGACGTGCTAGGACCACAACCCTCAAGATAACCATGTTCCTGAACATAACATGCATAATGGCAACCGGATTCCTCATGGAAATCTCTGCATGCTCTACAAAATGGTTTGTATGGCTCCACCATGTTAGCAGCCTCTAGCTGATGAGGAGGCCTCTGTTCATGGTTGGGAGGTTTTCTCTGCCATGTTGGTTTTGTAGCAAAGGTTCTAGGAACAGGTTGTGTCTGTGTTCTTTCCATAGTTACCACCCGGTTCTGTATTTCCTTAAGTTGAGCAAGGTGTTTTGCTTCAGCTTCTTCCATGTTTCTCTTCATTTCCTTTTTCATTTCATTCCTCGTTTCCAACATCTGTTTTTCATGAGTTTCTTTTACAATTGATAAAGGATCTTTATCCTTCGGCTCATTAATCTTTAAAGGTGTTGAAGATCTTGAGTAACCCTGAATGTTGGACTCACCAGATGATTGCATGTTCAAGTCAATTTTAATAGCCATCTCTTGGGCTTGAAGCAAAGTAGTGGATTCCTTGTCTCTTATCTGATACTGCATCTTGCCACTATGTGCCTCAATGTAGTAAACCGGGATGGAAGGTGCAGGCGGTGCATAGGTGTTAGGAATAGCGTTTGATAATTCAGTGAACCTAGTGTTAAACTCGTCCATCATTTCAGTGTCCTTCTTCTTGATGTTTGTCAAAGCAGCGAGTTGATGCCTCGGTTCTTTCTTTTCACCAAACTTGTTGGCGAAGCCAGTCTTGAAGGTAGCCAAAGTGGCAAATGAGTTGTTAGGTAGGTTGCTATACCAATCACCAGCTTTTCCATCCAAGGAAACAGCAAACAATTTCATATAGACGTCGTCATGCTGGCTTGCAGGGTCACTGACATAGGCATTAACACATCTGGAAAAGCTCCTGAGATGAGCGACGGAAGTAGTGGCATCAATGCCAGTGTACATTGGGAGTTTCTCTACGGCTTTGTCAGGGAGACGATGGGGTTGACCTACTATCTGAGAGAAATCTATCTGAGTAAAATACTTGCCCATGATGTCGAAAATATTAGTATTATTTTCAAAGTTTTCAAAGTTTTCTAGAAATAAAGTATGGATGTCTGAAACAGACTCAGATCCAAGTTCCTCAAGGATCCGACAAGAAGCAAGTCTATTCAATCTCCTCCTATAAACCTTTTCAAGCTCGGGGATGAAACTGAGTAGACCTTCAGAGTTTCTTCTAGTAGAATACCTTGAGGTGTTTACTGACAATGGAGTCGCCAGGTGGATTCAAGTCTAATTTCGGAGAGTGATTGGACTAAAAAGCTACCAAAAAGGGAATAAAAGGCAATGGAGTCGCCAGACAGATATCAAATCTATCAAAAAGGTAAAACAAACTAGAAAAAACTAAGGTCATCCAGGAACAAAAAGATTTGTCACCGGCAACGACACCAAAGATGTTGTCCGCCAAGATGCACACCAGCAGCAGAAATCTTTTGAAAGCTGTCTCCTCACTACAAGTGGGAGAAGTGTGGCCTTGGGGACAAGCAATGAGCTAGGTACTGTTACCTAAATCCCAGCTCCTCCGTTTAGGCTAACTCCTAACGAAGCCAAGGGGGGTTGTCCCTACAAAGAGTTTCTATGGCTCTTATGTTTTAAGTGTTTTTTGATGTTGAGTGATGCGGATGGATGCTTGCCTTGACTTTTTTAACCCTAATAATCAAGAACATCTAAAACACTCTAAAATTAACCAAGAACAAATTTCAAAATGATCTCACAAACAGTTACTTTAAGACTTACATTTTCATCATCACAAGCATTTTTGTTTTTACTCCATTTGGCACTGGTCTATAAAACTCTTATGTATCACCTTGATCCAGACCATTAGTCCTTGTGCGTTCTATTAAATTATCTTGTGGATGCTTATTTAAATTTCAAAGAAAGTATATTGTTTCATCTTGATAAATTGTATCTTGTAATTTTGCAATGTGGATTGCGTGTTTATTTGTTCTCTCATCATTAAAAAACTCCTAAACAACACCCATCCGCATCACTCAACATCAAAAAACACTTAAAACATAAGAGCCATAGAAACTCTTTGTAGGGACTAAAACTTGGCTTCGTTAGGAGTTAGCCTAAACGGAGGAGCTGGGATTTAGGTGACAGTACCTAGCTCATTGCTTGCCCCCAAGGCCACACTTCTCCCACTTGTAGTGAGGAGACAACTTTCGAAAGATTTATGCTGTTGGTGTGCATCTCGACGGACAACAGGGACAACTAATTCTAAGTGTCCCCTAGAACCTCAAGTTACGGATAGTTGGGCACCCAACCATGGCGGTTCTAGAAAAGATCCTCATGGAGTTTTTTCAGCTTGGATGTGAGTTGTAGACATTTGCCAAGGTTGAATAAGCACTCCTCTGAACAACTTATTCCATTTGTGAGATACTGCCATTCCCTGGTGTTATTCGACATATGCTTAAGTGTGTATCTCCCTTTTCCCTTATCCAAAGTATCACAGGGTTGAGTCAGTCAAGTCATCTCCTTATCCTATCCTTGCATTCTTCACCCTCACCCTTTGCTAGCAAAATGTTCATGTCTACAGAATGAGTATATTCCTGAGGTTCTTGTGTAAGTAAATGATTATTTAAACTTATGCTTGATATAATTATCTATTAACTGTTAGTGAAATGATGCTTAATACTTTAAGTCTTGCTATGAGAATGATTAACAGAGCATGCTTTAACCATTTGCACTTGCAGCATTAGGCTTTTCTAGCCTGGGTTATATTTTGATTAGTCTTGACCTGGTCAAACCTAGTTTGACCAAGTCAACCTTGGGATCCGTGATGAGTTGGATCAGTGATATTATATGATGATGATCTATGGTTCGATGATGCACCTTTGATGACTCCATACAGTGGACACAGGTTTCAGATGATGGTTGATGTATTTTTTATGGTTATTATTATTCCCATACCATTTATTTCATTATTGTCTGGGTATGGCTGAGGCTACAGATGATCTTATAGGTTGCCACAGGGTGCATGGGTACTCATCTCTAGTAGATTTGGACCTTATGAGTCCATTGAGACACTCAGTTATCAGTTGCAGGCACTCTCAATGATGATATGGTCAGATTTCCACTTTTGACCGGTTTTGCCATGCATAAATGCTATATCCAGCAGTTGCATTGAGCTAGCATGTTTCCCTAGGGCACTACAGAGGAGGGGTGGTCCAGCCACTTGTTATTACCATATTACCCCATCTCCAGACATGATGGTACAATCAGATTTTGTGCCCGAGCATCAGGCAGGGAGTTACAAGCATTTTGATGGTTTTCAGGTGGAATAAAAATGGGATAAAAAGGTCATTGAGGAAATCGATTTGGGCTATTGAGTCAGGGTTTTGGCATGTGGTTTGTTCAGAGGTCATTTGTGATGTATCCCACTCCTTCTAGATCAGCTTGCAGCATTCAGTGGGGTCCACACACTCTCCGGGTTGTGATTTGATGTATTATTCTCTCATTAAGGGGGGCCACGATTTGGTCATATGGTCACTTTGACATGTCATTGAGTCATATCTTATGTTATTGAGTCATGTCTTATGTTATTGTGCCATGGGGTGATGCTAGTGAAGGATTATAACACCTCCTAGCGCCACCATGTGCTTCTTGTCACTTGTCCTAGTCATCTTTATGTGGTGCGACCCCCCTAGGGCCTCCTTTAGTGAGTGCGCACCCCTCTTAGTGAATTGATCCATGTTATATTGTTCCGGCTTATCATAGCCGTTGATTATATTGTATTTATCTTTTGATCTCTACCACTCATTCATAAAGTGGTTTAGGGTTTTGGTCTCTCTCATTCCTATTTAAGGAAGAGACCCCCCTATTGTAAAGGCACCTTTTGGGCTCTGGAAATACACAAATAAAATACTATTTTGCAGATTTGCTTTTTGGGTCTTGATGGATGCTCTTGCAAGTTGAATATACAATCTTTTCTCTATGTTATCATTGTGGATCTTGTTGCTCCAAACGTTTTTTTGCAGGGAGGTCGTGTGGTGGAAGAGGATGACAACTTGAGGGGACGCTATTGTGGGGAAACCCCATATCTTACCTTTGGATTGTTCTTTGTCTTAGGGACTATCATTATTGTAACTTCGTGACATATTTGATGCTACTTGTTAGTTATTTTATAGTCATTTTCATGCTAGTGGGTTGTGCTACTTTTGCCTTAAAACATCAGATATACTATTTAGCCAACCACCTAGTGCCATTTTACTTAAATTTCAGCTTTCACCTTGTGGACGCCATTTTAAACAATTTCCTTAATTTAAGGGTGGGTCCCACTTGGGTTTTCTTGATTGGCATTAGATCTATCTAGATCTACTCAATTAAACTCATAAGTGGCACTTTCATTCCTTGGTTGAGCTTTTGCCCTTCCATAAACCTCCTCAACCAAGCCCTAACTCTATGTGTCCACTTATAATCCCTAGATCTAGATCCATTCACTCTTGATCTTCTTCTATTTCACCTTAACATTTCCCTAGGAGGTCTAGAGTTAGTTCGCTAGCCTTCATTAGCTAGCTAGGGTCTCCCCCTTGGTCTTGCTTAGGCTAGATCTAAAGTGAAGAGTGCCTCGGTTAGTGTGACAACCATTTGCATTGGGAACCGTGGCATCTCTTGGGTCACCTCTTTAGTTGTCCAACACCTCTACCATCCTGGATAGGATCACCTTTTGGGACAACTACAAGTTGTGTGATAACAGGTCCTCCCATCACCTTTGTTTCTTACGCTACAAGACGAACCACTTTGCTAGGGTATCTCTTCAAATCACCTTATGCTCTATTACCTAAGCCTTACCAATGCTATCCCTAGGGAAGCCCCCCTTGAGTTGGAGAAGAACCAACCTAAAGTGTATAGAGGTGGTTATTGAGTTGATAGTCGATGACACCTAAATTTGCAGTTGGTCTAGCATTGTTCTTTTGGGCTTTAATCACACAATGCTAGTTCAAGTTGTAATAGGACCAAAAGGGCAAAGGGGAAACGATGAAATTTACATGCAAACTGTGTGGAGCATTATGGAAGGGCGCTTACAAGGGTGAAGGCCCACTTTTTCCAAACACTAGGCAAAGGAGTGGATCATCATGTAGCTAAGGGAGATAACTTAGGGAATAGATTGGATGGTATGAGGGAAATGAAAGAGTAGAGGGGAAAGTGCCTCATGTCACCACTACACATAGCTCTCATGCCTTAAGACCAAGTGAACATGAGAATAATCTAGTGAGTAACGATGATGGTGTTCAAACAATGGAAGGTACATCTCATCAGAGACAGAGAGCCCCCTTGTAAGTATGTTTAATTTAAATGCAGAGACGGTGTTGATCTTTCTATATCAAGATTTTTCTTTGCACCTGGAATCCCCTTCAATGTCTCTCAATCAACATATTTTGAGGAGATGGTCCATGCCATTAATAATGGACCTACTAAATATAAACCATCTAGGTATGAGAAGCTTAGAACTGTAATGGTTGACAAGGAGAAATGGTGTTTGGAGAAGCCAATGTCACCAATCAAAGTAGCATGGTCTATTGATGGGTGGTGTTGTGATGGACAGTTGGGTTGATACACATAATTGTCCTCTTCCAAACATAATCATATCTTCTACAGCATGGCCTTATTTCTTAAGGGCAATTGATTGTTCAATGCAAGAGAAGAACACCACGTTTTTGGAGGAGCTACTATGTGATTCCAATGAGGAGATGGGGGCATTTAATGTTGTTTAAGATATTATAGACATAGCTTTGGTTTACGAAGTTGCAGGTTAAATGGTTCAAGAGCAATACAAGCATGTATTTTGGACTCCACGTGCTATGCATGCATTGAATAATGCACTTAAGGACATTGGAAAATTTGATTGAATAGCAAAGATGATCGAAGATGGAAGAAAGATCCAGATGTTCATATGCAACTATCACCACTCACAGGCAATTTATCACAAATTTGGAAAGAAGAACTTGCTCAAACCTGCAAATACACAATTTGCTAAATTTTTCATTTTTCTCCATTGTCTTTTTTAAATTAAAGGTGCCATATGCTCCACTATGGTCAATGACAATTGAGCTTCATGGAAGCTATCTAAACCTAATGTTGCAAGGTGTTGAAATATATAGCTTTGGAAGCTATTTTTTGATGTAATTAAATTATGTACATAAAAAGTCATTTATACCAAGTGTCAAGCTTATGCCAAGTGTCAAAAGGCTCATGCCAAGTGTAAAGGCTCATGCCATGTGTCAAGTTCATGACAAGTGTCAAAGGGTTGCTTAGAGGCCAGCTTAGGGCGATCCCTAGGGGGGTTGCTTAGGGCGATCCTACGGGGCTGCTTAGGGCAACCAAGCTCAAGTATAAAAAGGGGGCTGACCCCCATCACTTGAACACACACTTTTGGTAAAGACTTCTGCTATCATAAGGCTTCCAATCAACTGATTGTTATTGTTGTTAATGACTGCTGCAGGGATAGAGATAAGGATGCTACAGTATCTACCTTAAGTCTACTACAGCAAGAGGTCATCATAGTCAATTTTGGACTGTTACTGTAAGTATGTTATCAGTTGTTAGTCTAGTTTGTAAGTGTTGAAACAGAGGTATTGTTTCAACAAGTTAAATTTGTTAGTCCTAAGTCTTGTACTAGTATTGTACTTTGTTGACGAATCAAAAGAGAAGTTTTGGTTGGGTTTTCTACCCCATGATGGTTTCCCAGGGTAATCTTGTGTTCTCTCTGTGATTGTCTTACTTTCAGTGATCCTTACTTACGAAGATGTATGCTTATGACTGTTATATAATGCAAAAAGTTTAAAAATTTATACATACATCTATTTTTTCAACATGGTATCACATGCATCTAAATGAATTAGATCCAGAACTCCTTTTGCTTTACTATCACTGCTTGGAAAAGGATTTTTCGCGTTCTTTCCTTGCTCACAACCTTTGCACACTCCATCATGGAACACTTGAATCTCTAGAAGGCCTTCCACCACCATATGAGCAAACCTTCTATGCCAAAGTTCACAGGGATTTATAGTAGTACCGTGGACCTATGTTAGCTACTTCACTCAGCAGGTATGTTTACTATGTTTTGTTCATTGATGACTTTTCTCGCAAAACTTGGATTTATTTCTTAAAGAATAAAGATGCAATGTTTTAGTAAGTTTAAAGAATTTAAAGCTCTTGTTGAAAATCTTTTTGAGAAAAATATAAAGATTTTAAGATCCGATAATGGAGGAGAATTTACATCGAGTGAATTCAAGGCATTTTGTAAAGAAGTTGAGATTAAGAGGGAGCTTTCTACTCCTTACAATCCTCAGCAAAATGGTATTACCAAAAGAAAGAACCGATCAATTATGGAAGCAGTTAAAGCCATGATTCAAGATCAGGACTTATCAATGTACCTCTGGGAAGAAGCAGCAAGGACTGTTGTATATGTACAAAATAGAAGTCCTCATAAAGTACTTCAAAATAAAACTCCAGAAGAAGTGTTTTCGGGTGAAGTTCCAGATGTCAGTCATCTAAGGATATTTAGTTGTCATGTGTATATACATATTCCCAAGGTCAAAAGGGCAAAGTTGGATCCTTTAGGTAAGAAGGGTATTTTTGTTGGGTACAGCGAGATATCAAAGGCATATAGAGTATATGTCCCTAGATACAAAAAGATTGAGATCAGTGGAGATGTTATTTTTTATGAAGATGCAACTTTCTACAAATCAAACGGAAATTATTTCAATGAGATACATGATGAGGAACCCGCAGCTCCAAGAGTATCAGAAACAAAAAAAGAAGAGCATGTACCTAAGAATCAAGATATGGTGGAGCCTCAGAAACCTGTTGATTCATACACGGAAATAATTACATATCAAAGAAAACCAGGTTGGGCGCGTGAACTCATTCAAGATGCAGAAAAGTATGGTGCCCCAAATAAGACTTTCAGAGAAAGCAAAAGACCTCGATTTTATTCCAACTATGTTGCACTTGTGTCTAACATCATTGATGCAGAACTGTCCAGCTATGAAGAAGCTGCTGAGAAGAAGGTGTGGCAAGATGCCATGATTGAAGAAAATCAATCAATAATGAACAATGATGTTTGGGACATAATTTAGAGACCAAAAGAAAATCTGTAGTAACATCTAAATGGCTATACGAAATCAAGCATGCTACGAATGGCAGTATTGAGAAATACAAAGCAAGGTTTGTGGCTCGTGGGTTCTCCCAGAAAGAGAGAGTAGATTACGAAGAAACCTTTGCTCCCATAGCAAGATATACTTCCATTATGGCTACTTTGGCTATAGCTGCAAAGATGGGATGGAAACTACATCAAATGGATGTAAAAACTGCTTTTCTAAATGGTGTGATAGAAGAGGAAGTGTATGTGGAACACAACCACAAGGATTTGAGACACATGACAGAGAGACACATGTGTGCAAATTAAATAAAGCCTTGTACGGCTTGAAGCAAGCACCCAGGACATGGTATGGAAGAATTGATAGCTTTCTGATGAGCTTGGGCTTTATTAAAACTAAAGCAGACTCCAATCTTTATTATAAGATTGAGGAAGATCACCAGGTGATTTTACTATTATATGTGGATGACCTGTTTCTAACAGTAAATGAAAAGCTCATCACTGATTGCAAGAAGAAGCTTGCTTCAGAATTCAAAATGAAAGATTTGGGTCAGATGCACTATTTTCTAGGTCTGGAAGTGTCGCAGAATCCAGGTGAGATTTGTCTTAGTCAAGGAAAATATGTTGTGGAAATTCTAAAAAGATTTGGAATGATGGATTGTAAATCCATGACAACACCTATGACGACAAATTCAAAGTTATTATGTGATACTTCATCAGAGATAGTGGATGCCACCTTGTATATACAAATAATTAGATCATTGATGTATTTGACGAATACAAGGCCAGACATATGTTTTGTTGTGAATACTTTAAGTCAGTATATGGTTGAACCCAGACATGTTCATTTGATCGCAGCAGAACATGTGATGAGATACTTGAAAGGTACCATTGAATATGGTATCAAGTATGATACAAACTGTGAGTTTAAACTGCAAGGATGCTCTGATTCAGATTGGCCTGGTAATGTCATAGATCGTAAGAGTACATCAGGTTGTTGTTTTAGTTTGGGATCAAGAATGATCTCATGGTTTAGCAGGAAGCAAACCAGTGTTGCGCTCAGTACGGCTGAGGCGGAATATATGGCAACATGTTTAGCATGTACTGAAGTTGTATGGATACAAAAATTGCTTTCAAGATTATTTGATCTTGATTTAGATGCTACTAGTATCTACTGTGACAATCAAAGTTGCATAAAGTTGTCAGTGAACCCAGTATTTCATGACAAATCAAAGCATATTGGAATCAAGTATCATTTTATCCGCGATATGGTAGAAAAAGGAGCAGTGAAGCTTCTTTATGTGGCTACAATTGAACAGGTCCCAGATGTGTTAACCAAACCTCTGTCAAAGGTGAAGTTTGAGTAACTCAGAGATAAGCTTGGGTTGGTCCCTCGTAAGAGGGAGTAAGGAGTTGCATATAGGATTCTAGTGACAATAGCAAGGCAAATCATTTATAGGTAGGATGTGGGTTATTCTATTATTATCCAATATGAAAAAGGACTGGCTCTAAGACTACTCATCCAGTATGAAAAAGGATTGGCACTGAGTAAAACAGTCCTTGGTGAACTGTATAGCTTCCTCTAGCTTATGACTAGTAGAACAGTTCTTGGTGAACTGAGTGAATAAAAATCCTATAATGATAGCAGTGTGCCCACCAAAGATGCTACTGATTCCAGATTGCTAGCAATGCATACAAAACTTCTCTTGATGAATCAAGAAGTCAATATCCAAGTAAAGACAAGTGGATGTAATAGGTGGTACTAGAAAAAATACCTTCCTTGCTAAGAGAGAGTGTTGAAACATATAGCTTTGGAAGCTATTTTTTTATGTTATTAAATTATGTACATAAAAAGTATTTTATGCCAAGTGTCAAAAGGCTAAATGCCAAGTGTCAAAAGGCTCATGCCAAGTGTAAAGGCTCATGCCGTGTGTCAAGTTCATGACAAGTGTCAAAGGGTCGCTTAGAGGCCAGCTTAGGGCGGTCCCTAGGGGGGCTGCTTAGGGCGGTCCTAGGGGGCTACTTAGAGCAGCCAACCTCAACTATAAAAAGGGGTTGACCCCCATCACTTGAACACACACTTTTGGTAAAGACTTCTGCTATCATAAGGCTGCCAATCAACTGGTTGTTATTGTTGTTAATGACTGCTACAGGGATAGAGATAAGGCTACTACAGTATCTACCTTAAGTCTGCTACAGAAAGAGGTCATCACAGTCAATTTTGGACTGTTACTGTAAGTATGTTATCAGCTGTTAGTCTAGTTTGTAAGTGCTAAAACAAAGGTATTGTTTCAGCAAGTTAAAGTTGTTAGTCCAAAGTCTTGTACTAGTATTGTAATTTGTTGATGAATCAAAAGAGAAGTTTTGGCTGGGTTTTCTACCCCATGAGGGTTTCCCAGGGTAATCTTGTCTTCTCTCTGTGATTGTCTTACTTTTAGTGATCCTTACTTATGAAGATGTATGCTTATGACTGTTATATGAAGCAAAAAGTTTAAAAATTTATACATACATCTAGTTTTTCAACACAGGGGAGGTATGACAATTGATCCTTGATGATCACTTTTGGTTTGATTTCATCGAGCCTATTTGTGATATTCTCCACTATGCAAATTTTGATAGCCCGTGCTTGGGCCAAATTCATGAAAACATTGATTCAATGTATGAGAAAATTGAGGGAATAACAGACAAGAGTTATCCTTCCATATATCATGAAACAAAGAAAAAAATACATAGCAAATGGAACAAGTTCAACACACCTCTCCATATGGATTCTTACACTGTAAATCCTAAATGGTATGATACTGAAAGGACAAGAAAAATGCCTCCTTATACTGATAGAGAGGCGATGAATGGATTATTCACTCTAATGAAGAAAGTATATGGCATAGGTGAGGAAGCAATGACTATCAATGCCCAATTTGCACAATTTTAATGTGGGCAAGGTGTGTTTGGAAAATTGGAAGCTTTACAAGATAGGCACAAGACCACAGACCCAATAGATTAGTGGTCTCTTCATGGGCGTGATGCCCCTAGTTATGCTCATTTGCCATGCAGCTACCCGAACAAGTCGTTGGTTCCTCTTCATTTGAGAGGAATTGGAGCACTTGCGGTTTTATCCACTCCTTAAAGAGGAACCGACTTGGATCGAAGGTAGAGAACCTAGTATACATTTGTAGCACCCTTCAACTACTATCTCAAAGAGATCTAAGGTATAAGAAAGGTCCTTCTAATAAATGGGACTAATGCAATGATGATGTCACTCGTGTGGATGAAGAGATGGAACCAGATGGCATCACTAATCTAACTCCCATTACAAATGATCCCTAGCCAGAGATGGAGATCAATGAGTTCTTAGAGAGCATGTTAACGAAGGACTTAGAAGATGCAGAGACTTAGAGTGAACACAAACAAGATGACGCAAAGAATGAGATGGATACCTACTTTTTGGCTTGAAAACATGAATGTTGAAATGTTCCACTTATCATATTACAATTTTGAGTTACTATTGGTTTTATAGCTTCATTACTTTTGTTTCTAAGATATTATTGAGTCTTGACATACTGTAATAGTCATGACTTATTGACTATAATAAATTAATATTCTTATTAGTAGATGGAAATATGAGTTGTAATTTCAATTTTTAACATTGTTCAATGTTCATTGCACGTCATTTTATGATTTTATTATTTTAAAATTGTATATTTCAATTTGTATCTAATTTAAAAGAAATTAATTAATGTACCCCATGTCTCCTATGACATAACTATACCCCAATGTCTCCCCAAATCCAAATTTCAAAAATAGCATACCCATAACCCCGTCTCCTGGAAACTATGTCAATAATTCTCTCTCCCAATGGATTTTGTTCCATCGATCCATTCGACAAGGATGCCCTTTAGCCCCTTACCTGTATTTATTGACAATTGATTCTTTGGGCAATCTCTTGGAAGTGACATCTTAAGAACGTGTCTGTGATATCTCTCTTCCTAATAGCTCAGAGATGGTTAATAACCACTTTGTACGGGACTACCTTCTTTAAGTACACGCTAACCAAGAATCTATTGACAGAGCTAGGGATTTATTGGATATTTTCTGCGTGGCTTCAAGCACAGTGGTTAGAGATCATTGAACCGATTTTTTGTTGATTAGATTGGATAGCCCGCCAAACTGAATTCTCCCTATGTAGAATTTCATTCAGCCAAGGATCATTGTTCGATGTCTTGGCAATCCCTTGAGGGTGGGTTTTTCGCATGTGGCTATGATGGATTAGTGTCTTTAGTAATGGCAAAGCTTCACTTGTGGCAGTGTAATGACCTTCCATTTGCAGGGAAGTTGACTGTTGTAGGGTGGATCCTCTAGGCTTCTCACATCTACTATGATTCTCATTTGCTACCTAGTTGGGCCTAGTTCCAATGCTTGGAGTAGGTGTTGAGATCATACCTATGGTCTAGATATGGCAAGGAGAGAGGCCTTTTGATGGCTCCATAATATGTTTGTAGCATGCCTAAGAAAGAAGGGGGGGTTAGGGTTGTGTTGTCCGCCAAACTGCACACCAGCAGCAGAAATCTTTCGAAAGTTGTCTCCCTCACTGGAAGTGGGGAGAGGTGTGGCCTTGGGGGCAAGCAATGAGCCAGGTACTGTCACCTGAATCCCAGCTCCTCCGTTTAGGCTAACTCCTAACGAAGCCAAGGGGGGTAGTACCTAAAAAAGAGTTTCACTAAGGCTCTTGTGTTTTAAGTGTTTTTTGTATGGGGTGATGCGGATGAGTGTTGTTTAGGAGTTTTAGATGATAAATCACAATTTATGAAATAAACACAAGATAAGCAATCCACGTTGCGATATGAGACAAGAGATTCGAGATATAACCACTTTGATAAAATTAAAACAAGACAACCATGGAAATATAAATGCTCCAGATAGATAATAAGCAAAATAGAATGATGCCAAGGACCAATGCCTTATGGAGTCAAAAAAGCCTTGAGTGCTTGGGTTGCTTGATACAAGAGTTCAAAGTGGTAATGTTCGTGAGATCGTCCTACGATTAATCTTGGTTTATTGAATATTTTAATTGTCTTGATTATTAGGGCTAAAACCAAGGATATCAAAAGAGTGGAACCTTAACCATGAACAAATACTGGCAACCTCTTAGATGGTATGTCGGGACAAGTGTACTTACAGCTTGACCGCCCTCAAGTCTGACAGTGGATTCCCGACACCACCTGTTTCAGGAAGCACCTCATTGATTTGATACTGGTTTTGGTTTTGGGTAAAATTTTAATTATGTTATCACTTGTAAGTTTAGCAAGTCCTTAACCTTTCTGAGTACTAGCCCAACCGTTTCCGGTTTGCAGAGCATACGAGTGTTGGGCAAACGACCAAAGTAAATTAATTAGGGGGAATGTGGATTGAAGTGTTTTATTATTAAGAGCACTTGTTCAACTCTCCAACAGAGAGCGCTCTTGACTTAGTCTTAAGACCACAATTCAAGAGACTTCCTACTTTAAAATGCCTAATGTAAGGGGAAAGTGCAAATCTAACAATGCTCTCCAACAGGGAGTGCTCTTGACTTGGATTTGGCCAAGTTCAAAAGGCTTTGTTTATTTTAAGAAAATAGAAGCAGTTGTGAAAACAGAAAGTTGAAACTTTTAAAAATTAAAATCATGTGGTAGCTCAATAGATATGAAACACAGCTAGCATGCTACTTGCAAAATAAAATGAAATAAATGAAGGATTTAGTGTTCTACCAAGCAATTTTACACTAAAGGTGGGATCAACCTCCGAACAAGGTCAACCTCTAAGAACCGCCCGCACTTGAGAATTTCCAGCTAGCTGAAAGCTCTACCAAGGAAACTGACGAGGAAGGAAGAGTAACCACAAATTATGTGGTCCTACCCCTGGGATGGGATCCCAAGGATACAACTTCCGATCGAAGATTGGAAGAGAAATACAAGATGAAATAAAAACTACTCTAAAGCAAAAATTGAAAGATGTAACCAAATCACAACACTCTTCCCCAAATGGGGAAGAAAACCAAAAAAGTGGAGGCCCCTCCACTTGAACTTTTTATTAATCATGTACAATTGCCTTGGGTTTTAAAACCTTGAAGGACTTTGGAATGAAAATAAAACTTGAAAAATTTAACTTAGCTCTTGATAGCTATTACAAAGGATAGTGAGTGATAGATTTGTATTTTGATCCTCCCTGTATTTGGTTTGAGTTCTTGCTACTTTAGCTTGTATCTCTTCTTTTCAAATTTTTCGAATTTTTTGCACTTCCAAAGTACCTACAAGAAAGCCAAAACTCAATGCACCGTTTAGTGTTAGAAAAATAAAACAAAACTTTCTATATTTGCAAAATGAGATCTAAAACATGGAAATACATAAAAAAGGTCCCAAAAAGTTAAGATGGGAAAACGGACCATCGAACAAAAGATGCCCTAAATATGCTAGAAATGAGATCTAAGATATAAAAATTTTAAGATATTTTTATGAAAAAATTTCTATCTTTCAAAAGGAAACTAAAATTAAACAAAGAATGCTCTAAGATTAACTTTTCAATGCATGAGATGGTGTATGAGATGCAATAATACTTGAGATCTAGATCTAACAAAATACTTTTGCAAACTAAGAAAGAAGCTACAATTAGCTCAAACAATTCGTTTTTGGTGTTTTGGGCTTGTTTTAGGGCTTTTTGAGGTGGACGAAATGAGCTTGAAGAGGAAAGGCGAATGGAGGATGGAAGGTGAATCCTAGGTCAAAACGAAATGGATGAAGAGAAGGTGACTCTAGGGCAAAGAACAAGGGAATGGAAGAGGAGAAAATGGGCAAAACGAATGGGGAATAGAATGAAGAATGGGAGCTAGGAGGAAGAGGAGGACGAGATGAAGAAGAGGATGGGAGCTTTGAAGACAAAGGAGATGCTAAAAAAAACGAATGGAGGAGGAAGGTGATCTAAAGCATGGATGTCAAATCAAGGAGAAATCAAGGAGCAAAAATGGGAGCTAGAAGAAAAAAGCTCAAAGCTTAAGTAACCAAGATGTTTGAAAAAACTTTTGTTGATGGAGGAAGAGACCAAACTCTCTTAGTTAAGCGTTTCTTTTCTTGAAGTGAAGAAAAGACCATTAAGACCTGCAAGACAGATTGATTAGATGCCAATAACCACTGTTGAAGTAAAGAATGACTTAGTCTTTAATAAGCCTTTCTCCACCTTGGGAAACCCCTGCAAAAATCTTGTTATGAAACATGCAAGAACCAAAAGATATATTTTTAATCAAAGCTAAAACATACATCTAATATTGAAATTGCATGATCAATTGACAAAATGAAAGAGATATCACCAATAGTGTGAAGAACATCCCAATTGCTCCAGCATGGACCTCCAAAGTCTAAACTTTATTCAATATTAAACAGATATTACAACAATATTTTGGCAGAGTGTTCATGCTCAAAATCTCCATGAAAAGGAAGGCCCAAATGGCCTCTCTTATATAGCAAAGGCTAGCAGCTAAAACCCTAGATCGAATTGGCATTCATAAGAGAGCCAATGCCAACTAACACTAATCGAATTCCAATCAAATCTACTCTCAACCAATCGAATTACAAGTTTGATAAGTTACACCTAACACAAGTCGAGTTCTAGCTTATGTGGATGGGGAGGTGGCCTCCACCTAGGCAAGGCGCCCCCCATCCTCCTCCTTGGAATAATCAACACCAAATAAGTGAATGCCACATGGTAGAAGTCGCACTTCATGAGATAATGACGTGAGCAAGCTTGGAGAGGAGTGATCTAGATTGGTAGGAGCTTGGAGTTTGACTACCAATCATGGTAGTTGAGAGTGGGAGGTGGCCTCCACCTAGGCAAGGCGCCCCCACTTCTCATTTAATGCAAATCATACCAACCAAAATTTATTTATTATGAACTCCACATCACTAATTCGCAGATTGCATGAAGGAGGGCGAATTCTCTTTGGTGAATATGCTTGTGCTGACTGTATCTTCAACTGAATGAACTTGGAGTTGATTGGAATCATCATGAGTGTCTGTTGCCATGTCATTTAGCCTTTTACTTTATTCCATTTGGATTATTTTGGAGAGTTTTGGATTTTCTCCAAAATAATAAAATTTATTAATTTAATTAATAATTTCTCTGTAACTGGGTTTTTAGAGAAAATATTAATTATGAGGCCTAAATGACATTCGAAACTTGGGTTTAGCTGATCCATAGGTCATGTGTGATTTTTGGCTTATGAAACGAGCCATCAACCACTGAATTCGAACCCCGGACGACTGACATATTACAAATTATTATTTCTCTATTTAAACAATAGAGAAATTTATTAAATTTAAAATATAATTAAAAAACCCAAACTCGACGGGCCCGGTAAAATTTTTTCTGAGAGTCCTAGGGACCTAGGACATGACCAAAACCTATTCTAATAGTGTCTAGTAGGCTTATATACATTAGTTGGACTCTAATAACCCCCCATGGCTAAAATTTTCAAAATCGGGCATTCCAGCTTTGGAGGAGCGGGAGAAAACCTCATCGATTATAGCTCGGCTATAGGCAAAGTATAATTGACAAGGGAAAAAAATCCATGGAATACCTTAGTTGCTTAATCAAGTCATGGGGAACCGAGACACCCAAATCCTACTAGCACACTTTATTACAAACCCCCATGGGGCCATGGTCATGTCGACTCAAAAACAAAACTGGCTAGTCACAAATGTTGGATCATCTAATACACTAGAGTCAAGCACTTATCATGTTTGTCAAATGGCGGCTCTTCAGATAATCCAACTATGGTACAAACAAGTTGGTAACAGGTTGATTGATTTGGCTACCCAAGGGAGCATCTTCGCTACTAAATGTGGGGTGTGATGTCTAGAGGGTACCTCTCCTTGGCAAATTTTGTTGCGGCACAGAATTGAGACAGCTCAATATGTGGGCAAGGTTCGACAAGAATTTGGCTTATGTGATATTATCTCCCCCTGCACTAGTATCAAGTTTCAAGTCCATTTATTTTCAAGAGCATTTGGGTTGTCTAGAAGACCATTGAAGTTTTGTCAGATGGAATATCATTGGCCATAGAGATAGCTAGGATCTGGTGAGGTATCCTATTTGGAGTTGGAGGTTGCAAGGTTCTTGTATTTCAAAACTTCCACAATTGCAGGCTCAAGGTTTGAGTAAACAAGGTATCTTTTGTTGGCATGATCTTTGGGACCCCATGGCATGCTCCTGGACAAATTGGTGTACATGGCATGATTCCATTTGATCGCCCCATCATTGCTCAACTAGTTTGGCTCATCCCACAAGAGGGTGTGTCCAAGATGAATGTTTCCATGCCAGGACCATTTTTAAGGAATCAGGAGTGGATCGTCAATCAATTCCTTCAACAATATGACTCTCGAAAGCTCTACTCCATCTCACATCAACGCCATGAGCTAGCCCTTGTTCTTAATGCTTGTTGGGTGGCCTCATATCCAAGCATAGGCAGATTAGTCGCATGCATAGTGTATTGTTTGTATAATTGTCCCAGAGATTGAGGGTGTTTGTGTGGTTGGTTGTTTATCACAAGCTTCTCTCCAGGACCCAATTGGAAAACAATACTCTCTCTAATGGCCTCTATCCTATCTATAGTCATTCTGAAATGATGAAGCACGTGTTTTGGGATTGTCAGTTTGCCGAGAGTTGTTGGAATTATGTTCAATCTTAGTATTCAATCCTCTTGCAAGGGAAGGTGCATTGGCATGCAATTCTTCTTGGTGACTCCAATAATTTGGTTTGTCTCACATTGTCTACATATCTTTGCTTTGTTTACTATCTAAGAGATATGGTGTAAGTTTGTTTCTGATAATGAGCTAAATTCTTTGTCTGTTTTTTGCAATCTATGGTGGGATGAGGTAGTATGCAACTATTAGCCAAAGGTTTTTTTGCTCATTAAGGATGCTAGATCTCTACATGCAGCCGTATAATCTGATTTTATCTCCATTTTATCTCAATTTTAGTAGAACCGAGGAAGAGGATACAACTCCCATGATATACACACTTCTCATCTTCTATTTTGTTGGGGTAAATACCTTTTGTAAATATATGATGAATTTTTCAAAAAAGAAACAATTATAAAGATGCATGGTATATTTATTTCGGTGCAACAAGACACATAACATAAATAGAGATTAGTTCATGGCACTTTATAAAAGAGATGAAGTTGAGAAGGAAACCATGTTGAGAGGAGATAATAGTAAACAACTAGTAAAAAGAAACGATTATAAAGATGCATGGTATATTTATTTCGGTGCAACAAGACACATAACATAAATAGAGATTAGTTCATGGCACTTTATAAAAGAGATGAAGTTGAGAAGGAAACCATGTTGAGAGGAGATAATAGTAAACAACTAGTAAAAGGCAAAGATACACTTCCTATGAGAATGGAGAATGAAGACATTAAAAAGATGGATGGTGTATTGTATATATTTGGATTAAAGAAGACTTTATTTTTTGTAAACTAAATTGCTAAGCAAAACCATACAATGGAATGTTATGAAGATCAAATTTTTATAAGAGACAAACTTAATCAATATCAAGTGTTGGTGAGAGTTGAAGTTGGAGGCTTACACAAATCTAGAGCAATTATATCTAATCAACAACTATTGTTAACAAATGATGACATAACCCAATTATGCCATAAGAGATTTGTACATACGAACTATCAAAGTCTAATATTGTTGAGGTGGCTTAAAATGTAGAATACATTGTTGTTTATACTAAAGAATGAAGATTAGTGTTGAGGATGAATCATAGCAAAGCGACATAAGGAAAGTTTTCTAATCAAAGGAAAATGGAGAACTTGGGTTAAGTATTCTATGTGGACCAATGGGCACACCATCATTTGCAGGAATAGGATATTCTTTCACTTGTATTAAAGATTATTCTAAAAAGATTAAGTTGTTTTATCTTAAAAATGAGTCAAAGCTACTCTAGATTTCATGAGCTTTAAGGTTGTGATAGGAAGATGGAGTGGTCAAAGGATTAAAACTCTAAGGATAGATAATGGTGGAGATATACATCCAATGAGTTTTAAAACTATTGTAAAATGTATGACATCGAGAAACAATTGACAACTACATATACATCATAATAGAGTAGAGTTGAGGGGAGGAAAAATTAAAATATAGTTGAAATGGCACAGAACGTGGTCTTTAAGCTCATGGTTAGAAAACAAGTCAAAGGATTAAAACTCTAAGTATAGATAATGGCGGCAAGTATACATCCAATGAGTTTAAGAACTAATGTAAGATGTAGGGCATCTGGAGACAACTAACAACAACATATATACCATAGTATACATCAATGCAACCTATCGCCAAGTTCATTACTATTACACTTATGGTTTTATGCAAGTGTCTATGAAATGGATTTATTACATGAATTATGTTCCCTATTAGGCATGCATGTGATTATTGCATGTCAGTCGCTAGTAAGTATTGCCTTGCAACATTAATTGTGTTTTAGATTTGGAGTTATTTTTGTGGATTGATTAACATTCATCAACGTAGCCTATAATTGCTATCGAGTGGTTACAAAATCTAGAACAACTATAGAAAATCAACAAGTATTGTTATCAGATGATGACATAAACACATTATGGCATAAGAGATGTATATATATGATCTATCAAAGTCTCAAATTGATGAGTATAAATAATGTTGAATGGATTGCCCTTTATACAGAAGAATTAAGATTGGTGTTGAGAAAGTACTATGGGAGATCAAAGAAAGGAAATTTTCCAATGGAAAGAGCATGGAGAACTTGAATACAATTGGAACTTGTATTGAGTACTCTTTGTGGCCCCCAATCTTATATTTGAAGAGTAATCTAAAAACATCGATCCCGAAGTTCTAACCCAAAAGCAATCACAAAACTCTACAACTCCCACACCACCCCTACACTCCCCTAACAATGATTTGAAGCCCAAAAAGGCCCATTCAAACAATAGTTCATCCAATTTCAAAGCTCTAAACCAGTTGACTTCACCTCCTGTAAGAAGACCACATCTGGAATCATTGCAACACACCACTAACAAAATATTTGCAACTGGGAATCATCATCCCTCACACATTCCAAGATAGTAGTGAGAACTTCATTCCAACAAGGGGATTTTCGGGCCCTTGTTCATCGGGTTTGGAACCTTTCTATGCAATTGCAAGGTGCGCAAGGGTGGAAGCTTTGATGGGAGATTGTTATATGTCACACTATGAAGTTCATGAGAGGTTGTGGCAAGAAGATAGCTCAAAGGAGGAAAGAAGAGTTGTGGGTGGCTCGGAAAAACTTGGAGGGGGTTCACACTTTTCTTGAAGGGGGCATTCATAATGTTTCTCTACTAGAGGAGGTTGCCAAATTGAAGATGGTGGTGAGGACAGGAGAGAAATATATAGCTCAAGGTGCCAAGATTCATTCTCATCTCCAATGGATTGCAAAGGATGATGTAACCAAGTTCTATTTTGACTTCCTTATGCAAAAGGTGGCTTCAAATAGAGTGCTTGGTCTTCATTGGTCAGATGGTTCCCTAGCTAAGGATCCATCGAAGATTCCTGGTATATTTAGCTCTTGTTTCCAATCTATTTTTGCTCATTATGATCTGACGAATGGTGTGCTTGCTATTGGAGATGCTTATTGTAGAGTTGTCACTCGCAAAGTCTCTAGTGGTGACCGGGATAGATTTGATCGAGGATTTTCAAGGGATGAGCTCTTCATCGTTTTAACCTCTATGCAAAATGGCAAGTCCCCTAGGCTTGATGGTTTGCCTTGTGAGTTTTAGAAGGCTATGTGGGATTCATTAGTGATATGATTTATGTAGTCTGGCTTCAAAAGTCTTTACTCAATAGTTTGTTTGAGTTTCTTAATTAAGGATTGATTAAGCTCATCCCCAAGAATGCAACAAGAGATACCATTGGGGGTTGGTGGCCAATTACCTTGCTCACATTTGCTTATAAACTAATGGCTAAAGCCTTGGCTACAAGGATTCGATCAATTGCTTGATATGTTGTTAAGCCAAAGAAGATAGGCTTTGTTCAGGGGAGGTTCATTCTTAATACTATGGTTTCAACTTGGGAGACTATCGAGTGGGCCATGGAGATTCGCTTATAGTGCCTTATGTTGAAGACTGACTTTGAGAAGGCTTATGATAGGGTTAATTGGTTCTCCATCTCTGAGATGATGTCTTGTTTGGGCTTTGGTTCCCAATGTGTGGCCATGGTGAATGCTCTCTTCACCAATGCTTCAACCTTTGTTTCAATTAATAGCTCATTGCCCCGCATATTTCTTTTCATCGGTACATTTTTCATAGGTGCCCTTTTGCTCCTTATTTATATGTGTTGACTACAAATGCCTTGGGTTATTTGTTAGAGGCATCACATATTGTGGGACGGGTTAGAGGCATTTTTCTCCCAAATGACTTAAAGATGGTTAATAACCATTTTGTAGATGATTCTCTCTTCTTTATCTATGTTGATTAAGGGTTTGTTGATGTGGCCCTTTCCTACTCGAATACCTTTTGAGTTGCTTAAGGGTTGTGATTAGTGATCACAAGATTGATTATCGGATTCTTGGATTGGATTCCACCCTTGAGTGCTTTCCTGCAGCCTAGTCCCATATTTGTTTAGGAGTTATAGTCAAATATATGGGTATCTCCTTTGGGATTAGGCTATTGTCGATTGCTATGTGGGATTGGTGCCTGTAAATGCAAAGTAAGTTAAATATTTGGCATCATAAGCACCTCCCTTTTGCAAGGAAGTTGATTGGGGCTAGTTGCATCATTTAGGTCTACATGTATGTTACATTTCTTGTCAACGCCCTAGCAAGACTCAATTTCGATGACTTAGGTAACTCTTGAGGGGCATATTTGTGGTCGAAGTATAGCGATGAGCAAGGCCTACCTCTAGTTCCTTTGAGATTTTCACTATGGCCAACAACAAAGAGGATCTTGGCTTGATTAGTGTCACCTTTCGAGGCAATGTTTTGGAAGCTAAATGGATGGTGCAGTGTTTGAAGGGTTCAACACCATAGCAAGTGCTTTTCAACACCAAGTGAGGTCAAAGTAGCATCTTAGCAAAGTTTGGGGGACTTTTGGTCTATGTGACATTATTTCCACTCACCACCTCTTTGAAGTTTCAAGTTCACTCATTCTCAAGAACATTTGATATGCTTAGAGAATTGTAGTGGGGTTGGTTCAATGGTATTTAAAGGGTATCTGAGCTGGGTGGATTTAGCTTGTCGACCAATTTGGAGAGAGAAAGGGATGTGCAATTTGGACATGTCGCACTTTCAAGCACATAGACTAAGCCAGAAGGGCAGCTTCTTCTAGCGTGTTCTATGAGATCCTGTCTACTCAATTCTTAATAGTCATTGGCTATCTAACAATCTCGCCGAGCATTAGGTGGGGTGCTTGCATAGTGTTTGGACTATACGACTTTCTTATAAGTTGAGAATGTTTGCCTAGCTTGTCATTTATTAGGGGCTTTCATCTAAGGCCAAGTTGGCCAAGACTAGTTTGTTGGATGGCTTTGTCCTGTTTGTCAATACCCAGAGACATTTAGGCATATCTTTCGGGACTACATTATTGGATTTGGTTTGAGAATCATCACTCAATGCTTATGAGATATATATATATATATATATATCATAAAAAATAGAGTTGTAGAAAGGAAAAATTGGACAATAGTTTGATATGGTTTAGAGCATGATAAAGGGTAGGAGCCCCATTGATGTTTTGGGGTCAAAATCTGCAAATTCGGCAGTGTACATTCTTATTAGAAGTCTAAATAAGATTTTAATGCCATCAGTAAAACATTTCAAAGTTGATAGCAATGTGGCTTACATAGATACCAAAAGAAAAGAAAAATAAGTTGGATGATAAAACCAATAAATGCATATTTGTTAAATAGAATGAAGAGTTCAAAGCATATAGAATTTCTGATCCAAACAAAAGGGAATTTTTTATCAGCACTGCTGTGATATTTGATGGGAGATGAAAAAATGAACAAATCAAATTTACTACACCCTGGATTTTGACTGATGATGAAAAATTGCATGAGGAATTTAAGGATGAGACAAAAATTGATGTACCAAGCACAAGGAAAGCACCAGAATCAAGGAATAAACTTTCAAAATGGTATGTTGAAACAATCAAGAATGCAAAGACACAACAGCTTCATAACAATTATGGAAAAAGAACAAAAAGGTCACAATTAAAGGCCACATCAAATGTTAATTATGCAAGAAGCAGTACCATATAAAGAAGCGTTGTTAGAATGATTAATGTTCAGTCATTGACAATTATGATGTAATTATTTTATAATTATTGTCTGTACCCATGGTTTCATGGAAAACCACCAGTATAGTGAAAGTTAATTTCTGTAGTGCTTTGCCTATTTAAAGGCATTGTCATGAGGACATGGTACGTTGCATACTAAGTTCAAAATTGAAATTAGTCTTTGTATTTGTATAAGAGTATAATTGATTATATGTATCTTTTACTACTTTTCTACATCTATATTTCATTTAGATAGTTTGACAGCCCAGTTTAGAAAACATATGGCATTAGAGCTCACGACAAGAAGCCCGATGTTGGGAGGTTGAACTTGTGAGACTCGTGTGACATAAGAGAGATGCTATGAGTTATTTATATTATATAACCTAGTAGGGTGAATAGTTCAAGTGCCTAAGCCTCAAGGCTTAAGGCGAGGTCACTTGGAGGGAGCCACAATCTAGGCACTACATGCAAGGCCAATCAAGAGCTCGGCATAGCTAGACAGAGGTTGCAGTTCTTCACATTGTTAGTTGCGGCCCCTTCCGAGGCTGTTTCACTAACTGCAAGTCCATATTAGTCCCACATTTGCACTGTAGAGCACCTTGTTATAGAAAAAGTTTATGAGCCAAAAGAGTGTTATATTCTTATGACAAGTTGTTAACATGTATGTTAGCTCGAGTAAAAAGTGTCAAGGGTGTTAGGGACCGGCATGAAAGATTTATGTTGCTTAGGTATACAGACCCACTCTTTCGTGATTATCAAATTTTGATGGAAATATTGATGGACCGAACCTTAAATAGGGCTTCACCCACAAACCATTTTCGACAAACTGAAACAGATTGAATCAATGTTGGAATAAAAAGCTAAAAACAACTTTGCAGTAGACTGCATGTACCTACTATTAATCGATTTCTTTTGATTTTTCTGAAATAACAATGAAGCCTAAAATATCTCACAATGTAATTTAACCTTGAAACCTTAAAATATCTTGTCCATCTTGGCGTTTTACCTTCGCGAATATCGCAAGAGAAGGCAAGCAAGAAGGAAGCAGAGTGTGGAAGAGACAGGCTGGCACTGCCGTCTAGCCGTTAAAAGGCAGACCAACCTACCTGAGTGCCAAACCCCTTGAACAGTTTGTTCTCGTGGGAAGTTAAAAATCTAATGGCGATACTGAAAACCATAATGCAGAAGGAATGACACATAACGGCATATATTTTCACCAAAACATTCCAAACTTACTTCATTAGAGTGTCCTAATTGATCTCTTGCTGAGCCACAAAATCACTGCGATTCGGCCCTGGACATATTAGAATACCCTGTAAAACCGCTACTGAGCTTTTACCAGGCCATATCGAGGAAAATCTCAGGAGCGGCTTTTCAAAGCATTAAAATATGTCCCGAGTCGAATTGCAGTGCGTGAACTGCATAAAACATGACAGTAAAAATAAAATAGAAAAGAAATCCGTCGTTTACACATGCAGGTAAAGAAACAAGTTCGTGCTATATATAAGGGACAATTGTCCGCATTTGCAAAGAAAACGGTTGAAGCAGTAAATCAACTTCCAAACCGCTCAACACGCTACAGAATGAGGTAAAGGATGGCGAGAATTTCACCGAAGCTTGAAAAAGATATAAAGAAGCGGCCAAATCGGGCAAGAACACTTCAAAACGAGCCGAGATTGATGCAGGATTCAACAAAAACAAACACTCCATAGCCTGGACTAAAATGGCGTAATGCAGGAACAAATTTCAGGAATTTAACGCAGAAAGAAGAAAACAGACACAGCAGAGCCAGAAACCTTACCGAATACGCTACAACTCTGTAAGGAAATTGATCGCCAAGCTCAGCATTCTCTCCGACTGAAAATGCAAGAAAAAACCAGCTCGCCAACCAAGCCTCCCGATTAATATACAGCAGTGACGGGCAAAGGCAGTGACCACGGCATACTCCACTGGCTATCGCCGGTCGTCCATACGGTCTGCCACCTGTTGTGAAGATCCCTGATCAGCGTTTTAGAGCAAATAAATTAATATGTAGATGATTTGACGGCTGGCTGTATTAAACGAAGAGCAAAATGTACCTCATCGCCATTTTAGCCAAATTTTATTTTCGCTGTAAAGAGCAAAACGTTCCATTTACACCCATGCCATGCCTCGCCTCACGGCCCGAGGGGAACTAAAGAAAGAAACGAATTCACACAACTGAATATTGGGTCAATATGCATGGCTATGGAATATATTTCCTTTCATTGACCAATTAATTTGTTTTTGCTTTTTTTAGCCATGAAGTGGACAAGCATATGTGTGAGTAGCACAATTAATCCCTTATTAAAACACAAAACACATCATTAATTAAGAGTTGTCAAATTAATTACTATCTTCAAAATGGGAAAGTAATGATAGCCGTCTCTTTAAACTAAATCAATCAATTTAAATGTGTACAATGTATAGTGAAAATGATTAAAAGGTATTTTAAATGTTAAGGGTGAAGAGATTTTCAATACTTTGTATCCAATTCCTAAAATATATTAGAATTATATATGTAAAAAAAATATTATTATTATTATTATTATTATTATATATATGAAATTTAATTTTAATATGATTTATTGAATTTATATATATAATTTTATTTTTCTTTTGTATATGAAATTAATTTTTTCTTTAATCTAATATGGAATTTCATTTTAATTCCATTTTCTCAAAAAATACCATGACATGTTTTTTATTAATAAATTTACAATGATTGATAATTTATTAAATCAAAACATCTTCATTTATTGTAATTTTTTTAATTATTTTAAATTACAATCTTCATAATTTTTAATATTAAATTGTAATTTTTGTAATTATTTTAAATTATAATCTTCCTCAAAAATATTAATATTAATCAATAACATGCATAAATTTCTCATCATTTAAAATATATAAAGATAAAAGACATTTATATTAAATCAATATTTCAAATAGAATCATTATTAAAAAATAATTTTAATAATAATTTTTTTTAAATATTGATGTATTAACATTATTCATAAAAATAAATTAAATTAAAGAAATCTTCATGATTAAAAGTTATAGAATGTAGATATATGTTAAAGCATTTTTTTTTTCAGTTGAAAAAAATATATTATTGATATTCAAAAAAAATCAAATAGTACAAAGATATTCATGTCATACCGACATATCAACTATAAATAACTCAAAAATTTATGAAAAATTCAAAAAACAACATAAAATGACAACCCCAATCCCCGAAATATAGGCACGATATGTGACTAATTCGAAAATCCATAAATACAATATATATATAATATAATAAATATATATAATTTAATTTTTGAATGCAAAAAGGTTCTGTGTAAATTTAAGTCACTTGATCCGTATAAAAAAAAATCTAATTTCAAATTATAAAAGTGTTATTTTTTAAATTTAGTAGCTTGTGAAATATATTAAAACTTAATTTCATCATTGAATATATCCAAAGAAAACTTAATTGCAACTTAAAATTAAAATTATTAAAAAAAATCCTTCCTCTCGCCTTTCCATTTGCCAGGACGTCGAGGCAAAAGCTTGAAAGAAGAGAAGTCAAAGAGGCTGGCACGCATGGTCCGGGATATCCTCCCAAGCCAAAACATAACATGAGTCGCATCTGTAGGTCCGTCTGCCTCCCTATGCATGTCCTTGACACCGATCTCTCAACACCTGTCGGTAGAGATGTTATCATCCTTTCTTTTGATAAGGTGTAGGTGGTAATAGTGTAATAATTGTTTATTGGTTTTTTGTGACAAGGTTCGCAGGGTAGGTGACTCTTGAAATAAAGGTTCATCTCGATGAACTTCAAAACTTTCGACCTTTATTGAATCACAAATTATTGGTATATCTAGCTTGCAAGCTGTTGGATATACCTTTAAGAAGTTACTGTTCCCATGATTAAAAAAACAGTATAATAACAAATAAGAAAAAAATTTAATTAATTATACGTAAAAAAATGTTATAAAAGAAAATAGGAAACGCCAATCCACAAGAATGGACCGCTCTAACTCGGCTTCTTGAAAATTTTAAGAATTCTTTGGAAATTATATTACGTTCAGAAATGTTTAATGGTTTTGAACACTTTACCAATTGTCTTGGATTTAATTAAAGGTTGAGAAATATCAAAAGAGTGCGTTAATGAAATCATAAAAGGTTTTTTTTAATAAAAAAATAATAATAACTTAATTTTTCAATAGAAGTTATATTTTTATTTTTTAAATAAGTTAAAACTTGCTTAAAACATCATTTTACAATTGTTTCGAATATCAAAATTTGCTCTTTCAACAATCATCTCAGCTACATGTACATAGCTTTAAAAACACTTTAAAATTTATGTTCCAGATTTTATGTATTAATTATTCATATCTTCAAGCACATATCAAAAAAATCACAACACTTAACATTCACTGTATTGATCATCTTTCAGCGCATATCAAAAAGTCACACCACATGACAAATTCACTTCATGATCATTTGGTCTTCATCTTCAGCAAATTTTATATTTATGGAGGTTCAAAGATAAGAGGATTAAAAAAGCATATAGAAACTCCTAGTCCGTCCTCTGAGATATACTAGTCACCCTGCCTCATAACTAGTCCAAGCTTTGAAAGCTTGTGTGCCTCACAATTCCTTTCCCTAAATATATGTGCAAAAGTCGCCTCTTGCAAATATGATTTCAATCTTAAAACTTCTTCTAACATTGGCTACAGAAAAATGTTGTAGCACTTTTTCATCCCTGTGACCAAATCTATGATTATTTTCGAATCACCAAATACTTGCAGATGGGTGATATTTTCTTTTGCTGCTAGTACTAATAATAATTTGAGTGCACAAAGTTCTGCAAAGTTGTTTGTCCCAAATCCTAGACCTGCCTTGAAAGAGATTTTTTACTCTTTTGATAAATATAAGATCCCACTTGCACCAGTTCTCTCATGGTCTGACATCGTTGCTCCATCAAAGTAAGACCAAGGAAGGTCAAAGTTTATATCCTCTTCTCTAATTTGATGATGAGGAACAATTTTGCAAATCTGAGGAAATCTTCTCGTAATCGCTACATTTCTACGAGCACGTAATAGAGGAGAGGTAAATTTATCCTCGAATAGGCATTGATTTCTAGCAATCCAAACTTGCCATCCCAAAATCAAGGGCAAACTTCTTATGTCATTAAAGCTAGGATTAAGACACCAGTTTTTAAGAAAATTTGAACTGAATCCCATACCAAGAGCATCACACATGTAAAAGATTACCAATTTCCTTCCATACCTAAGAAACATATTGGCATTCAACTAGCAAATGATAATTTGTCTCCTCGACTTGTTTACATAAATAGCACCTTCCAGGACCTTCTCGGTTTCTCCTTTGCATGTGATCCCATGTTAGAGCTTTATCCCGCAAGAAGAACCACATAAGAATCTCGGCTTTTGTTGGGTGGTTAAATTTCCAAACTCCTTTACACCACCAAACAAGAACCATCAATTGATTATATTCCATCAAATATTTATAGCCCATCTTAGTGGAATAAATACCATGAGGATCTCTGTCCCATACTGATTCATCCTTTTGTTGATTGAGTCTCACATGGCTCTTGGGAAATTGCTTAATATAGATTTTCTATTTAATACCATCTTCACCCCTAAAACCAAGGGAATTAGCACACCTCCATCCTTCATTTAACAATGAAGATGATCCTTCAACTGTAAATTGGTTCAAAGTAAATAAAGCTTTGAATTTGAACTGCATAATTATCATGTTGAAAGGCAAGGAGTGCATTCCTTCACTCCCTACCTAGGCGTCTTCACCCACCCATAAGCTTCGCTTGTTCCCAATCTTCCAATCTAATTTGTTACCTACCACATCAAACGATAATACAACTACTTTCCAACAAACAGAAACATTGAGAATAGCTTTTGTAGGATCCTTGCTCCATTCAAGAATAGAATGAGGATAAATGTACTTTTGTATAATTGCTTCCGTCCATACCCCAGAACCTATTATCAGTGTCCATATGCTTTTAGCATCCAAGGCCTTAGAAAAGATAAACAAAAATTCAGTGCCCCATCCTCCAAGACATTTAGGCAATGAAAGAGATTTCCAATTGATCCAAATTGTCCCTTATTGTGCAAGATTGCCAAACCAAAAAAACCGAAACATTAATTTCTTGATTGAATCAAGGACTCCACAAGGGATCCAGGAGAGGGTCATCCTATTACCACCTAAGTTGTACTTAGTTGGTTTTCAAGTGAGCGAACAATTATTGAACAAGTGTAATTGTTCAAATTCAGATGATCAAAAGCTGGAGTATTCGCATTGGTGGTTTTCACTCACACCTCCAAATCTGGAATATTCGCATTGGTGGTTAAACCTTAGGAGGTTATTAAATTCTAAGTGTATATGTATATTACCATGTTAGTCATCAATATTGAGTCATATGAACATGTACTAGGTCCCCCTAGGTTTATTTTTGTTTTTCGCAAAGAAAAAATCTTCCCGTAAAACAAGTCAATTGTTTAATGTTTTTAATGTAAAAAAACAAAAAAAAACATAAATAAGTGTTTAGGAACTGGAATTTTCCATGGTGGTGCTCATTTTCTAACTTAGAGCACCCACTTTACCCCTAAACCCACTTTGAGAATAATTTGAGTGATTATTTATCAATTAAATTAAAATTCTCTCTCGAAAAAAGCAAAAAGTGAATAAAAAAATTCAAAAAATAGAAGATATGGAGTAAAATCAAATCCCACAATCAAAGGAGAGTTGTCCCAGACATGTTTCAATTGAACCGAGGATCGAATCCAAGTTAACTAGTGTCAAATCGGAGGTCATTGGGATCATATCTTCAGAGGGCGAGATAGCTCCTTCATTAGGGGGGTGCATCTCTCTCAAAGAGGGCGCATTTGCTCACATGGCAGCCCATGGTTGGATGGTGATCTATCCAAGGAAGAGGGGTGCATCTCTTCATGAGGTGGTACCATCCCCTCTTAGTGTTAACTCAAAGCCAATCCCTTGATTCTTTCTAAAACTCAACCTCGACTCCCTCTCATGGATGTGTCCCCCTGGGCCTCTCTCTAGTTATAAAAGTAGGGTCCATTCTCATTGTTTTTTATGGATGTGGAACCTCTGCCCCTACATGTAATTTATTTGTTGAATCTTGTTATGAATAAAAGGCTTTGGAGGTCATGGTGTATTTGGCTCAAGTTGGATGATCATTGTCTCATGTGTATGTTGAGGTAATCTCTAGAGTTTTTCCTTTCACTTGCTTCTTCTTGTCAAATACTAGCCTAATGAAGGATTAGTTGTAATCGGTAGGAGTGAGTAAAGTTGTTTCTATTACTCATTTAATTGATTTATGTTCAAGATCTAGAATTTGCATACTTATTTACTTATATGTATGCTCTTATGTTCTTTAGCATGAGTGTTTACTAGATTTGACGAGTTTCTTGACTAGTGTGAAGGTTTCTACAGGTGCTTCGTTTGGATCTGTGGAAGACTTGTTTGTTTCTCTCACTCTCCAATTTTTTTTGTGATAAGGAAGATATATTCCCTCTCAGCGCCAACATTGCAACTCCATTGCCCAAGTTCCAAGGGCACTTCTTCTTCACCTTCTATCCTTTTAAAATTATCTTAATCTTTTGTTATTGGATACTTGCTATAGTTTAGATATGTTTCTTTCTTCAAAGTGATATTTCAAATCAGATCTTGGTTATAGTATGTTTATGCTTCGATCTCACTACATTTAAAGCTTACTTTACTTCTAGATCTAGCATAAAAAAATTCATTTTATGCAAGCTATTTAAAAGTAAATCTAAAGGTTTGTTTAAAGGAATCCTTTCATTCTTTTAAAAGTAAATACCTAGCATTTGAGTGCTTCTTATTGGTTTTCCCAAAAGGGCAAGCTAAGACCCTCAGGAAGGCTTGCTTTTCTCAGTTATTTTATCAGCTTTTAGTGTAGTTAGTTTTTTTTGAGTAATTTTTAAAGCTTGTTCAAAGACACTTTTAAAGTGTTTTTGGGCATCTTCTACTAATAGTTGTTGGTTGTTTTTTAGCTTTTGACAAACGGGTAGAGAGGCACTCTACCCAAATTTTGAAGATCCAGACGATCTGAGGCTTCATACCTCGTTCTATCTTTATAGCGTTGTTAGAATATTCCATAAAATTGTAAGCTTAGTGATCCTATTTTTCAAAGGATCATAAGAATTTATTTTAAGAGTTGTAATAATAAATAATAAAGAGAAAGCAAGTGGGCTACCTAGTGCCCATAACCCATCCCCCCTCGGGGGATTCGTATTTTTTGTGGTGGTGTGATTTTTTTGCTTTTCTTGTTTTCTCGTTTCGGTAATAACTTGCAAGTAGTATACTTTGATATATTAGATTAATTTATCCGTCTTTTCAGTTATTTCAATTTTTGCATAAAGTAACGAACCCAGATGTGTATTCCCTAAGTATGTTATCGCCATCTTTGAAAGGGCTTGTCCTAGTAATTGGTGGATGATCAGAAGATTTTCATCATGTAGTAATTAGTAAAACATTCTATTACTTGTGCAAGTTGATATCTATTTCTGCAAATAACTGGAACAAATATTTGGCTCTTTTTCGCGTATGCTCTTGTCCATTGCAGGCTTGCCTGAGATTTGGAACAATAAAAAATGGAATTGTAGCACTCGATCAAATTCCACATCTAATTAAGAACTCACATTTTAATTACAACGTAATCCCCTTAAGGACGGAAATCTGCATCTCACCTTTGTCTATAGTGGATAAATTCATAAAGAAAAGGGAACAACTAGGTAGTGACCACGGGGCCCTGTCAGCCTACACCCTCATTTGGTGTTAGTGTTGGACATCCCCTCACGACTTCGATCTAGCCCTTCTTCTTATGTGGAACCACTTTCGGCAAATCCGGACTTGTTCCATGTACCTTGGTGTATATCGGAACTCCCCTCCCCTTAATCAATTCATCCTAATAATTATAAAACTAACCAAGACACAATTGCAAAACATTTACCATTACAACAACACTTTATTTTACATTTCTCGACACTAGTCTACAATATCATTTGCTTAAGTTATCACATGTTGTGAATGTTTTGTTATTATATGTTGTTCAATTAAATCATACTTTGCAATATCTTGTCTCAGTGAATCACATTTAACTCCTAGAATTCATTCTCATAAAAACAACTAAGAAACTAAAAGCCTTAGTAACCTTTGTTAGGGTCCACCGCCCTTGTCTTCACTAGCAGTTGGCCTAGACAGAGGAGTTAAGTATTAGGTGACAGCACTTGACTTGAGACTTTGCCCCAATGACACACCTATTGGCTTGAACATTTCTACCACGCTAACCCTGAGGTGTGTATCAAGCAGAAACACAATCAATAAACAGGAGTAGCCTCTAGAATTGATTTAACAAGAACCAATCTCCTACCTTTGGAGAGCCAAAGATAAGACCAATTTGAGATACATTTTTTGCATTTGGAAACTAGTCAATCTCAATCTTTCTTTAAATATGGTACCGGTTTAAGCCTTAACCCCAAATAAGACAAACCCATTCGAACTTGATAAAGCTAAACAAAGCCATTTCCTCTCCATCTACACCTTTCCCAAAAATAAAGGATTTTTTTCATTTACTTCCATACCTGTAGCGGAACAAAAAAGATTAAGAATGCTAAGGAATTTATGCATATCTCGTCAAGAGCCATAACAAAATATTAAGACATCATCAACGAAAAAGGATGTGAGATAGCCAAAAATTGCCTCTAATATTGACTCCTTTGAAACTACCATTTTGCTTTGCAACCACTATAGATTTGCTAAGTCCTTCTACCACTAAGAGAAATAGAAAAGGAGCAATCGGGAAACCTTGTCGAATACCCCGACGTTGCACTCTTAACCAAAATTGAAAAGTACATTGAAGAGATACAAGCCATTACGCACTTAAGAAAAGAAGTGTAGAATCATAAAAGGTTTTGTGTGAACACTTTACCAATTATCATGGGATTCAAGGCCGTTTAGAAAGATAAAAAGAGTGAGCTAACGAAATTATAAAATAGAGATTAGAAAGATAAAAAGAGTGAGCTAATCAAATTATAAAATAGAGATGGGGAATTGGGAATGAGAAAATTAATTATTAAGATTTAGTGAAATGCAATTAATATTGAAGAAAAAATTATCCATTAAAAGATAATGTTGAATTATTAGTAAGATAAAGAAAAATATAATTAATAGTCATTTTGTGTTTTTTTTTTAATATTTTTAACAATTAAAAAATAATCCTTAGTTGAGCCTCCATTGTGGTTTCCAAACATTCAACTACTTTACATTCTTTCTTAGTTGAATATTTTTTGCAATTCCCAATCTTTCAACTATCTACTAAATATGTTTTTTTTTTCACACGAAAAAAAACAAAAAACAAAACTTTTTATTAAGAGAAAGTTGTGTCAAAATATACACCTAGTATCTGAAATGTCGATTTTCCACCTCATAAAACACGTGTCACATGATCACTGGTCACAAAGGACCTAAATACAAATAACAAATAACCAAAACATAGATCTTTTGGCTATCGACATCATCCAGAAAAGTCATATAACTTCAAGCTCACCCATCAACAGCAATATCACAAATCTACTACCTGCATATAGCAATCACAGTTAAACAGCAAGCAGCCCCTAGAAAAAATACGGCATGCCTGACATCACTCGCACACCAGAATGATACTCCTCCAAATAGATGAATCCATCCATTTGTCCAATAGCTAGCTTAGACAGGCCATCAGCCGAGGAATTGAATTCCCGGAAAACATGCTGGAAGGATAAAGAATGAAAATCCAGGATCAAGGAACGTTTTCGACGAAGCCAATGGCCCAGCGATAACGAAGATATGGATGCAGCTCGACTGGCCCAATCTACAATGATCTTTGCATCACCAACCACACACAGGGCCCTTAAACCCAGATGATTGGAAAAAAATACAGTCCCAGAGTGCCAAAATCTCTGCTCTAGTATTAGATCCCGGTCCAACCTTCATTCGCAAGTTATAACAATGATCGGTTGCCAACTTCAAGACCATACCTGCCCCACAAAGACCCAGCTGAGACGCTCCATCGAAGAAACCAATCGGAGCAATGATCGCAAATGACAGATAACGAATCCTTCTAATCTTCCCAGAACCAACAGGCTTGCTATAAGTTCTGAGAAGAGCCTGAACAAGGATGCAAACACGTGAAGGAGACAGTCACACTCCTTCAAAAATAGCAAGATTCCGAGCCTTCCAGACCTGCCAAAGGGTGACGATGGGAAGGTCTAACCACAATTGTTTGCTCGACCACCACTTAGCAAGGTTTGACAAACAGTCGACCGCATCCCAAATAAAGGAAAGATGATAACTCCTCCGCAGACCTTCCCAAACCAGTTGGAAGAAAAAACAGCTTCCAAAAAGATGATCAATCAATTCGCCAGACAGGCCACACAAGACATAACGACCAGGTCCAACAAAACCCCGTCTCTGCAGAGAATCCCAAGTGAGAATTTTCCTCCTACAGACCAGCCAAAGAAAACACTTAATCTTAAGTGGGACTCTAGCCTTCCAACACCAATTATACCACCAAAATGTCGAAGACGGTAGCTCAAAATCCAGGATGCGTTTGTATGCAAGGTCATCCCGAACCAACCCATTCTGCCCATTAAAACTCTAGACCAACTCGTCAGTAGAAGAGTTCAACAAAATTCCAGCCAGGTAAAGAGAGCGAACATAAGAATCCCAGTCACCGGCCAAACTACCAGATAGACCCAAATCAGTAGACGACTTCGACTGAACCACGTCCAGCGAGCAATCCTTGATAGCTTGTTTCAAGACATAGATGCCCATGTGATGTAAGGTTCCAATCAACTCAGTCGACAGAAAGGACTGCTCGGGAAGTCCATCAATAGGATCAATACCAATGAAGATCTGAATACCCCTCCCCACCTTCCAACAAAGGCACTGATTAATGATAGGGAAGGTCTTTAGTAAGCATCTCCAAACATGTGAGATAGAAGAAATCAGATAACCCAAGCAACGAATCCAGGTAACCACATCCAGACGCTTCATATATTTGAACTTGATCACGCAACCCCACAAACCCTGGTCGAAAAGGGCATGCCAGAGACTACGAACACACAGGGCCTTGTTAAACCAAGCCAAGTTTTTGATCCTCCGGCCTCCATAAGAGGTGGGCAGAGAAATGCTATCCCATGAGGTAAGATGGAACTTAGTACAATGGAGAGAGCCCGCCCACAAAAAATGGAACATGAGAGGCCGGATGGAGGTAATGATACTTGACGGAATTGGTAAATATGATCCAACTATGCAAGCACGCATGTAATTTGCATCATGCTTAGTTGACATGCTTTACAATTGTTTGGACATTATATTGGTAAATATGAGCCAAAGTATTCCATGTTTGCTTGCAATACAATCTATGTCGAGGTAGATCTAGAGAAGCGACTACCATAAGCAATAGATATCTCCATAGATGGTGGACTCACACACATATGGATTACGAGTAATTACCCTTCAAGCACAAGCTCTGCCATGAGAATGACCATTCTGAAAAAAACTACAAGTGGGAAAAACCTCAACCTCAAGCCCTAGAAAAATCGGATAGTAGTTCGCAACAAGTCAACAAAGAAGCAAGGAATGCCTAGAATGTTGGAATGACTAGTGCAAAACATATTTATACTCTAGCTCCTCAATCGAACAATTTTTAAGCTCTCTTGTAGGTCGAACCTAAAAACAATTTAAGTAAATAATCTCAAGATGAATAATTTGCCACTCATGAAGAAATAACTAAACCCTTGGACTGGCTAGTCTTGGAAGAAATCAATGCCAAAGGGTACAAAAGGGCATGGATTCCCAATGAGCTAGTAAAAGAGGTGATATCAACTCATGTGAAGACCTTAGCTATCCAAGTGGAATAGTGATGATAATGAAGGCCAACAATAGCAATAGGAAGAGACTAAAGATTGTCAGGAAGAGATATTGCCTCCTAAAAATTTAGTCAAAAATCCCTTAAGAGAAAAGAGAGAAAAGATGGCTATTTAGAACTCTTTAAGAAATGAACCATTAAAAATCCTAGGCAAAAGGAAACCAGATAGTGATGTTGGTGTCAATCCTCACCCCCCATCCAGTCAATAATTAATATTGTCTCCTGAAATTGCAGAGGGTTGGGAAGCAAAATCAAAGTAGACACATTAAAAGATCTTGTAAGAGGATAAATACTTTCAATCCTACTCATCCAAGTGACAAAAATGGATGCTAAAGAAGTATTAGAAATAGCACTAAATATATGGAAGCAAAGTGATGCACATGTAGTCTGTGCAAGAGGAGCCTTAGGGGCAATCTACATCTTCCAGGATGCTTGAATATTTAGGAAAATAGAATAACAAGAAACACATCATTGGATGATGATAGACTTAGGAAACAAAGATCCAAAGGAAACAATCAAAGTCTATAATATCTATGTTCTAGCTCAATATGGGGGAAAAGTTGACTTCTGAAATCACTAATAACTATCAAAGATATGGGTATGATCCAACAAGGCATTGTAGCTAGTGAGTTAATGTCACTCTTACTCAAGATAAAGAAGGGGTCGAAGTTAAGTCTGGGATCAATTCAAAGAATGTGCGGAGGATTTCATTGTCAACTGGGATCTAGTTGATGCCATTCCAAAAAAACCAATTTATACATGGTCCAATCATGTAATTGGGTATGGACACATAATCACTTACTTAAACATATTCCTAATTCACAACTACTTTATGTTGGAAAACTTTTCCATCTCCTCTAGGATTCTTCCTTTGGCAATTTCTGATCACAAATCCATCCTTTTTAACTTCCAAGTGGTAGGAAACTTGGGCTCGATCCCATTTCATTTGACCCCTCTTTGCCTACAAGCATTACAAGGAAAATACCTTCTAGCAGAACCTCGAATAAAAAATTCATCTTTATCCATTTGTAGCGGAGGTGGATAGCGAACGCAGCAGGCCGAAGGTTTTTGCGGATGTTTTGTCTCTGGTGCACTTCTTATACATAACCACACTGACGCGCTTTATAATTTACGGACACACCAGATAGTCCAAATGTACCGCTAGTTAAAATTTTGATTTTAAAATTAAAAAACTAAAACAAAACCATCAGTGCTCCTAACACAAACATAAGCACTAGTGTGTTTCAAAATAGCGCATCGACACACTTATAATTGAAACAAAATCGAAAAATTTACAATGCATTTATCTAAAATAAATGCACTGGTGCATTATATTTTAACAATACACACCAATTCGTTCTATTTTTTTTTGTAATCTAGTATCCACGAGGATTTGAACTTATGACCTTCCATTTACAAATTATCATCTCATTTACTCATTACCAATTGCTCTACCTCCCATGGATACACCGATTTGTTTTATTAAAACACATCATCGAAATGATTTAAAATTTTAAAATATAATCAATTCATTATGTGGTGTGATTCGTAACTATAAACACATCGATGTGGTTATATTTCAAAATATGCATCAGTGTGTTGTTAGCAAAATTCACCATGTATACTTTTTATGGTGCTTTTGTTGAAACACAGGCACTAGTGCGTCATAAAATTTATTGATGCGCCGGTTTCGAGTAGAATAAAAAAAAATAACCTTATCATAAAATCATTTTTTACATTGTTACAGTGCTTTTGTGGATTCATGCAAGCACCGATGGTCATGTATATATATAGAAGCGCCACGTGTTATAGTGTCTATGGACCACCATACTTGTTGATTCTGTGTGTTCAAGGTTGATTGGTGTTTGTTTTGGAATTTCCAAACAACCATGTTTTTCATGTTTCTGGTACACTGGAACCATGCCTTCTTAGTTCAAATGACACCAGGTCAATGAATTGGTATCCTTCAATTTAAAATTTCAACAAAATAAATTTTCAAATTAAGCTTTGTAGGCTTTAGAATTTTCAAAAAATTATAAAATGTTTCCGTTGGTGCTCCCTCAAAGATTGGGTTGCACCACCAAACGATGCATTTACAATTTGCACTGGTATAGGTGCATTATATAAATGCACCATCAAATTCACGTCAAATGCAGTGCAGGTATATTCAAATAACCGCACTAATTCTCAGCGATGCGTCTAACTACAGGTGCATCACCATGCACACTGGAGACAATGCGCTCTAAGATGCACCTCTAATAATGTGTTTATATAGATCAGATGCATTTTCAATAGCCATAAATTAAAAACCTACATGTTTTAAGACACACCTAAAATTAGCAAATAGTGTGCATTATGGTGCACCCTTACCGGTGCGTCTATTTAGAGTAAACACATTGAAAATAAATTTTTAATTTGAAAACCATAGAACTCATCAATGCCTTCCATTCTAAACACACCGTACAACTCACACCAAATGCAGAGCAGTTGTATTCAAATACCTACACCGGTCCTCGCTGGTGTGTCTAACTACCGGTCCATCTATGAGTGCACTGTAATATGCACCGGATACAGTGTGTTTATAGAGGTAAGGCACAATGTCAACAACCATAAATGAACAAATGGTGTGATGTAAAACACACCTAAAATCAACAAACGGTGCATTGTATGGCACACCTTTACCAATGTGTTTGTTTAGACTACATGCCCCAGCAATACATTTTTATTTGAAAATTGTAGAACTCACCAATGCATTATATTGTGCATCTTAAAAGGTTTATAGGAGCAACTTTTTCGACGCATCTGGAAATATCAAGCGCACTGTCTATACATTTGCAATAAAAAATTATGGAATTCATGTATAGTGCACCTTGAACAATGCATTTCCATGGGCACCATTGGTGGTGCTTTTTGCTGGAGGTGGAGGATCGTTAACACATAAAATAATAAAATCCAGAAATAGCCATGAATATGCTTTATTAAGCATCAATAAGGTGCTAGGTTATCAGTTCGCTCTATTTAATTTTAACGCACCATTTATGGTGCTTGAAGAAAAACAGAGAGCAACATGAGCGGTGTGCCTAATTTAAAATGTATGCAAAACTTACGAAATATTTTGTTGGTCCCCAAAAAAATAAAAAATTTATAATAAGCATTTATTGTACCTATTTTGTATAGGCTTTTTATTTTATGAATATAATTCATGATGAAATTTGTATGTAAATCAGAGACAAGCACCACAACCACCTCGGGTCAATTCTTTTAATGACATTCGGGTATGGAAGTAAAGAGAGAGGGAGAGGGATTTGGTTCCTCATCCTATTTTTAATGCCACTCATCATATATTATTTTAGGTTGGCCTCCTCAAGTTTTATGAGGCTAATTTGCTCAAGGGGTAGATTGAACTATTGACAGAGTTGATCATTTGATGGGATCACGACATGCAGGCCTTCAGGGTTGGTCCAAATATTTGGTACCGACCCATCGAGGAGGATGTGTACTTCATCACAGGTTTATCTAGGAGAGGGGAGGACTTTCTCCATTTTCCCAATCTACCACTGATGGTGTTGTAGTTGACACCTAGTTGATGTATATTCGTTGATTCATCAATGATGATATTACTCAGCCTAGTGAGTTCCAAGTGGGTGGAGGTCAGTTGTGGCTACATGCATTTCGGTCAAAGGAGGTAAGCTGCTTGAGCTTGTTTGTTACCATGATAGCCCACGATATCACTAATGGGTAGTGCATTAGCTGCACTATGCTATATTATGTAGAGATTTTATTGCCCAAGCTAATTAGGTGGGCTATTATTTTTCAAAAACAATTTCCTTAGCTTTAGACCACGGTCATAGTCAGCTGCAGGGGAGACAGTTTTTTCCCTTCGCATAAGAATTACTTACTCTATTTTTTGACAGGTATCCAATGACTCGGCCCACATTTGGGCCTACATTTGACCACATGCCAACTAGACCTATGACTAATGTGCGTATGCACATCTAGGGGCAGGGGTTTCACAAGAGAGGACAACTCGAGATCATGTGTAGGGTGCATGGTGTAGTGGTTTTGGTGATGTTACGCAGTCACAAGCAACAATCATTCATCAATTATGTACAGTATCTATATGCAAGGATCGACTAGCGAGGATGTGCGAAAATCTTATTTACATAGGATGATCCAATGGATATGAGAGGTAATATATATTATCGTTATATTCTGATTAATGTAGTTGCATAAATTGTATCTTATTTAATGCACATGTAATTGATTATATTAATATTTTGTTTAAATCATGTAATTGTTGTTGTCTACTATTTTTCATATATTGGCACATTTGTCGAGGATGATCCACCAGTTTATGGCATGGACATGGTTGAGGTTGATGAGCCAATTCCTAACTATAGACTTGTCATGGAGCAACAAAGGCTAGGTCTTATATTACATCACCATGTGGCATATCATCTTTGTCATTTGATGGCTCGACACAAGGTGGAGAATGTATGACATCGAGTACAGGACCTAGATTTCTCTGCCATATGGTACATCTTTCCCCATGATATGATGGTATTGATGCCTGATATTGTTGGGGCCCTTAGGCTCATTGACGAATTGAGGGTATGTATTCTAGATACATCTTCTAGGGATTATTATCCTCCACCTCCTCCACCACCTCCTTCATTCATTGATCTAGCAGCTATTGGATCATCTAGCGCTGCACATGCATCTACTTATTTTCCACCACTGCCATCCCCAAATGTACCATCCACCAATCCACTAGTCCCAACATCGCCATGCCCTACTGTAGCAGGCCCACCACCACCATCCACTGATGCACCATACACTGATCCACTAGTCCCACCATCAACATTCGCTCCTCCATCATCCCCACCACCATCCATTGATGCCCCATCCACCGATCCATTAATCCCACCACCATCATCTCCTCCTCCAACATCCCCACCACCATCCAATTATGCCCCATATATTGATTCATTAGTCCGACCACGGCCATCCCCTCCTCTAGTAGGCCCACAATCACCACCCCCTCTCGCATCAACTACAATATCCACTAATGCACCAGCTACAACATCCATTGATCTACCAAGAGATTTACATGATCTAATGCCATCGACTGGTTAGCTCTTGATTGAGAGATATATTAGTTTCTAGTCGTTGCATTCTCACATGACACGGATAGTGGTTTACCCTCTACCTCTTATGATGTACATGGACTTGATAAGTATGGCTCTTGTAGTAGACCTAGCTAGTGTATTTCATTGTTGAGGTATGAGTTGAAATTTATATTGACTTTTGATATGTATATTTCACTTTAGATGTGTATATTATTCATTTTCATATTGTGTTCATGTTGATGTTGTTTGATTTGTAAATTATGCTCGAGTGTCTTTATATTATTCTTTTCCATATCATGTTCATGTTGATGTTGTTTGAATTGTAAATTATGCATTTTCAGATATTATGTATTTCCATATCATGTTCACGTTGATGTTACTAGGTAATTATCTTAATCTCAACAAATGTTGTTCCATAAATTTATTTGATTAATATTTAGTACTAAAAAAATTAGAAAATGGTTGGAAGTATTATATAGCATTCAGAGATAGGTCAATGTGGAAGCATAAGGCCACTAATATTGCTAACACTGGGTTTTTGTCTTTTGAATTTATAAGAGTTTTGTTTTGGTTAAAATATTGAAATGATAAACTAATACTCTATGCACAATTATTTGAGTTCTCTTACTTGAAATTGGGTGTATTTCAAAGGAATTGCAAGCCTTCATTAGTCACTAGATGAGGTTAATACACTAGAGATGGATGGTTGTAATATGTTTTAGAAAACTTCATTTGTGCAAGTGGGTAAACCATAAAATGAATTTCAAATAGGTAATTGAATTTTTATCCGACCCTGTGGCATGTTCATTGAATGTTAATTTAAAATATATGGGTTTTAATAGTGCTGTAATAAGTTTGAGTCTTATCTCTAAAATGAAATTTTTAACAATAAATGTGCAAATAAATAGTACATATTTATTACAATTTTAATAAACAATAAAAATGAAGCAATAAATTGTATCACCGATGATGATGTGGATTCTAAATAGCAAATATTTTTAGAGTTTGAAATTGTAAAATTTTCAACAATGAGCAACAAATCTTTAAAAAAATAAAATTGTACAATATTGTTGTTAAAGTTAAAGTCATAAATTGTATCAATAACCCTTGATAATATATTAATTGTAACCCTTAACCCTAGCCTCAACAATAAACCATTATACATAAACCCAAATAAATTAACTAACAGTAACTAACCATTAACCATTATAACAATATAATAATAACATACCATATATTGGTATTAGATTATTATATTATATTGCTATTTTATAACTATAATAAAAACAATGCTATGTTAATACTATAATATTATTGTCATAAGATTATTGGTTAATCATTATCTATTACGATATAATGGTAAGATAATAATAATATAACCTCTATAATTATAATAAGCTATGTAAGTGTTCATCGAGTCGTGCTTTAGTGGTCATTTGAAATGTTTATGGTGATGACGACTCGGGTTCAAACTCTAGCAAGCATATTGGTTATGCAAATGTAGTTGACCAAAGTCTTTCATGAGGTGTGTTGTCATACTAATTTGAAAAGCATTGGGTTTGGAAATAATGTGATGTGATAAAATATGGTCACCATTAACAATGTGATTAAAAATGGTTTTTCCCAATGGTCATCTACATGCTAATAATCTTTATGATCCACATGCTATTAACGTATACGGTCCGTGTGATAACAACAAGCCTTGTTGTCTCAATGTTGAAAAAAATCCATATTGCCCTTACAATTATTATTTTTATGGAGACTTTTGGTCATCAATGGAAAAATCACATTTCCCAATACGAGAGTGTTGATTAAAAAATATAAATGAAAGCTTAATGTTAATTGCAATGGTGTATGTTCTAGAATGGATATAAATGAACGATTTATGTTAAGGTAATTCTTGTTATGCATGCATTGAAGAATTGATGTTTATGAAACACCATGAACATTAATAAGTTAATCATGTTGATGAACCTTGTTCACTTGAAAGTAAATTTGAATGTTGGTTGAATGTATGAAACCAATGTAGAGTGGGGTGATAAATAAGATATAATGACTTAGTATGCTTTTGACCTCTTCAGTTTGAGGATGTTCATATAATGTTTAACTTTAGTTATATGAAATCCTTTCATTTGGATTGTGATTGTAATAACTTATAATGATTTTGTGTCATTATATACATTATGTTGATATGTTATGCTTATTAAACATGTTTACAAACTTGATTATTAATTGATCTTCATGGCAATAATTGTTAATAGTAATCTTATAAAAAGAGACAACATGTATTCAGATCTTACAAATAAAAGTTATTCATGTGAAATTATAAGTCAAAGCAAATCTAAGAGCTGAGTATACCTCACAAAGAAAGAATAAGCAGAAAAGTTGAATAAGAGTGAAAATAACAGTAAAAAAGAGCAGACAAATAATTATGCAGCAGATCTCAGATAGGAGCAGAATAATGTCACACGATCCAATAATCAGTATATTGAACAATGATGTTACAATGGAGAGAATTCGAATCACATAGGATAATTCGAACCTCAGTTGGTCTAGCATAGGGATTATAACCACTGGAGTGCTCCAGAAGACTCAAACTCAACTAAACTAAACCTAAACTCAACTAACTAAAGTCACAATCAGCTAACTGACTAAGGAGGGCGCAATAGTGAGTTTGTCATGCATGCCAATTAGAAATGGGTGCATGAGTCCACAATCAGTGGCATCGGGAGCTCCAACCCCCCACAAGAGTCAACTAACTCAGGTGGGCTGCACTGGAACACTCAGTTGGTTTCTATAAAATAGAGAACTAACTGAAGTGGTCCTGAAATGATGCATGCAGGGCTCAGAAGGTGTTAGATGGATCCCGAAAGACATCTGCACACCACTAGGGGGAAAATGACATCATCAACAACTAGGAAAAATAAATAATGCTAGGTAGGACAAGGATGGAGTATTAAAATATCCTAACACCCCCCCTTAATCCATACTTTTGCATCTTGGACCCTAGTTACTAAGACCAAAGGTCACCCATACAATCAAATAAATGATAAAAAATAACTATCCATGAACTAAGGAAATGGGGAAAAAACTCATGGGAAAAATACCCCCCGTCAAAAGAACAACAGTAGGGAACTCAAAGAACCTTCATACTAAGCAGAGAAGGAAAAAACTTTCCTCAGTGAAAGCCTTTGCAAAAATATTGGCAAGCTGCTCCTATGTAGGATAGCAATGCAGGTGCTAGATTTGGATCTGGATCTGGATCTGCTCCTCTGATGTACCTCCCACTATGTAGAAGTTGTATTTGCCAAAGCAAGTCTCTCAGGAACCCTTCTTGCTACTGGAGCGAATGGAACATTGTGTTCCAAATCATGAAACTTTGAGTACCCTTTGTCAGAAAACCAATATTTTTGCTTGGTTGCAGATCCCCCATGGCTAGTCTTTCCAAGAGATTGTGGATCAAACCCCACCATCATGTAGTACCTCTCCGAGAGAAGTGGATCTACATGACATAGTGCAAGTTTTGCATGATACTGAGATGTAGTGGTTCTATGGTCAGATGGATCCCCAACTGTGTTCCCATCAGCTACAAGGACTTTGTGAGCCCATATTGTCCTTGGCCATGGATTGGGAGCATGTGTTGGATCTGGATCAGAATCTCCTTGAGTTTTATTCTCAACATCAAGATCTTGGTTCTCATCTGCATTAGAAGAGATATCACTCTAATCTTTATCAGATGCAAATGGGGTACGCAAAGCGCATGGCAAAAAATGGGAGAATTCATATGCCTTGGAGGCATGGTTTGCATACCCTTTCGCTATAATCTTCCCAGTAGAGATCTCTGCAATCTCAACTGTTTCAGGATCAAAGATCACTTTCTTCGGTGAACCTGTGTGAGTCATTTGATATACATACAACAAATTTGCTGACAAAGAAGGCACAAATAGAACATTTTTGAACTTCCCATGCTCCATATGTATTGTTCCCTTCCCTTCAGAAGAGACCTAAGAGTTATCTCACATGTGAATAGTCAGACCATCTTTGATATCTAGAGAAGAAAATGATTCTCTAGAGGCAACCATGTAGTTGGAGGCTCCTGAATCTCTGAGGAGGGCTTGTGATTTTGAAAATCTAGCCTTCAGTGCATGGCATCTCTCATGACCATCAGATTCACTTCCAGAATCAATCTTTCTTGCACCGTCTGGGAGGGAAATGTTGTGTTGTTCAAGAAGCTTGGTCATCTTATCTATCTTCTTCTGCATGCAAGATCTCTCTGGGTGGTTTCCTTTCTTGCAATAGGAACACTTGGATTTCTCAAATCCATTTTGTTTGTCCTTATTGGAGCTGGAGGATCCTTCTGATGGACTTGGATTGGCATTCTTCTTGGGTTCATATGGCCTCTTATCCTTTCCCTTGTGCTTCCCCTTTACATTCGCACTTTTTGCTTCTCCAACCATAAGAGCTTGATATTTTGAGGCCTTTAAGGCACCCATCTGGATCAAATTATCTTGTTCTTGGATGAGAGATTCAGTGAAAACATCTAAGGAGGGAATCTTCCAAACAGGAATGGAGGGTAGAGACAAATATGTAGAACTCAGGACCTAGCTTGCTCAGAATGGATAGCACCAACTGCTCATCCTTCTTCTCAATGCCACACTGCTTGCATTGCATGACCAAAGATTTGAATTCGGAAAAGATTTGTTGGATGGTCTCGAAACTGCTCGGCTGGAGAGCAATCAACTCATTCTCTAGAATATGGCCCCTCATCTCATCTTGTTTTCCAAAGAGGGTATCCAACTTCAACCATACCTCTCTTCGAGTCTTCAATCCTTTGAGGTGGAAGAGTAGATCTCTGGAAATATGAATACACATGAAACCAAATGCTTCATCCAATCTATTCAGATACCTGGCCTTCTCCACAATTGCTTGTGGTTCGACCTCCTTCCCCATTGTTACCATGTACAGTGACTTGTTGCGCAATATCATATGCATATCATCCCTCCAATCAAGGTAATTGAAGGGTGTTAGGATCCTGGGAGAGAGAGGAGAGTTCGAATTGTCCATTAGAATTGTTGGAGCGAATACAAGGTGAAATTGTTGCTACTCCAACAAAACTACTTCAACTGTTGTTGCACTCAAAAACTTTGAATAACCTGCAAAAAGTTCCCAATTTTTGGAGATAGACTACTACTAAGCACTGTTTTAGGACAGTAGGCACATTTTTCCGGATCCTTCACACCTGGCTAGACCTCATTGGATTTCTCCAATGAATTCAATGCAATGGAAGCCACCAGGATTTGCTGTGGAAATCCAAAGGCTTCTGGCGCACTACCGAAAGCATCTGCTCAACCTACACTGTCAATGGCTCTGATACGATGTGAAATTCCACAGGGATATATCATTAAGCTAGAACAAACCTCACAATTTCACACTGTCATTACTAAGAAGAATTAGACAAAGACATGGATCAATTCACTCATAAACTGAAACACACATGAAAAACTGCTCTGATACCCTGTGAAATTCTAAGTCACAACAAATCTAAGAGCTGATTATACCTCACAAAGAAAGAATAAGCAGAAAAGTTGAATAAGAGTGAAAACTGCAGTAAAAAAGAGCAGACAAATAATTATGCAGCAGAACTCAGATAGGAGCAAAATAATGTCATACGATCCAATAATCAGTATATTGAACAATGATGTTACAATGGAGAGAATTCGAGTCAAAAAGGAGAATTCAAACCTCAGTTGGTCTAGCATAGGGATTATCACCACTGGAGTGCTCTGAAAGACTCAAACTCAACTGAACTGAACCTAAACTCACCTAACTGAAGTCACAATTAGTTAACTGAATAAGGAGGGAACAATAGTGAGTTTGTCATGCATGTCAATCAGAAATGGGTGCATGAGGCCACAATCAGTGGCATCTGGAGCTCCAACCCCCTACAAGAGTCAACTAACTCAGGTGGACTGCACTGGAACACTCAGTTGGTTCCTATAAAATAGGAAACTGACTGAAGTGGTCCTAAAATGATGCATGCAGGGCTCAGAAGGTGGTAGATGGATCCTAGATGACATCTGCACACCACTAGGGGGGAAATGACATCATCAACAACTAGGAAAAATAAATAATTCTAGGTAGGACAAGTATGGAGTATCAAAATATCCTAACAATTCACATACAAAATTTTTATAAAAGAGATTAAAGTTCCATAAAAATTCAATTTATCTTCGACATTGTTGTTGTAAATGGTTGTTAATTTTTCATATCCAACATCATAGTAATTTTATAAAAATAGACAACACGTAGATGGTACAATTGAAAATGTTTCACAATTCATTAAAGACCTTGAAGTTCCACATTATTTTAATTATTCTTCAACATGATGGTTGTAAGTGGTAGTTAAGTTTTCATATCCAACATCATAAAATGAAGAAAAAACAAAATTCATTAATTATAGATACCCATAATAAAATGCCACAGCCATCACATAAATTTTGAAATAAAACATGTACATATCAGTATTCATTATCATCACCCTGGTTATCTTCCTTGACACTTGGCATGATAACATTATTGTTCTCAAAAAGATATTTTGATCTTAGATCGTGCCTTAGTATGAACCACCAATCCCTATTCAACACATATGGGTAAAAGAACACTTGGTTGTAGTGTTTTGGGTAAACGTAAGGCTCCTTTTCAATCCCACATATTTTTATAGTTAATACATATCAACCCACTATCATGATCTTCCTTTACAATATTCCGACCGAAAGTCTCCCACCACTTGCACCTAAAAATAACACATTGGAAAGATGAGAAGTCCACTTGCATGATCTCTTGTACCTTTCTAATGTAACATAGTTTCCTCTCTATTATGTTCTAATCACAATGGATAGCATGACTAGATTGTTCAAACTCGACATCCACTCCACAATCAAATGTGGCACATCCTTCCTCGATATCCTCAATACAAAAATGATGTCCATATGCCCACATAGATGGGAACAAATGCACCTAAAAAAATGTGAAGAATGGATGTTGTCATATGTTTAGTAAGTCGAGCATTAATAAAAACATAATACATGTTATAATTCAAATGTGCATCATAAACAGGCAAGACAATTTCAAATGATGGTTGAAGGAAAAGCATTAGTTTTGATTTCTCTTGATTTGGTATATGTTTGTTTTGTGGGGTTTATGAAGTGTTTTGTGTTAAGTTCTAAACATCGGAAGGTCCTAACTCAAAGCAAAAGGGTTTTCGGAGTCTGGAGAGGGTTTTTTGGCAATCGCGATGGGTTCACGGGGACTGTTCAGTAGCACCAAGACGGGTAGAGCAGTGGGGAAACAAAGAACCAAATGGAGGAATGAGGGAAGGATGGAAGTGAGGAGATCGGGGACCAAGATTGGTGAGGGATAGGGCACAGGAAATTGTGTTGTATACCAGATTTGTAGAGATCCCATATTTACAGATTCGATCTAACAAATTGCGAGAACGAGTAGATCTATGGAAGGAAAAGGCCCTGATCGGGAAGTTTAATGGGATCTGGCCGAAGGAGAAGGATCTTCTTAGATTGATTAAAGCGGCATGGAACCCTGAAGGTCATTATGACCTGCATCTGGGTTCAAAGGGTTTTTTCACAATCATCTCCTTCAATTAAGAAGATAGGGACCAAATCATGGAAGGGGGGCCATATTTCTTCTTCTCAGCAGGGCTCTACCTAAGACTGTGGAAGGAGAGATTCAATCCGGATAAAGAGGATATGAGTATGGCACTAGGATGGCTCTGGATTTATTCATTGTCGTGTGAGTATTGGGAACCAGAAATATTGAGTTATATTAGTAATTCCCTGGGTGAATTTGTTAGAATTTCGGAGCAACCCAAAATAACATAGATATACGTTTTTTGCATGGATATGTGTCTATATGAACTTGTCTCGTGAGTTACCGGAGGCCATCAATCTTACCTGCGATGATGAGGATTGGATCCATCATGTGGATTATGAGAATTTCCCTTTTAGATGCAGATAGTGCCATGAACACGACCATTTTAGTAGGAACTGTCTGCAGAATTCCATGGCTCCACCCCCCAAAGCGCCTCAAGAGAAAGGGAGTGATGCCGAGGGTTTTACTTAGGTCATCCATAGGCGGAAGCAGGGCAAGAGGAATGTCAATCATATGCAAAATCGACCGACTACTGAAAGAAGGGTTGCTACTGCAAATAAATTTGAAACCCTAAAATCGATGGAAGAAGATTCGGAGGATCGAGCTAGGGACGACCCAATGGGGGCTTCTCTAAATGGGAAATTACTCCCGGAAACCTCCCATCTGATGTCGGAGAATCAGGAGGAAAAAATCGAGGCTATGGAGGGTGACCAACTCGATAAATCAGAGGATATGGATCTGGGAGAGCTAGATCTGGACGAAATCGAGAAGGAGTGCAACAAAAAAGGGAAGGGTTACGTCCCGAGAGGGCAAATCGAGCTTCTGAAAGAGGCCATCCTGAAGAAAAATGCCACTCCCCAACTAGGAGTAGCCAAGGAACCACAGAAGGCCAGTAAAAGGAAGCAAATGGAAGAAGGGGAAAGGAGAGGAAGAAAGACAAACAAACAGAGAATTGCAAAGGTTGGAACAAATCTAGTGGAATAAGGCCAATACCCGACGATTAGGGAGGCCTTTTCTAAGTTAATAAAGTTTCCCAATGAAGGTGATAACCTGGAAGATTCACGAAGTAAGGCACCCCTGCAAAGTCAAGATACTTAAGAATAAGTTGAGAATGGAGAAGCCGATGATATTTGTTTTGCAGGAAACAACATGTGGAACAGCATCAATGAAGGAGATAGGAAAGAAAGTTTGGAAGGGATGCAAAACAATGGTAGTTGATGCTCAAGGAACGGCAGGAGGTCTGGAAATTTTATGGCGTCCGGAAGAAGTGAATCTCATTAAATTCTGGGCCTCAAAAGGCCCGCTTTCAGCTGATTTCCATATCTGCAATACTTAGGTCAAAGGGAGCCTTACAATTTTTTATGGACCAAGTATCTACACACAGAAGAATGCCTTTCTAGAGGCTCTATCTTGGGTAGTTAGATGGGTGGGGGACAAGCACTGGATCCTGGGAGGATACTTTAACCTGATTACCTCTCTGGGAGAGAAGAAAGGAGGTAGGTGAACTCTATGAGCTGCAAATGAGGCCTTTAAAGACTTTGTCGAGGAAAATAATCAGGTTGATGTGGAAACAAGGAATGGATGGTTTACTTGGAACAACAAAAGGGGAGGTGAACCCCATGTGTCCTGCCGTTTAGAGAGATTTCTGAATACGAAGGGGATTGTCAATGGGGGTGGAGATTTGACATCCTTGGTGTTACCCTCGGCTGGTTCGGATCACTGGCCTGTATGCCTGAAATGGGACGGGTGGGGACTCCCGATTAGGAAGCCTTTCTGTTTTGAGAAATTTTGGATGGAACACAAGGATTTTATGTCATTGGTTAACCAATGGTGGAAGGAAATGATCCCTCCAACGGGAACCAGGATGTACTAATTTCAGCAGAAGCTTAAAACACTGAAGACTAAGATCCGTACTTGGAATAGAGAAGAGTTTGGCAACATCTTTCAAGATAAAAAAACGGTTGACATAATAGATGGGGGAAATCCAACGAATAGGAATGAATAATGGTTGTGATGAGGAGCTAAAACAAAAGGAGAGATATACCCTTGATCAACTCAGTTCCCGTGAGCGTCAGGAGGAGATCTACTGGCAACAAAAGTCCAGAAATTAGTAGCTTTAGGAAGGTGAACGCAATACCAAGTTTTTTCCCCAATTTGTCATCCATAATAGGCAAAAGAATAAAATGCATAGATTGAAGACTGAGGTTGGTCCTTGTGTAGAAAATAAGGTGGACATGGAAGAAGAATTGGTCAATTATTTTGGAACCATAATGAAAGAAGATAGGGTAGACTGTTCGGTGGATATTGCTAATATCACACAGCATATTCCATCACTGGTCTCCCCTAGTTAGAATGAGCTCCTGAACAAACCCGTTGAGATGATGGAGGTCAAAGAGGTGATCGATCAGATGGATGATGGGAAAGCTCGAGGCCCTTATGGTTTCACTACAAAATTCGCCAAACTTTTGGGATCTCATCAAGGAGGAAGTTTGGAGGATCATGGAGAGGACTCACAGCAGGCCAGAAGGGTGTTGAAGGCATTCAATGCAACATTTTTTACTCTCATTCCCAAGAATGAAGGTGTTGATTTTCCAGGTAACTTTAGACCCATAGCTTTGTGCAATGTTATCTATAAAATCATCACAATGGTTATGGTCAACAGACTAAAATCCATCCTAATGTATCTGATTTCTCTAAAGCAATTGGGCTTTCTGGAGGGGAGACAGATCTTGGATGGAGTGATTTTGGTCCATGAGGTGATACATTCTTTAAATATCACCAAGAAACCAGGTATGATCCTCAAGCTGGACATTTCTAAAGCATATGACAAGTTGAGCTGGCAATTCATGAGAGAAATGATTAAAGCCTTTGGGTTCAGTCCAGAGTGGATTGAATGGATTATGAATACGACCTCGAATGCATTCTTTTCCATTCTGTTGAATTGGCCCCCCACCAAAACATTCATCCCATACAGGGGTATTTGGCAAGGGGATCCGTTATCTCCCTTTTTTTTCATTATAATGCATGAGGGCCTTAGCAGGAAGATCAAGGCAGTGACTGAGAGAGAGGAGATCAAAGGGTTAAGGCTTCACCCTGGATTTGATACTCAAACTCATCAACAATTTGTCGATGACACAATGCTGATGGGACACTCATCTTTCCAAGAGGCTAGGTATTTTAAGAAATGTTTGACCTCCTTTGCTAGGACTTCAAGCCCTTAGGTAAACAGAGAAAAGTCACAAGTGTTTTTCTTTAATACCTCTAGGATTGATCAAAGAAATTTAACTCGCATTTTGGGTTTCCAGGGGAGCTCCCTTCCATCCAAATATCTCGGTGCGCCTCTTGCCGAGGGAGTCATTAGGAAAGTGTCATGGGAAGATTTATTGGACCACGTGAAAAGAAGACTTTCCAATTGGAATCTACGGCCTCTCAATCTGGTCAATAGAGTAACTCTGATCAAATCGGTTTTGCAAGCGATGCCCATCTACCTATTCTATATTATGGCGGCTCCAAATACCATCCTTGCAGAAATAAGGAGTGTCCAAAGAAAAATTTTGTGGGGAGGAAATGTTTATAAGTAAAAGTGAGAGTTGGTCAGCTGGGACAAGATATGCCAACCTAAATCTCAAGGAGGCCTAGAACTTAGAGATGCAAAGAAGAATAATGAAGTCATGGGGGCCAAAATATGGTGGGGATGGGTCACGCACTCCTCGGAACCATGGGAAAATATGTGGCATATCAAATATGCCCAAAATCACATGAAGAAGGACCTGGTCAGATTTAATGAGGAGAAAAAAGGGTCGCACATTTGGCAGGCGGCCTTCCATAGTAAGAGTATAATCCAGGACTACAGCTTTTGGGAAGTAAGAGATGGGGAATCGACGAATTTTTGGGAAGACTCCTGGCAGAAGATGCCTAAACTGGTTGCTCAATACAACATGGAGACCTTCCAGGCTAGCTGCGGAGCACTGGGTCTGACAAATGTTAATATATTTTGGAAACTTGTAATTGGGGAAGGGGAATACCGAGAATGGCATATGCCTGAGTGGTGGCTTCAAAGGATCTCTAAAGAGGATTGGCTTAGGATTTGTGATAACATTCAGGGAAGGTTTATAAGAATCCAATATGTTCCAAACAAACTGAGATGGGGTTACTCGTCAAAAGGGACCTTTAATACTAAAGAACCCTATGATCTCTATGCTAACAATAGGGATGAATGATAGGATGAAATTTGGAAAAAAGCGTGGAAGATGAATCTATGGCTGAAGGTCGCTACTTTCATATGGTTAGTCATCTATCGAAGGATATTGACCAGAGAGAAACTTAGAAAATGGGGGGTAGTTGGCCTGTCGTAGGTACCCTGTGTCGTGACGACGAGGAAACTATGGATCATTTACTTAACTCATGCCCCTTTGTTTCAGACTTCCAGGACAAAGGAGTAGAAATATTCAGGCGATCAAACCGAGTAAGGGGGAGACTTGATAAAACTATCAGAGACTGGGATCTAATGTCTTTTAAGAATCCCATAGTGAAATTCATATGGTTGTCTTTTTCGGGATTCTTGATGTGGGGAATTTGAAAGGAACAGAATCGCAGGATTTTCGAGGACTCGAACACCCATCCTGGACATATGTGGTCGATGATTGAACCTCATATCCAAGAAACCATCAGAGTCACCCAATGGGATGACAAGGACTGGGAGGTGGGATACCCTGAGAGAAGAATTCTCACAGAATGGGGTGTGAGCACTGCAAATCAGGGCAGTAATCGAAAGAAGAATCAGCAAATCACACAGGCCAGCCTAGATTATTGGGATGCTCCTCTGATTGGGTCCTTTAAACTGAATTTTGTCAGGGCGTCAAGGGAAACTTTGTTCCTGCTGGTTATGGTGGTACTATGAGGAGCCTGGATGATGAGATAGTGCAGATCTATTTTGGATACATCAGTGATGAAATAAACAACGCCATGGAGATGAATGGTAACCTAGTGGGACTGAACTTGGTTATTCGCCACGGGTTGGAGCCCACAATCATTGAAGGATACTCCAAGATCATTATTGAGATGGCAAGGAGTCTCCAAAATAGGAAGAAATTTTCCAAGGTGGCGGATAGTTGGTGGCTTGCTCACAGGGTGGAAAAGTTGGCCACAATACTAAGTAATCCTCACACATGAACCTTCGGCCACGTTACACGGAATGGGAATAAGGTGGCAGACCTGCTAGAAAATGTGGGGGAGGTTGAGAGGCAGAGATACCGTGAAGGATAGCTAGCGGATGTTGAGGACCGGGAGTGGATCTCCCAATGCACCCAGTTGGTGTCGGAGGGTGCTCACTCGAAGCCGGGGGGAGGTACTGACATGAGGAACCATGACGAGGCCCACAACAGGTCACACACGGCGATTTCGACTGCCATTCGAATCGAGGACAACCCACTGCTAACGGACGATGAGGGTACGGGACGATTTAACCCTCGCATTAATGAATCATTTGTTGATGTATTGGTAACTTCGGAAGATATTCTTCTATGTATTACACTTGTACTTTATTGTATTCATGTTGGAGATGTATTATTCCTCCATTCAGAAGTGTCGTCATTTGTATTTGTAAGTGTCGCAAGTATTATTTGATGGGTTATTAGACCACCTTGGTGGGGTCGGCCCTGCATGAGTCATGTGGATGGGTTATTGGGATTCCTTAGGAAGTCCACCCAGTTAGGGTTAAAGGCAAGTTAAGTTGTTGTATAAATAGAGAGTGTATCTCTCTCTATTTGCTCATTCACTCACTCATCCAACTCGCATAGTTGAGAGAGAGGAGTGCGCACAAGTGGAGGAGGAGTAGCTGTTGAAGACATCTATCTTTTGGGGATTGATCTTTGTGATCTTTGTATTGGTGCTCATTCTATCTCTAAGGAAGTTGTGGGGTTTTTCACCTTCTTGGTTTTCCCCAAGGAAACTATGTGTCTCTTGTGTTTATGATTGTTATGATGTGCATGTTATTCTCTTAGTAGGATCCTAGATAATGTTTGAATGAGATTATCGAAAAATTAACATGGTATCAGAGTGAGACTAAGAAGAAGACATTGTGCAGCTGCAGAAGCTAGGGCTTCTTAATATTTGGGTTTCTCTCCTTAGATCATCAAAGGCAGGAGGGTAGGCTGACTCTCCTTGCAAGGCGCATCTTTATGTCAAGACAGAATTCAGTTATGAGCACTTTCAATTTTTGGCATGTCACTACTACGAGAAATTAGGGTTTCAGATAAAGTTGGAATTTTTGGAATCTGATACCACAGTTGGATGCTCCTCAAGAAAATCAAAATTTAGAGACCAAGATCGAACTTTTTGGTTGGGCAGAACCCCGGGCTCCATCAAACCCTAGTTTGGGATTTTGATCGGAAAGGTGGGAAATTAGGGTTTCTACAAAAGTTGGAATTTTTGAAATTAGAGACCACGGATGGATGCTCCTCAGAAAAATCAAAGTTTAGAGACCAAGATCGAACTTTTTTGCTAGGCAGAACCCCAGGCATTATCAAACCCTAATTCGGGATTTTGACTAGAAAACAAGAAACTGCAGATCTGAAAGTTTCAAAGTCAATTTTGAGGGGTCAATTTTTCAAAATTTCAAAATTAAAGTATACCAGCTCAGCAAGGCGCATCTTTCCATCCATTCAGAAGTTTGGAATTCAAAATTTGAATTTTTAGGGTTTCTCTGACAAACCCTAATCTAGGTCCAGATCCAGCTTCGAAAAATCAAGTGGTAAGACCTAAATCTTTTATTTCCATTTGAGTTTCTCATTAAGATGTCTCACCACACCAAGCTTGAAGATAAGCTTGAAGGGGCTGATAATTTTCAAGCATGGAAGTATAGGATTGGGTTAATCCTAGAAGAGAATGAATTGGAGACCTACATAAGAGAAGAGGTTCCAGTTCCAGAGGGAGATGAGGCTAAGGCATTACACAAGAAGAACTTGGTCAAGGCCAAGAGAATCATTGTTGATTCCATAAAAGACCATCTCATACCCCATGTGTCTTCCCTAAAGACACCTAAGGAGATGTTTGACTCCTTGACCAAGTTGTTTGAAGGAAAGAATATAAATCGAAAGATAACTCTGCGGAACCAATTGAAAGGGGTAAAGATCCAGAATGGAGAGACCATCCAATCCTACTTTAGTAAGGTCTCTCAAATCAAAGAACAACTTGAAGTTGTGGATGAAGTAGTGGAGAATGGAGAAATTGTCATGACCACATTGAATGGCCTTCCTAGGTCATGGGACTCCTTCATCCAAGGAATCTGTGCAAGAAAGAAATTGATCTCTTTCAGTAGACTGTGGGAGGAATGCTCACAAGAAGAAGCTAGGCTTGTGGCTCGAGAAAAAAAGATGGGAAGTGAAGACCAAGCTCTCACAGCTCACACCAAGAGGAGTAAGTTCAAGAGGGAGCAACCTCATCACAAGAAATCTGCTCACCACCATCAAAGGGAGAAGAAAGATATGAGATGTTTCACATGTGATGAGAAGGGACACTTTGCCCGAGATTGTCCCAAGAATAATAAGGGCTCTATCAACAACAACAACAAGACCAAGAAGAGGTATAATGCTCATGCTGCAGAAGATGATGAACCTCCCAAGAAGAAGCCTAGAGTGGAAAGTGATGACTCTTCAAGTGACGAAGAGTATGTTCTAATCTCTGCTCTCACTGGTACCATTACACATGGGTGTAATGATTGGCTTATTGATAGTGGGGCTTCCAAACATATGATGGGATTTAAAGAATCTCTTGTGGACCTATCTAAACATGAGTCACCTCGTAAGGTGAAACTTGGGGATGACTATCAATACCCAATAAAAGGAAGTGGTGAAACCTCCTACAAATTAGACTACGGGAAGTCTTTAAAAATGCAAGATGTTCTATATGTACCTGAACTCAAGAAGAATATTCTCTCCATATCATCTTTGGATGCAAAGGGGATGAGAGTTGCATTTGTGGATGGCCAAGTACTTATGTGGCCAAAAGGTAAGACCATTGACGATACAGTAGTGATTGGAGAGAAAGAGGGAGGATTGTACAAATTGAAGGGACAACCTGAACATGCCATGGTACATGAATCTATGGAGCCAAGTGAACTTTGGCATAGAAGGCTTGCACATGTACACTATAGAGCACTACCAATTGCAAGCAAATCAGTAGAAGGTCTTCCTCAAATCTAGTCAAAGCATGAAAGTGTTTGCAAAGGATGTGCAAAAGGAAAGAACACAAAGAAGGCATTTCCAAGCAGTGAAAGCAAGGCAAAAGGAATCTTGGAGATTATCCACTCTAATGTATGCGGTCCGATGTCATCCAGTTCTCTGAGTGGCAGACTTCAAGAAGATACTGCAGAATTGGACTCCGAAAGACAAATAATCTATGGATGAACCTCTCATTCATTTTCAGCATTGGTTAAGGTGCACACTATCAGAGACTCCAATGGTTCCTGCAAGGAAGCAAAGATTGAGAGGGAGTCCAACAAACAACCAAACAAATATAAGTATTTGAATTGTTATTTCCTGTATATATGATTACTTAAATGATGTTGTTCAGTCATACTCATGTTCCTAGATTTAGGATGTATGTTATGCATTTTAGAAAAGTTGCATCAATGAACAAGATACTACTAATATGCAAGTAATGGGTAAGTGGCCTATGGTACTGTACAACATTCCATTGCTACTTATCTAGAATGAAACCTCTTTGCTGACATGTTGGGAGTAGTGCAAACTCTTAACAATGTTCTGGTAGAGATAGAAGGCATCTAGAAAGTTACCATATGAATACGGGATATGGATGAATGTTGTATTGAAGCATTGGCTAAGATCATTACATGACTGTATGACATATATTTTTATGTGTAAGATTTTGTTCTGAAAACTATGAGAAGTTTCTAATCATGCAACTGAATTTGACTTGTAGGAAAGATCGTGTATAATCACCTACAAAAGAAGGACAACAACATTTGTTCCAGCAACGAAGAAAACTATCTATTGAAGATATTGAAGAATCTGAAGTTCCCAAGATTAGGGATGCAGTAATAGAAGGATTCCATGATCGAGGAGTACCAATCGATCATGAAGAATGATGTCTGGGATGTGGTCCCAAGACCAGAATGGAAGTCTGTTGTGACTTCCAAGTGGATCTACAATATCAAGCATGTTGCAGATGGCAGCATAGAGAAATACAAGGAAAGGTTTTTGGCTCGTGGCTTCTCCCAGAAAGAGGTGATAGATTATGAAGAGACTTTTGCACCTGTAGCCAGATACACTTCCATCAGAACAATGCTTGCTTTGGCTGCATTAATGAAGTGGAAGATACACCAGATGGATGTCAAGACAGATTTCTTGAATGGTGTAGTCGAAGAGGAAGTGTATGTCGAGCAGCCACTCGGTTTTGAGACACATGACATGGAGTCATATGTGTGCAGATTGAAGAAAGCCTTGTATCGCTTGAAGCAAGCACCCAGGACATGGTACGGCAGGATAGACAGCTTCCTATCCAGTGTGCGCTTTACCAATAGTAAAGTGGATTCCAACCTTTACTACAAGGTTGAGGAAGGCAATCCAATGATACTCCTATTGTATGTGGATGACCTGTTTGTGACAGGTGAGGATAGGTTGATTGCCGACACGAAGAGGAAACTTGCTGCCGAGTTCGAGATGAAGGAATTGGGTATGATGCATTACTTTCTAGGTATGGATGTGTGGCAGAGTCCAGATGGAATATTCCTTGGACAAGGGAAGTATGCAGTAGAGATCCTGAAGCGGTTCGGGATGATGGACTGCAAGGCCATGGCCAGACCTATGGCATCAAACCTGAAGCTATTGAGTGATGCTTCATCAGAGTCGGTTGATGCCACGATGTATCGTCAGATGATTGGATCTTTGATGTACCTGACGAATACAAGACCAGATATTTGCTTTGCGGTGAACACTTTGAGCCAGTTCCTGACGGATCCTAGGCATGTTCACCTGATTGTGGTAAAGCATGTTCTGAGGTACCTGAAGGGTACGATTGATTATGGGATCAAGTACGATGTGAATCAAAAGTTTAACCTGGAGGGTTATGTTGATTTATATTGGGCAAGCAGTGCTGCAGATAGGAAGAGCACTTCGGGGTGCTGCTTCAGTATGGGATCAGGTGTGATCTCTTGGTTTAGAAAGAAGCAATCCTGCATAGCACTGAGTACAGCCGAAGCAAAGTATGTCACAGCTTGTTCGGCCAGTTGTGAGGCAGTATGGCTTAGGAAGCTACTGTCTAATTTATTTGATCTCCAATTGGATGCTACTTGTATCTATTGTGACAACCAGAGTTGTGTGAAGTTGTCAGAGAACCTGGTGTTCCATGACAAGTCGAAGCATATCGAGATCAAATATCACTATATCCGAGATATGGTGCAGAGAGGAGCAGTGAAGCTCCTGTATGTTGCGACGGACGAGCAGATAGCAGATGTGTTGACCAAGCCACTAGCCAAAGTGAACTTCGGGTACTTCAGAGAGAGGCTTGGTGTCCTACAAATTCAGGATACTTCCAAGAGGAAGTGATGGGACACATTTGCAGGAGCCATTCCAAGCATGGTGGCAGGCGGGTCCTCCCATGGCTGTTGATGTAAGTGCTGAGTGATGAGCATCCGAGTGATGCTCTGCATGATGAACATCCGGACGATGTTCCAGATGAATGACGGGACATAGATGCTGAAGCCATTCCTAGCATGGTGGCAGGTGGGTCCGTCCATGGCTGAGGATATAAGGGTTGCATAATACGATGTTCCAGATGATGATCCGTATGATCATGAGTATCAGTGATCCGTGTGATGATCCGTATGATCATGAGCATCCAGATGATGCTCCGTGGCTGTGGATATGGTTCAGGTTGTGCTGGTTGGACATGTAATGGATCCTGGGAGATTCCATAGGTTGTGTTGGGCACGTAAATAATTCCTGGAAAGCTCTTGCGAGGTCTTGTCCGTAGGCATGTAATCCATCCTAGAGATCTCATAGGTTGTGCTGGGCATGTAATGAATCCTGGAGATGCTCTTTAGAGATCTTGTTGGGCAAGATGCTCTTTTAAGGTTTTTCATGTTCACATGTAATCCGTCTTGGAGATCTGATAGGTTGTGTTGGGCACGTAAAAGTCCTGGGATGCTCTTTAGAGATCTTTCCGGTCGTGCTAGGCACATAAACGTTCCTGGGATGCTCTTTAAAAGTTTTCTGAAGGTTGCATATAATCAGTCCTGGGAGATCTTGCCGGTCGTGCTGGGCACATAAAGGATCTTGGGATGCTCTTGTCAGGTTTTGCGATGATGCACATAATTAGTCTTGAGGTTCCACCAGTTTCCACACGCAAAGATGATGAAGACCTGCATGGAGGCTAGGCCTACATCCAGCATGAAAAAGGGCTGCCTCCGTAGAACTTCCTATGACGAGAAGAATTGAGAGATAGCACCAGTGATCAAGATGACAAGTACAGCAGCAGTGACGATGATGCTCCGTGATCTAGTGACGATGATCCAGCTCCAGAATTGAAGACTTGTGGCGATATGTATTGATGACCTGTGTCTAGAGAATACCTTCCTAGTTAAGAGGGAGTGTTGATGCATTTGTAACTTCAGAAGATATTCTTCTATGTATTACACTTTTACTTTATTGTATTCATGTTGGAGATGTATTATTCCTCTATTCAGAAGTGTCGTCATTTGTATTTGTAAGTGTCGCAAGTATTATTTGATGGGTTATTAGACCACCTTGGTGGGGTCGGACTTGCATGAGTCATGTGGATGGGTTATTAGGATTCCTTAGGAAGTCAGCCCAGTTAGGGTTAAAGGCAAGTTAAGTTGTTGTATAAATAGAGAGTGTGTCTCTCTATATTTGCTCATTCACTCACTCATCCAACTCGCATAATTGAGAGAGAGGAGTGCGCACAAGTGGAGGAGGAGTAGCTGCTGAAGACATCTATATTTTGGGGATTGATCTTTGTGATCTTTGTATTGATGTTGATTCTATCTCTGAGGAAGTTGCGGGGTTTTTCACCTTCTTGGTTTTCCCCGAGGAAACTCTGTGTCTCTTGTGTTTATGATTGTTATGTTGTGCATGTATTTCTCTTAGTAGGATCCTAGATAATGTTTAAATGAAATTATCGAAAAATTAACATCATTAAGGTCCGCTGCAAATGATGATGAGCAAGGAATACAGCCAGATCCTCGTACAGAGGGTGACATCTGAAAATCTACGAAGAAATCCAATTATGGTGGAGGAGGCTCTCCGGCGAACGAATGATAGTGATGGATTTATAATGGCATCATTTATGGAAGGAAAGGAAGAAAGTGCTATAAGAAAGGAGAAAAGGCTCGTGATTTTTTACATTTGCCTTAGTTTTCATATTTTGTTTGAGCTTAGGCGAAGTATTGTTAGGAGAAAGGGCAATAAGGTAATTAATTGTTTGCTATGGAGGGTAAGGATGGCTCCACGGGAGAAAAAATCACAGAGGGTGCTACGAGCCAAGAAGAAAGGTAAAGCTTCGAGGTGTAAGACTGAGCAGAAGAAATCCCATGAGGCTCCCAGTTTCTTCAGGGATAGAATCCCTCTGGTTATCAAAAAGGAAATTGAGAAGGTGAAGAGAGACATGCAGGAGCAAGTCAAATCTATGTCCTCAAAATAATTAAATGAAGAGGTTTCTGAGTGGGTCCTTGAACTTGGTTCGATTATAGGCCGACTCTCGGCTTATGATAAGATCATGGCCACCTTCTGGGTTATGGAAGGTCTCATCTTGTGCATTCTCATGGAGAGAGAGAATAAGGCAGGTGGTGACGAGGAGCCTGTCCGGGCATAGAAAGAGCATAATCAGGACTGCAGGCTTATGCATTGTAAAATCTATCTTATTGCTGGTAAAATGGGCATTCAAATCTATCTACCCCCTGCCTTGGATCCGGGTATGGGTGTCTCGGGTGATCGGGTGCTCACTGTTGATGGTGTTGGTTCCAATGCGGGTCGTGCATGTTGCCCGATCCATCCTTCCGGGCCGAAGCTGAACAAGGATATTTGATGAGATTCTCTGGCTTTGTGTCTTGAACGAGTAGCCCTTTTATGTCTAATATTTTTTTGTTATAGTAATGTTTGGGAGGCCGAATTTAGAGCGGATGTATAAGTTCTACACTTTTTTCTTATGTCGGTGTCCTTTTGTTATAGCAGTAGGCGGTCAATTGTAGGAGGAATGAATAGTTCTTACAGACCTTTTTTTATGATGGATAGGATGGATCTCTGAAATAGCAATATAGGAGGGTTATTAGTCTTAAGGTTTCTACTAGTTATGCAACAATATGAAGGATTTTGAGGTGAATATCCGGCTGTCATGTCTATACACCTCCAAGGCCATATGTTTTTAATCTATGTAATTTTTTGTCGCTGTAATATAATGACTTATTTACAACAACAACAAAATGTGTATTATAAAATGAATTACAAAGTACACTGAGAGATTATTACAAAGTTGCTCCACCCATTCTCTATGTTTAGCGCATCCTCTTCACCATGCAGGTAATGACCAAATGCACCATATTTCTCTTTAATATAGTTAATGTCCAACTGTTGGGATAGATCATTGACATACTTTCTTTTAAAATATCAGGATAAGGCATACTTATATCATTTAACCTTTCAAATTCTTTCTTATCATTGTTTATGGCCTTCACAGATGATTTTAGCTGCCACACTCAGAATCTTGCCACCGTTGCTTGGGTAGTCTACTCTTCCATAGGTTTGCTAGTAAGTAGAAGTGGAGTATGCATTGATTCAACAACTAATAACATTGCCAAATACAATGTGGTAATTGAAGTCTAGTTGGATGCTATATCACATGGAATCCAAAGTCTGAGGGTCCACTGGGACTCTCAGTTGGCAATGTCACAGCTTAATAATATGTACCATGCTCGTGACTATATTCTCATGAGAAGGTTTTTATAGGTGCAACTTTTCAAACGACATTTTGAATTTATTTCATGCGTTCATGTTCCAAGAAGTTTTAATTTTATATTTGATGCATTAGCTAATGATGTCTTCGATTAGAATTTGTCACAACAATAATCAAGCACATGTAAACATTTTTGTACATAAAAACAACTGATAGTTTTCTTATTAATAATTATAAGTTTTACATCAAGTTTAAAAAACCAAAATGTGTGAATCCATCAAGCTTTTGAGTCATATAAAAAATAGGGTTGCTTAGGCCCCTGAGTACACAAAATACATAAAAAAATGGCTATGCCCCGAGACTCAGTTCGACATGCACATCTCGGTGACAAACTACCAAAGAAGCCACTCGTCGAAGAAGATGAAACCAAAGACCACGACCCCATACAACCTACTTCTGCATGTGCTCAGGTAGGTCCTATATATGTTCCATAGGGACCCAGATGGTCAATCCCTCTAGGTTCCTATGTATTTTCTACAAAAATCTAGTTGCATCATCTTCTTCTGTTTGGTCCTCTCTAGGCCTCCTCTTGTATTGCCAAGGTCTTGCAGGTTGAACCAAACCTAGGTCTGCATCATAAAATTATTTTGTTAGAAACTTCACACAAAAAAATTATATACCTCTAAAACACAAAAAAAATATATTACATACCTCTAAAAAGCATAAATTTTTTGAAGATAAAAAATTTCAAAAAACAATTTTACATATGTCACCCTAGTACGCATTTGGAGGAAGTGGTAGCTCATGATCGTTTTGATAATGCATGAAATGATATGGGTAACCATCTATGGTGATCACATGTTTTTTCCACCAATAAAAAAAATCATCGTTGAACACATTGAAGACGTCTCCTCCAAGCCTTCGCTTCATGCCTCCCCGGACATTCATACGAGGCTCCCATAGACTATGTGGGGGCACAAGCATGCGAGGGTGCATGGCATGAACTCTCTCCATGAAAAATGACACTAAAAGAGAGCCATATCCAAAGTTCTTCAAGGAACCTGTCTTACATCCTATCAAATGTGGTTTGACATTACCCAATAAAACTATACACCATTCAAATATAGTTGGCCTCAAGCACTCATACCCTACAATCCTCACAATGATCGAGAGTATGATTTTGAGACTAAGGCTACCTATCTTCTCTACCAAAATTTGGGTGTCGACTTTCTCAACATTTGCACTGCGGTAGGCATCAATATACTCATGTACTATCAAGCCTCTGTGGTCCTCCCCTGAGATTCACTAGATCACCTTAGCGAGACAATCCAGTGAGGAACTATATGTCCTCTAACTCTATGTTGAGGTGTTGGTCACCAAGCACAAACACTTCCCGGTCAGGTTCCCAATATTGGATAAGAATATTAAGGACTTCGGGTTGTGCTCACATGCTTTCACAACATAAGAACTTGAATAACCCACAGTCTTGAAGCTCATCCAATAACTATTGGTTGTTCACAACCAGTTGGTCAGGCAATTTATGCCCACTTTCCCTCCACTAGATAACCAGTGTGCTAACCTACATATCCAATTTGAAAAAGTTAGTTTGGTTTTCAATGGATAAACATTTTTTACAAAAATCTCAGGGGAATACGCGATTTGCTTCCTTTACAGTTGCTTATAGGGCATTACATATGCGACCCATAAATTGGATAGTCTCAAATATAATAATATATACGCGACACATAAAAAGGAAACTCATGGATGTGTAGGGGATGATTTAAAAAAAAGAAATATAGCATGGAAAAATTGATCAAAAATAAAAATTTGAGACATCAATGGAAAGACGACAGTGAAAGAATGAACCTAGTGGTGACATCTCTGAAATTCAATCATCCAATCTACCACAATCTCGAGTTGAAATCTCAAGTGAAATGGTAAGTTTGGTAAAATGTTGGTGTAAAAAGTGATTTTACTTTCAATAACATATATTTTTACATTTTAAACCTTTTTGTCCAAATATTTTGCTAAAAGTGCCTAATAAACTTTAGGATTTTCTTTTTGTGGGATGTCAACTAATAATACTTGGTGTAGTATCATTTTGTCTTGATTGCAGGGTTTCAAAATATGAACCTGTTCAATGACCCTATTGGAACTTGAGGTAAGGATATTTCAACTAGCATATAGCATAGGCCCATTATACCATGCACATGCATTATGAACCAATATCACTCAATTTTCGTAAGGGTCCACCCTCACCACATTGTGACATTACCACTATGTTTTTAAACGTCGTAATTTGTGTGATAGAGCCTACTAAACATGGGTACCCTAGATAGAACCTCGATTATTTGTTATGGTGCCCATGCCGAAGTTTTCTATTAGACTTGGGAATCCCTTTTATCCCCGCTTTTATCCCCGCCATGACTATGTGTTGAAGCCACGTGACTTCTTCTTTATCTTTTTCTTCCCATTCCTTATAAGGGCTCCCAACATTTCGGTTTCAGTTGTGTTGCTACATCGCAAACTGTTGCTTATGCTATAGAGTTTAATATATGTATTTGTTCACCATCCAATGCTCACTGCTTATGCATTCTCATTGGTCATTAGCCTTTACACTTATTGTAGCCGCTTCTTGAAACTATTACCAGAGGAGACATGCCTTATGAGTTTCTACATCCTACACATCCATTTTTGCATTTTTTTTTGCAATGAATGTTATGTGTGCTTGGAAAGTAGTTGCACACCATACGACACTCATCTCCTCCACTGTAATAGAACATTATTTTATTCCTTTTTAGACTTTATAATATGAAGAAGACAGAAAAATCAAATATTTATTAAAAAAAAAGAGATTGGGGAAAGAAGTTTGAGTAGAATATTTATTAAAAATCATATGTATGTCTTGAGTAGAATAGTTATGTTTCCTTTGAACAAAGCACTTTTGTTGTGTTTACCTTCACAGATTGGGTTTTAGTGGAGCAGCCTTCATTACCTCATGCATCGTTGACTTTATATCATTGTTCTATCCATGGGTATTAATTATTGCTCAAGTCACAAAATGTGTTGTGCTTTTTGTTCAAAGGAAGTTTAAACCTGAGTTAGCCATTCCTTTGATTCCCTGACTTTGCATGTCGTCCTTCCCTATTGTCAAATTGTTCTCAGTATAATCATATCCAATGTTCGAAATCGTGCTAGTGTAGAAGGTCCCCATTGACTTCTCACTAGTGGGTCACTTCTCATCAACAACAACACATTGCTCTAAAAAGATGACCTAGAGTCGATAGCACCTGGCCCCTACTTACATCATTGGTGAGATACCTCGCGCTCAGTAAATGACACCTCATCACGGGTATTTGAATGAACGGTTTCCCATTATGTTAAACCGCAAGACCTTTATTTACATTTGGGTATTCATGTTGTACCTTGGATTCCATTTTCATCATTTGTGGAAGTCCTCGCCCTTTCCAACGACTCTCATTATCATTCATTACTTAGGGGGTCTCTTTCATGCATTATTCACACCTGGTTCATGCGAGAGGCATACCCGATGGTGTGATCCTGCAAAACTTTGTCCAATACCTATCAAAAACAAGTTAGTCATTGATATCTCATCGTGCTGGTTGATGGGGGTGCCTTAATGCAACCCTTCCAACAAGTCTCTTCACATCGATGCTGACTCATCTTGCTTCGAAAAGGTGATGTAGATATCTTTAAGTACCTTGGGGTTTGCAATCATCAGTTGCAGGTTCCCTCGCTATTGACAATTGGAATTCATCAATGTCCCCTAATTGATAGATTCTACAAGTGTGACGACAATTCCCTTATTCACACTTGATAGAATCTACTAAGTACCTTGAGTTACATTATCATCATCCATGGTTGTCTCAAATTTGTTAATATTATACATCAATGGTTGGTAATCAAACACATAAGAACATGTACATAGCAGCGGTTTGGTTGGAATACATAGGGCTCCAGTAGCATTTTCACATTTTTGTTATTGCCTGAGTTGTGCAAGACTATGCCATACATCATATAACACCTGTACTACATGGAGATCCATTTTACACTCACTTCAGTTTCAGTTGTTCTCCTACAATATACTAAGAGATAGATCCATTATCTATCTATTCATATGGCTATGATCTATTTTTGGCATGGATCCACTGTGTCTCTTTTTTGTGGCCATGATTCATCATTTTTATATACTTCATGAATCCACAGTGTACTTATTTTGGCGGCCACGCTTATTTACACCTGAGTATAGTATGCCTACCTCGGGAAGGAAGTTTTATAATTCTTGGTTTTTGTTTGCATATGTTTTTTCTTATCCAGTCTTGGTGCACCCTGTCCTAGTCCGCTCATCAAGTTTCCAGACTATTTTATAGTGCATTTCGGCTATCAACATCTCTTCTGACCTCATGCATTAGGGGGCATATGTTATAATGTTTTTAAACTCAATAATTCTTAAACCCCCTACACCCCTCTTGCACATCGAAAAGTGTGAAAAATCCTTCAAAAAACTAAATGTTGGCTTCCATACGTAGGTTGTCTTTTAGCAATATGTGTATCCATGTGTTACCCTTTAGAAACATGTGTATACATCTTAAAAGCATGGAAATAGTAATAATAATAAAACATGTGTGCTCACATGTGTGTTTCAGGTGGTTGAAGGTCATTGCCAATCCACGTGGGCTCTATTACACCCGATCCAACTCCCTGAACCACTTTCTCCAAGCATAAGAGAAAGCCCCAAACAAGAAAGAGGGGACAATACCATCAATATAGATACATGTTGAAGGTTTGGAATCTAAGTGCCAAAGACTTTTACAGTGCCCTTTCCCTCAAAATTTCTTATTTTTGAGTTTATCTTCCTTCTAGAGTGAGTGGGGAATTTGATCATCTTTAATCATCCCTTTTATTTGAAGATCAAGTGAGGGAGTTGGTTGGAGACATGTTAATAGTTCAGGTAGGAGGAATCCAGTCTAGTGAAGGAGGTGATGCATCAAAGATTCAGGTGATTATTGTACTTTGTTGTTGTCTCTTAATAATACATATAAGATCACTCGTCTTTCCCTCCCCTAAATACTATTGTTTATCTTATTGTTTGCTTAATGTGTAGTATTTTGGAAAGAGAATTGATTCTCACCTGAGAGATCAGTTTGCTTAATTAGTCAGATATTCAATGTTGATTTTGGCCTTTTTATTAAAGTAGACAATTTGCTTTGAGGAAGGTGTATTGGTTTTCTTGTTTGCAGGTCTGAGAGAGAAGAAGTCCAACTTAAGGACGAGACTTGAGAATGACAAGCATCTATGAAGGACACAACCACCAAAATTAGAGTATGTTTCTATCTTCCTCATTGAATTTTGGGTTTGACTAATTGAGTAGGAAATTAGAGTTTGTTGTCTTAGAACCGATCTATTTATTAACCTTGACCCTAGTTACTACGATAGTTTTTCCAATAACAATACCTAAGGAATATTGTGAATGATCGTTAATTCTGATGGCACAATTGGTTTCATCTTGCAAAATGGTGGTATAATATTACATATGATACTTTCCTAGCTACTTCTAATGAAATCATTTGTATCCTCAAGACTCATCTTGAACATGTAAGGAGTCAAATGAAGCAACAAACCAACATAAAGATGACCAGTTGTGAATTTGATGTAGGAGACTAGGTGTTTGTTTGACTCCAACTATATAAGCAAAATTTACTCAAAAATTACAAAACTATAAACTTGCACCCAAGTTTTCTAGTCCTTACCAAATCTGAAGGAAAATAAGCCAAGTAGCCTATGCCTTGGATATACCAAACAAAAGCCCCAGAGTTGTAGATCAATTGGCAATAAGTTGCACTATTAAGGAACTCCTTGCGACGACGTCAGTGGTTTAAACCTCATAGCCCTATGCACCGCATGTGGTGTATTGTCAGTACACTTGGAGGTTATAGTGGCAGTGGACCATAATCAACCATGTTTCACGCAAGTTCAAGCCTAGCCCAATTACGAATTCCACCAATGACTATATATATATATATATATATATATCCAATCAAAAGATGAATGCATGAATACACGATGTTTTCCATGACTCGTGTTGAAAAAAAAATTGAGTGGATCCAAAAACTCATATACAAACTAAACTACCCATTATGGATAAAGAAGGAAAGTTGATGCTAGAATAACACGAATGCATCTTAGAAGTCGGAACCAAAATCCTTCATTCAAGAAGTGTCAATAAGTACCTTATTAAATGGATAAACCTTTCAAAGGATGAAGCTATTAGGGAAAGTAATATTTCATATCAAGGCAATGATCTTTACAAATGATTCATGGATAAATCATTTTGGGAAGTGATGACTTCTAATATACCAAAATAAGGTATTAACTAGTTGCCAATAATAATTTGAATTTGTTTCCCTGGATTGGGTGTTAGGGAGGCGGGAGGTGGCGGTCCTACCACAGGGCTTACCTTGGGTATTCAGCAACTACGTAGGGGAATGAGGAGCAAGGTGCATGCGTTGGCGGTGTCGATGATGTCCATTCAGCTCAATCGATATCCAACCGAGCAATGATGGCATTCGATCTTCCCCTTCTGAGATGATAGCGTTAATTGTCTTTGTGTACCACCTCCTGAGAGGTACGGCAAGGAGACAACTTCGACTTCTGGCTTATGAATTTCGGTTTGTAATGGGAGAGATGGATAAAATTATGCTCGAGGGTTTCTGTTGGAGCACGATGATCTTGTTTTTGTGTTTCATGCAATTCTATGGGTGGAAGGTAGTATGGATATTTGTGGAGGTTTGTAGGCGCCCTCATCATCAGGTCACTTGGTTAACGTCATCAACAACAGGGCTCTAGGGAGATATCAGTGCAATGGTGATGTTTCAAGGGAGTATCAACATTGGGGGAATATTTTGCAGCGACATCGAAGAGCCCAAATGGCTGGACGAGGTAGAGGAAGCAATAATAATAGGCCAATGCTCAAGTGGATGCAAGGCCCACCAAACCTATGTTACCCAGATTTCAACAAGTATCCGTGAGAAGATGATGCAAGTTGAGGCCTGGGTGAAAGTAGAGGAAAAGTATCTCAGGCTTGAGGATATATTCATGGAGATGAGTCCATGGGTTCAAAACCAAGGCAACACCAGATCCATAGATATCAAGTATTTCATAATTGTGGATCTTTACTAACAAGTGAAATCTATGATAGGGAAGGCACTTGTGAATGGAAAAGAAGAGAGGAAGGAAATCTTGTTGATGGACCACAACAGAAAGATAGAGGCCAAGCTAAAATTTCTTACCAAAGACACCACATGCATGAGGTATGAAGCAGTGGGACCACAATCTTTTGGCAAGAGGTGCCTCTTATTACCATTTTTTATGATGATATTGTTTGTAGTCAGGCTTGTATAGTTTTTAGTGGGTTTTGTTGATAACTGAGATCCTAGGGATTTTTAGTCCTCTCAAGTCTTTGAAAGTTTACTTTTCGAACATTTATACTCTGTTTGGTTACTAAATGGCACTATGTTGTTCTATTTTTGGTTTGGTTTCCAATGGGACAGACCAACATTGTTTCATCATGTACATTTATTGTGAATTAATATAATCAATTAGGAGATTAAAAAAAAGGAAAATTCGTTAATGCCAACAATTGAGTTATGCCCTTTCATAATAGTTGCTTAAAATAACTACTCATTTACCATTTATACTTAGTTTGGTTACTAAATGGCATTATGTTGTTCTATTTTTGGTTTGGTTTGGTTATGCCCTTTCATAATAGTTGCTTAAAATAGCTACCCATTTACCATTGTAAGACAATTTGAATTAATAACATATATATTATTATATTTGATCTCTCAATTGGGCCCAACAATTGAGTTATGCCCTTTCATAATAGTTGCTTAAAATAGCTACCCATTTACCATTGTAAGACGATTTGAATTAATGACATATATATTATTATATTTATCTCTCAATTGGACCTAGCCCCAGCGATTGAGAGAAAGGAATGTTATTCTTTATGCTAATTTGAAAATGAAAATATATGGGATTGTAATTAGATTTGAATTAGAGTAGTTTATATTGATTATGTTTTCTTAATTTTAATCATTCAAATATATTAATCATTTGGGTTTGTTATGTATGTTTCAATTAAGGATTTGACTTTGTTGTAGATGCTTAATCCTTCACATAATGCATAATCAAGTTTTTTAAAAATATACATCTCTTTTAGTTCTAAGATTATTTTTCAAAGTTTTGTTAGTCTCTCAAAGTAAAATATAAAAATTAAATACAAAATTGAATATAATTGTTAATACCATGAATTGAAGAATTTACCAATGAATGGTGTGGACCTCCATTGGGAATTTTAGTTAATGGATCCCTCGTATTGAAGAGGGGCAAAGCTAGTGTCAACACTAACATAAGACCTACATTTATTCAGGAACAAATTATATAATTTTAGATCAACCTAATAATTTTAGATATATTGGAAATTAGTTACTTGCTATCATTCTAAACTTGTTTCTATTATTCTTAATAATCTATCTCATTCATTCAAATCCTTTTACAAGTATTAGTTTATTAGGCTAAAAAGAATATCATTCTAAACTTGTTTCTATTATTCTTAATAATCTATCTCATTCATTCAAATCCTTTTACAAGTATTAGTTTATTAGGCTAAAAACAACCGTGGACTTTTGAGAGGCTTATTGATACAAGAATAACAATAAATTAAACTATACAAAGTAGATAGTGACTCTAAACCAATGTTTCCAACTAGCATAATGGCAAGGGAAAGGCTAGTTTAAAATAACAAAAGGATAAGACACATAAGAAGAAGCATTACAATATAGAGAATGGCAAATCTTAAAACAGTAACCCCGACTTGAATAGAGAATGACGTTTTATAAATATAGTTAACATTATATAAAAATAATTTAATTTATTAAACTGAAGTAACTTGAATAGAGAAGAAAGTTTTATAAATATAATTAAAAATATATAAAAATAATTTAATTTATTAAAGTAAAGTAAAAGACTAAAAAACATTTCATTATTTATATTGAAAATATATGCTATATTAAAAAAAATTGCATCATTTCAAAGTAAAACTATAAATACATTATTCATCAACTCAAAGCCACCATGTCTTATATAAAAAATGGTTTGTCAACAAGTACCAATGCCTACCATGTCCACATGGTAGAAGGACAAGGAAAATGTCCATTAAGATGCAAATAACAATGTTAAAAGAAACGTGCAATGAAATATAAAACTTAATCTCTCATTAAAATAACAAAACAATGCTACAAAATAGAGTGTGGCGAATTTTTTTCAAATAAAAAATAAAATAAATTACCAAATAACAAAACAATGTTACAAAATAAAGTTAGGCGAATTTTTTTCAAATAAAAACTAAAATAAATTACCAAAATGGTGATTTAGAATGTAAGAAACTAATAAATCGTAATTGCAAAAGGATTAGAAGATGACGGCCTTAACAAGCCTATAGCTGCACTAACAATGGAATGGCATAAGATTTATGCTCATTTCAATTACAAAGCCCTTGAATTTTGAGAAAATGGATGTGGTTAAAGGATTGCCTTTTATAATATAAAAAGCATTTTTTTTATTGTAGTGTATTGAATAAGTGAGGGAAGGAAAAGTTTACAAAAGGCACATAAAAGGAAAGCAAACCATTAGACTCTGAATTATGATTTTTGTGGATTTAATTATTTATTCATTCAAAAGATTAGCATATAATGTGTATTTGAGTGGGTCTAATGTTTAAGAACATGTGGTATTTCCAAGGAGGTCACAGGTTCAATTTCAACATAGGGTAGGGTTGCACATATTAACCTTTTAAGTTGAAAGGGTAAGCATCTCCTTGATGTGAAGTCTCAACGTAAGTTGACCTATGAATTATTGGTATATGTGGCTTGCAGGTTGTTACATATACTCTTTGGAGATTACTAAGTTCCCATAGTTAAAAAAAAAAAAGACTAACATATTCTATGATATCAATTGATTTCAAAACATATAGTTGTATTTTTTAATTACAAGTTTGAACGACTACAAACTTCCAAAAGTTTAAAGACTAAGTAGAGAGAATATGGATAAGAGATTGCAAAATCTATAAAATCTCAAAACAACATGCATGTTCTCCCCAAACAAAATGAAAGATCCACCTATTTTATGAAATCTTTTGATTTCACAAGATATGGTCATATTTTTTAAGTGCATGTTCAATGTACAACAAAGTTTCAGAAAGTTTGAAGACAAGTAGAGAGGTTGTGAACTAGAGAGTACAAAATCCATGAAATATTAACGCAACATACCTATTTTTTACCCTAAACAATATGGAGTAATAAAGAATGATAATGGTCTCGGATGGGGTGATAAACAAGGACATAACTAGCATTTATGGTGCAAGCACTGGGAATCACGCGCAAGTCCGAACGACGATTGACAATGTGTCGTTGGCAACTCCGCGGGTGGTGCGCCATAAAACCCCCCTCTCCCTTTGTGCTCTGAAATGACTTGTCCGCACACAGAGTAAATCATGGTGTGGTTAATGTGAAAGTCGGTCCGGAGCTTTGGATTAACAACACATGGCGAAGGTATGCAAGCTCATTCCTGCCCGTCTCATTTCGGAGGTCTTGATCCCTGACGATCTCTCCACGCCTCTGCAAACCTGGAAAGATAATCTGCATCCAAGTTGTGAGCAGGCAACCGGTGACGAGCAATGCAGCATGTTCTGAGAGCGTCATAGGGCCCCCAACAGGCAAGGGAGTGGTCGACAGGAGCGCTCATAGGATGCACGCAATGGAGGGATAACCTGTCACTTGGTTGCAATGAAGGATGCTTTGTTGGGAATTCGAAATGACGTTAGAGAAGTGGACGAAGACCTGAAGGCACGAATCCAGGACCTAGCCCGTCAGGTGCAGACCATCATCGACTGGTATGTTGATATTGTCGAATTCTGCAGTCTTACATCGCCTCTACTCGCGGCCATTGGAGATGATGGGATGGTACGCTAGGGACTAGAGGCAAAAATGGCGAATGAGAATCAGTCTATAGCGGACAAGGTTCGAGCTAATAACCCTCTCGCAGTGAAGGAAGAGGAACCGGCGGTGGATACTGAGGTTTCAGTGCAAAAGATGGTTGCACAATACCTAGCACGAGCGGCACCAAACATGAAGCTTCAAGCCCTGATATGGACGCTCCAGAACCGCCTCAAACAAAGCTGCGACTGGATATCGGTCCCTCTTAGTAAATGGAGGGGGCCATTGAGCCAGATAGACCAATATCAACACCTTGGGGAAACCCAAAATAGTGATCAATATACTCAAGCCATTTCCCCACTGGATTTAAAGCACTTACAAACAAAATGTACCCCCTCTATAACTACTCAATTTTTATACCTGAAAATTGTGTGGGGCTTCAATTTTTCTTCTTTCCAGATCGCCCTGTAGCTATAGATAATGTGGCTTCTATTAACTCATTGGAAAACAAATATTTTTTTTCAAGTGATGGTTCACCATTTGTTAGAAAGCTACATCCATCAGATAAAATTTCCATCACCTGTTATTCTGGAGAATTATTCTGGAGAATCAAGGTCTGGCCATCATTACAATCATTACACAGGTGATCGATGATCACAACCATACAGAATGTATGTATTAATAATTACAGGTGTGGGCAGTAGCAACAATTGAAGACAAAGGGTGCCAACTCCAAAACCAGAATGAAGATAAAGATGAGAAGGTTAGAGGCAGGGCACCGACACCTGTCACACTAAGGCACAGGTGGAGGTGCAGGCTCATAATCAAGCAATGAAGGCAGTGATTGTAGGAGGACCTGGATTTAATGTGGCTTGTTTTAACTGTCCCGAGTTCTGTTCATCACCCGAAGTGAGTTTTCATCACTCTAGCCTGTCCCAAGGCATGTAAGTAATGGAAATCCCATAAATAATGGCTCCTACCAATCTGTCTATAAGCTTTCCTTATTAAATATGCATTTTATTGATATCTACATCCTTAGCATTGGCTCGCCTATAAATGAGACGCTATTTTCAACTAATTGATGTTTTGATAGGAACAAAAAAAATTATTCTAGACAGCTTAATGAAGTAAAAAAGAATACAAACCTAACAAAATAATTCTAATGATATCTATAGAAGTTAACTATTCAGCCAAAGTTTGAAACAAAGTTACTGGGTCTACCTCAATAGAACCTCTAGTAGAGCTTTTAGGTCAATAAACAGCCTTCAATGCAAGACAATAGCAGACACACTCACATGCTCAATAATAACATGACAAAAAATTCGTTGGGATAAAAGTTAAAATATTAAACATGTTCTACATGACTAATAACAGATATTTCTCAACTGAAATTGAGGTTTGTCCGATTAATAAAAATGATTCATACGTAAATTAATCTTCACAGAAAATTGCACAGGAAAATGATAGCATCGTATCCTAAATGTTCAGCGAATGTGAAATGTTTCAGATCTCCAAACATCTTACAAGTCTTGAACAGTCAAACCTGCAGAACATCAGAAAAAGGAAATAAGCAACAAAATTAAAACCACTTAATCTCAATTTTCTTCAAATAACAGCCAAACAGTAAAGGATAGTCGAATCTTTTATATTCCAACAAATTTTTATCGATTTGCATTCTTTATAAAGCCATTGATTGATTAAGTTACGTTACTTCTGTGATCAAGTCCAGGCAAAACCCATTTTACCTTTATAGGGATTCAGTTCAAAATAATACTGCAAACAATTAACCAGGAAATGAATAATAACTTTTCACTCCAAGGAAAGAGTGTGCTGCCTTATTTGGTAATGATGGAATCAGAAGCCACAGTCAATGGACTTCAAGAGCCATCATATAAACATATATTGAATAGAAGGGCACATACTAACACACCCACAAAATTGTGCAAGTCTTGAAGGTTGCACACAATCTGTCAGCCAGAAGCCTTGCTAAATTAAGACATTCATTTGAAACTAAGGGCCAAGCTAATTCTTTTCTGCATATATTAACACTTTTAATTGCTATGTATGGAGTCATGGCCCAACCATAAATTAACAAAGCTACCTTTTAGTATTCACTCCATTTTTTATTTTTCGACATTCGCGTCATGTCAAAAAATAAATTTGAACAGATACCAAACGAAAGAACAAACTCGAAATTCCTTCAAAATTCCTAATGTATTGAAACCGTTGAAAACCATCATCTATACCAACTTTTTAAATCAGAGTAAATGCAATGAACAAAGAAAATGATGAGAAAAATTTACAAACCTGGTGGGAGTGATTGCTTCAGCTTGTCAGCCTTCTCTGAGTCAAAGACACAGAGAGTGTAAAGGTATTTTTTACACCGAACCTTGAACTTCACAACATCCTTGCTCCTCTTTATCCTCACTGAACGTGCATCCTTGCGCCGTGCAGTGAGCAGAAAATCTTTGATCTCGTTTATTTGTTTCGGCTACAGAAGCACAAAAACATCAAGTTTATATCAATAAAACTTTTGAATTCTTTTCACTAGCCAAGACCATAACAATAAAACTTTTCGATTCCTTTCAGTATGCAAGACCAAATAACATTAACAACACATTATGAAAAGTGAACATCTCTGCAGAAACAAAATCATTGGTCCCTGACTAGTAATGCTTTAGCCCATTTAGTAAATCACCTCAAACATATCATCATATTTCATACCACCTCATATGAAGAAGAACAAACCGGATAATGCACAGATGATAGCTGAGAAAAATATTGGCTATCAAAATTAACAATAACTAAGATGATAAAGCTTCATAGAAGCAAAATATACATTGCAGAGATCATTTTCAGGAATTGTTCCAAGTCAAAAAGGCAAAGACTAGACACACAAATAATGAAATACCTTTAAAATGTACTAAATCAATGTGGTATTTACCAATTACCATATAGAAATTCGCCTGAAAACCCACCTGAACAAGATTACATTGCACAGGATATATAACCTTAATGTCCCTCAAGCATGTGAGCACAAGGTACAATAAAAGTCACAGAAAACCATTTTATTAGGGACCTGTCCGTACAGAGACGACATATTGTATAAAGAATCATACCTCAACATGTATATAGGTCCCTGCACAATCAACTTAACTGACCTTGCAATGACAAGGACTTGCCTTTGAAGGCAAACTGATGCTTCCGTATTTTAATTAATATAGCTCATGATTAATAACAAAATGATATTAGAAAAAATCTATCCAACTGAAGCTTCCAAATTTTAATTAGTATAGGTTATGATTAATAACCAAAAGATATAGTAGGAAAAACTGTCCACATTGATAAAAGGCTATTTGTCTAATTTTCTATCTTCTTTTTCAGCTATATGCTTCTGGATGATCCAACAAACATCTTGTTTAAAAAACCAAAATACTTGTCCAGGTTTTGAACTTGGAAAGCTACTGGAAACAAATGCTAGTGTGCCATTTCATACTCACTAGAAAGAAATGCCAGTGTGTCATTTCATGCTAGTGTGCTCTTGTGTTGGTTAATCTGTTGGGATTTTATGTCTTTCTAATGTTAGCTTTGGATATTGGAGCTTGCTGATGGAATCATGGTTCAGCATTCAAGACAACAGCATGTCAGTCCACCCACCAAAGCTCAATTCCTCAGAAACATGAGTAAATGGTCGGGGCCTAGCACATCATCCTGAGCAATTTTGACATGAATTTGAAAAAAGGTTACCCGATGGTTCTGGGTGATGTTGACATGATTTTGAAAAAAGGTTACCCGATGGTTCTGGGTGATGTTGACATGATTTTGAAAAAAGGTTACCTGATGATCACAGCAGGCTTAGCTGAACAAAAGTGTTTATAGTCAGTGCTTTCACCCTCGAGCACTATTTCACCTGTGCAAACTGGTGCACTTGTCTAATGTCCATCTAGTGATGGTAATGTTCTCTCTAGAGTCTAGACCATAACAAATGGAAGGTTACCCAGTGAAGGAAAATTCTAGTAGCTTGAGATATCCCCAGAAACAAAGGGATATCCCTTTCAAGTTTCCTTTGCATTGGGATAATTCCAACATAGCCAGCTTTGAAATCCCTCGGGCCAAAGGGATATATAGTTAGCACATGATTGACAGTTATAAGCTAACTAAGTGAGTAATTAACTCAGTTGGTAAATCTAGCTACTATTGCTGGGTCTCCCACTCTTATTTTATTAAGCCCTATTTTGTATGGGATATATACAGTTGTTAATATTGAAAGAATGCTTTATAGTTAAAAACTCTACCTCTGTTTTTTCTGCTGTGCATTCTGCTGTGTATCTGTATGGTGCACGGGTCCTGCCATTATACTCTGTTTTAAACATGGTATCAGAGCAGGTTGGCATTAGCTTCCTCCATCTTTCTTGACAGCCTTGGTGTTAAAGTCTAGTTTTTTCTATGCATTTCTAACAACTCGAGTCTGCTCTCTGCTGTGGGCGTCTCTGCTCAGAGTTTGTAGCTCATCGCCATCTTCAGTTGCAGATCTGGTGAGTATTTGTCCCTTTCTCTTTGGTACCTTCATTCTATCACAGGTGATAAGTTGCCAATGTCTGTCTTGACTCCTCACAACTATTTCACATGAAAATCTGCCATGGTTGTTTCATTACAGAGCAAGGGTCTATATAGGGTTACCACTGGTACAGAAGAAGAACCCAGTCAAAATGTTGAAAAACCTAAATGGCATAATCATTTTAATGAAGCATTTGGTTTAATCTGTCTTTCTGTCTCACCTGAACTACTGTTTCATCTTGAAGGCATAGGCACTACTCATGAAGCATGGGAGCAACTTGAACAGATGCCATTCCTGGTCAGCAACTAGCAAATTAACTCATCAGTCTCAATCCTAATAATTTTGATACTATTCAGGATTTCATTTCCAAGTTCAAATCCATCAGGCTTCAACTAAAAGACTGTAAAATTGAGACAGATGATGAACAGCTCATTTATGTAGCACTGTCTAAGTTAGGTGAGGCCTATTCTGTATTTGTTTCGACATTTAATTCAACTAGGGATGTATTGAGTCAGTCCTTTGTGATGCCTTCTTTTAATGCTTTTGCTGATAGACTTACTCATGCGCAGGATAAAATAAACTCACTCGAATGGAATCGCTTAAGCTCAAATTCTCAGCCTCGTGCTCTAGTAGCTAGTTCAGCTTCCAATTCAAGGATTCCACATAAAAGGACATCTAAAGGGAAACAATCCCAAAGCACAAAGCAATGTAACTCTTAAAATCCCTCACCTAAGTTATTAGATTATAAAGGGAAGAAAGGTACTCCTAAATGCACATTGTGAGGAAAAGAAGAGCATTTAGAATCTCATTGCTTCAAGAAAGTGACTGTCTTGTCTTCAGAAATGAAGAAACACAACATAAATGTCAATTTATCTTCTAGTAATTATAAAGAGAATGCTAAAGCTCTTTCTGCTACAGAAGGTTTATCTTCTTCTGAACCTAAATAGATATTTGATTTTGGAGCAACCCATCTCATGTCTGCACATAAAAATTTGTTTGCCAACATTAACCCCTGCAATACTGAGCATTCTTATGGACAATTCTTCAAATCTGACTGTTAAGGGGCAAGGTTCTATTAAATGATGGATGGAATCGTCAACAATGTTCTGTGTGTTCCTAAACTTTCAACTAATTTGCTCTCGATTTATCAGATTGCAAATTCTGGTTCAGGGAAAACAGTTTTGCTTACTCTAGATTCTGTGATTACTCATGAAATTGAGGATCCCTCACAAATAGGAAAAGTGGTTCATCATGCACGCTTGTACTCATTTTCTCATTTTGTACTGGAATCCCCTACCACTGTATTAATTGCTCATTCAAATGAGTTTAAGTAGATTATGGCATGAGCGATTTGGTCACTTAAATTATCGCTATCTTCAAAAACTCAGTAAGGCAAACATGGTCACTGATCTTCCTCCTATCTCCTTTTGTAATGGTGTTTGCATCGGGTGGGTGTATTCTTCGGAAGCATCCTCAAGACAGTTTTGATAAAGGGGAATCTTGGAGAGCTTCCGACATTCTTCAACTTGTTCACATTGATATTTCAGGTGGTTTTCCTGACTTGTCTTTTCAAAGGGCCCATTATTTGGTTACATTCATCGATGACTATTCTAGACACAGTTGGGTCTACTTTCTGAAAAATAGAAGTGAGGCCTTTGACACTTTTCTTGTGTTCAAAGCCTTAGTTGAAAAGCAATCCGGAAAATCCATAAAATGTTTGCCAACAGACAATAGCAGTGAATACATCAACAACAGATTTAAAGACTATTGTGCCACTGAAAGTATTCAGCTGCAACATACAGTGCCTTATTGTCCACAGCAAAATGTTGTCGCTGAAAGGAAGAACCGTACCTTGAAAGGAATGACAAATTGTATGATACATTCTAGGGGTCTTGGTCCACAGTTTTGGGCTAAAGCCATAAACTGTGCCAATTATGTTCAAAATCAGACACCTCATAAAGCTGTTCAAGGAGTGACACCGGAAGAAGTTTGCAGTGAACATAAACCCTCAGTTGGCCATCTCAGAGTCTTTGGGTGCAATGCTTGGGCACAATTCCCAAAGAAAAACGTGGGCAATGGACATACAAAGTAAGCCTTGGATCTTTGTTCCTACGCAGAAGATGTTAAAGGGTACAGATTACTTCATCAGTTCATCCTGACACATGATTTGTTTATCAACAAGAGTGTCCGATTTGATGATGTTCATTCCTTTGATTTGGCTTCTCATGCTCATGATAGCGATTTTGAAGAACCATGCGGTACAGTTCTTCCTCCACTTCCTGATAGGGGTCAGAGAGGAGCCAAGTCCTCTCTTGAAAGGATTCCTCGAGCATTTATGGCCAGCACTTCAGATCCAAAGGATTTTCATGAGGCCATGGAAGATGAGTATAATTCCTTGTTGAGAAATAAGACTTGGAACTTGGTCCCTCTTCCAAAAGGCAGAGAGGTATATTGTACCAAGTATGCAGATGATGGTACTGTAGACAAGTATAAGACCCAATTGGTTGCTAAAAGTTTTTCTCAGGTCAAGGGCATTGACTATTTTGAAACCTTTTAACCCATGGCTAAAATGAATTCCTTTTGCCTTGTTCTCTCTATCGCTGCATCTCGTAAGTGGACAGTACAGCAAATGGATGTCAGAGGTGCCTTTCTTCATAGGGATTTGCAGGAAGAGATATACATGGAGCAACCTATTGGATTTATCCAAGACTCTCCATTTGTATGCAGGCTTAAAAAATCCTTGTATGTTCTCGAACAAGCCCCTAGGGCTTGGTATGAGAAGACGGATTCTTTTCTACTCTCTTTAGGATTTTCTGGCTGCCTTTCAGACTCAAATGTCTATATTTTGCAACAAGATGGTGAACGTTGCTTTTTGTTCTCCCTGTGGACAATCTCATTCTCACTGGGGAGTTCTCCTCCCTTGATTGATCATGTTAAGACTGCTCTTCATCAGTGGTTTGATATGACATATTTAGGGCTGCTTCACTACTTTCTTTGTCTGCAGATCACTCAATCAACATCTGGGATAGGTCTATGCCCTGGATCTCTTGAGCAGGTTTCATATGATGGATTGCAAATCTGCCCCCACACCATTTTTGTTAGGAGTCGAGTTTACAACCAAGTACTCCACACCTCTGGTTGACGCCACTTTGTATCGGCAGCTTGTTGGCATCCTGTTGTATTTGACACACACTCATCCCAACATCTCCTATGCAGTTGGCCTTGTTTCTCGGTTTATGCAAGAACCACATGAACTCCACTGGAAAGCTGCTAAGCAGATTTTTTGTTACATTAAAGGGACACATATGGCATTCAATACTCATCTAATGGTAATGCAGATTTACTAGGGTATACTGACTCCAATTGGGATGGTGATTCCAATGACCAAAGGTCCTCTTCTGGATAGGTCTTCCATCTTGGATCTGGCACTGTTGTTTTGTCCAGCAAAAAGCAAGCAGCAATTTCCCTTTCTTCTACAGAAGCAGAGTAACGTGGTGCTGTTAATGCAGCTACTGAGTCTATTTGGATTCGACAGGTTTTATCTGAGTTTCATTTACAGCAGGTGCAGCCCACTCTAATTTGATGCAATAGTGAGAGTGCTATCCATATCTCTAGGGAACCTGTGGTGCATCAACGCACCAAACATATTGAAGTCCATATGCATTACATCAGGCAGTTGATTCATGATCAGACAATTGATTTGTAGTTCTGTCATACTGATTTGCATGTTGCTGATATCTTCACTAAACCCTTGGCAGGGACCCATTGTGTTCAGCTTTGTTCCTTGCTTGGGGTGCAGGACATCATCCTCCAACGGGGTTAGTCTCAGTCCTTTTTTGTTGTCTAATTTTTTATCTTTTGTACAGGGTACCTATCATGGCCTCGTAGCAGGGACCCTTTCTTGCCTCCCTAAGTTTCGCTTAAGGGGGGGTGGGGGTGTTAGCATACAATTGACAGTTGTAAGCTCACTAAGTGAGTAATTAACTCGGTTTGTAAATCTTGCTACCCTTATTTATTGCTGGTTCTCCCACTTATTTTACTAAAGCACTATTTTGTATGTGATATATATATTATACAGTTGTTAATATTGAAAGGATGCCGTACAGTTAAAAACTCTGCCTCTGTTTTTTCTGCTGTGAATTCTGCTGTGTATCTGTATGGAGTGTAAGACGAACAGCTCCTGCCATAATACTCTGTTTTAAACATATCTTTCCCTTGGGTTGGGATAATTTCAACATGGCGGTTTAGATGTTTGTAACTTCTAGGATAGCCTTTGCTCAGATATGGCCATCTTTACCACTGGGGTGTTGTCTTACTGGAGAGGTTAACAGAATATTAATGTATGCCCTATCTGAATAACAAGTGGATTTAAGAAGGACGAGGCCAACTGCAAACCCAAGTAATTTTGGGGTTATTGTTACCCCTCCGACTTGTCACCCAAGGAAGACCACTCAATATGGTTGATCCCCTGTGGGTGTGTGGATGCCTTCTGTTAACTTTATGTTTTATTATTGTTTAGCCTATTGAGTTGCAGAACTAGGCATTGGACTCGTTAACGCCTCCATGGATACTGCCTTAGGTTAAAATATAATAACTATATCTGAAACGAATAACCCCACTCTAACGAAAGATTGAACAAAAACATGATCTGCTGGTATAACAAACAAATAATCCATTACAGTATCGATCTTGCCTTCCAAAAGAGACTGGATGTGCAGAGATAAAACATCTACGCCCTAGAGAAAGATAAAGCAGATTATTTTAAACAACACATTTACCCAGAAAAACAAAATAAAAGGAAGATTTAGATTTTCGGATGTGTATTTTTTTCAACCAAGAAAAAAATGGTATATCTGTTATTCATATTCAATCAAGATATACAGAAGCATTACAGGTTATTTTCTATAACTGGGATCAAAATACAACATAACAGGCTACGCCTTTCAATGACAAAAGCTACACTGCGAGCTGTTCCTACAGTCCAGCCATATATGACAAAGCCATAGCACCTAAAGGGCCACAAGTAAGCTGTTAATAGTCGATCAACCTCAACCACCAGGCCAGATAATTGATCACCATACAGACCAGGCGGCCAACTACTAAAAAAACATAAAAGAGAAGCATAACCTATGGCGAAAGTCTTTCTGAGATACACGTGATTAATGAAGTAACTGAAAGCCCGGTTACTACCAGTGAACAACAGTGCAGAAGCTATTAAAACACAAAAAGAAAAAGTCTGCGGAAAAGGAAAGTCGCCACAACGCATCCTAGAAGGCTCTGAAGGAGCCTCTTTGAATGGAGTGGGGATATATCTCCTCAACGATAACGGTAGTGTATGCAGTTAAATCTGAAGTTACTTTCTATATAGCGAATACCCAATGCGGTAGTGATGATATTTGCTAGCAAAAGAACAGCAAACTGGAAGGAAACCACACACAGATATAGAGCGTCACAGTAAAGGGCTTTGGTTACCATTTTGCCGCTGCTAGGGCTCCTCCTGCTGCTGATCGCGGTATCTGTAAGCCCTCTTCCCCGGCTTTCTCCTTTCTCCTAGAATCAAAGGTTTAATATGACCTCCCTTTTTATATTACTAATAGAGCAAACCCTAGCGCTTAAAACCCTACTGACTATCTGTAGAGTTTCCAATGGATATGTATAAAGAGTGTCAATTGTTGGGTCCCAACACTATTAAGCTCTGAGGCATAGTAACAAAACAACTTACAAGGTATTCATGTTAATATTTTGGTAAAAAAACACTTCATGAAAATAAATGGCTTGATAGGAATTGTTAAAAATCGATTGTAGACTTGTACAAAAATCAATTTTAATCCTTAACACCATATCAAACACAATCATCAACTTTAGCCCTTAAGAGCATATCAACACTTTTATTCGACACATGTTTTAAAAAAAAACAAGAATTAGATGCCAAATTATAAGCCATCTAAAATATCTAATTCATTGAACTATATTAAAGCCAAGTCATATCAAGCAAGTCTTTAGTAAATGTGGATCGAAAATGGTGGTTTAAGCTCATTTGGAAGTGGAATATCCCCCCAAAGATCAGATATTTCATTTGGCTGGTGCTGGAGAACAAAATATTGACCTGGAATAATCTACAGAAGTGGGATTTTCATGGCCCAAGTATCTGTCCATTGTGCATGCTTGACGAAGACTCGGGACAACATTTGTTTTTAACCTGCTCTTTCACGGTAAATATTTGGAAAAATATTCATCACTCCATTACTTGCACTCGTTCTTGGCAGGGAAACACAATCCAGGATTGTCTACGGACATGCTTCACACATAACAAGGAATATGGTGAGATGGCATGCTATATTATATGGGAAACATGGAAAGCAAGGAACTTATATATATTTGAAGACAAACATATCACTCTGGATTGGTGCTTGAGACAAGCTACTGCAGGCTTTTTGGAGCATCTGTTGACCATTGGGATTAAACTTCTCCAGCGTCGTCCACTACTTCCTTCGACATATTTGAGCTCCATGGGATGCAGGGCATAGTTTGACGGGGCTTCTCAGTCTCAAGCCTCTTTATGTGGTGCGGGTGATGTTATTTATTCGAATCGGGCAGAAAAATACCAGATTTGGATGAACTGTGGCATGGGGACAAACACCAAAGGAGAGCTCCTTGCTCTCTGGATGGTCCTCGTGTTTTCTAAGAGACATCATCTTTTTCTCCAGGAGATTGTGGGGAACTCACATATGATTATCAATTGGGCGAGGGACGTTTCTTCACTACATGTGATGCATTTGATTCCGTGGATGAGACGTATTAAAACCTTTCTTAAGGATTTGCCCCGGATCTCTTTGTTGCATGTTTATCGTGAATAGAACACTCTTGTTGATTCGTTATCTCACTTGGGCCTTTTTGCAGAACCTAATCTCATCCATTTTGAACATTGGTCGGGGAACCTTTTGATACATGCTGGCAGCGAGACTTCTCTCTTTTCTTGATTCAGTGTCCTCGCTTTTGTGGCAGCATTATCATTTTTGTTTTTTGGGGACTCGTCGAAGACATACTCACGGTTAGAGTATGGGATATATATATATATATATATATATATATATTTATTTATTTTTTGTACAGTTTTTTTCATTTTTGGTTCTCTTTTTCCATGGTGACATATTGGTCTCCATTGAGGTTGGGTGGACTATTTTTGGGGACCCATCTCCCTTCATATTGTAATTTGTAATTTGTCATGGTTATGTGGTTATGGATCTCCACGGTTTCTCTTTCACACCTTGCTGCTCTGTCAGGAAGAGAGGATAACTGGGTTGTTTTTGGTGGTTTCTCGTTTCTTGAACATATTGTATATACTTTTTATAATACAAAGTATAGTTTTTTTTTGTGAAAAAAAAAAAAAACAAGTCATAAATCCTAACCACCTTTTGATTTTAAAAAATAATGAAGTGGAATAGTGGTTCTTTATAAGAAATGTCCTTTCTTTAAACTTAATAGGAGTACATCCAATTTTCTCTAAAATTTGTATTTGAAAAAAAATATATTAAAATAGTATGTATTATAAAAATAAAAATTTTAAAACAAATAATTATTAAGCTAAGTAGCATGGGTACCCGTACCCGAGGGTCGGGGACGCGTACCGGTACCGGGTACCCATACCATCATACCTGGTATGGAACGGGTACTCCTGGAAGTACTCAAGAGGTACCTGGTACCTTGCCCAAGCACCCGATACGGGAACAGGTACTCCTGGAAGTACCCAAGAGGTACCCGGTACCTTGCCCAAGTACCCCGTACTTCCCACTCTCCAGTCGGGTACTACTACTCCAAAAAAGGCAAAGTACCCTGATTTTGGGTACTTCAAGGGTACTCCAGCCCAAAAATATTAGCCTACAGACTTCAAAATCCAATTTTTTTTAAGTTTTGAAGTGAAGAGGGGGTAGGATATGGTGGGGCCCTCTCCCAAAGATGTCCAAGTTTGCAACCATTTGCTCCAATGACTTCCAAAACACAAATAAACGCATTATCTCAATCTACTATTACACAATTTATGAACAACAATAGACATACTTATGCAGCTACGTTGTTATAAAATAATAAACATGTAATTTCAAGTTAGTGCAATAAGTTTCTTACACAAGCCAAACTATTCTTCTTGCAAATAACTTTCAATCTTTGAGGCATATCAAGGCATATGTATCATGATTCATGTCTCACAATTCTTACATTATATATTCAAATCATAATATACAGTGATGTTGCAGATGTTATTGACCTGCATAGATGGCTTGAGGAAGCCAAATCAGCTATGATGTTTAGTATTTTAGTATTTTGTATTTCATGTTCGGAAATGTGGCAAATGCCAATTGTCAAATTTTGGATGTAGTATGACAATGGACATATATCATGATGATGATTTATATAAATATCAATATGCAATTTGAATTTCAAGCAATGTGCAATGCCAACGTGTGTTGCAGTTTAGTGTTTACTTATTGAACAATGAACACTGAACAATGAAAACTTGATAAGAAATATTAATATCTAATATAATTTGTAAACTTGAAAATATAATATGTGTGTGTGTGTGTGTGTGTGTGTGTCTACAGTACCCCGAAGTACCCAAGTACCCTGTTTCAAAAAGTGGCGTACCTGTACCAGTACCCAAGTACCCTGGCAACTTAGTTATTAAGTTATATATTTTATTTGGTGCATTACAACTAGATAATTTCAATTTCAAATTAATATCAGATATCTTATAGTACTCATTTTGCTAATACACTCTCTAACATCTTATGACTCTATTTTAAGTAAAGTGTTTAGTTAATTGCATCGAAGGTGTTCATTCAACAAGAAACTATCCCTACCCACTGTAGCGGATTCCTCGTCCACTGGGGGAATGGAATTACGCCATGTCAATGTCCACGCATTTAAAAATCATATGTCTTCTTCCTATCACTTCACACTCCAGTGCCCTCTTGTCATTTCACGCTCAAGTGCCCTCATCGTCACTTCGGGCAAAGGAATGCCCTCACCATCACTTCACTGGCATCAACACAACGCGTTCAAGACACTAGCGGTGGCCCACTCCATGAAGGCGTTTGACTCAGTGTTTGAGGTCTGGTCAACGTACATGTCAACAATACTTTTTGCACCACCTTTTCTGGATTTTTATTAATCCTGGGGTTTTCATAGTCTATTTCCTCCACCCTCAACACCAAGGTTTCCAGATCATCATCTATGGAATATGTTGGTGAGTCGATGGCAACTTATCTAATCGACGAAGTGTACTTCGTTCTACCTCGACTGAGGTCACTATGAGGTCAGTATGGACAATCAATTTTTGATACCGTTGCGATTGTTAAAACATCATTGTTGTGATTATTAAAACTAGAGATTGCGGAGATCGGGAAAGAATACTTATATGGCTCAATGGTTCAATGTACTTCAAGATTTGGTACATGCCAAGCTCTTGTCAGGACATGAATTCCCTTCAATGCACCGCCTCTGTTGTACATCGTTAATAAAATTACTATGGTAACCAGTCTGTGCTACCCTTTTGCTTCTCATGTGATCATCTTACTGTTTATTGGTATTTTTATGGACATTCTCTCAGTTTTGACGCAAGCCTCGAGTTAGCAGTCAAAGAATCATTCGTTATTGTTTTACCAAAGGGAGGATCATATTCCAAATCCCATCATGTCTTACACTTTTCATCGTTGCAGAGCACCATGGACGAGGGTTTCTAGCGAAAATTATGCGACTTAGAGATTGAGGTCCTCGACTTTTATGAAAATCCGATCGAAAGTATAGGTGCGATCCTTTGACCATTCACTGTATCCTTTTGTCTTCATAATGAATGCTTTAGAGTCTGACTGTTGTTCAAGAGGCCCCGGAGGTCATTGCCCTCTCCTACTGTTAGAGTTTTCATTTCAGTGATATCATTATGTTTGCTAATGGAGTGGAAGGATTTTACTTATGTCTCGTGTTCAATAGCCTCCAATACAGGCAATCGCTTAGGAGATTTTGATCCTCTTGGTTTTAGCCTTAGTTTGATTCTCTTAGTCTTAGATTTTGATCTAAATTTTGTTTGTGGTGGATCGGTTTGTTTTACAACTATAACTTTGATGGTTAGCTTCTCAACTTCCATATGTGCTTATATAGCTTCAATTTGAAAAAACCAGTCCTTCCTCCACAAACTTATGTGCCCCAATGAAAGGCTTGTGCTAGAAAAAATGGGTTTATTGCAACTTTTCAAGTTTGTTTTTATCATACCCACAAAATTTTCTGCCTCGAATTCATATTGCTCCTCATGCAGACTTGAACAATATGCAAAATATGGCTTCCATATTTGTTAGCCTATGCTTTTTCCTTTATCTTGAATGAAGACTATACACTTGAGCTTAGATGTGCTTCATTCATTGAATTGTAAAAACTAATATACACTACCATTTTTTTTATCCTTGTAGCCTTGAACTATAATCTTGGAATCATTCTTTGTTATATGGTGGCCTTGAACTATAATCTTGGAATCATTAACTTGTTATATGGTAGCCTTGTACTTTTTGTTGGATATTTGAAATCTCCCTTGTATGAATATTATTTTTAGGCCTTGAGTTTGTCTTTGAGTGTCATTTTCTAGTCATCTGCATGCTTGTAATTCAATCATTATAATCCGGAAATGAAGACACTTTGAACGATGGAAATCCATACTTTTGTAGGAATTTGTGTGCTAGAAATGCAAACATTTGTAGCTTAATGTAGAAACCTACAGGTGTAGTCTCCTCTAGGAACCTGCACATGCAGTTTCCTACAAGTAATGTCTCGTGTATAAATATATAGGTTGAATTTGTTGTACTTGCATAGATCTAGGGTGAAACACCGCAATAGATAAAAGCATGGGCATACATGGTGGAAGAATGGTATGAATATATGAGTGTTAGGGAAGTGATTGGTTTGCATGTTGAACCACGTAGTTAGTGGATAAATGAAAAGTGGAATAGAATGAAAATTAAAATAATGGAATGGTTTGGAATGAAGTTGCTTGTGATCATTTGCTTGCATTGAGAGGTTTAAAATTTATTTGGTGTGAATTATGTGTATTGGTATATTGTATTTACATAACCCTGCATTGCAGTTTACCTTTCAGTGCTTGCAACAGATTTTGACTCTTTGTACTTCATTAGGAGAAGGACAGAATGCAATTTTTTTCTTTGAACTTTAGTATCTTTGAAATTTGCATTATATTCAATGTTTTCTCTAACCCTTTGTAGATGGATGCCATCAATCTTGTTGTACAAGAGGGTCATCTTTTCTTTGTTTTTTCATTAGTAGTGGTAATATTCATACTCAATCCTTTTTAAGGCCATGTATATATCGTATTTTATATTTTGATATTGAGATTGTACCTACAATAGATGCCAATCTAATATCGTTGAATACTCTCTTTCCTCGTGTTTCCTTTAGACTGTAAACTAGACATGGTAGTTATGTTTTGAAACTCTTGTCATTGTTAAAGAATGTAGACTTACTAGAGAAGAATCATGCATGAAGAATAAAGGCATGTTACGAAAGATATGCACATGGATTTATTATGAGAGCAATGTTGTGGCCTTGGAATTTGTGTATAACTCTTTTTCCTTATATATCTACTCTGTGATGTAGAATATTATTATGATTTGTTAGAAAAACATTGGAATCCTCAAAGCAGTGAGTTATCACTGGAGTTCACAAGCCTTTAAATACATTGCTTGTAGTCCTTTATAAATCTTCTCCTTTCTTTAAGTCCTTACAAAATTTCCTTTTACATTTCTTTTGTAGATATGAACTTCAACTCTTGAAGATGCTCTCAATAACCATTGCTTCAATTAAGTCCATGAAACCTTTGTTGTCTTTATACTTGTCAAATTTACAATGGAGAAGATTGAACCTGAACTTGTTTTTGGAATACTCTGGGAACAAAATTTTGACAAGTATTTAGTAATGTGTGAAAGAATGGAAACACCATATCTATTGATAGGATTTGTGTTTCATCCCTTTGGTGCATTTCTTCTTAACAAGATTGCTTGACTTTGCATAAGATTTCCTTCGAACTAATTAGGTAGACTTGAGCCTATATGCATGAAGGATGAAAACTATAAGGAGGTAGGATTATTCTATTTTATTTTTTAATTCCTCATTTTCTTTCTTAGAGCATAGAGTTATTTTATGGTTTCACCGGTGCTTTGTTCTCATGGTGCCTTAGAGGGTTTTTCTCCATGAATTTTGATTTTTTATAGACCTAGGGTTGCCTATGAGGAGGTTATCAAACCAAGGTTTGCTTTAGATGCCTTATGGAGGTTTTCATCATGTGAAATTTTACTCCTTTTTTTTTCCCTTTTTAGATGGTCTTCATTTCTTTTGCACTAGAGGTAGGGGTTTCCTTCATTCATTTCTCATTCTCCGAGGATGTGTTCACTTGTTGGAGAAGTAATTGGTGTTAAAGAACCAACATTTCTCTTTTCTTGCACTTCTTAACCCTTTGGTGTTTTACCGTTTTCAATGAAACTCACTAAATTGCTCATTATGAGAGCAATGTTGTGGCCTTGGAATCTGTGTCGGGTAAAAGAAGTATGCTATAATAGTATTTCATGTATATAAAAATGTTATATCATGGTATTTCTAATTCTCGGGTTCATTACAATTTGAAATTGGGCCCGATGGACAAATAAGAGAGGCAAAGAGTATTGTTCTTCTTGCATATATTGAAAACATGCAATATGTTGTGGTTGTTGATGTTTTGTATACAGTACGTTGACAAAGTCTTAATTATGCTTTGCATGCACAAGTTTCTTTAAGTTTGAATTCAATTTACAATAAGTATTTTTGTCTCTTCTCCTTGAAACAATAGGTTTTCTCAACATTTGGTACAGTTCATAAAATTGCAATGTTTTAGGATAACACAGACTGGTAGGCTTTGATTTAGTGTGCAAGTATTCTTACAAATTGAATCGTTCAATATCTTATCCTCTTGCAATAAAACCAGAAGTGCCAACTCCACGATAAGGATGAACTTCTAAAATCGTTTTCTTTTTGCATGATATGGTTGTTTTCTTCACATTTCCAGAGGCTTCCCTTTGTCAAATTTCCAATGTTTTTATGTCAGTTTTAAATGGACTATTGGGAGAAAGGATTGGGTTTTAGCAAGACGTTCTTAACAAGATAAAGATTGAATTTTAATAATAGGTTTAAGGTGGGGTTGGGAGATATTTTTTTTTTTGTATTTCTGTGGCGGTGGTTAAACAAGAAAACAAGTTTATGGGTGAACTTTTTATAGTTTTAGTGTGAATTTTGGATTGCTTTTAATCCTATTGATGTAGACCTCGCAAGTCAGTCATAACGTTAGTGTATATTAACCATGGACTTCTAATCTTACTCATAGTCCTTTTTCATAAGCCTTAGGACATATTCTAGGATTAATGTCCCTTTTGAACCTTGGACTGAGTAGTATAAGAAAAACATTCTATATAAAGTATACATTGGTTTTATCAGTGTAGTTACTTCGGTATGTTGTTTCTTTCTGACGTGATAAAAGGATGACATTTAATTTGTAATTTTGAATGGGGTTGTGTTAAGTACTTGTCTGGTCCGTAATTAGTAATGAAAGTTTGATTCATCCTATATCCAATAACATGGTATTCGACATGCATTCTTTCACAAGCTAATTATTTTCAAGATGAACACATTTATGCTATTTAGAAGTTATGTGTACGCATGTATAATATTATATAGTTATTTTACATTTATGTCTTTGATCTTCATCCCAGTACCTACATATCTCCTAATCCACAAAACTGGATAAACTGGCATATTTAGTGCACAAAAATATGAATTAAGAAGGATTCTTAACCCACTTGTCCAATGTACATATCTCCTGACCTGCAAAACATTGCAAATTGTACATATATAATGCACACCATTCTAAATTGACAAGTGTCCATTCTCGGGTTCCCATATCGTGCTAATTTACAAAAATGTTGTTGCAAATTCATTGTTGGTCAAGGGATTGCAACCCTTTTCTTGTTTAACGTGGACTATTGCCCAAGGTTTGGGAAGAGTCTCTTTGTGCAAACAACACAAAGAGTTTTATTTTGGATGAGTATGAAGATGTTGCATGTGTTACCTTCTCTCTGTTTCAATGAATAGAAGATTTCCACAATAGAGATAATGCTACCGCTTTTGAATCAAAACCTCCTAACTATTACTGTGACCAAAAAAGTGGTAAGTGTGCCTTTATACTACCAAATTGAATTTGATTTCAATCGATAGATTCTATAAATATTGGTTGCAAGAAGTGGCTTCATTATGTTTAATGTTTTATGTAGGATAACCATCGCATTTAATAATTTATTGTCTTCATTTACTGCATTACAAGGCCAACCTTTCCAGGTAGGAATGACTAGTAGTTGCAATCTTCACTATGATTTGAAAATCGCATTTGAACTCTTTATTAATCTAAGTGCCTACTAAGTGGACTCCCACCTAGAAGTTGGGACTAGGTGCTACATTGTCTAATCTCACTTCCATTTTTTGTTGTTTGTTTTTTATGTTAAATATCATAAGTATAATCTATGTTATACTAGCTTGCTTGTTGGACTCTGCTCTACCATCTTGTTATGTTAATACTTTGTTTATAATCTTACAACAACATAGGATAACTCTAAAGAGACACAATGCTCTCTTTTTGGGGCCCATGAACATCATTGGTATTTCTTTTACCCACTGTAGACCTGGTTTCCCTTGTGGTAGGTTACAGTCGGGGATGGTTGTATCTTCCACTATACAACGTTTAAAATTTAATAGAATAGTTATGCTAGCTTTAAAAAAGATCTAAGTACTTGCTATAATTTTTGTAGAGAATTGATCCTTCTTGTTGTTTAATCCCCTTAAGAGGATAATGAAAGCTTGGTTCTTTTCAAATGTTAATAAAGTCATCCATGGCCAAACAAAGACAATGGAATTAAAAGCATTCCACCTAATTTGATAAAACTTAAAAAAGATAAAAAACAAACTTAGGTGCCATTCCTTTCTTCGTTCTTGGAATGTAATCAACTAACCTTCAGTTATTATTGCTATATATACCTAAGCGTGCCTTCTTTTCCATGTGTTTGTGTATTTTTATAGAGGAGGAGCATATGCATTGACTAATATTTTGTGTATCTTTCTAGAGGAGGAATATGCATTATTGTTTATTTCTGAACTTTGTTTAATTTTAAGTTTTTTTTTTAGAAATATGGCACTATATACTAAGACTTAAGTTTGTGCAATTTGTTTGTTGTTTTGTGGGTCAACATTGTCAATGAAATATAGTGTTGCAAAACTCTCTAACATTGCATGATTTTTTTTCCAGTTTGCAAAGCTTTTCCCTGATTAGATGCATTACAATTTAGTCTCCACTCTTCCCTTTTTTCCATCTAACTTTTGCTTGCTTGATAAACTACTTGAATTACCTTGCTCGAACACACCAACTACAGTAATTGCCAAAGAAGCATTAGAAGGACATTCTATATATGATGGAACATATTGCAATCTCCACCTTTCTTAGTCATGTTGCATGGATCTCGATGTTAAGGTAACAGTCTTACCATGAATTTTTGTAGGCACAATTATCATTATTACGAAATATAATGAGTGTTTAATTCTTCTTATGATTCTTATTAGTGACATATGGTTCGTACACAAGTTAATAATGATCGGAGCACAAACTACGCAGTTCCAAAAGTAAACATTGTACAAAATCAACCATCGGTTCTTAGAGTTGGTGGATAGCCTCCATCCGCACCATACATGTCTCCAGGAAATCATTGTGTATCTGTTATACATCCACCACAACCAATGGGTGTTACTAGACTTGTATCCCAAACAACAAGATCACTGTTTCAAGGAATTGCGCCAACTGAAATGTATATGAAGTCACTTGCTCAACATGCTACACCTTTAGAAACAACTTGGTAAGCTCACTTGTCAATTACGCCTTATTCTTCTACTACATTTCTCCCGAGTGGTCCTCCCATGCAAAATCCAGGACCTTATGCAAGCCCTATGAGTTCAGGCATGCCACCACTTACCATTCAGAGTACTAATGGCAGCCAAACTTTTTCATTACCTCCATATAGCCACCAGCCAATGCATATGCAAATGGATTTGATGAAAGTTCCTACAAGTGCTTCTTCTACGTATTACATCTAAATACCCCTATAACATTACTCCATTTTTGTGGATAACAATCTCCATTTTTTTCTTATAAGGTGATTTGCTTTTTATCTCAAGGAAACAACAACATCACCATGAGTGTGGATGACAATCTCCATTTCTTTATGTTTCCAATGAGAATTCACATACCAAAAATCTCAGTTAATGCTGATAGACCCTATGTATATGTCACTATATGTACTCTTATAATATAATGTCATCTTGCTTCATCAAAATTTTGACATATTCATATTGTAAGCATCTCTCTTAAAATGGCTTTTTTTTGTCATTTTCCTTACAATGGAGTTCAAAGAGCGAAGATGCCGCTACATTTTTTTTACAAACTTGTCTCCTTTGATCTTATATTTGTCTTTCTCCTTTTTTTTTTCAACATTTTACAGATTAAGTTATTTGCCTAAATCATGAAGGTATGGAATTTAAGAATTGAAATTTGTTTGCCTTTTTAACTAGAATTTAGTTGCTTGGGTAGCTGTATTTTCCCAGCGAGTAGCCAACCAAAGATATATGTTGCCATTTTTGTAAACTCTTCAAAAGGGTCATCTTGGTAAATTCATATCAAACTTTTTTCAACAAATGTCGATGTTCATCAAATAGTTTGTTCCCTTTCTTTTCATGTCATTCTTTGCACTCTATAGACCATGAATCCGTGATTTTCCCATAACTCATGCACTAAACCACATAATCCCCATCGTGGTTGAGGCTTATCTTGTACTCGACAAGACAAATTCAATAAATAAATAAAAGATATTGCCTTTGAGAAACTCAATCAAATATATTGTTTTTTGAATGGTAGGGTTGCTCAATTTGTGTGCATTCCTTGGGAAATTGGTTTATGGGGCCATTCATTTTCATCCTTCATCTCTTAATTACGTTGTAGAATGTTGAGACTGAAGATAAAAGAGCAGATAACTAGCACGTGAAGGAATGCATTTTTGTAAATGTGAAAGCTAATTCAATGACATATTATTTTAAATTATGAGCATGTATTTCCAACATGTTGTCTTTATTTTGTAAATGTGAAAGCTAATTCACAAAGATGACCTATTATGTAAAATTATGAGCATGTGTTCTCAACATATTGTCTTTATTGTCATTGATACTAGGGATCTTGTTCAATATTTGTTGGTAGATTACTCGTGTTCTCTCTTCAAAATGTAATCCATATGTCATTTGAATTTATAATTCCTCCTCTTTTTTAAGATATTGCCTCTAAGTGGGGTGGTAGGTGCGGAAGGGATGCTCCTTGAACCTGGAGGAATCATAATTGAATCATTCTCTTGGAGTCTTGGCCAATACACAAACAATCATGCAGAATTGTTGGCACTTTGGAAAGTAACTAATATTCTCGTCGAGGAGAAAATCTCTCATAATCGGTGATTCAAGGTTAGCCATTAAAGCAACTGAGTTTCAAAGTAATCTTAAGGACTCTTCTTTGGAAATAATTCAATGAAGAATCTAGAAGAATTTAGAAAGAATTCCACAAGTTGATCTCTTCCATGTCCTAAGAGACCAAAATAAATTAGCGAATTCGTTGGAAAATGAAGGTTTGGGTTCACCTTTGCTCGACGTCTTTGGTTTGGGCTCATCTTTGCTCGACGCTTCTGGTAAGTTTTAAGCATGGGGTGAGTGTCTTAGTCGTTCAATCTCGTTGAATTGGGACATATAGTAAGGCAAGAGCGTTGTGATGAACAACGACGGTGATTTTGGAAACCGGTTCTACTGCGCAGAGTGTGGACTACGTTGAACCACTCACGAGATGCGTCGCTTGAAGTGTCGGGTTAATTGGTTGGAACAAGACATTCAAGATGGAGATGTGAGAGACTTGATGAATGACAAGGTACATGAGCAGTAGGATAGGTTGGAAGATCAAAACCAAAAAAATGTAAATTTGGAAAAAGAGATTGCAGCTCTGCTTCAACAAGATCTGAACCTCTTTTATAGCAGAGTGTTGAACACTCATACCAATGGTTCTTTTTTGGATTGCATCACTGTTTTGTTGAGGTGTTTGCCTCTCCTTTTAATATAAAATTCTACTTGTTTCGCTTAGAAGAAAAAAAAATCGCCTCTAAGGAACTCATTCAAATTATAGAAATATTATCACGAAGAAATATTATTATTACCCTATTTTAATGACATATATGATTATTACTTCCAAATTGACCATTAACCTATATATTGACACAATAAACGAGAACACAATTTTAATTTAACATTATCAACCTTAAAATATTTTATAGAGCATCAAAATATCCCAAATGTCTTTTCAAATGAAGGCATCTTACTAAGCATAGATTTTATATATTGTTGAATATGAAATATATTCTACCTTCAAAATGTGGTGATGTGAGTGAGTCACATTAATTAAAGTGTACCAAAATTGAAAAAGTTATAACTATCAACTTCTGTCAAACTAAATGACAATGCCAATATCATTTTTGTCGCACTGTTCAACATTTATATGGTTTATTGACTTATATGTTATAATTGAATTCATTATGTATACTAAAGTGTGGGAATATTAGTTTTGATTATCACAATAAGTAAAGTTATAAGGTCTAGATTTCGTGTCTTGGTGGATTATATGTAATAAATTAGGTATTCGCAAATAATAATTAGTAATTAGTATGATAGATGTTATTGCTTAATGAATTGTATAGTTACATAGTTAGAGAGTGTTTTTTTTGTAAGCTAGTATCCACGAAGTTTCATACTCGTGACCTAACACAAGGAGTGCCTTAACAATACACCCATTCACCATTTATTCTACGCCCTATGGCCTACATAGTTAGAGAGTTAATGGATTTGGCTAAATCTAATTACCTCAATGTTTATGTGTTGAATTTCTAACCATTTTAACAAATTGTTATAATTAAAAATATTTGGTTAACAATGTTAAATACACCATAGCTATGTTGCCAAATAGACTCGGATGGAATGGTACAACGGTTAGATGGTGGGGGGGGGGGGGGTTTGCATCGACTCGGGGTCCATTCCAGGGGGGTCTGAAAAGTTCTCTTGATTCCAAAAATGGAATAACGGGGAGCTGGATTTACTCCTGTAAAAAAGATATGTTGCCAAATTGTTGTAATTTACAAATTGTTATAGTTAAATATGGTTAACAACGTGAAAATTCAATCACATTTTTATTAATATATTTCAATATGTCGTCTTGCAGTTTGCATTTTTTGCCTATTTGGAACAACTGTTAAATTACATTCAAAATTTATGCTCATTGACAAGTCAAAAGTGGTTTACAACCTCGATTAAGCTTCAATTAAAGGGTTTGTTGTTAATCATGACTTACAAATATGAGAATTTTATTTTTCCTATCGACGTTCCCTTGCACCTTTTGGGGCAATTGCTAGTTGATACTATGCTAAGCTAAGCTAAGCTATAGATAACAAACATGGCATATAATAAAACAAAATTGCATTTTGAACGCTTTTTAGCATTTCAGTTATTCTTTCAAGAACTACAGAAGAAAGAGAACATCTTCTCTCAACATATCGTGTTCATAAATATTCCCTATCTCTTCTATTCCATTTGACTTAATCAAATAGTTTGTTCATGGTATGATTGCCAAGAAGTATTTGTCTTGTTTGTGGTTGTGATTTGTAGATATCGATACATGCTCCACCTACCATCTTTTACTTACTGTTGAAATGCATATGGTTTTATGTGGCTAAACATGTGGAAATGGTTGTAGATATTTTGAATTTTTCTTTTTCTTTTTTGAAGAAAATAAGACAAGCAACCAATCCTAAGAGATCTATGAAACAATGGTGCATGAACCTGGCCATTGTGATAAATTATGTTTATTGTTTATGAATGTATATTGATTTATTATATTGCTAACTCTAAATGACCTATTGTTATGAGAACAAATATTTAAAAGCAAGATACTTTATTGCCAATTCTAAATTAAATTGATCTATGAAACAATGGTGCATGAACCTGGCCATTGTGATAAATTATGTTTATTGTTTATGAATGTATATTGATTTATTATATTGCTAACTCTAAATGACCTATTGTTATGAGAACAAATATTTAAAAGCCAGATACTTTATTGCCAATTCTAAATTAAATTAAACCTATTTATTGGACCTTTCGCCGTGAAAAAAAATGTAAAAACAATATACTTTTGAGATTTCGATTATTCTTTTATAGTATGATACAAATAATTCTATTTGTAAATGTCACCCACCCTAAAATAATGATACAATTAATAAAATAAATATATTATACATAAATTTAATGTTTAACAAAATCAAAATTTTTAAAATTAAAGTATTGTTATTATTTTTTATTAACATTTGAAAATCTGAATTTAGCAATCACTTGACGCAATTACCCTTTAGCTATCCAAACCATATTGAATACGCGTATAATAGGCCTTTGTTGATAAGAATTCTCCATATTTAATTAATGCAATTTTTTACAATGAAAAGGTTTAACATATAGGATTAAAAATAAAGCATCAAACATTACAAGTAAGGTGTAGAAATAATCAACATTGTGATGCAAATTTTTACACTGAATTTTTAATATAATATAGAAATTATAAAAAAAAAAACCTTTGAAGATGTATAAGCAATAAAGATAAATTATAATAACCTGTTGTTAAAGGCACGTTTAGCATGAATTACAACCTAAGATCATTGGAACAAAATAATTAAGTTTAGTATGAATTACAACCTAAATTATAGTAATGCATTGATAGATCTCTACTCCCTCTAAAACTTGGATCAGACCAAACCAATGCAGAAGCATGACCTTAACTACTTTTAAAAAGATTAGACATGAGGATAAATAATAAGAAGAAGTCTACGTCATTAATTTAAATAATATATTTAACTTCTTGAAATAAATAAATAGTGTGCTAAAAAGTGTTTTCAAATAAATCATGGTTTGCAAAACTTGTCAAAGGAATGACAGGCCCTCCAAAATCCCATGAATCCCAATGCTTGTTTCAACAAACATGTCAAGAATCATGTGTTCTCAGTGTCGCCATGACTCAGCTGACACCTCCTTCGCTCACATCAATATTGCAAGATTCAAGTTGTTTGGAGTTCCAATCTCATATGCAACCTCCTCATCGACATCCCATAAGAATTATACTTGGAATTGAATCATGAGCAATGGGTTGTCTTTGCATCCTCAACAATAATGGTTAATTCTTGAATCTGTTTGCTTGAAGTTTCTGTACTATCCTCAATCATAATTCCCAAAAGCCCAAGTTTTATGAAGTCTATAAACTTGAGAGCTAAGAGTACTTGGAAAACCTTGTCCTACACAGGCCCCTTGCCATTGTCAACAATGCCTTTGATCTCTACAGGCATGCTTCTCGACAATGCTTCTAATTTGTGTCCATGTTTTCCCTACATGATTTGGTTTTCTTCGTTCAACTGGTTCGGACTAGATGATTCTGCTAATGGTCGTTTGATTCCGTCCTCTCCCTTTCATGTGGGGTTGGAATCCCAAGTTCATTGCTCTTATATTCTCAAGCACAGGTTGGATATAGATCGTAAATGGCATCTGATGCTGTGATTTTCTCAGGTCTTTTAGTGGATTGAATTATCTGTAACCTATCCCAAGAAGAAGAATTGATGGGGAGTATGACCATCTAGGATTTTAAATTTCAGAGGTTTGATCAATTGGACAAGCACAGGTCTCATCTTTCATCCTCGGGTGCCAAGTGTTATTACAATATGACGGATGGAAGATTGGGCATACTTACCTGGATGACTTCCAAAATTATATGTGTAACAACAATGACCTCGCATTTTGCACAATGGCCCTTGGCAACAATTTGATCAAAAATCCCACCACCCGAATATAGTTGCATCAATGAAGGCCATTGTCGGTATTCATGAGTTTCAGGATCACACATTTTTTGTTGTTTCTCTATTTACTCCGTTGTTAGAACTCGAATTTCAAATAAATAATAAATCACATGCCAGTTGTTACCCTCTCCCTAACTATACCTTGCTAGGTTCAACGTGATTGCAGTTCTCCAGGTTGATCAATGAATCAAGCATTATTTCCCATTGAAATCAGGAACGTAAGGAAAGTGCTAGACCTAAGTCCATTGGTAGAACTCGAATTTCAAAATTGAAAGACGTGAACCTGCCATCATTTGTAGTTGTTCCACGAAATTCAAAACTTCAAAATTGAAAGACGTAAAACTGGAAAATTGATGAACTAGTAGTGCGTGGGTTATGTTGTATCCTAGTAAAAGCATTAACCCCAAGGATTACAATTGGAAATGCTCTATGTGCATGTGCTACATTTGGCTGCCTGGAGCTATCATCCTTAATCTGTCAGGGAGCATGATCGAAATCATTTTTGCGTACCAATGTCCTGCATGAGATTCCCAGCTGATATTTGTTTTGGGTTTGTGGAGCTTTGATTAAAGTCACAGATTAAGTGGCAAGGTTTTATCCCACATTAGCTCCCAATCCCCTCCTTTAAGCTCATTTTTATGTCCCCGAAGGGGATCATATATGTTTTGTTGAATGCCTATTAATTTGGGTTCTAGCCTATAAAAAAAATTATCTGCCTATAGCTTGGATAAAGGTTGGGCTAATATTTTATAAAATTTGAATTTTATAAATGATTTTAAAAAAAAATTATTGGCTGCAGGGACTCACGTCATCCTAGTTTTTTGGTGCCAGAGAGGGGGAGGCGGGCTGATGTAAGCAGGTTTTTAATGTTGTTCAGATTGTGCACAGGTCGTCAAGTCCTGCGCAGAAGACAGACACTATGCACACGCTCCAAAGGCATCAGTTCTTCAAGGCTTTGATAGTATTTTTTCTGTATTGTTCTGCTGTGGGTTTTCAGCATTTAATGTTCACGAGGGAGAGAAATGTAACCTAATTAACAAGTGCCAATTTAAGATTAACACTTGGCAAATAAAAATGTGCATGGTCTTATAGTTTTATGATCCATGCAAATAACTTGGTCATCTGCCACTATCCATTGAAAGACTCAAAGCTTGGTTGTAGATCATTGTTATGAGAAGGGAGCACACAGGGACTTGTCATTCAGGCTACTCAGAAATGCAGATGGTGGAAACACATTGTTTACAAATATGAATATTGTTGAGGAGAAGATCAATGTATTTGAAGAGGAGCAGTAGCTATGCTGCAATTTCAAAACAAAGAACCATGCACCTAGCTTGTTTTCAATGTAGCACCCCATCTTTCAATCATGTTCAAACTCATGCCATTGTTGATTTATGTTCACAACAGTGGTGTTTCAGTTTGTCTCCAAATTTGCAGGGCTGCTGGGGGAATAAGCAACATTCCTTTCGCTTTTATGTACCCCTGCTTCATGTGGCTCTCATCAAAGCTTATAATGCCAAGAAGATGTGATTTATGTGGTTTGTCAACAAATGGCGGCCACATTTTAGTAATTGGTCTCTTTCACGAGTCGGATTACAGATTTACACAAGTTATTGGAGATACAAAGATTCAGGTGGGGAATTCGGTAATAATGCGTAGTAACAATGCGCTGGTATCAAAGATTGCGACTATTTAGAAATTGTTTTTGGTGTTTTTATTTTATGAATAGATGAGCAACTACATTGTAACAATGCTAGAATATTTTACTGCTTCCTTTATTTTCAAAGAAGAATTTGGCATAGCGTGAAACGCATGGTGGTCAGAGCTGGTGGGATGCGTGAGACGGAGGCTGCCAGTGCATGGGAAACACCACATCACTTCTATCAATAATTCATTCTTATTAATCTACACACTCTAGAATCACTGTTAAATGGCTTTTTTTGGAAAGGCAAAATATATTGAAGAAACTTACAGCTACACTCGCCACCCAAGAAAGTTGATGTGTAAAGTTTTGTAACATCGAAATAATACATAGGAGCTATTATTCCCGATTTTAAACATATCAATAACTATGAATTAATTATAGAACTTGAACGATTCAACAGTAGTCGAAGTTGCTATATAGCTGTAATTGGAGTTCGATTACTTGTTTAAGAGCCATATTAATAAGTTCCACAGGGATTCTTTATTTATTGCAGCAATTCGTTTCCAAGTTTTAGATAGAGAGCTTACTATATTTACGTTGTTAAAGCCTAGCTAGGTGTGGGCCTGTTCTAATGCCTGACAGAAAGCGAGTCACTGACGGTGGATAACTCAATCTAGACTTGATTCTTGCCCCTCTATGCCATTACAAATATGCATGGAGTTTGGGTGCTGGATGCATTGGGATGAAAGGATCTGCAAACGGAAAATCAATGGCAGATGAGGATCTCAACCTCTCCAATGTAGGCGAAGTATCTTTTGCCCAGACAGTTACAATAAGTGTATTTTGATATAATACTTTAGTCACCTTTCTGCTTTAGAGGCTTCTATCTATGCCAATAGTCGTAGATTGTTATGGTTATTGTAGGATTTAATGCTCAGCCAACTAATTGCTCTTTTTGAAATTGGATTTGTCTTCTTGTTTACAGCTTAGTTGTAGGAATCGGAGATTTGGATCTATGAGGCATGGTGTCTTTGTACTATTATGAAGTATTATATCATTATATGATAGGTTTGGTCACTTGTTCTTCCCAGCAGTGAGTTGAGAGGAACTTATTCTTCAATAAGATCAAACCGCTCAAACACGGATAGATAGAATGAACGAATATTGTTGATAACAAATGCTTTTATAAATTACTCACGACAAAATCTCTAGATACTAGAGTGGGGTCAAGATCCACTAAGAGGCAAGGATATTGAGCCACCTATCCAATAGGCCATTCAGGCCATTCATACAATAGGATATGGGGAGAGGTAAGGGAATGGTCGACTTGAGTGCCTTCAAAGAGTTAATCAGAGCGAGGTTGTTATTTATTGCAAGAAAATGAGCAATGATTTAGCATGTCATAGTTACACACACACACACACGCATGCACGCACATAATGGAAGTAGAAAAATTCCCAATAATCAATTGACCTAACCCCTTGCGCTAAATGTTTGGAAACATCATGTCCCACCCTTGAGCACATATGTGTGATAGGGATTCCTTGTGCTATATATTTTTAGCCTATGATTTGTCTCATATGGGATATTTGTCTACATATTAGGTGACATATTTGAGTGAAGAGGGAGATCAAAATGGCATGCCTATGAAACCCAATTCGTTATGACTTCCAAATCAGATGACAGATGCATTGAATGAGTTGTAAATCAGCTATTCATACAAGCAATCTAAAGAGTTGCATCCTAGTGAGAGAGGAAGTCACATTTTTGTGTGGAGAGGCATCACAGTGATCATTACTGACTTGAAGCATATCACTTAGAAGGATCACTTTAGAACCACCGCAATGATGGATCTTCTTTTATAGATTTGTAAATTACTTAGAAAAAATCATAGAATTAGATTGATGCATATGTAACAACAAATCACATAGCTAGACATGTCTTGGATTTTGTTGTTGATCAAAGGGTTCTTAATGATCAATGTGATTTCATTCCATGAGAAACGAACAAAACTCAAATATATGTTAAATAGATTGTTGAAAACTAAACCTACATCAAATTGTTGGAATAGAAAACAACAATGTGAGGCAAATCGAAAAACAAGGAGTATATAAACATACCCAATTTGGATTGAAAACTCATTATGATACCAATGATGTGGGAAGATCGCATGACATGAGTAGGTTTCAACACATATGTGCAAAAAGAAACCTCTAACCAAGTTTTCATTAGGAATCATAGGCTTATATAGCCTTACAACAAGAGAATCAACTCAACAAACTTGGAGAGAATAACTTAACAAGATCCTAAAAATAGAAACTAATTACAATAATAGGTCTAGTTAGAGATAGGATTTGAACTAGCCCAAAGAGTAGGAAACCATCTTGACCACTCCATAAGAAAAAGAAACTAAAAGGGTACATTACACACAAACCACAATAATATGAACAACAAACAAATATTAACATGAGACAAATCATAGGCTAAAAATATATAGAACCAAGAATATCACAACCTACATCAAATTGTTGGAGTAGAAAACACGAATGTGAGGCAAATCGAAGATAAGGAGTATGTACCCTTACCCAATGTGGATTGAAAACTCACTCTGGTAGTAATGATGTGGGAATGCCACACAACATGCGTAGATTTCAACACACATATGCAAAAAGAAAGCTCTAACTGAGTTTTCATTAGGAATCATAGGTTTATATAGCCTTACAACAAGAGAGCCAACTCAACAAAGTTGGAGAGAATAAATCAACAAGATCCTAAAAATAGAAACTAATAACAATAATAGGTCTAGTTAGAGATAGGATTTAAACTAGCCCATAAGAATAGGCAGCCATCTTGACCACTCCAAAAGAATAAAAAACTAAAAGGGTACATCAAACACAAACCACAACAACATGCACAACAAACAAATAATAACATGAGAAAAATCATAGGCTAAAAATATATAGAAATAAGAATGTCACAACCCTTCCTCGTTACCAATCATTTGAGCTAAAAAGGAAAGGGTCAGATCAACATAAAGTTAGTAGCACTTTCTTTAAACCGTTTTCAAATCCTCCTTATTGCAATTATTCTCCTTGTCATCAACCTTTGGGCTTCCAACGACTTCCACAGCCTCCATGTAACAATTGATTTTCATTGTTTCCTAGCTCGACCTCACTGCCATGTCAACACCTCTTTGACATCTAAACTCTCATCTTCCTCAATGCAGACAACAATCCATGTCCTTGTGTGCTCATTGTTTTTAGACTATTGTGTGCCCGACACGCCTAAGTGCCAAATGAAATGATCAAATCTTTTCTCATACAAAATTCTCAAAACAATTCATAAACAAAGTTGTACAAAGGGTTTATCACACCCTTTCCAATAGATCATTCTAATTCAAGCACGTAATTGTATAACATTCCACGCAAATCCATTGATTTGGATTATCCCATGCATAAAATAAACAAACAACACACTAACCTATACTTAGTCTATGCGATTCAAACAAGGTTGGGCATAACGATAACCATATCGAATTAAATTCATAGTAAGCATTCTCCCCATCCATTATCCTATGCATCGCTTCATAGACATGCATATAGATGCTCCTACATCAATCATTTTCAACAGACAACTAACTAAAAATTGGTGCAACCATAAGGGTTATTTTTAGTATAACAAAACATTTATATGGAGACATAAAATACACATAAGGACTTTATTTGTTGAGTAGGAAAAATAATAAATGTTTGTTCCTAACTTTAAGTTGATTTCTCCTATGAAAGAAGCATTGAGGAGATGAAAACAAAGTTGAACTAGATACAAGAATATAAAGATTGAAACAAAGTTATGTAGGTTTAAAATATATAAACTTAAAGACATCAACTAGACAGGGTTCACTTCAAGGACTAAGAGAAGTAGTACTGTAGTATTGTTTGTACTAGGGGAATCAAAAACTAGATACTGGGTTGGTACTCATGTGACACGGGATCCAGGGATCCAATCCCGCTACCACTATACCCCTAGGTGCACCCACACAACCCTTGGGGCATGGGTAAACCGGGGTGATTCGAACACATCACCTCAATTTATAACATGTCCTTCGTATCAAGCAAATCGTCGGTTGAGCTACACCCCTACGGGAAAGTAGTATTATAATATTACTATAACCAACAGTTTCCCATTTAGGACAAGTTGCATCTTGTTCTTTCGAATGCTTAACATAGGCCCTCGTTACAACTACCACCTTCATATTTCACTATCATAAGGTTCGTATTCTAACGAAAAATGAATGAAAACTTGATGATAAATGATTGCTTTTGGAATGTACATGTAAAAGATGTTGCCATGGATAACTTTATGTCCATCAAGGGATAAACAATAGATGTACAACTACATAAAAAGATTGTTTTGCAATGTTGGTAGGGCCTAGACCCAAGTTTGATAAGTAATACACATTAAGTAGTTAAGAAACTAAGTGCCATTTACATTTGTGTAACAGAAAAAATGCTTCCCTGCATAGGTTAACTAAATCTAGAATTTGATTAAGCATAATTTTTTTTTAATTAAGTAGCGAAATAATCAAATAATATAAATAATGAAACAACTCCATCCTCCTTTCAACTTGAAAAACATACATGGGAAACAACCAAGTCATCCATATGATAACCATGGACATAGAACATGTCATCTACTACCAGATTTTCAAAGCAATAGTTAGATAAAACTAAATGCAATGGTTTATGAACCAGTTTCCACTCTTAGAAAATATTGGCATGCTTTTGCTATTTCAGTGCCACTTTAAGTAAGAATTCAGGAAATGGAAGGATATGAATGGAATTGATTTCATCCCTCAACCAAAAACATTTTCATAAGATCAAAACCATCAATGCTATGAAGTTTTTGTGGGCATTGATTTACCCATACAAAAGGGGCTTGTTGTCACAATTATTTATAGGAGGAAAGGTAAGTGCATCCAAGGTTAAGAGATTCCATGTCCAAAAGCGTTTTGAATTGACCCCACAACTATTTCCTACCCAAAGTTACGTTGGCAAGGGAAATGCATCATTCATAAGCCAAACACATGATTGTAATTTATGCCCGAAATATTATGCAAAAATATGTTGGTTGGTTGAAGCATTTTTTTGAACATTTTGAGTGCTTTCATTAGAGGCTACATTCTTAATCAATATAGGCAACTTTTACTCCTCCATGAGATGGAAATCGTAATCAATATACTGGGTTGTATTGTAGGCATTGTGCACAACGATTTCTCCCCATGAAATCGATTTCTTAATGGGTTACTTGCATAAATTATGACAACGATTTTATCCCATGAAAATGCTTTTCTCGTATAAGGGAATACACAAACATTAATGCCCAAGAACAAAACTTATGAACAAATTTCTTCATCATAAAAACTATGAACTAGGCATAGTCTTGGCCTAATACGAACCCATAATTTGTCATGAAACAATTTTATAAAGTAAAGCAACAACAATCCTCATATTATTTTGTGCAAATCAAATCGTCAAAGTGAAACAACCCACACCTATTGAATTCCATTGAAACTAAAAACAGTTATCTCCTATTTTACCAATCGAAATGCTAATACAAAGCACATAGAAAAATTCCCAATTCTTCTATAGAATCGAAATGTTAATCGAAGCTGACGACTATTACCTTATTCCTCTTCAAAATATGGAAACAACAACTAGTTCAAGGGACTTGACAGTGGATATCCATTCAAATTGGTTTTACCAAACATTCAAGAATCCATGTAATACTTACAATCTAGGTGCCAAATGAAATGATCAAATCTTTTATCATACAAAATTCTCAAAACAATTCATAAACAAAGTTGTACAAAGGGTTGATCACATCCTTTCCAAGTGATCATTCTAATTCAAGCACATAATTGTATAGCATTCCACGCAAATCCATTGATTTGGATTATCCCATGCATAAAATAAACAAACAACACACTAACCTATACTTTGTCTATGAGATTCAAAAAAGGTTGGGCATAACGATAACCACATCGAATTAAATTCATAGCAATAAAATATTTCAAGACAGAGAATGCACTTATATGAATTGTTGTTGTTTTTCTGAAATCAACCATGGCTAAGGAACACTCCACCCAACTATTGGCAATTGGGATCATCACACTCTCAACCCAGTTACCACCCTCGAGCTAGGACTATGAACCCATTAGGGAAAAGGTTCCATTGGGTGACTCTTTCATGCAGGTTTAATCTCTAACAGCTCTCGTAGAACCAAGACCGTGAAAAAAGCTATGCTTCCTAGTCGGAATGAGAAATGCCATCTCTAGCAACATAATGGAAAGAACAAATTTTCTCCAACCAAGTTCCCTTGCCCACCTACAATGATCCCCCCAAATACCATGTCTTTGGTGCATGCAAATTAAGTACCACCTGCCCCTAGCATTCAGCCACGAAGCCCACTAAGGAATGCCCATCACCTCAATATGCATATATAAAATAAGCCACGCTCACAACTTAGGCCCAAATAAATTAATAATAAAATAATCAAGGATCTAAAACAAGAGTTAAAACAATGTTACAACAACAAGGTTCCAAGCCCCTCCCTACACACCTTCCCCACTCATGGATTCATAGTCCCCTTTCTTCTCAACATTCTCTCATCCACAACCAATGGTTATCTATTAATATTAAATTGTTGCGATTTCATTACAATCATTAGGCCCTTGGCCATAATGTTTTCTTGATTTGTATTACAAGACTGAGAAGCATGGGTGCTACAAAGAATCCCTGTCAATGTGAGTGAGATTATTTCTACGATGCCAAACTCAATCAACTCACAAGGGAAAACATGTCACAATCATGAATTGAACTTGGGTGGATAGGATAATAACTTATCCTCTTGACCACTAATAATAGACCCCATCGACTCTATCTTAAGATGTGTGTGTGCGCGCGCATATAATGATTTGATATTAAATTTTAATTATTTTGCAAATAATTGACTAGCTGCGAAGGACAAGTTAGAATATAAAGATTTCATGTCTCTTCCCCGTGCCGGGTTGGCCATCTGAGCTCTACATGTCTCTTCCTCGTGCCGGGTTGGCCTTGCATGAGGTGAATTTTTGTGAATAATGTACACAACCACACAGTTTTATTTTGCTTATATGTGTTTTATTCTTCTATGAATATTTAGCTCTTGAGAACTTCAGGAACATATTTGTTCTTAGATGGTCATGACCTTCAACAAAGGGCTCATAACTATTTTATCAATCGTGGAACCTCTATGCCTCTGATTTCTAGGTTAATTCTTAACCCCATTCCTTTTGGAATTTCATTGTTTGATGATATTATCTATCTCTTGTGTTATATAGTATTTTATCTAACCCTTTAACTTTTTGTTTTGGCAAGTCACATGTATGTACAAGATGGATTCCTTTTACAGGTCAACCCCTGCTCTACCAGACCCTTGTATTAATTTTCCTATTAGGCTTAGTAATTCTATGTTATGCTTATCGTATGCATGTTTTTCATCATAAATGCCATGGCTGGATAAACACTATGCCCTACAATGTAATGGGTTATCGGGATGATTCAAACAAACTGTAGTTTTGTCTCGTTGCATTGAATTGTCAAATTTAAAGCATCTTAAAGCTTTTTTTTGTCGTCTTGTTTTTCTGGCCACTTTCACAATGTTCAGTTTCATGGTCTACAGAATTTTGTCCCTTTCCTTCATCAATTCACAGATCTGCATTCAGATGATGGGTCAACATGAGTTTTGCTCTCTTTTTCTCCTTTATTGTAGGAAAACATTTACATAATCTTCTCCCATGCATCTTCTTCCTTGTTTTGGTTTTTGGTGACACTATCTTGCACAAGCTCGAGCTTCGAAAGGCTTAGACAAAATCCTTTCATGAATATCCATCCCACCTGTGCGTCCTGTTCTTTTGCCATATTATATGCACATAAAGGATCTCAATTAAATATCATATCATCATGCTAATTAACATGGGCAAGCAAAAACAGAGAAGTTTCGTCACCTTTGTAATTAAATCGGAAAATAAACAAACCTTTATTATTTTTTCAAATTGATAAGTTCCATTCCATTGTATTTATTTCCATTTTTTATGTAAATTTAAAGTATATTCTCATAATGTAAATTTCAAGTATAGTCTCACTTATTTATTTATTTATAATCAGATTGATACACAATTATGCACATATTATATGCATCCTGTTCTTTTGCCATATTATATGGACATAAAGGATCTTCATTAAATCTTATATCATCGTGGGCAAAGAAAAATAGAGAAGTTTCCTCAACTTTGTAATTAAATCAGAAAATGAACAAACCTTTATGGCGAGAAAACTCCTTGATGTTATATGTGAAGCTTCCCAAAACAACTAATTCAACATTAAAGTGCCCAAACATTGAGCATCCATCTCAGGATTCTTTTCACTATATTCCTATTCAACTTAAAACAGAAAATGCATAATGTTTTTGGTGATTTTCTTTTGAAAGCAACTTGAGTTTTTTGCAATATTTTTTTATTTATTTATCAAATTTATTACTAGCATTTGCCTCTTGAGAGGCAAAAATGAATGCCGGTAGGGAAAAAGGAAAGTTAGAAGGAACAAAAACATAGGCTGAAGCACTGAAGGATACTCGTAGGAACATTAAAGAGTGTGATTGCATGGACCTTCTGATGCGTGGGGATGGAGTGTCTAGGAGCTGCGCTTCACTTGAAGCTACTATGTATTATATTTTCTATCCTGTGCTAAGAAGTCTTCCTGGGCATCGAATGAACGACCACAAAGTCCAATCTATGGTTGAGATGATGGTGGATGTATATTTGCATTGGCATTAATGCTATCAATGATGAATGCTCTATCTTGCTAAAGCAACCAGTGAAGAATAGCGTGGATCTTTGAATGTTGAATGATCTACTTCTTGTTGTTCACATTATTGCCACATGCTCTTGTTTTAGTGATATCAGAGTAAAAATGCTTCCTTGAATGTGTAAGTTGTCAATGGTTTGTATTGGTGAGTTGTTGTGTGCACATTTCCTTCTATTTCTTAATAGAAACAATCAAATCCAAGAGTTGAGGAAGGCCAATGTTCCATAAAGCAATTGCCCCCATGAGGGGCAAAAGGAACGCGAGTGGAAAAGAACATAAAGAAGGAAAAACACTTATCCTAAATTAGTGGTAGAAGGTTCAATAAAGTAAATTTTAATTAGTGGATCACTTCAACATATGTACCATTGGATTAGTATTCCTTATGAAATTCACTATTTTGCTATATCCCATTCAGGTTCATTTTTTTTCAATTCGTTGTGACATTTGAATCAAATTTCCATGGAATATTAGACCTTTAAGGACCATTTGGCCAAGCACTTCAACATGTCAAAAGACTTTGGAATATGAGTTTTAATGTATAACTTAAATATTGAATAAATAATCATAACATGAGATTATAATGAAAATGACTAAGAGAGACACCCTTCAAATGAATGAACAACTCAAGTAACAAGTAGCATATCCAATAACAACCTCATAGGATTAAATGAGCCATTAATATATACAACATCAAAACTTTTATTACAATATAGAACTTAACAATATTGAAGATTACATCAAGGGCTAACGAGGGTTGAAAACCTCACACTTAGTCCCTTCTCATATGCAAAGACTAATCAATAAAAACATTAGCCACTCTGGTATAATAACATAATCATCCAAAAGAAAAGACATGGATGATGGAAGCCTCACATATACTTTTGTTGATACCTTTACTTCCTCTTTTTAAATGTTTAAATAGTTGAAATACAATGTAGATTTAAACTTGATAATTATAAATATTAAATATTAATTTTATTTAAAATATTAATTTTATTTAAAATATCAATTTTAACAATTTTGTTTAGAATTTATCTAAAAATATAAAACTGAAATTGATAATCACAAATAAAGATAGTTCACCTCTTATAATAATATAAAAGCTATATTCTTAAGCACAAATAAAATAGTTTCAAATGAGACTCTAGCATTGAAAGGTTTGACCCTAGCGCAGTTGACCTGATTTCATAATATGATTGTATGGTGGCTTTTGTGACAACCTTCATAAAGCCTAGATCTGCAAAGAAAAGAGTGATGTCAGCAATATACCATGGAGAATACTTATGACTCAGTTTGACCTTTCTTTATTGGTCACAGGTCATACAAATAGGAGTGAATGGTAAAGGAAGGTGGCACTTTTTATCGTCGCATTGGTATGGAGGGTTCATATAGAGTTTTATTGGTTTTCTTTTTGCAGGCAATGGAATGGATCTCTCCTAAAAAAGTAAAACATAAAAATTTATAAGTTTTTGTTTAATTTAATTTTAAAATTTTAAATATGAATGGTTTAAAAATATTCTCAAAGTAAAAAATTCTTACTCGCATTACGTAGTAAACATGTGTGATCTCATGTTGTTTTTTATATTCATGCTTTGATTCTCATCTTTTTTTTTATAGAATTTCATGTTGTTTTTATATTCAACGTTGATTCTCATATTTTGTATAGAATTGATATATGATGATTTTTATATTTTTATTATTATTTATTTAACAATTTTATCTTCGAGTTATTGAAATTGTAGATATAAGCTTTTTTTTTTGCTTAACAATTTTATTTTCAAGGTATTTAAAGTATAGATATGAGCTATTAAAATTGCATAATTCTAATAAAATATACACTAAATCTATTTCTATTTCTACAATAAAAATGTTTGAATAATAAAAAATAAATAGTAAAAAAATGAAAACTAAAAAAAACAAATTATTTCATGCAATTTATCCAATGATCACTGGAAAAACCCAAATCTCCATTTTTTCCACACTTTGTCAAAAACACCATGTGTGAGTTAAGTATGAACATGATGCCCAGTTAGCTTGCTTCAACAATAACGAGTTCAATTGACTTAACAATTCTCCTTCCAAAGAGATATTTTCCATTTATAGGCTTCCACAAGACAAAAAATGGCCCAAGCTTTGCTTTCACCATGACACCATGTTATGGGTTTTAGATTGAATCAACGTGTGTCTTTGCATCCTTGTGTGAATTTCCATTTGTGAAGGGCTTTTGATCATTTGAGAAAAATTGCATTTGTGTGAATTTCCATTTTAATATCGGAGTTAATCAAGGTTTCCCCCTCTCCCCCACCCTTTTTGGTTTCTACATCGATAAGCTATAGGAGTGTTTAGAAGAAGCAGGCTGCGCCGACACATTCTTAGCTAGGATAGTAATCATCCTCTCGCTCTATGCAGACGATATTGTCTTCATGGAAATGTGTCACTCTGATCTCGACAAACAATTAAGGATTCTCAATTTTTTTTGTTCTACTATGGGTATGACTATTAATACTGAAAAGGCTAAAGTTATGATTATAAAATCCGAGAAAGACACTTCAGCCATCTTTTCTTACGACAAAGGAAAGCTAGAGGAAGTAACTTCTTACAAGTATCTCGGTATTGATATCCATCACAAGCTCAAATGGAACTATAGTATTGAGAAAAGAATCAATGGTGGTTGGAAAGTTTACTTTGGCCTCGAAAAAAATTGTAAGTAAGCCAACCTTGTTATTTTGGATAAAAATAAATTTATCTTCGAAACTCTTATCATTTCCGTTATCTTATATGGTTGTGAATTTTGGGGATGCATAATTTCTAGGGATTCTTGGAGAAAGATTGAACAAATCCAGAAGCGTTTCATAACTTATAACCTCAAAATTAAAAGTAATACGCCTTACCCTATTCTCCTTATTGAAGTAGGTCTTCCCCCCAATTGAGAGCAGAGCCATGATTAGATACCTAATGTACAAGAACAAGATAAATAATATGGGAAATGAGAGACTTCCTAAAATTGCTTTAAATTCAAGCCAAAACCACATGCACCTTAAACGAGGTTGGTATAAAGATACCAGGTCCTAGTTAAACCACTAAGGCATTAATGAAATTGACACTTTACAGGATATAACAATTAGGAAATATGAAATATAAAATTTAGGAAAAGATAATGTAATATTATATTTCATGATTTATTTTTTTATGATGACATGAACCCGAGGAAATACAAAGTAAGATCATGTTTCATAATTTATTAATGGAAAAAGTTAATGTATGGTTTACATTTCATAACTCTCTATGACATGGTTTGAAAAGATAGATGTATTGTTACATTTTATAATGCATTTATGTAATAATATAAACTTTAGAAAAAGTTAATATTATATTTATATATTCTTTTATAAGGATATGAAATTGATGAAATACCAAGTAATATTATGTTTCATATTTCTTTAATGGAATAACAAGGAGTAAAGGGAAGGCTAATACCTTAATTTTATTTTATGATTATTTATGGGATAGTATGAAAAGATATTGAAATAAAATTTATTTTATTTTTAAGTAAAATTAAATAAAAATATATATTTTTAAATATTTTATTAAATTAATTAAAAAATTAACTTAAATTATTTTAATAACAAATAATAATAATAATATATAATTTTTTTGAACATATAATTTTTTTATTTTATTTTTATCTTTTATGTATAATAAAATCATTTAATTTAGTTTTTAACCAGCATAGATCCAAATTCTAGGCTCTATCAAGCGTCGAGAGGGATCAAATCTCCTGAGGTGCAAACCTTCGCTCAGGTATTGCATTCAAGGAGATATTCAATGAGAGCTAGTAAAAATAAATTACTATAGCTAACATAAGAAATAAAAATTACACGATCTCTCTCATATTTACTTTTTACTTTGTATTATTCTTTTTTGTTTATGGCCGACATAATATTTATTACTTTTTACTTTGTATTATTCTTTTTTGTTTACTTTGTATTATTTTGTTACTTGAAAAACACTCGACAAAGTTACAAGATCTCCCTCATATTTACTTTTTACTTTGTATTATTCTTTTTTTGTTTATGGCCGATGTTAACACTATTTTATGTTCATGGGGGCTGGTATTATCACCTTATAAATTTTGAAAGAAAAATCCACAGGTCCTTAGTAATTTCGGGGTTTGATTCATTTGATAAGGAGTTTTTTATTTTGTTCTCAGGTGCAAAAATATAAAAATTTTGGCATTTTAAAACCTAATTCAAATGTTCATTATTATTGGTTGATTTTTAGCAAAAATATTGGGTTTTGACACCAATCTCCAGTTATTTGCTAAACTCCACAAGCGACACACACAATGCTGAGCATATGACCAAATCCAAGAAACCTAGCACACAAGTGCCAAACTCCAATGTCAAAGCCTTGGGCTCACTTCATCGAAATATTGTAGGAGCCGTGATATATATAACTTCTGCCATGTGTTTTTGCGGGGTAAATGTGGGATAAATACCCATAAGGTAAAACGACATAAAGTGCAAAGAAACCACGATTAAAGTGCACATCCGTCAATTCTTTTGGTGATGTGTGAAGGATCTCCACTACTTGTCGATGCAGCATGCAGATTTCAGTCAGGCGTTCAGCAAGAATAATGAAATGTAAATATGGTGAAATGACGAAAGAGTTTGTGTATCCATATCAAAACCAAGGTGACTTTGACATTGTTTGCAGCGACTGAGACAGAATTTAGACTCCTGAACAGTTTAGGCAACCGGATGAAAATATATTGAAAATCTTGATTTAGATGATCTTGTTTTCATTGGTGGGGATGATTCAAATACAAATGTTTGTCTTCTTAAATAAATTAAGGGATAAAAACTTAAAACACGGGTGATTGGCTGTCCAAAAGCAATTGATGGTGATCTTAAGTCTAAAGAAGTTCCAACAAGTTTTGGGTTTGACGCAACTTGAAAGATTTATGCAGAGATGATAAGGAATGTGGTCCACGTTTCACATTAAAGTTGCTTAGTTTGCAGCATGGAACATTTGATACAAAAGGTGGAGAATATGAAAGAGTCCACAAGCCAGACATGGACACTAGTTGAAGAAGATTTTTCTTATGATCGTAAGATGTTTAGTTACATTGCTTCTTTCAAACAAGGTGTTTGTTGGAAGTTGCATATCACTAGTTAGTACTAATCTATATCTGAGAATGAATCGGATGTATTTTTGATAGAAGTTGATTAAGATCGTGGCTGAGATTAGGTAAATTTTTGTGAGAATCACTTATGAGGTAGCTGTGAAGAAACAAACTCTTAAAAGTGTCACAGGTTACATTACAAATGTGATTTGTAAACAAGCAGACCGTGGATACAATTATGGTGTTGTAGTTATACCAGAGGGTCTTATCGACTTCATTCCAGAGGTGCAACGGTTGATTACTGAGCTGAATAAGATTTTGGCCCATGATGTAATAGATGAAGGTGGCCTTTGGAAACAAAAACTGCAATCTCAATCCCAAACGCTTTTTGACTTATTGCGTGGAAGTATTCAGGAGCAATTGATGCTTGAAAGGGATCCTCATGGAAATGTGCAGGTCGCAAAAATAGAGATTAAAAAATGCTTATATCGATGTTTGAAACTGAATTGGAAAAAAGAATGGATGTTGCCCTCTTGGCTGATACAAATACTTTACTTTGTGAGATAATAATAAACAAGGGTAAATGCTGCGACCATCTTTTTGTAGCCGAGGAAGAGACTATTGGGGTTGGCACCGTTGTTTTTACCACCTTTAGTTGATATAATTTGCACATATGATCCTGGTGTCCAAAGCACAACCGTTTGATGAAGATAAAGAAGAAATCGACGGCTCATGATGTATTCCACACGGTCTACATGCTCGAGAGATAGAAAAATTAGTGGTTGCGGAATATAAACAACCATCGCACGTGTCCATTCTTGATACATCCACATGTGGGAAAGATGGTATTGGAAACCATCCAAAGGCCATGCGGAACCACCCTTTGCACGTGCGAAAAGACCATTTCCAAAAGTTATTTATTAGGTTAAATAATGCATTGTTTTTGTTATTTGCTCAATGGTTACAAATAATGAGGAACGCGATGGGAAAATAGAAAGCTTTGCATAAATTGATATTACATTCATAAAATGGTCAAAGATTGAAATAGACGGGTGCAAAGGGATGAAACAAAAATAAATAACGTCGCCCATATATTTTCTCACAAGGTTGGCACATAACCGACTGACAGTTAAAGAATAGGAGCACAGGTGGCAGGATAAATCAAATTTCCAGGTACTGAAATAGTCAGAAACTCAGCTCGTCTCCAGAATACTCGACAGGTGGAAAATGAAGACATTTTAAGTCCTGAAAATGCTGTGTGTTCTTATAGGGGTTGGTTTTGTGGTGTTTTCTGGCTATTGGAATCCAATTTAGCTGCCTTTGCGGAGATGGCCACACCAAGGCAGCACATTGAAGAGATTAGGAAGACCAAGTTTAAAGATAACCCTCTTACAGAAGAATTGCACCAAGCAGTCAAACTTTTGTTTGCGGAATTATACACCAAAGATGTGCATTTTGTTATGGAGCTAATTCAGGTAACTCAACAATTGGATTGAAAGTATAAATCAGGTCAGTCTTCTTTGTTTCGTATTTCTATTGTCATGGTAATTCTGGTGGTTGTATTTTTCGCCGATCGTCGACCCGTTTCAGCGCAGAATTAACAAAATATCGGTGACTGTTTCGAGCAAAAAATAACAATTCTTTGCCGATCGTTGACCCGTTTCGGCGCAAAATTAACAACATTTCGACAACTGTTTCGCCCATCGCTGACCCGTTTCGGCACAGAATTAACAAAATTTTGGCGACTGGCGACTGTTTTGAGCAAAAAATAACAATTCTTTGCCGAACCCCGACCCGTTTCTTTGCAAAATTAACAACATTTCGACGACCGTTTCACCCATCGCTGACCCATTTCGGCGCAGAATTAACAAAATTTTGGGGACCCGCGATGGCCCTTTCACGCCGACCAGCGACCGACGATGAGTGCGACTCGCGACCAGCGACCGAGCTACCTCCTCGACCGACGACCAGCAGTGCGATGCAGATGAGATAAATGGTGCGTTGTTTATATAGGCGGCGTTGGGTGTTCCATCCCTCACACTGAATTATTGCTACATCATCTGTAATCCTTGCATAAACGGATTCAAAATGAACAACAATATAAATATTTCTATCTTTGAATATACTTCCGAACACAATAATTTATTAACCAAAAGTTCCAACACAGAGCTGCTGTTAACACTCAATAAATTTTGTGCTTAAATTTCTTCTGACAGCATTGACGATGCAAAATATAAGATTTTTCATGGTGGAGGTTTCAAAAATTAGCTGAAGAAGAGGTATCTCTCCTCGGGTGTAGACACCAAGGTTGTAGAAGGAAGAAGAAGTTCTATATGTTCGAGAACTCAACCTTTGAATTTTTATGAAAGACCTAGAGGATTTTTAAAACCTAAGCCTAAAGGGAGAAAGGCTTTAAAGTTTTCATGAATAAGCCAAAGTCAAAAACTTTATGAAGGTTTGATTTTTTAACACCTTTTAGCCCAAGTGTCAACTTTATAAAAAATGGTATGGCTGAAGTTTTAAAATTTAGTGTTTTATGACTTAAAGTTCGTTGCATTTTTTGGTTTGGGCCAAATGGTCTAATAAATTTGGAACAAAAGGTTTATATCCCGACACAGAGGGTTTCACCTTGGGACCAAGCGCTGAGCCAAGAGGGCCGCCACATATCTTCTACCATCCAAGTGCCAAGGCTTAAAGCCTTCCTTTCATTTGTTACTTGGGATATAGTGAAAGCATTGAGATAAATAATGAATAAGAACAAATCATGTGCTTTGCATGTGGGACAAACCCCTAGAAACAAAATAAAAGAAGAAGTGACGATCGGGTCATTGAAACGTGCAACGGGACTATGGTAAGATCGACGGTGCAGCGTTGAGAAGCCAGATCGATGGTCCACATTGACACCCGCATTGCCAAAGAGCTCGAGAGATAAGTAATAAAGCCGACGCGGAAAAGAAACCACCTTCGTACGTGTCACTCTCCAAGTCATCTGCATATGTAAAAATGGTATTGAAGACTACTCAATGGACCATGCGATACCACCTTGGGCAATGAAAACCGCTTACGAGACTATAAAAAAAAAAACTCGCCCCATTCTTAGCAATTCATTATTCTTTGACTTATTGTCCATTTCTCGAAATCCTAAAACCATTTATCTGTAGATAGAAGAAGAAACAAATATCAAATATGTGCTAGGCCTACGTGTGAGGGATGATAGATATTTTCTTCACGACATATCGGCCAAATACAATACAAGTTTATGAGTAATGAAAGTTGAGCGAGCCTGTCGACTCTCTCTCAAACGCTGTTCCTAGCATGGGGTCCCATCTCTTTCTTATCCATACTCAGTAGCGCTTAAGCCTATGGTGCCTCAGTCACTAAAGGAGAAATATTAGGGTTTCCAGAACGATAACTTCAAAGCAAAGGTTTTCAGGATAAAACTCATCATGTGGCCACCGTAGCACCTGCCTGTGATTCAAGCATGAAATTGGGTCACCAATTACATATTCTCAGATGAATAAAATGCTATAGGTTTGAAGGCATGAGGAGATAAAGTATCACTAGATTTTGGGTTTTCATTAGGGTTCATTTTGACTAAATGCCATTAAATCTAGATATCACGACTTGCAAGGCTACATGGAAATTGTTGGCTACTTGCAACTTGAAATCTCGCAGTGCACAGTGAAGTCATGGAACCGTTAACTTTTAGGCTCGTAGTCAGTGAAGAGAGGACTGATTATTGTAGCTGGGAGGAGTCCAAAATCAACCCTAGCCCTCTATTCTCCATTTAATTTGAGAAAAGTACAGTAAAAAAAAGAGCCCATGGACAGTGCATTTAGAGAAGATCTAATGAAATCATCTCTCAACAGTATTTGTTTTGTGTTGGCTACACCTGCTACACGTCTTCTAATATTCATTTGTTTCATATTCCAACAGAGAGTAGACCGCAACGACAACTTTTTCAGATGTTACAAATTGCAGGTCTTGGAACTCGTGGTGGCCATGGGAAATATTGTTTCAGTCAAATACACATGGTGCCACTCTTTGAAATTGTTTTGAACGAGAGAAATAAGTGCCATTAATTTCGATTTTGTTTAATATTAAATTCTTGCAGCATATGTACAAAATGGATATGGAGATGAAACGTTGAAAGCTGTTTGGGAAAACGCAATTTGAGAATGTAAAGTTTGAAGCTTAAATGACAAGTATCATTTTATTATTCACAAAATAATTGCGTCAGAAGGTCTTTCAATCTTCCAAATTGAGCAAATTGCCAAAAGAGGATAGATACCAATCTCAACACATGCCGAACGTCGAGTTTTGAAGCACCAATGGAAAAGTTGTTTACCCAACCTTTCGCAGAAAAATGAAATAGAATTTGAGAATGAAGTAGTACATGAAGATCCAGATTTCTAGGCAACTTAATTAGTCAACAGAAGCTCATCTCCAAGATACTCGACAGGTGGAAAACAAGTGGCAGTTGAAAGAGTACAAGTGGCAGTTGAAAGAGCTAACTGATAAAAGAAAGACAACCGTGAAGGTAAACGACATATGCCAATGAAGATCGTTGTCGCAGCCTAAAAACATATCGCTGGAAACTCGCTAGAATGCAGCGACGCGTTGCCAGGAGCAGGTCGGGAGAAGCATAGCCTTCCACGTGGCACGATTCCATTGGCTCTAAGAGCGAGGAATCTTGCTGATGTGGAAGTAATGCTTCTCCATGGTGAACGCCTACGGCATAAATATTAAGCATCCATCGCACGATTCTTTTCATTGTATTCCTATTCAACTAAAAACGAAAAATGCATAGTGTTTTTGGTGATTTTCTTTTGAAAGTAACTTGAGTTCTTTGCAATCATTTTTTATTTATTTATCAAATTTATCAATGGCGTTAATTTCAAGTTACTTCTCATGATCTTTTGGCATTAAATTTTTTATATACAAGAGTAATCTTCAACACATTTCAAAATATTCTTTTTCTCCCTTTGGGTTGTTAACAGGCAAGGAACCATGCCGATAAGTTTTGTTGAATATGCTGTGACGAGGAATTGATCTTTCATCGAAATCTACATTCAATGAACACAAATATGCCTTCAATTACCTTTCATTCAAGCTTGACTTCATAGTAGTGGGCACACTTATATTTGGAAAACGCATAAGCATATGGATATGCACCTATCTTATGTGCGACTTGGGGATCGAAGGTCACCCATAAGTTAGTTTGTACACACCATTGCTTAGTTTTGAGGTTATTAGTTTGTTGACAATGTTGGAGGTTGAATTCTATACTTGTATTAATGTCTACTCAATCATAATCACTTATGGGCGAAGGGTTTACAATATAGATACTCAGTTTCAGATCCTATGTTTTGACAATTTCAATTTGAGGAAACACTTTATGGTACTCTATTGCATTATGCTAGTCTTGTTTGGTTAAGAAGCATTTTGTAAACAAATACAGACTCAAACGGTTTGGACGCTAATAGAGTGAAGCTTAGTAAATATAAATACTTATACTTTCTACTACAATAATCCATGGCCAATTTGCAAAGTTTTTGTTATTTAATTAATGTTTACAACTACCATCATCATTCTATATATATCTGCATCACTATTGAGCTTGCAATATAACACCATTTTTATTATTTTGTATTGATTAAAAGGAGGTGAATTCTTTGAATTAGTAACCCTAGAGTGCATAAATTTTTACATGGCACATTATAATTATTACAATGAAGTACAGTGGAATGATTCTACATGCAATGTTAATTCTCAAGTACTCTTCGAAGCCATATAACCTTACATGTGCCATTCATTAGCACTATGTACTCACATCTATAGATGAAACTGCAATTGCATGCTACTTTTATTGTTCGAGAAACAAGACTTTATCCCAGGCTAAACGTATACCTTGAAGTAGACTTCATGTAATATTGTGAACTTGCCTAATAAGAATTTGTACACAATCAAGATAAAAGCTAATATCTCAATTATAATTGTCACTATAATCAGTGGTTGTTTTCACATGTGTTAGTATTCTTTTTGCAACATTATAGTTAATGGTCTTGGTGCAATAAATTAAGCTTGCCCTTGTGGTCACTGAAAAATTAAAATATAGTCCGGTGATAGTCAAGTATATTTAACTTGCAACAATTCGTATATTAAAAGTCTTAGTCACTAGTTTGGATGTATCCTCCATTGATATCTTTAAAACTATCGTCATTGCTGTAGAGGCAAACTTACAATTCATAATCTTAAATCTTTGAAATAGCTTAAAATCCCAGTTGAATACATTGCATTCTTTTTTCCACCCCTCTAGGAAATAATGCACAAGGCCAAAATCTTCATATTGGAAGTGTCGCGAAGGTTTTATTCACTTAATATCATGGCACCCATTCGACTTTTTAATCTAATATGTTTTAGATATTCTTCTATTTTTGTATACTTTAATTCATATAGCCTTTGCCAATTTGTAAACACGATTAAACCCTTTTTCATTTTAAAACACAATTAAACCTTTTTTAGTTTAAAACCCTTAAACAAGTACTTTTAACCACTCTATTAGCTATACTTTAATTCATATAACCTTTGCCAACTTGTAAACACGATTAAACCCTTTTTCATTTTAAAACACGATTAAACCTTTTTTCATTTTAAAACCTTTAAACAAGTGCTTTTAACCACGTGGTTAGTCGAATGGCAAGGAATAAGCAAACCCACAACTAATTAATCTTGTTTAAACAAAGATTTATGACATTTGCCATATTTTTGTGTATGTAAAATGTTGTAAAGTTATTTTATTTGAATTCAACAATATATATGATGTATAAACCATGTTGATATTAGATATATTATTTTAAAATATTATATATTTTATAAATTTGTATAAATAAAAATTGAAAAAAAGGTGAATACTATTTTTTTACTTGGATCCATCCATCGATCCACTTTTAAATCTCAACGAGATATGGACATATAAAGACACTATGTGAAAAGGGCTACATAACGCCTATGATTCTTAGGGATCTAGTGAGCCCAATTCGTCATGAATATTAGGAAGCTCAACCAAATATTGCTTCAAGATTTACGCTTGTTGAAGCATCTTATTGCCCTCAACAAAGAGTAAGATAAAGTTATCGGATGCTCAACCAAAGATTGTTTCAAGATTTATGCTTGGAGAAGCATCTTATAGCCCTCAACAAAGAGTAAGATAAAGTTAAAGGGGCGAGGATCTCTCTTAAACAAGGTGTCCAATTTGTATTATCATTGATTGCTTTTTCTTATTCAAACTAATTGCTAATGGGTGGGTACAATGATAACAAATTTATGAGATAAAGTTAAAGGGGCGAGGATCTCTCTTCTACAAGGTGTCCAATTTTTTTTTCTCATTGTTTGCTTTTTCTTATTCAAACTAATTGATAAGGGGTGGGTACACTGATAACAAATTTATGGGACAATATAAATCACCAATTAATTAAGGTTTAAAATATATATTTAAGAAAGATATGATGATATGATATAATTAAGTTAATTTATAGTTTTCAATTTTACTTGGGTTTAGTTCATTGATTGTTGTCAATATTTATGGGGATTTGGCTATTTATTATGTGCTAGCAAAGGCATAGTTCAAATCCTCCTAGGTTAGGCACTTTACTCTAAGTTAACAAGCTAACTAGGAATGCAATCTATGCATGTAGGGAAGCATCTCTTGGGTTTCCTTATGAGGTTTCCTTTGGGAAAAAAATAATTTGCTTCCAGGTAATATATCTTGTTGGAAACCTCCAGGGCACTTCCTCTTAGTTTGAGGATGGTAACTAGGGTAAACCCTAGATTCTTTAGAGCATAAGGATGGGACAACAATTCATGAATAAATCATTTGTAACTCATCAAGAATTGTCTCAATAAGATCAAACATGTCACAAAATGGGATTTGAAACTGGGCAGGGAGGGTAACAACTTTACTCACAACCATGAGCTACACCCAATTGACATAGGAAAGAACAATATCCCCAAAGTTTAGTTCATTTGGTTGAACCATCCACCCAAAGCCTGATGTTGATGAGGAAACCTTAGATTACAGGTTCAAATCTAGTCGAGTCCCTCAAGAATCACTAATTGCTATTGGGGATAGCAGTTGAGGCACCCTCCATCCATATATTACAGGAAAGAGGGGGGATCCTACAAGGTTTTCATTAAGATTTTCTTTCGCAATTTTATACTTTTGTTTTTTTTTTAATTATGGGGATGGAATAATGGTTGTAGAGAAATATAAAATAATTCAGTTCAATAGTTAGAAGCTTTATTTTGATTTTTGGGTTTGTAATGATAATTAAAAGCATATATCGAGCGTAACTGAAGAGTCTAGCTCAAGGTAGGACCAAGTGTCAGATGAGCTAGAATGCAAAGGCTCCAAACAATTTGTAGACTTGTGAATATATTCATTCTCATCAAAGACAACTAGACTCTACATCATCATGTCGAGTACGGAATGAGAATGAACAATGCAATTTAGAAATAGTGGTCATGGAGGTGATTTCAACACTTCTCATGGTTATAATAAAAATAATGATAACAATAAGCAACATGCAAGTGCAATTCCCTACATCATCATAAAAACACGATGGACCTCTATGATGTCAATGGACATCATCTATTTGATTTTGATATGACGTATAGTAATGCGCATGAATGGGCATATTACATCTCAAAAACATTTATCACGAGTTGAAGAAACTCAATGAGATTTTTCATGGATGGAATAATAAACATAAATTAGATAGTGGGGATGCTTGCAAAGATTTGTTGAAGGATTCTATGGATTTGGAGGAGTCTCTGCAAAAGCTTGTCCAATTTCAAAATGTCATTGGATCAAGTCTTATATCTCTTTGAGGCCCAAGGAAGTTAGTTGATCTTGATGAATTGTTTCCATATATCCACATAGACACTTTTATAAGTCGACACTTTATTGCATCTCTTTTGTACAAATTGGAAAATGGGATGCACAATGGCTTTTCTAGCAACCAATGGCTCCGATACCACTCTGTCACGCCCCCATCCATTGATCTAACCAATGGAAGGAGAGATTTACGAATTCTAGAATTTTAAATTTCGCCCCATAACCATATTACGAATTCATAAACAATAAAATACATGTGCAAATGTATAATTGTAAAAACACAACAAAAATTAATTTCTATCCACATGCATATATAAGCATATTCATCATAGGCATAAAATAAAATCATTGCACATCCAAATACAAAGAGAATAGTTATCTTTAAACAAAGAAGATTCAATCAACTCGTTGTATAAGAGTGATTTCCATCCAATCGTACATACTTTGTCCAACGTATACTCTTTATGCTTAGAAGCCACCCCCAAGCTGGGTTATGAGGACTTCAGGGCGAAGGGAAAACCTGCAACCTTCTCTCTCTCGGCCCATAACCCATTATGCTCTCACTACTTAGTCAAATGCCCATCCAAAGCTCTACAAGAATCTCAATTAGCCATCACAGCCATGGTGCTCCTTCCAATTGCCCCACACAACACAAGGAATGAATTTCCCTTCACTGATCCACAGTTCCCTTAGGAAATCCAACATTTTACAGTGCTTACCAATGTGTGCAATAAAATTCCAACATGTTGTATGTTGTTGTTGGAGAACCTCCTGTATTGTTATGTCATGACTTCTCAAGCATGCAGAAGTAACACAACTCAATGGGCAAAGGGTTACTATCTTTCCCAGCCTCTGTGCTCACCTACAACCATATCTTCTCCCCTCAATTTGTAGCTTTGTTTCCAAATTCAAATTTATGGTTAGAGTGTGATAATTGGTAGTGGTAATTGGATGAAAAACAAAAGCAAGAGGCATGTGTCTTGTCCAAGTTGCTCTAAAAATATACATAATAAAAAATGGATAATAGACTCCAAAGGAGATGAGAGAATGGTGGAAGAGACAACTGACATAACTTCTGAACATAAAAGAAAGGACTCCTACAACTAACATAACTGTCAAAAATTACATTCACCCCCTCTGCTTCCATAACTACATGAGGTGACCTTTCCCACCAACCTCACACATGCATTCAATGATTGGATTTAATAGTCAAAAGGAAGCAATTGGCTCATCTAAGGTACATGGCAGTAATTGGGTGAATTCTAAGGTTGACACTTGGTAATAGAGGATTTAAGCTCCTATAGGTCCCCTTTCCTCTTCCCCTCAAGTGGAATCATAACCCCTCTAGTGCTCTTTACACAACCATCTTGGACCATTAATATTATTTTTCAACATCATATTTACCTAGAATTTACGTCATCACGATAAGCCAACCACATTGTCAATATAGAGATATTTAGATTGTATATGCCTAGCCATTCACTAGTCGGACCTTGGCCTTGAGCTCCACTAGGAATCCATACTAGCATATTTACATCATTTTACATAATCTAATTCAATATATTACAATGGTCAAACTGGGGGTATTACAATCCCCTCCCCCTTGAAATAACACCATCCTCGATGTTCTTTTTATTTTCAACAAGGTTCTGTGTCCTTCTTTTCAACTGCATTTGCAATGCCTTTCTCTTCAAGGCCACTTTATCTTGTTGCTAGCTATCTTGAAAAACATCTAAGGCCTTTGGCATTTCATCACGTACCTAATACAATCATCAAAGGAAAAACATGCTTGTCGTAACCATTTTAAGTAACACTTGATCCATTAACAAAGATTCAAGTTTCATAACCGAACCATTCATACCACAAGATAAAGCATGCAATAATCCCAATACTTATTTGTATGAACATATATTTGCTCCATATGTTTTCCATGGGTGAGATCCAACTTACTATCTTCTTTGACACACCTAAGGTATCTACATATACCTCTAATGCCTTCTTGATCCCAACTAGTATAACATGAATATCTCACCTGGATTCATTCAAGTTTCATCTTCCTTGCAGTCATCACCATTCAGGCATACTACTTTTACCAATTTGCAACATTATATGCATGCACAAACATATCCACATGTACTATGCATTATCTCCTAATATGCCCACTAGTGCATATGCATTCCAGCTATCTAATCTCTTGTGTTTCCAACATTCCTATGCCATGATCTCATGTGTGTAAAAATTGTAAAATAAAAAAATAACAACAAGAGAAGAGTTAAGGAATTCTCCCTCTCTAACTCCTGCATTTCATAGCTAGTCCAATTCATGGCCTCCCTATCAAGCACACGAGGGACCATTGGCTATGATTTTCTCACCTGGTAACAATTCAATACATAGACACATGTATAACATGTATACTTGCTACTTTCCTAGCATGCAATTCTTATGCTACCAGCATAGATCCATCTTAAAACTGTATCTATCAAGCATCGAGAGGGATCCAATTTCTTGAGGTGTATTTCTTTTTTTAAATTTAAACTCAAGAAATTTGATCTCTCTTGATTGATAGATCCGGGTTTAAGTTTTAAGTTTTTATTTTATAAACGAACATCTATTTTTTAATTACTTTTCATAATATTTTATTTTTATGAACCAACATGGATTTTTTTTTAAATACTTTCCATAATTTTTTATTTTATGAGCCGACATGATTTTTTTTAATTATTTTGTTACATCACAAGCGTTACAACATCTCCCCCATACTGGGCTGTAGAGCACCTCGTTTCATTCGATGCAATAAACAAAAATAGTTTAAGGTGAGAAATATCCCTCTTTGTCAATGTTGTCTTATGGAGACTGTTCTCCAATTTTTGCTACAACCATCTTATGTAGATTTCATTGTTGTAACAATAGCTCATTTCGCTCTATTCACATTTTTTTTCTACTCCAATCACTATGAACAAATCTAGCCAAGTCCACCTTTCCCTTTCTTGGACTTGCTGCAATTGATTCCATTCCAACTCCATATGGAGTCTTTTCAAGGTCCATTATATGTCCTTGTGCCTCATTCAACTAGACTTGCATTCCTTTCCCATGGAGATATTTTCCACAATTATGAACCACACACCATATTCACACACGAGAATGCCTCATTCCCTGATTGGCAGCGTTTGTAGGGCCACTCTATCACTATCATGAACCACACAACAGACCCACATACTGGAATGTCTTATTCTATTAGTGACAACTTCTAGGTGAATGGAGTTTCCTTACCCATTCTAATACCTACTCTTAAGTTAATGGTTCATATCTTGCAACTTCTCTCAGCATGCATGCATTTTCCCATATGGATGATTCACCCATCGCCCTTACAAGTTGCACATATTAATCAAGAGCTCATGTTAGTACCTAGGTCTACACTTAAGATTGTCTACATTTTTACCTTAAAAACCTTCAAAGTCAATCCTCCTTCTTTCCAATATTATTTCAAGATTTGATTTACCTAAAGCAATTTTTGCCAAAAGTATTTTGTTTTATGATGATTGTGCTATTCATGGTATTTATTTTCAAATTTTGATTATTAGTTTGTAAGGTGATAAGGTGGCACAAACTGTATCTCTTATTCTATTATTAATTATTGCGGGTATGATTGTTGATAAAATGGATTGGCTTTGGTTAAGTTGAGCATGAACGTGAGATAAGACTAAGAGGCTCATTGCACTGCCAAACTGCTAAAGAATTGCGCTACGAAACTGCCTGTAGGCGACTGTTTTAGTCATCATATTTCAGAGCATATTCACACAAAATCGTAAGGGATCGTTTGAAATGGTTAAACCCACTTCAGGAACGCGGCATATTACAAAAGCCTCTCTCATTTTTTACACAACTATCATGATTTGGGAGGTACGGGTGGCTTTTGAAAGCCTATTTTTTTCAGGATTTCACCTAATGAACATGTCCTTGATGCCAATAAGATCGGGATGCAACCTCCAACTAATCAAAGACCATTTTATCTCTTATGCGAATCATTCAAAGTCATCTTTATCATTTTCTGATTTTTGGAAATTTTAAACTTGAATTTATTTTGTATATTTGTAAAAGAAACTTGTTAAACATAGTTAAGTTGTGTTAAGGATTATTACTAAGCAGTTTAAATATTCTTAAAGCCTAGACTCGAGACTCATATGGTTTCAAACCTACTAGTTTTGATTTTTGAAATTTAGTTGTTAGTTAAGAAGGCAGTTTTGAAACTCTAAAGAAAAGGATCAAGAGGACATATATGTAGAGGGACTAGAAAGAAAAAGGGGGTTCGATTTTTTACATTAGTTTGTAGTACAGAGCTGGGAGAAATTGTAAGTTTTATCATACAGTAATAGATAGATATGTTTAGAATTCATTTACAATGAATACTTTGTGCCCCTTGTTGACTTTACTGCTGTTTTTCTATTGAAAGTGAAACTTATATGCACTCCATAATTATTTATTCTAGGTTTGAATGACTTTAAGCTTTGTTGTTCATTAAATTGAAAACATCCAGTTTTTCTTTCACTGCTTCAGATTGCAATGTTGTTATCAAATGAAGATCATGAATGCTTGAATGTCTATCTTATTTTATATGCTGAAATTCTGGCAGTAAATCAATGATTCAGTCCTCTGTATTGATGCTAGTAAAGCTTGAGAATATATGATACATTATTGTTATCTTTATATTATTTTCTCCAAGCCTCTCTAGACTAATATAATATTTAACCTTTTAAAAATCTTAAACCCAATCCAAATTTTAACCTAAACTCAAATGCTCTAGCTTTGCCCTGTAGCAGTATAGTGCAGACCTTAGGGACAACAACTCCCATGGTTCAATCTCTTATGGAATACAATATCCATCTCCAATAATCAAGAGCTCCCGTGACTCTTCCTTGCAATCCAAATTGCACATAACAACCACATAAATACCTTGAATGCATTCTTATCTAAGGCACTAATGTCTATTATTGGTATCTTTTTTAATTTCATGATTAGACATGGTTGTCACTCCTCAGTAGTGCATATGACCAATAATTACTCTCAATAAGGGCTTCGACAACCCTTCTATGCAATCCACATAGAGAATGCATGGCATACATTATGGCTAAGGAACACTCACTTCCTCTTAGTTCCCCTCTTTCATCGTGATGGTTTATAAAATACAATTTGCAAGAGTGTACTCTTAGTTCCTCTCTTTTATCAAGAGTGTTTATAAAATACAGTCTGCAATAATGTACTATTATCCATTCAACATGTTTTCCCACATGTTAACAAAAACCACCATAATACTATCACTTGATTATCCTTGCTCATCAACAAAATTATCATGCTACCAAGCATCCAACTCTACTTGGTTTAGTTATTCACATTGCCAGCGAACAAACAATTTTACCATGCTCGATTTCCTAGTTGTGACTCCTTTTTATTGTGAGAGCATCATTACCACGCTATGGGTATCATCATATTTACTCATTTTGCATCACTTTCATCTCTGGTACACTCCTACACCATTATATAAAATTTTCCCCAAAGTTTGGGTTACTTTGGAAGTCACCCACATTGAGAATTTCTTGTTCAGTCAAGCACGGAGGCTCTGTTATGCCCATTATTTGAAACAACTGGAAACCTATTTAAAAAATAAGAACCTTTTGTTTGATTCTCCTATAGTTTATCTTTCCAGTGACTATAACCAAGCTTGTTTTTTTATCTCATATCTAAAAGTTACAACCTTTCAAAATTGCTAATTTTGCCCAATTCTGTATTTTTCCTGCAGATGCATTTAGCTTCGAAGACCAACTTCAGCCACCTATAGAAGAAAATCTAAGGAGAACCATAATTTTTTATATATCGGGAACTAATAATACTCATGGTAATAATTACTCAACAACTTTCAAATCTTTGATCTAATGTGTAATCACATTTTATAGAATTATGGAATTGACTACTTTTAACTTTTGCATCTTTTATAGACTTGCAATTTTTCAGCAAAACTGGTTATCTCGCAACCTAAGCATTTCTTGGAAAACTTCCTCTTACCAAAGTTTTTTCATTTTGATGAGTAGGTAAAATGTCGAGTTCATAAATTTTCTTGGTCACTTTTACCTCCTCCAAGTTTTCCAAAATCACTAAAAAGTGCTCTAGAATAATATATTTTAGCATTCTTTCGCACCTTGGCTTCACACCTTTTGGAATTTAGCCACATGCTATCAGATTTATTTGCGTGTCTAGTCCATGACTTCACCATAACCATTTCGTGCCAAACAGGGCTCCCATCGGGCCTCTAGACACTAATATTTGAAAGTCTATTTCAATTTTTTTGTCAAATGTGAGCATAATAGGCCCATGCCCCTCACTGACAGTTCTATAGCCTTCGTCATTGGTGTCCAAACACCCCAGGTCTCATTGGATTCCGAGCTAAACTGATCATGTTATGTCTAAAACAATTTTCGGGCTTTGGACTTTTTTTTAGCTTTTTAACTTTTTCAACGACCTTCATCAGATCTCTTATATAAAGACTCTCCATGTCACCTAGTCCCGACCTCTCCAATGACCTGTCTCCGATGGCCGACATTCAATATAACATCGAAACTTCCCATAGGAATTCTAATATCATATCTATTTCTGATATCTCTGATGGTCAATATCTGATATAGTCGATATCAGACCTTCTCCATCTACCTTCCCACAAACCCCATCGTGTCAATCCCTGAAATGGTACTCCTGATACAAATCTCCTGACATGCTATCGGGGTAGGCCCATTGGCCTTTCCTGCAAACTCCATCACAACATTCTCCGATGAGGCATCTCAAATAGCACTAGCTTGATATGCCATCGACCCCACTTTATTGGGCCTGCCGTTGTTGTCTATGTCATGGACCTCTGATGCCACACTTCTAATACAATATTGGACTTGGTCCGTCGGACCCCTCCTCCGATCACTTTCCTACTTTCCTCCAATCACTTTCGTACCTTCCTCCAATCACTGTCGGACTTTCCTCCAATCACTTTTGGACCTTCCTCCAATCACTTTCGGACTTTCCTCCAATCACTTTTGGACCTTCCTCCAATCACTTTTGGACTTTCCTCCAACCACTCTCAGTTGGCTTTCTCGAAAACCTTGTTTCGGGTCTGACCACCTATGCATTCATCCAACGTGGCTGGTCAACATCATACCCCTTGTCCACATGGCACAGGTGGGGTCCATCTCAAATTTCCCAAAATTTTCACATTTTCATAAATATGCAAAATTTCAATTTCCTCCATTTCGAAAATATCTCTATTGCATAACATAACCAAAATTTGATCACTAATAACCCTGTTGGTTGTGGAACCTAAGCTTCCTGATTCAGAGGTCATGTTTTAGTCATGTTTGGATCCCATCCCATGACGGGGGGGTGGGGGGGGGGGATTGCACCTACTATAGTTGCCATGGGGGGTCCTTGTAAAATGTTGTAATTTCGTAGTCATGACTTGGTCAATAATGGGTGATTTATGGGCCCATGGTATTGGGTATCCCGTGGTATTTTCCCTTAGTAATCCCTCCTTAAAAGAAAGGCATTGTAATACGACTGTGCATTGTAGTATTGTAAAGATCTCTATGATTGTGTAAGAGAGACTATGAGAGAGTGAAGAGGAAGTTGCAACAGATGTGTTGCAGTCTGTATCCCTTCATTTGTTGTATATATTAATAAAAGGACTAGTAATTTCTCCGTGGACGTAGCGTAGATTGGGTGAACCACGTATATTGGTGTCTCTCTTGTATTGTGTTTTATTTTTGCATCTTATTTTATGTTATTGTTCTGCGATTTTGTTTTTTCTAACAAACCCTACAATTTGAAAATTTCCAAAATTTCCTTAACCCCATCTACCATTCTTACTGGTAGATCATAGATTTTAATTCATGGGCTTCATTAAACACCATTCGTTTACTACAACCATGATTTACATAGAAGTGTTTATCAACAATTCATGTGCAACTCATATTTTCTGTTTGTGACTATGGATTATGGCCCATACATCCCCAGTGTTGCAACCAATGGATTTGATACCACACTGTGACTTCCCTTTCCATGGATCCGACCAACAGAAGGGGATATTTACAAATTTCAGGCTTTAAATTTCACCCCATAGCTATATTACGAATTCATAAAAATAAAATGCGTGTGCAAATGTATAATTGTAAAAACACATCGGAAATGAATTCCTATCCACACACACGACATGTATATACAAACGTATTCATCACATGCATAAAATAAAATCATTGCACATCTAAATACAAAGAGAATACTTATCTTTAAACAAAGAAGATCCAAACAATTGGTTGTGTAGAAGTGATTTTCCACTCAACTGTAGGCACTTTGTCCAACATATACTCTTTCTGCTGAAACGCCACCCCAAAGCTGGGCTATGAGTCCACCAGGGCGAAGGGAACTCCTACAACCTTCTCTCTCTTAGCCCACAACTCATTATGCTCTCAATGCTTGGCCAAATGCTCATCCGGAGCTCTACAAGAATATTACTCAGCTGTCGCAGCCATGGCACTCATTCCAACTTCCCCACGCAACACAAGGAAGGCATTTCCCTTCATTGATCCACAATTCCCTTAGGAAATCCAACCCCTACAATGCTTACCAGTGTGTGCAGTAAGAGTCCAACCTTATGTATGTTGTTGGAGAACCTCTTGTAGTGTTATTTCATCACTTCTCAAGCATGTAGAAGTAGCAAAACTCAATGGGTAAAGGGTTCCTAGCTTGCCCATCCTCTATGCTAACCTACATCCATCTCTTTTTCCCTCAAATTCGCAACTCTATTTCTGAATTCAAATTTATGGGTAATGTAGAGTATGATAATTGGTAGTGGTAATGGGATGAACAATGTCAAAAGCATGATGTTTGTGTCTTGTCCAGGCTGTTGTAAAAATATGCTTAATGAAAAATGGATAATAGACTCCAAAGGAGATGAGAGAATGGTGAAGAGACAACTGATGTAACTTCCAAAAATAGAAGAAAGGACTCTTACAATTGACATAAATTCCATAAATTACATTCACCCTGATGCTTCCATAACTACATGAGGTGACCTTTCCCACCAACCTCACAGATGCATTCAATGATTGGATTCAATAATCAAAAGAAAGTAATTGTCTTATTTAAGGCACATGGCGATAATTGGGTGAGTTCTAAGGTTGACACTTGGCAATAGAGGATTTAATCTCCTGTAGGCCACCTTTCCTCTTCCCCTTTAGTGGAATCATATCCCCTCTAATGCTCTTTACACAACTATCTTGGACCATTAATATTATTTTTCAACATAATATTTACCTATACTTTACGTCATCATGACAAGCCCACCACATGGTCCATATAGAGATATTTATATCGTATATGCCTAGCCATTCACTAGTCAGGCCTTGGCCTTGAGCTCCGCTCTAGGAATCCATACTGGCACATTTACCTAATCTTACATGATCTAATTCAATATACTATAGGGGTCAAAGTGGGGGTATTATAGTGCATTGCTTAATTATGTCAGTGTATTGCTTATAATGTGTGTGGGTGCATCACTTATGTGTGTGAGTGTGTCATGTATGTGTTAATGCACCACTTTCGTGGGTGTGTGGGTAGTTTCATATGTTAGGTGCATCTTTTATTTTAAGTGTGTCGCTCATGTGTGTTAGTATGTCGCTTATGTGTGTGAGTGCACCACTTGTGTTAGTGAGTGTGTCACTTGTGCATGTTAATGAATCACTTATGCATGTAAGTCTACCACTCATGCATGAGTGCATCACTTATGTATGCCACTTATGTACACAGGTTGGATCCATGGGTTATCTTAGCAAACCTTCATCTCAATAACTAAGACATTGTTATATTACAAAAAATGTTATAACGCTAGAAAAATGTTAAGTTTGATGAAATATGAAAAACACCTTAGTTTCTACTCTTGTGGGGTCCTATATATGGGTGTGAACCCATTTCAAAACTACATCCTTGTAACGCTCGTCAAGGGCTTCCAATGATGGTACCAACAAGTTTATAAATGATTGTGAGTTGCATCATGATATAAGTGATAATCACCCTACCACGTGCTAATTACAATCATAAGGTAATTGGTAATGAACTAGGCCAACAATTGATAGTTCATAAGTTCAAATTTGTAATGAGGGCAATACATTACTATGATACACAAAATGGGATGCGTGACATTCATAATGGAATCCACAAACCAGGAATGGGACCCACGACCTTTTTTGGTGCCTTCTTGTGTTGTTTTATGTGTCCTATTTTTGCATACTTTTTCCTTGCAAAAAGAGACCCATATAGGAAACAAAATGAGATGCAAGAAGACGCTAAAAACAATAAAAGGGATGCGCAATCATGCAAAAATGGAACACAATCTCCACATTGGGAGATATGAAAAAGAGGATGCAAAACAAATGGGAAAAGGCACTAAAAATTAACAAATTCTTTTATGTCTTGAAAAAATAAAAATAAAACACATAAAAGTTCGCAAAAATAAGTGTGTTAGTAGATCATTAATTTTGGATATGTATTTACAAGGCTTCCTTGATGGAGTCAATGAATACTATATAAATGTAGTCATAGGTCAGGTATAGAGATTGTTGACATTGCCTAGGAAGAGTGTTTATAACGATATGGCCTTGTAAGGCAAACTTGTGTATATTCTGATTTCACACTTGAAGCATTGAATACCAGCATAGATCCATCTTAAACTTGTATCTACCAAGCACCGAGAGGGATCCAATTCCTTGAGGTGTATTTCTTTTTCTAAATTTAAACTCAATAAATTTGATCTCTCTTGATTGATAGATCAAGGTTTAAGTTTTAAGTTTTTATTTTATAAACTAACATTTTTTAAAAAATACTTTCCATAATTTTTTATTTTATGAGCCGACATGAATTATTTTAATTATTTTTTAATTGTTTTGTTAGGAACAAACGTTACAACATCTCCCCCATACTAGGTTGTAGAGCACCTCGCTTCTCTCAATGCAATAAAGTTTTTGTTTTTCTTGTTTTTCATGTTTTTCTTACTTGGAAAGAAATAGTTATGCTAGTATCGCATGAGGATAAATTTTCCACAATGCTGCTTGATGAAATTAACCTAAGTAATAATAACAACTAATTGTTCTTAGTGGATTTAAATTTTGGTTCAAAATCAAGCATGCAAAGAGCTTAAAGCAAGGCAAAAATATTTTTCCTAATATGGGTAATGAATTAAAAAAAATGCTATCAAACTCATAAAATCCTTCTTGCTACTAATCCTTAAAAACCCCAAACTAAGACAAAAATTAAGTTGACATCATTATTATTACCTTCTAAGTTATTCTTAAGTAACCATTTGTATAGTTTATTAGTCTTTTCTTGTTTTGTTTGTTTTGTTTTTTTCTCTTCGAATATGACAAAACCTATCATAACTTAGTTGTCAACTGACAGTGAGGATAACCATCATTAGATACTATCTCCGAATGCAGGATGACTCATCACCATTACTCAAGGAAAACCATGCCACCTGAGATGATCCACTACTAGTTTGTAAGAGAGTAGGCTTTTGCTTTTGCTTCGAGTCTTGGGTCATTATCTTGTTTCATTGCATCTGAGGATGAACTCTTAACCAATTAAAGGAAGTTTTGGGTCTTACTTGAAGCCCGAAAGGGTGGTTTCAACCCCCTATAGTATCACCAAGATACCTAGTATCCCACATTCTCCATCATCACCGAGACTAGGTAGAGGTCATGTTGTCTTCAATTTAGTTCATTGCTTTTATTTTACATAGTTTATCTTATTGCAATTGGTTCATGGCTTTTTCTTTCTTTTTTTCCAAGAAAAAAAAGCGTAATTTCATTCATCTGTAGAGATCAAAATTACATTCTGTAGGTTCACCATTAAATAGTGAATTCTTCAAGATCATAAATTCCTGTGATGGAACTGTTATGTCTTCTTTCAGTTTACATAAAAAAACATACTATGATGCTGAATAGGTAAATAGATCAGCCCCATAAGGCATATTTCATAAATGATTTATGTCTGTGTTTCTGGACCATCTCCTCAAGAAAAACCAGTAGAATACTATTAAGCTTTTACATTGTATCAAAAAACAGATTCTGTATCATAGAAAGTGTGCTGTTAGATTTCATAGATTCTCTATAAAAGGCCTATGATAATAAGACTGTGTTCTGCCATTTAGAAATTCTTTAATTTGCCATGTGCCATATTCCCTCGTGAGCCCCTCCTTGGATGCGGTGTTCGCTTCTTTGTTGTTATTCCTGTAAACATGCCGGCAAGATATATTGTCAAACCGCAGAAGGATCATCCTAATGGATGTGAGAATATTCACCAGCCTCAAATTTCTGCATTCTTGTATTTGATTGATCCAATTTATAACATTCATTGAGTCCCCGAAGCAAGTCAATGTGATGCATCCTTTCTCAAGAGCAAAGATTAATAAAAGCTTCAAGCTCTGCAGTTCGGCAAAGTTGTTTGAGCCCTCCCCTAAACCCATTGAAAGAGTGTATGAATGCGTTTCAGAGAGATGAAGAACCGCGCCGCCCCCACACAAATTATGCTGTGAGGCCCCATCAAAAAAAGCCCATGGCCGAGAGCGATCAATCTCCACCTCCAAAATCCTTCTTTGATTGTCAGCCCTTATATGCACAGGTAGTGACTTGTTTATGCCTATAGTTTGTGCTGTAGTTATCTCAGGAAGGCATGGCTTTTCATTCAAGATAGCATTGTTCTGTGCCACCCATATCCCCCAAATTACAAGCAGAGGTAGGCTCTGATAAGTCTTAACTGTGTTCCTCCTCCACCAAGCATCCCAAGCTGCCCCAACCGACTCTCCATCCCATTGACAAAGAAACCCCACCAAAACAGTGCACTCCTTCCAAATAGCAACAGAAAAGGGACATGTAAGGAACATGTGAGTAGCAGTTTCGATATCCCTTTTGCATAGCACACACCAGCTTGGCCCATGAAAGGACCTCTTCTGCAAAATATCCCATGTAGGTGCTCTGTTCTCGAGTACACACCACATGAAAAGTTTCGATTTAGTTGGACATTTTAACTTCCAGAGGGACTTCCACCACCAGGCTACCTCCCTCTGTTCCTCCTCAGAACTTAATAAAATATAACCTGCCTTGGGGGTGTACTTACCTTCCGGATCCGCCTCCCAGACCAGAGAATCCTCCTCATCACTCAACAATACATTTGTCACTTCCAAGTGTCGGGTATAAACCTCCAAGAAAGCCGACTCTTGTTCCTGAAGCCCCAAGGTGTTTGCCCTACACCATCTCTGTCTCCAAGACTCCACAGGTCTCAAAACTGCCAACTGATTCAGAGTGTAAATCCCTCTTCTTCCAAGTGCCTCAATAACATGTCCGGGGAGAATGTGTTCATGTGTACAACCCATCCAAGGGTCCCTTCCTACCAGCAGCTTTTCACCATTCCCCACATTCCATGCTAGTTTGGATTCAATCAGGCCAAAAGATTTTACCACAGCCTTCCAAATCATCGATCCCCCCAGATGGGACTTCTTAGGATTCCGAATCCAATCTTCAATGCTTTCATCGGCCAAATATTTCTGCTTGATAACCCTGGTCTAGAGACTAGTAGTCTTCACCAGCCTCCACCCCCCTTGGCTGCCAAAGCCTTTGAAAACAAGAAAATGTTCTTTATCCCCCAACCCCCCATGCCCTTTGGGGCTGCGAGTCTCTTCCAGTTAACCCAAGGGGCGACCTGTACGTCCTTCTTGCCGCTCCAAAGAAATCTGAAACAAATCCTCCTAATGCTATCAAGAATTCCTTTAGGTATCCAAGCTAATGACATCCAGTATACAGGAATTGCTTCCAGCACTGCTTTGACCAGGACCAGTCTACCAGCTCGTGAAAGCCATCGATGGCTCCAGACCATCAATCTCTTCTCCACCTTCCCAATCAACCAAGCCCAATCCCTCTTCAAATATAAATTAGCTTTTATTGAAAACCCGAGGTATTTCAGACCATCCTCTAGTCCTGCAATATTGAAGGGAAAGAACCTTGTGAGTTCTGCCTCCTCTTCCGGTCTCAACAAGTGTGTGGATAAGGTGGACTTCCCAGCATTAATCTCCATACCAGTAGCCTTAGAAAATAGCTCCAATATCTCCTTTAAAATACGGGTATCCCCTCTGCTTCCAGAATAGAAGATTAAGACATCATCCACGAATAGCAAATGAGTAATATACAGATTTGGAGCCATCGGAATCCCCTGAAACTGCCCTTCAGCCTTTGCCCTGCTAATGGCCCTACTGAGTCCTTCAGCAACCAACAGAAAGAGCAGCGGGGATAAGGGACAACCCTGACATAGTCCCCTTTCAGCATGAAAAAAATTTGAAGCCGCACCATTGATAAGTACATAAAAGGAGACAGTAGTGATGCATGACATAACCCATCTAATAAAAGCAATACCAAACCCCAGATGTGTAAAAAGTAGGCGAAGATACATCCAACTCACTTTATCATAGGCCTTAGAGAGATCAATTTTATGGCTCCCTTCAGATTCTTGGTCTTCAAACTATGCATCCCTTCCTGAGCCACTCCAACAGCCTCATGAATTTGTCGACCCTCCAAAAACCCAAACTGTTCTGCAGATATATGTTGTGAGAGGATACTTTTTAGTCTTCTGGCAATGACTTTTGAGATGATCTTATAGATACAATTGCACAGTGAGATGGGCCTGAATTCATTTAGGGTCATTGCATTATCAGACTTAGGAATGAGGGCGATAAAAGTAGAATTGAAACTTGCCGGAATTTTCCCTGTATCTCTGGAATCTTCAACAACTGCCATGAGGTCATTCCCCAAAATCTCAAAGAGATCCAGGAAGAAATCCATAGTCCACCCGTCAGGGCCAGGGCTCTTGTCTTTTTGAAAGCTTATGAGTACCTTTTTAAGCTCCTCCTCCGTTAATTCCTTCATCAGTTCCCTGTTTCCTTCATCATCAACAAAACTAGGAAACATCTCTGCCACTTTAATCACCTCAGCAATAGTAGCCTGATTTGGTGCTCGGAATAAATTCTTAAAATGTGTTACCCCACATCTAGCCTTATCATCAAAACTGACATGGGTGATACCATCATCATCCTTCAGACTCCATATGGTATTAGCTGCTTTTCTCCCTCTGGCATAAGCATGGAAAAACTTGGTATTATAATCCCCACACTCCAGCCAGATCGCTCTACTCTTCAGCCACCAGGTCTCCTCCATTTCACATAACATAGTGTTCCGCCACCCTTCCAAGCGGATTAGAGCCTCCTTGGATTCCTGAGAGATCAGTCCTCCCCCTTCACCCTCATAAATCAGCTGTAGCTCATCCTCCACTTGTTTCAATTCTGCATCTTCCCTGCATCTCTTAGCAATAGCCCAGTCTTTGACCAGTCGTTTCATCTTTTTAATATTATCTGCAAACTGAAAGGCAACTGTTCTATCAAAATCCCTATCAAAATGTATCCAGTTTGTAAGAAAGAGATTTTTAAATGTCTCATCTTGTAACCATAATTTATTGAATTTCAAGGGGCTCGGAGGATTTGCAGGCCCCTTTTGTATCTCAAAAAAGATAGGAAAATGATCAGAGATACCCCCAATACCAACCCACTGTCGAACTTGAAAGAATCTGTCCACCAACTGTTCAGCCACCAGAAAACGATCAATCCTTTTCGCCACCCTAGCATCCCCACTGCGTTTATTTCGCCATGTCGGTTTCAACTTGAGAGGCTCTATATCCAGCAAGCCCTTCAACATTAGCTTCTGAACAAAGTATCCAGCCAAAGAATCCACTTGTGCATGTGGTCCCCATACCTCATTCAGACCCAGTGAAAAGTTTAGATCCCCCCCGATGATCAGTGTGTCACTACTCAAGAGGGGGTTTCCAAACAGAGAGTCCCAGAACTCAATGCGATGCAGATAAGGCCCATAAATATTAATCACCTTAATAATGTTCCCAGTTCAACCGACAAAACATCAACACAAAGAACAGAATCCATTCCCCACGAATTCACAAGCTTAAAATTACATTGCCTCCATCCCACAGCCAGCCCCCTAGAACGTCCCTTTACATCCAAAGTGATAAAGGACCATCCAGGTAGCCAGATCTCCAAGTGATTCTTAATAACATCTCCTACACCTAAGGTCTCTTATAGTAGGATCACATCCGGGTGTTCAAGAGTAAGCACCCTTCTGAAGGCTGATTTCTTGTTGGGCCTAGCCAGACCCCGGCAATTGAAAGACATAATCTTCATGAACGCCCTTTCTTCAAGGCATTCCCCACTCTAAGTGCCTTAACAATTGAAGTTTGTTTCCCTTCCAGGAGATCAACCCTTGCCCTGTATTGTGCCTTTTGAATATTTGATTTTCTTCCCCTTCCCTTACGTGCAGGAATAATGACTTTCCCCAGCCCCGCAGAGGTGGTTTTCATACAGGAGCGTAGGAAATATCCCGGGTCTTGTGATTCCGTGGGAGAGAGGTAATCCTCCTCTAGAGCATATCCGAGATCAGGGTCAAGAAAACCCTGAGGGGTATCATCCACAACACCTATACTAGCAGTAACTGGTTCCAAAACCGGTTCCAAAGAGGGGGTAATCATAACTGTTTCTACCTTCTCACCATCGTGATAACCAGACCGAGACCCCCCAGGACCCAAATTGCTCGAGAGAGAAAGGTTGCGCAGACCCTCCACCCAATCATGCCTCAATAAAGTAACAGAGTTCATAAATAAATTGACAGTTTGGGGTAAAGAGAGAGAGGAGATACCAGGGGAGTCAGGTCCCCGAAGTTCATCTTCAATCGGATGTGTAGTCACCAATTCCATCTGTTCTGTCGCAGTCTACTCCACCACCGGACACACTTGACAAGGATCATCTTCGGACGACGCATTCCCAAGGTCATCTGAAGAGGAATGGACAAAGTCAGAAGAACCCGATCCAATTTCCGTGTAGCGCACCTCAGCTCCAGTTGTAAGTTTTCTCCGCCCCCCCAACTGATTACGAAATGGAAGGCTGCAATCGGATACGGGGTGTCCATAAGCATGACAGCGCCAGCACCTAAACGGTACATTTTCATAGTCCAGAATTTGGGTAATGATCTCCGGTCCCCATTCAAGCTTAATTTCTTCTGCCAGCCCTTCTCTGATATTGATGTTAACCAGTATGCGCGCAACCTTTTGACATAGAGTCTCCAAAAAAGACATATCCGCCTCCAGGAAGGTCCCCAATATATCCCCGATCCGTTTGAAATGATGCAGGTCCCAGAAGTGAAGTGGAAGGGCTGGCAAACGGACCCAAATCGGAACTACATCCACCCTTTCCCGGCTGGCATCGAACAAAGAGTGCCATGGCTTCAGCAGCACCGGAGTGTGATTGAGATGCCAGTTCCTATTCAAAACCCGCCGCAACTCCTCCTCTTTGGAGAATTTGACTGCAAACCAACCCCTATTCAGCTCCACCACCACCGGTAATTGACCCACCAGGTCCTTCCAAACTTCCTCAACCCAGTTCGCCACCGTCTTCCTTGAGAAATTGCGCCCCATAACCCTGCCTACAAGGGTAAATTGAGCCATCTGCAATACATTACCCCATGCTATGTCTTCGCCCACCGCACAGTTCTTAACCACTTTAACCTTGATCCAACTCTTCCTCCGCTTCTTCACAGGGCCGCCGCCACCCTTCTTCGAGCCATCTGCAACATCATCTGTCTCCTTCCCCCGACCCCCGTCCCACTCCGGAGAGCTGAAACCCCTCTGCTCTGCAACCCCAAGGGTAACCCTTCGTTCTTCCTCCGACGAGAACCCACTTGAACCACTTCCCACTCGACCTTGTCGAGCCACTCCTTCCGTCGCAACCCTGTCAAAACCCACCACCTCCGCAGACCCACCCTGCGCCGTTTCAGCTGGAAACCCTAGGGCCTTTGAGAAAAAAACCTCGGCTTCCCTCTAGCTCGTATTTCCGAGCAGATCCACGGACTGTTGTTCCACCATAGGGCCCTTCGGTATCCCATGTGTTAACTGCTCCGGCGAAGTGAAGAAATCGGACGGAGAAAAGTCAGTAGAGAAGTTTAACGGCTCCAACCCCTCCGGCCGAAGCATCTCAGTCCCCAACACCAAAATATCTACCAGGTCATCTAGTACCCTACCACATGGCACCCCCCATCCATCGCGGCCATCCAACCTGTCACTAACAAAACCAACGGCCTCCAAATCTTCCATGGCAGCAGAAAAGTTTCACCCAAACCAACAGTCACCAAACTTCTATTCTCCAAACCCTAGGCAAACCATACTGCCCTCCTGCCAAAACAATAAAAAAACCATACCCTCGTGGGTGGGGGGCAGTCCAAAAACCTGTCACGATCCCAAGTCATCGTGGTTGACCGATCCCTGACAGGGATGGCCCTCCCATGACCCTCGAAGGCCTGCTCGCCGTCTTCATCCCGTCTTCTCGAAATCGCTACTGTTACGTCTAATAAAGAAGTTCATGTATGTAAGTAAAGCTTTCCATATAATATCTATAGTTATTAATATATCATATAATGATTATATATTAATATAATATAATATAGTTATTATATGTAATATATTAATGTTAACAAAAAAAATCAATTGGTTCATGGCTTATAATGTGTTTATCTTCTCATTTATTTATTTTTCTAAATGATATAGTAATTATTATTATTATTCTTTTGTGTGTGACGAGGAAATGTTTATAGAGCTAGTGATATTTTTTCTTTAAGATAGTAGAAATATCTGATTAATATTGTAGAGTAAAAGATACAACCATCCCCCATTGTAGCTTGCCATAAGGGAAACTAGGTCTACGATGGGTAAAATAAAGCACTGGTGTTGTTCAATAAAACAAAAAATGGAGTATTATATCTAATCCAAACTACGTTATGTTATTTTTGGCCTACGAGCAACTCATAAACATAACAGTGTACTGGAGTAGAGCTTAGCAAAATTGTTATCATAATAACAATTCGTAAACTAGAGTAAACATATGATATTCTTCTCCCAACTTTGATCATAACAAGGAGTAAATTTTCATGATGATTGCCATAAAAAAAATAAAAAATGAAAACATATATAAGTCCAAGCAGCACTAGTCTTCCACGTCCAAATCTAAGTCCACATAGAAGAAGTTGTGGTCGATGTCAACAAGGGTCCATGAAATTGGGTTTTCTTCTCCCTCATATTTTTTGTCCAAAAATTCCAGTTTCTCAAGAATGTCCTTCTGACCAATGTCTCCTTCCTCAATAACTTGAGCCACCATGGATTTGGCGTGCCAATGTAGGCCTTTTTGTTTGAAATATTTTGTGTTTCGATTTCTAGAGAAGCCTATATTACGTATCCAATTCATGAGTTTAGCATTAATATCTTCATAAAAGATGTTATATTTTCTCTCCCTTACTTTATGCTCCATTTTTTTAACCTTACTTTTGATGTTAGGGGGAAACCTCCTATGGTACCTCATTGTTGCTTCCCATTGCCTCCACTTTAGCCTTGGTTGGATTGATAGTTGAGTTTCCCTTGTTGAAGTTCATACAAGTCTTGGGTATGTCTCTTTTGGCTAGTTTGAATGCCTTGATACCTCCCATTTTCACTTTTATTTTGTCCAACTTGTCATCCATGCTTAGAATTTATTGCTTTTCCTTCCTAAAATCATTTGTATATGTCTAATGACGGCCTGCAATCGCTAACCCAAACCGAGTTAGAGAATGTTAGATTTCCCTAATGTCCATGATCACGACTTTCCTCTGCTCGCTATAAGTCTCGTGGTCTCTGAAACTTCACACTATGAACTAGTTCACAACCTTACCCTTCTCACAAATGAAGCCCTAACTAAGGAACAACTAACCAATGTAAAAAGAAAAACAACCATCAACACTAGAAGAACATCCAACAACATTCCTGTCATTGGATAAAGTAGCCATAAGACTCGCCATAAAAACCAAGTTGTGTAAACAAAAAATGAACTTGCCTTGCCACAATGTTTCATGGGTTCCCTCTAAAATCATGGTGAAAATCGATTGGTCAATGCAGTGCGATATTTGCCCACACAAAGCCATAATTCGAATAGGAAATGGAAGAAATGAAAGGTTGTTTGAATGATTGTGGGGGCAAGTCGAGGTAACTTATCTCGTCCTTCATTCCAACTCACAAGCATTGTCATGATTGTAGTTGAGTTCCATATGTATACAGAGGGGATATGCATCAAGCTTTCCTTTTCCTCACCTCCCTTACACTCGATTTACTTATGCATTATCCCACATTGTTTGTGAGGTCTAGTTTATGACTACGTATAATTATTAACATACAAAGATCCCTATGCCAATGGGATGCCTAGAGAGGTAGTTACCCTCTTACTAACATAATGGTTGTTTGGTTTCATGCTCGCTTAGAAGCCCCCTCCTTCCTAGGACGTGTTGTGTGGATGCATGTGTGTGGTAATAAACAATGAAATAATAAATTACATAAGTATATATAGTCAGATAAAGCTTTGAGGGTTAGCTCAAGTGGTCATGAACCAGGTGTGATATCTCTCCCCTGATGTAGGGGAGGTCACAAGTTTGTCTCTCTTCGTTTCATTTTAGAGCGAGGTGCTTGGAAATTAGGCACCATTGGATTTACATTGGGTACAATCCTCGAAATGAGGGGAAGTGCCTAAGAGTTTCTCTAGGAATTATATTCCAAGGAAAAAACATATAGTTAGATGCACTATGCTTGATATCTAGGAATTATTTTTACAATTTAAAAATATTCTATCCTTATGTGTTATATGCCCCTCTCGTCTATAAGACATGTTATGTGAGTGTGAGTACATGTGTTGGTTACACTCTCTTTGGTATCTTGGATTAGTTTCTACAACTTAAAAATATCCACTCCTTTTGTGTGTTATCCCACACAAGTTGTCAGGTTTGATCCAATGCAGTATAAAAGCTCCAGCATAACATGATCCTTGTGGCATTGGGGGTGTCCAAAGGGGCAGTGACCCTCTTACTGATACGATAGTTATTTGGCATGGAGATGAATATTTGCTTTCTTTATTTCCCCCTCTATGAGATGTATTCTACAAGTGTGTGTGTGTGTGATGATAAATAATGAATAATAAATAAGATAATATATAGTATGATTCGAAGTGGACCAATTTATAATGTATAATATATTTTGTTACTATGTGGGTGGAAAAAATGGAGCTAAAATCTTGTAGGCCCGTTTCTAGGTAGACCCGTTTTAGGGGTCGGTCCCATTTTGGTATGGGATTTTGAAAATTTTGGACCCATTTTGAGGCATCAGACGACCATTTTTAGGGATTAAAATTTTGTGAACAAAGTTCTCGACCACTTGATGATATTCTACACATCAAGAGCTTTCCAACAACACAAATACCACCTCAATCAAAGTTTGTATGAAGAAGTTATGTGTCTTGAAAGTTGACCTGTGATATTGACCACCATGTTACCAAGTGGATGCCACATCAACACCCATTACTCGCACATGTGGAGCTAGTCATGTGGACTTTCACGAAGAATGTAGAGGGTCCAAAACCCAAACCCTATATGGGATTTGAGGCATGCAAACCCCCAACTGTAACCCTGTACAACTATTAGGACATGTTAAGTATTGGATCATTGGGAAAGGAAGGGGTTCAACTCCTGTTGTATTGAGTTGTCATTGCATAGTTGAGAAAATCAAGGGAGTGGGATGATGGAGCATAATAGAGGAAGGAGAAGACCTCGTAGCAACCATATAGACCATAACGTTCATGACAACTCCATAATGAGTTCATCTTTCTTTTCATTTTCATTTCATTACCAAGAAGAAAAGAGAAAGGCATAATCCTCGTGTTTTGGTCGAGTTTTCCTAGGGTACATCTTTTGTTCATTGTGAAGATGGCATGGTATTTGTTTTGACATATTTTATTTTAGTCTCAACTCATTTTAGCATTTTGTGCACCGAACCAGTAATATTAAATCTTATTCATAAGTAAAACATTGCATAACAAGAAGTTTGTAGAAACTTATAAGATTTGTTGTGATGAATTCTCCAACAAAGAGGTTGTAGAAACTCATAAGATCTATTGTGATGAATTGTTTCGATGGAATATCCATGGCTTAGTGCACAAAATACCAAACTGAGTTGAGATTTACATAAAATAAGCTAAAATAAACACCACACCATCCACATAATGAACATAACATGTACCGTTGGAAAACCAATATGGGAAAACTCAACGAGAAAGTGAACTTGCTCTTTTTATATTAATTGTGAAATGAAAATACAAATAAAGGTGAACTTAGTATGGAGTTTCCACAGACATCGTGGCTTAAATGACTGCTATATGGTCTTGTACTTCCCTTGTTATGCTCCATTATCCTACTCCCTTGTTATGCTCAACTAGGGAATAATAAATCAATACAACAAGAATGGAACCCCTTCCTTTCCTAACAACCCAATATGTAAAATGTCCCAATAATTGTCTAGGGTTAAGGTCAGGATTTTGTCATGACTCAACCCCTAATTAGGTTTAGGGTTTGGACGCTCCATAATCTTCTTGAAATTCCACACATGATGTCACCTACCCAAATTTTGAGACTATTTATTTTATTGCAAAAACATTATATTAAATTATAATTACAAAGTTTTGTAATTATGACCAAAATTGGTCAACGATGATTGTAATGACTGATTATTATTATTTAATAAATTAAAACAGGAGACAAACACCCAAGGGAACTGTTAAAAGAGTGTTCACTGACCCACCGGGAGGAATGGAAGTTGTTAGAAGGCATGGGACAGATGTCAGCATTTGCACTCCACCACTAGCTGTTGGTTATGGGACAACTACCCCTAAATTGTGGCATTATCCCCCAGGTGGGTGGAAGAGAGCTGATGGCTCATTAATGACCAGGTTAACCACTAAAAGGCCTGGGCAGCCTAGATAAGGCAATTCGAATTGAGCAGGCACCTCTACATTATTTTCTGCATAAATAATTCCTCGAGTGTATCAGGTGATCATTGAGAGATTCGAATAGGGAGGCTAAGTGGAAGTGTATTGTGAGGCTGCTCAAATATTCTGAGAAGAGAACTAGAGGTGCTGGTGCAGGTCTCTTTGACTGCTAAGTCTATATGACTGGATGAATTACTTTGTTACTGCAAGTGGATTGACCTAAAGCTTCTACAGATTCTTCTTCCTAGTGGTTCAGTGAACAGGCTTGGGGGTCCTAAGGCAAGTAATTTGGTTGTCTTCATGAATAGGTTGGGTGGAATAGGCTCTTTGGGTTGTTTGTTTCTCCTACAGTCAATCAGGTTCTACTGTTCTATCTTATTGTTTACAGTTACATGATTTTCTGCATTGTAGATTTATTATTTACAATTATACAGAAGAAACTGTTTCAATTTTTGACCTAAAGATGATTTGGTATAAGGATGGTTAAGTAAATGAGATGATTGATTAAAATCTTTTCTGCATTTTTCCCATACTGTTTTCTGTATAGTACTCTAGTACAGAAAATTAGAATTAATATAGATGAATGATGGGTAGAATGCCATTTGAATGATTAGGTAAATACTGTAGCATGTCTTTTAAACTCTGCCATTTCAATTATATGTCTAAAAACTCAAGAAATAGAACAACATATCATAAACTGATGTATAGCTTTTTCTTTACTTTTTTTTTTTTTTCGTAACTAGGGGAATCAGCAACTGGAGTTGGGCTGGTACTCGCGTGACACGGGTCCATGGATCCAATCTTTCTACCACTATACCCCCAGGTGCAATCACAATGCCCGAACCATGCGCACAGGTAAGATTGGGGGGATTTGAACACGTGACCTTCCATTTACAACTTCACATCTTAACCACTTGAGCTGCCCCCCACGGGCACATTTTCTTTACTTGATAATAAAAGAAAAACACTTTATTTCTGCACAGATCTAGATCTTCAAGTTAACTCTATCTATTTTCAGGAGATAATACTATGCATTCCATTGTTATAAATCCATTTGTTTCAAGTATAATTACTTCTAGAATTTTTAACAGTTGTAAATATTCTGCTATAAAGAGTTGTTACTCATAAACGATAAATAGATGCTCATTATTCACATCACTGCTTATCACCATTTTATTTCAGTACCCATACTAATTTTAATTATCAAACTATAGCTATTAAAAATTCAAAAACTCCCAACATAGGCAAAACCCTAATTTTTTTATCATTTTTTTTTTTTACATTTCCTTGCATTACAATAGAAACAGGATCGAAACCCTTAGCAAGGGAAAATAAACCTTTTTCATTATCATGACATAATCAAACTGGTTCGATGGACACTTGCTTAACAGCTTATATCAAACTTTCAAATTAAACACACACACTTCAGAATTACGATTCCTTTTAAACAAAACAAGGAATACGCATTCAACATTCTACACAATTCTTTGGCCAAAACCCTATATATTTTTATATTCGAAATAGAAACTTAGACATTCAGATTTCATTTAGATCTTAGATATTCGTTCATTATCAAAATCTACAGTAGCAAAATATTTACAATTGGCTCTCGGCCAAAAATTCGAACTGTCAAAACATTAATACCTTTCCACACAGAACGTTTAGTTGTGGACTTCGGCTAACATCTAAAGACAATGACATTGATAACAGACAACACAAAACGTTGTTGAAGACACGATGTAAAAACCAAGGGTCGAACCCTTCGGCATTATCCTGAAGTCGAGGGATAAAACCCTGTTTTACAAGAAATATTTTGTTCAACATAATAAAATTGAGAAATACATTACGAGGGTAGGTCGAGGATCTCATCCTCCCTACGCTCGCTGGATAGAATGCAAGTATTAGTAACAGCAACCACATCTCCAGAAAAGAAAAACGAATGCTTCGGCCACTTCAACACACCAAACAGTGGCTAGGAGCACCCATAAGAGGACCACCGAGACTTACCTTTTTCACGTAGTAGCTTCCGCTAAAACTGGAGTTAGGAACCTTGTAAATATCAGAACCTGCCACGAAAGCGAAGAGGGTTAAACCTAACCCAAAACTAAAAAAATTGATTACAATAATAACCATAAAAAAGTTACAGTCATAACATTACCTTGTCAACTAAACCGAAAGACGTAAGAAGCAGCTTCTGTGACTAGTATGAATCCAGAGACACTCGCACCATGGTTGGCGACTTAGCAACACTTTTTACAACCAGTAACTCAGTTCTTTAAACCATGAAGACCTTCAACTTTTCCCTGAATTTAGTAGTATTCATCTTGAGGAAGGAGTCCTCTGAAACTAGCTACGAGAATGAACAACTTTACAACCAACACAAAATTTTTGAGACAATCAAACACCATAGCACTATAGTGGAAAACCCATACCAGAGCTTGGCTCATAAAACTTCCAAACTGTTACTATATTCACTCTTGGTTCATGAGATTCGAACCCTGCGCGGAGCTCTCATAACTTGTTAACAACCCTAAACTTCCAAAGGTCGGTCGGCCTCTCCCCAAAATCTCTCTCGACACATTGAATGCCAAGAGAAAACATAACTGCGAGGTTTTGGTGGAGAATTAGGGTTAAGTCCCAAAGCCCGAGAATGGTGTAAGATCAACGATGGAGATCTCATATCATATTATCACGTAATTCCAAGCAACCACCCTATTTATGACTCCATTATTAACTATTGCCACCGTGGCTATAGATCGGATCATATTCAAACCAAAACACTTACAACTCGACCAAAATGGCAAAAATTATCACGATACCTTCATAAGCTAAGAGCCACAATGGCATCCAATGAGGATTCCACCGAGTTGGTAGATGAGTTTAATAAATGACAAGATTTGGTTCACCATCGCCTACCATCACATTTCCCACTTCAACATTAATGACAATGTCCTTACCTCACATGGATACGAAGTTTGGTTGTAACCTTGTCACGTTAAATATATATGTTAATACAAGTTATGCCTTCAAGCTAAACCATATAGGTATCAATTACATGCAAAAGGTTCACGATTATACTCATAGTTTCCTATTGTTGGTACATAGGACCCATGCATAACATTTGGCACATGGTCAATTATTATAGTTAAAGCATTAATTTAACACATAGTTGCTTATTGTAAAATATATTGTATCGTTTGCATATAGTAGAATGCTATAGGAATTGCATGTAATTCTTATGCTATGAGAACTACATATAGTTGCAATAACTACGTAATTAACATAAGGTGCGAACATTATATTAATACACAAATATCAGGCATATAGCCTATGCTTTATAAATCATAATATTATTGTGTCAAACATTAACAACCTATGTTATCCTTCATCAAAGCTTCGACACTCTATTATCACCATTCTTTTGATAAACAAAGGAGACGTCCGAGTTGACTAGTTAACAAAACAAACTATAGATAGATCATGGTATTGATACCTTAGAAATTTATATGCAGAAACCTCGAAGGCTAACTGATAGTACTCCTTTTATTATGTTTGTAATACTTGAACTGGTGTGTCACCTTACCTGTATCTGCGGAAGGGAAAGTCCAAATGCTTTAGCATAAAATGCTAAGTAAGCCTCAGGGTATTCTTAGGACCCCTTTCATCATCAAAAGAAGAGTAACGGTTAGCACTTGTAAACATTTATAATTGACAGAACGTTGACATAAGCGTTTTTAAAACAAATCTGAACATCCATCACATCCATAGCATCTTAATGTAGATTTCGATTGCATTTCATAATAAGACAAAAATCAAAACTCCGTATGACAGTCATAAACTTTCTTGCAGCATTATATTTATTATTAACACAAGCAAAACAAATGTCATATTTTGCGTTAAGAAGTATAAATTGTCGTTATCATAATTGTTATTAGTTAAGAGGATTAGTCTCTATTTTATTTTCCGCAATAACAATTTCAGTATTTATTTCTACTATAAAAAATTTTAAATTTTTTGTAAATTTTGGGATGTTACACGTGACTAGCTCCACATGTGTGAGAGGCTCAACTTTCCCATACAAACTTGCATTGAGGTGATATTTGTGTTGTTGGAAACTCTTTAATGCGTAGAACAACATCAAGATGCTTGAAATTTTGTTTATGGAGTTTTGACCCTAAGAACACATGTTAAATGCCTCAAATTGGCTTCAAAAGTTTCAAGACCCCAAATCACCAAAACAAGGCTTGTCCCCAAAATGGGCTCTACAAGCCTCTAACTCCAAATTCTTAAACTATAAAGTACCCAAATAGATGATAAATTATATATTGAACCATTTCAGATCATACCTCCCCATTTTGGGAGGCTTTTGGTTCCCAAAATATTTTATTGAAGGAGGCGAGGAAATTTTTCATCTACCTTCTCCCTAGAGTACCATCTGGCCTTAATTAGAAGTTGTCCTTTCAACCCAATCTGCCATATTTCATGTTGCCCATGTCTAGTTGTTTTGAACTTTTTCCTATAAAAATGTATCCTCTGCTAACTCTACTTGACCCTTTAGTGCTAAGTCTTCTATGGTGGGTAAGAATTTCCCATTAGTTTCTTAGTCTATCATGGAAGGCTCATAGAGTTTATGCTTTTCCACATCCACTAGTATGTAAATGCACATATATGGAGGTAAACTAAACCTATGGGCCTTATCATCTACCTTCTCCAACACTTCAACAAGACCATTACGTAGAGCCTTAATCTTCTTAACGTCTACTACTGAGTAAATGCACAAATATGGAGGTAGATTAAGTCTATGGGTATTATCACCTACCTTCGTTGACACTTCAAAAAGACCATTCCACGAAGCCTTGATATTCTTACTATGATCCTATAACCTTTATTTATTCAGATGCAACCAAACTCCATCTCCCACCTTGAATGTCTTCTTGATTTTGTGTTGGTCATGAGGGCCTTGCACTTTTCCCACGATTTCTCCAATGTCTCATGTACTTGCAAATTGATCTATCTAATTTTATCAATGAATTCACTTCTCCTTGTTGTCCATATGCAACATCTAAGGGAAAAGGTGGCAAATGTCCAAGGGAAGATTCAAATGGGGACTTGCTTGTAATGCCTCCATTGGCGTTATAAATTTTAATTTAATTAAACATAGATTTTGTGACTAAGTAGCATATGATCAACATGTAACCATAACAACATATAAACAACATATAAGCATTTTGCAATAGCATCAAATAACTTAGAATTTTAGTAAAACTTCATTGGTGATTGACACAACATAAATTAACATCATAAATCATGTAGCAATAGCATCATATGAGAAGTTTACAACAACATATAAACAATTTAAAATCACAAGAAAAATACCTCATTATAAGAATAGTGACGGAGTCCAAACTGAGCAAGCTTCCCTCTTCTCCTCGAGTTGCTTCCATCTTCATTGCCCAAAGCGGGACCATGGTTTTACCTCCCAACCAACTAGGAGCCTAGCCGGCTCCCTAGCCCCAGGAAACCATTGAATGGTCCCATCCAAATGGCCTCCTGGCCCTCCTTGCCCGAGACCCCCAAAGAACAAAACAGTGATGCACTAGTAGTCTATGTATCAAATCTCCCAAGACTTCTCAAACTCTTCCAACTCTTCCCAACTTTTCATACCCCAAATTATCCAAAATACCTCTTCCTATCAAAACTGTTACCAAAATATCGTTCAAGAGAAAAGAACCTCCTCCTTCCAATCTCAAGTCTCATATTTATATCAAAACTCCTCCTCATCCATCAATAAATTCCAAAAAATAATAGTCAACAATCAATAAATTCATTTTTTAAAAGAAATAGCAATTTAATTTAAATCAATAAAATATTTAATAAATATGGTTGCAAAGTCTTACTTGTCATGCTCCCTTCTTAATGCAACTATGACAACTCTTTTCTAAAAATTTGTGCAAATCCTATCTATCCATTTATTTATATTATCCTTTCATTCATAAGTCAAATAAGATATTTTCATATACTATATTTTACTATGACATAATTTATATTATATGTATATAATTATATATGTAATTCAATAATACAATCAATTTATGTAAATCTAAAACATATTTGACAAGTCAACAAACTCATACTTTCAACACACAAGTAATACTTTCAACAATTCATCAACCAATATACTATTATCTAATTTAACCATATTAATTTATTCATCGATCGAACAATCATAGTATTGTACTCACGAATTGGCGTATGCATGGCCATTGCACACGTCTTAAGCGTGGCTACTAATAATCACATGTAATGCTCCTAGTAGATCATCATTACATGCTCTCAAACAACATATAGAAGTACAATTAAACAATGCATCATTCATCATTCATAATCATTCATACAGAAGCAATAAGACATAATTAAATAAACATAATCATGAAATCCAACATATAATCATGATAGTTAATAAAAACCAAGATCACCATCCAATCCATCATTGGTCCCATCCATCCCATCAGTACTCCAACCCCCTAATCACCACTACTTCCATCTCCTGACCTCACCATCCCGTTCTCTGCTGGAATATACCATGGAATCTCGACTACGCGTGTGACCATGTATAGAACCCGTAAGCGGAAGTGTCGATCGACCACATCGACCAAGCTTCCTTAGCAGGCACCCACTAGTCGTCATCACACATCCACGGGAGTGTGCTTAGCACAGCCCTCCCACGACTCCGGGTTTCGGAGGTTCGATGGTGGGAAATGCCTCCACCCCTCCTGATAGTACTAGGGTCAATGCCCTACATCAACCATACTGTGCCATCACTGATCTAAGGGGTCTCGTCATTGAAAAACCACTTTGGGAAAGTCACAATTCCTGTCAAAACTCACACTCACCCACAAGTCATTGAAATATTGGAATTCACAATTAAATAGCATGGAATTTGATATAACATCATTATACTCATGATGTTCAAGACATCTCGTGCCCCTTGGAAATATAGGAATCTGCCTATCTCATAGCCAATCAACATGTGGAATAGTTCATCATTAACATGAAACATATATATAGCCATACCCGGCTCTTTCAAGTGCCAATCCATATCACTAATACGACATTTACAAATAATCATGTAAGTTCTTTTTGCAACAACTGAATTAGCATTCTACACATGGATATTCTATATTAAATTTGCATGTTCAATATGAAGTAACATATTCATTTCCATTAATGAATTCAATAGTAAATTCCACTTACCATACACACCTCAAGGGAGTTCACATGTCCATATAACAATAGTCTTAATCAATCTATCCTAGTCAACATATAATAAGCAAATAAAATGGTAAGCTAAATCACATTAGAGTTTTTAATTAACGACTGTCAAGATATGGGGCGTTACATTGCTAGTGGAAGTGTGGAATACACTATCATAAGAGTGTTGAATAAAAATCAAATTTTCACCTAGCTAGGTCCTTAAATGCTTATGATTGTAACCCGTCAAAAGCCGAACCAATGTCATGTTCACTAATGTTGTCTTCACACTTCTATGTGGATGGAAAAATTTATATCTCTTCAACTTGGTGTCCATCTTCTCCCAAAGTGTAACCCAAAAGGTATTGAAAACTCTGATATCTCTACGTACGAAGCTCCTTGGTATCCCAAAGCGCACCCAAACCTTTTCAAAGAACATGATTGTTGCATCTTGTCCCTCCACGATATTTTTATAGACCAACACAAGAATGCACATATTATTAAACTTGTCCACCACCACAAATTGATAGTCGTGTACCCTCTTGGTTCTTGGAAAACCACCCACAAAATCCTTGGAGATTCTCTCCCATGGTCTAATAGGTATAGCTGAGGGATGGTATAGACCATGCTTCCTATAGCTATGTTTGTTGGTACATTAAAATATGCATTCTCCAATAAAATAAGATACATCTTATTGCATTTTGGGCCAATACACATACCTCTTTGAGTTGGCTACTGTTTTTCCAACACCAAAATGTCTTGCAACTTTGGAGGTGTTAGCCTCTATAATAAGTTGTAATCTTTCTCCTTTAGGAACATATAGCATATCCAACTTGTATAACAACTTGTCCTGGAGATGGTAGTCAACCTCTTTGTCACCTTCTTATACACAAACCTGGCCCTGTAGCTACTGAAATACCTCCTCGAAGTCCTCATCCTTTGTGTATTCCTCTTTGTATGCATCATGGGTGAAAGCCGCTATGTGCATAAGAGTACTCAAGGTTGTGATTTTGGGTGTGGGTGGCCTTGAAAGCATGTCTACCAACTTATCCATATTTCCCTTCTTATATTTGATCATAAGATGAAATTGTTGTAAAATCCCTATCCACTTGCAGTGTCTTGTTTGTTGAAGCTTGCTCTAGGTTTGCAAATATTGTAGTGGTTGGTGATTGCAATAAACAATGGTTTCCTTACCCATTAGATAATGCTTCCATTGCTTGACAACTTGAACCAGAGCATAAAGTTCCTTGTCACATGTAGGGTAATAGGGAATCCACTTTAGAACATTTCGCAATGGTGGCACACTGGCTTCCCTCGTCACACCAAAAATGCTCCCATAGCATATACACTTGCATTCGTCTCCACTTTGAAGGGATTTTGCAATAGGTACTTGGTTAATATCTTGTTTAGCTCTTTATAAGCCTTTTGCTAAATATTTTCCCATAAGAAAATCTTGTCGTTTGTTGTTATGGCTTGTAGTTGTGCAACCATAGCAAAAAATGATGCTATAACTTCCTAAGGCATTGTGCTACCACCAAAAATCTCCTAACTTCAATGACATTAGTAGGAGTTGGCCATTTGATGTTTGTATCCATCTTTACAACATCAATCTTGAGTTGTCCTCCACCAATCACGTACGCCAAATGCACTAAGGATCGTTGTGCAGTTTCACATTTCGTAAAGTTTGCTTGTAGTTAATGCTTTTTCAAGGTCTCCAACACCTACATGAGATGTGAGATGTGCTCTTCCCATGTACAGCTAAAATTCAATATAACATATGCATACACTATTATAAAAAATTATAGAAAGGGACGTAATGTAACATTCATCAAGCACATAAATGTAGTTGGTGCAATGTATAAACCATAATACATTGCTAACTATTCATATAGACCTTGCCTTGTCTTAAAGGCGATCTTATAGATGTCTTCTTCTTTTAATATTAATGTGATTTCCGTGTCAAAAGTCATTGAATTGAGTGGTCCTAGTGATCCTTCATACTACTAAATATAGCCATACTAGCCTCGCCATGATAAGAAAAAGCTAATTACTCAAACAGAATGCACACAAGGGACACTATGCTTTCAAAGCTAATATTCTCCACTTCGTAAATAAGGATAAATACTTCACGACATGGCTATCTTGCTAGGGTGAAGATGTATATTGCCCATTGTGCTCTTAAGCCGTGTGTGTTCTAAGCCTTACGTTGTATATGGACAAGTGGAGTCGTCTTGTGAGTGCGATGTCATAACTCTAGCACCACACATAGATTATAGTTGCACTACTTAGTGACCTTATTAAGTATCATTGCCATGTATTGTATATGCTTGTCGACATTAGCCATACCGTGATATTTTTTTTTTAAATTTGCACTTACATTATATCACATTAATAATTACATAGAGATAGAGTCTAGCTGGGTCTCTCATCAGGAGAAAACAACCCAAGTAAATAGTCTTTTAAGCATAAAACATAGTAGCAAAAAACTCCTTGAAACTTTTACTGGACTTCATAAAAGGCTAGACTCCATATCTAAGACTCATGGTTGTTGTCTAAGTCGAGAATTGAGATAAACCAAAAAAATATGACAAAACTAATTAACTAGCAAGATCAAAACAAGTTGTTAGAGACATAAGACAAGAAACTACTAAGAGGGACCGATATCCAGTCACGGTTTTGTCTGAGGCGGTTCTGGAGTGTCCACATCAGGGCTCGAAGCTTCGTGTTTGGTGCCGCTCACGCCAAGTATTGCGCAACCATCTTCATGTAACGAAACCTCAGTATCCACCATATGTTCCTCTTCCTTCACTGTGGGAGGGTTATTAGCTCGAACGTTGTCCGCTATAGGTTGAGTCTCGTTTGTCGTTTATGCCTTTGGTCCCGGGTGGACCACCCCATCATCTTTAATAACCTGGAGCAGAGGTGATGGAAGGCCAAAGAGTTCGACAATATCAACACACCAGTCGATGATGGTCTGCACACGGTGGGCAATGTCCTAGACTCGAACTTTGAAGTCTTCATCCACCTCTCTAACGTCGTTCTAAATTCCCCAAAAAGCGTTCGTCATTGCAACCGGGTGAAGAGTGATTCCTCCATTGTGTGCATCCTGCGAGTGCTCTTGTCGACCACGCCCCTGCCTGCCGGGGGCCTTATGGTGCTCCCAGACCATCCTGCGATGATCATTCCTGGTTTCCTGCTCACAAATTGGACGTAGATTATCCTTCCATGTTTGTAGACGCGTAGGAATGAGCTTGTAGACATCGGCCATGGGAATGTTAAACCAAAGCTCCAGACCGACTTTCACATTAACCGCACCATGATTTACTATATGCGAACGAGTCATTTCGGAGCATGAAGGGAGAGGAGGCTTAATGCAGCACCACCTGCGTAGCTGCCAACGACGCATTATCGACCGCCATTCGGACCTGCGCGCGATTCCCATTTCTTACACCCTAAATGCCAGTCACGTCCTTATTTATCACCCCATCCGGGACATACCATGATACTTATATCTCATGCATCTTTAAAGTTTATTTCAGAGTATTTATCTTTTTTTAAATAAAAGCTTCCTTTAAACTCTATTAAAAGGCAATATGTAGGTTGTCCATGCAACCTTCTTTAAACTTTATTAATAGGGTTTAGTAAAAAAAGGTGGGTTGTCCATGTAACCTCCATGAGCGAAAGCAAAATTCAGAAGTGAGGCTGGTACAAGCAAAAACACCTCATATCGGAGTAAGTGTTACATGCAAGTACAAAAAGTAGAAACTTGCTTATGCTAAAACACTCCATCAAAATCCAAAGTCATACACATAACCACAAAGAACCTACACTCACACATACAAACACTAAATTACAATCATGCCAACTATGAGAGGAAGTTGGTCATGCTCATCACAAGTCTTCCCCAACCCATAAGTGAAAGATCAACATTAATCATAAACTCAATAGAGTCCCACCCATCAATGAGGAGCTCTAAGGTATTGGGCCCCTCCAAGATCAGTAATAACAACATAGAGAACTACTCATCCATCTACAATGATTTAAGTGTACATGCCCTCAATGTTGGTTAGTCGATCTATATTCTTCTTTCTATTTTGTCAAACATCTTGATTTTATATTTTAGTTAAAAATCCACATCCACATAAAATAAATTCCTGTCTATGGAGTTGTTATTAAAACTGGTCTTTGTCAAGCCTGGTATTTCCTTTCCGCTTATTTGATTTAGAATGAATGAATTGAGTCTCTTTTTGATAATTTGGGAGGCAAAATTCAATAGGAAGCAAACGAAAATCAAAGATGCCCAATTTCCAGCCATTGCATTTGACAGATTGATAGAACCCAGTGGTAATAACAAGCAAAAATACCTCATCTCGGAGTAAGTGTCACAAACAAGTACAAAAAGTAGAGACTTGCTTATGCTAAACACTCCATCAAAGGGCAAAATCATACACATAACTGCAAAGAACCTACACCCACACATACAAACACTAAATTACAATCATGCCAACTATGAGAGGAAGTTAGTCATGCTCATCACAAGTCTTCCCCAACCTATAAGTGAAAGATCAACATTAATCATAAACTCAATAATCCCACCCATCAATGAGGAGCTCTAGGTCTTGGCCCCTCCAAGATCAATAATAACAACATAGATAACTACTTATCTATCTACAATGGTTTAAGTGTACATGCCCTCATCTTGATGAGTCAATCTATATTCTTCTTTCTATTTTGTCAAACATCTTGATTTTATATTTTAGTTAAAAATCCACATCCACATAATTTTTTTTCCAAATTCAATCTCCAAACAATCTTTCTTAACTTAACTAATAACCTAGGTACCTTGGAGAACACCTTAAATTTTCCAAATTCAATCTCCAAACAATCTCTATTAACTTAACTAAGAGAACACTTTTTTAAGGTGTGGTAACTTGCACAACACCCTAAAGGAACCATATATTAAAAGGTTAATTATTTCCACTTCCCTACGTTTAGTCTTTGAATTTTAAAACTATTTATCTATTTGACTAATTTTTTTATTATTATTGAATTTGTCAAAATAGGACGAAAAATACCGTAGCCAGTCATAGCCGGTCAAACGCACGTTACAGGTATGCGGAGTTTTGATATGTATTTTAATTATTGTATTTCTTTATCTAATCAGTGAAAATAGGACGAAAGCTACCCTAATCGGTCAAACGCACGCGACACGTTGAAACCAGAACACGCAGCCTGCAGGGATTGCGAATTTCAACCGATGCCTCTTTCGAGACTCAAACTCGAAATATGTACGGTGATAGAAATGGATACCAGGTGGCTTTACTCCGAATAACTGCCTGCAGATATGAAGGATTTTGATGACACATTTCTCTGCAATTCCTGTCTATGGAGTTGTTATTAAAACCGGTCTTTGTCAAGCCCGGTATTTCATTTCCGCTTATCTGATTTAGAACGAATGAATTGAGTCTCTTTTTGATAATTTGGGAGGCAAAATTCAACAGGAAGCAAACGGGAATCAGAGATGCCCACATTTCCAGCCATTGCATTTGACAGATTGATAGAACCCAGTGTTAATAACAAGCCTCTTTCGAATAAAGAACAAAAGAACCCGTCAAAAGACGGAAAGGCGATCCCCCTTCCAGCTTTTGCTTCACCGACTCTGTACACCACGCCGCAAACTACCGCCATTCCTTACGTTTCTCCGTCTTTTACCGCATCTCCTTATGTTATCAATCATAAAAGACGCGGACCACCCCCTTGCCCTGTGCAGAAAATTGAAGCCAAAGATGTTCTCCGCCATAATGGGTTTCATGTTGTTAACGGAGCTCAAGAATGTGATAATGAAAGCAGCATGAATGATGAAAATAGGGAAAATGGAGAAATTGGAGCCCGGAATGAAAAAACTGTAAATGGAGAAGTTAGGGTTCGGGATGAAAACAGGGTAAACGGAGAAATTAGGGTTCAAGATGGAAACAGGGTTGCAGGAAAAGGCGTTCTTAGAGAAAACAATTCTGTAAACCAGGAAGCCAAGGGAGATTTGAGCGAAACTGATGTGAAATTCTCTCGAGTGACTGATAAAACACAGGTGGAAAAAGAACATAAGGAATTAAAAAATGAGGAAGCCAAGGGTCTGTTCGAGGAAATTAATTTGCAATGCGGCCAAATCTGCGAAAAAACACCTGTTGAAGATGGCAACAAATTGAAATTGTATTCGTCTGTGGAGGCTTTTTTGCCTCCAAGAGAGTATTTGATCTCAAGCGAAACGTCGATGGAGTTTGTTCCAGCCAATGATAGAGATTGCATCAGGAGGATTACAGTTCGAGGTTGGAATGAAGATCAGACCATCGGCGGACAAAATGAAGCTTGCTCGGAAAGTAATGCGGAGGAAGTGTTTCAGAGGTCTCCAGGTGATGTTGATTATACTCCAAGGACAACTCGAAGTGTGTTTTTTGATGCTGAGGATGGTGAGAAACCTGCTCCAATATGTTTTTTTTATTGTTTAACTATCGAAAAGTTGTTTGTAAATTCATTTTTCTTGCCGTGGATACGGTTCAAAGTTAAAATCTGAAATAATATTAATGAATGACTGAGGAGTTGACACTGCAATGTAAATTGTTAACTGGTTGAAAATTATATAAGTGAAGGATTAGGCTTACTCTGTTTGTTTTGTTTTTTCCTCTAGTTTCTGAATATTACTGGCAAAACATTTAATAAGGAATTTGATCCACTGACGTTTTGGTTACTATCTGTCTCAAAATGATCTTTGAAATCGTCTTCTTCTTGTCTGCATCTGGGATAAAGAAGTCTGAAGCAAACCTAAATTTAGCCTCGCCAATTCTACGCTGCGTAAGGAGAGAATGCTGTTTTAAAATGTATCATCTTTGAACTAATCCCTGTAGCAGTTAACCTTATAAGTCTTTTATATAAAGAAATAAGATCCTTCAGCCGTGCACAACAGTATTTCTTAAAGACAGGCAATTTGCCATTGCCCATGACAAATGACTTATATCTTATAGAAGCTCCACAGATGTAATTTATATAATGTCCAGAGAAAGCTGTGTATATGCCCCTTTGATGATTGGCCACCGTCGAGTCATGTTTCATTCTAATTTGACTTTCCATATTTCAGACCTCTCCACTGAAGATTTGGCACTGCAAAGTCAGACCTCAGAGAGCTTCAACTCAAGGATACAATGTGAAATTGATGCGCTACGATCAAAAATATCTATGGAGATAGAGAGAAGCACGAGGGCGGAAGAAGCTTTATCTCTCTGGCAGGACCGGTGGCAGGAAATGATAGAAAAGTTTTCATTGATTGGGCTGTCATTACCATCAATCGAAATCAGTGCATCATCTCAAGGAGAGAAAGCAGGGCCAGTGGACTTCGCTGATGATGTCTGTGGACAGCTTATAGTTGCAAGGATGGTTGCACATGCCGTTGGGAGGGGTTCTCTCAGAGCAGAACTAGATAAAGAGATGAAGATGCTGATTGATAGTAAAGACTTCGAGATTTCAAGGCTGCGAGATAAACTTCAGTACTATGAATTGGTCAATCGGGAAATGTCTCAAAGAAATCAAGAAGCAATAGGTAAGAGTCAAGACTGACATTTATTCTATGGGTTTTGTTATTTTAGACAGTTGTTATTCAAATCTTTCTCTATAATTGATGTGTGACTTTCAAGCAGTTCCTTTTATGGATGCTTCTGAGTCACCATTTTTAGGTAATCTAATTGTATTATTGAATAAGCTTTTCTTGCTGTAGTATGTCTGTACCCTTTAATCCTAATGTGCAAAGAACAGCAACATTAATGTTGGTTTATTGCTATTTTGCACTTCTAGAACTGGGACGCAGACGTCGGCGAGCACAGAAGAAAAGGCAGAAATGGATTTGGAGTAGTCTAGCCATATCACTTGCCGTTGGCACCACAGCTGTAGCATACACATATATTCCATGGGCTGAAATAAGAGATTGGGCATCGTCAATGCACACACAATCTGACATCCATGGAACAACACCTGATCGTGTAGAGATATGACATTATGTTTTGCAGGACGAGGTGGGGTGAGTGTTCATTTCAGATTTTGGTGTAAGGTCAACCAATTAGGTCATTTATTGACTCAGAGAAGAATATTTTTTTAGAGAATTTCAAATCATATTTTTTAATGAGTTAGTTAATCAGCAATATGGCTTGCTGGACCTCAAATTCATAGTATGAGGAGATATTAAAACAATACAATATTGAACAAAGCTATTGCAATGAGTGAAAGGAAGAATCCTCTGGTCCTCCCTTTTTATTCCATGATCTGGTTGTCCAAAGAAAGAGTGTACAAAAAGAGCTTCAGATAAGTTTTGTTTCTTCAAATCTATTAATGTTTTTGCAATTTTTCTAAGTGAACTGTAAATCCTGAGACAATTCTCATATGAAAGGTTTTGCTCAGTGATAGATGGAAGTCCTCAATGATAAAGAATAAACATTCAGAAGTAATATTATAGAGCATGATCTATTGGCACTTGTATGTGTCACGATGCTATCTAGCCCAGAAGCCATTTTCGGACGATTCCAAATGTATTTCCTTTTTCCAGAATTCATCCAGATGTTGGAAATGGCCTCCAAAATGCTCTGGATGGTTGAAAGCTTTTGGCTGTTTCCAGAAAACTGCAGTTTACCCATCTTTCTGAAAATTGCCTGTCATTTCTGGCACTTTTTTCTTTGTGTTAAATCTTCTGGAGTTTCACTCTGTAGACGTTTAGAACTGATCGACGCACGTTTCGAGTGGACACTCCACCCATCTTCAAGATCATAATGAAGCATATGAGAATAACAAGGAAATGGCAAATTAAATAGAGTGAGGGGAGAGACTTATCCGTTAGGGTAATGAGGAGAAGAATACAATTTTTACCTTTAGGGTTTTTTGAGAGAGATTAAAAATAATTAAATAAATTGAATAAATTTAATTAAAGTAAAAATGTTATGGCAAAAGTTCTATAAGGGTTATATAATTAAATATTAATTATAGAAAGAGGGGAAATTTTTTATTACAATTAAAAGAGGTATAAGATTTTTAAATTTGTATATTTAAATAAAGATTAGAATGTTATAATAAAGTAAAGATAGGAGTGAAGGATTAAGAATCATGAAATATTTATTAAGAATATTGCTAAAGATGTAATACTAAGAGGAAAGGGGGGCGGGAAATAAACAAAATGGGGGAGATTAAATGACTTTGAAGGAAGAGAGTTGGAAATAAATTAAAATCAATTAGTAAAGGTCTTCCAATATATTAGAAAAGATAATGATTAGAAAGGGAGGGTTAAATAAATTAAAAATTAAATTTTTTATGAGAAAGAAAAGTAAAGATTAATTAATTAATTGTAAAAGATAGCAAGGAATGAGATATTTTTTTAGATAATTAAAAGGGGTATACAATTGTTAATTCATAAAATGGATTCTCAGAGAGTCTGATACAACTTTGATTATCACATTAAACAATTGTAGGATCCGAATTCTGATTGGTCATCTATGCTATAAACTTGCAATCTCAGATGGCTTCACAACTATAGAGCTTGTAGCCATATACTCTGCCTCTACTTAACTAAGTGTAACTTTTGCTTGCTTCTTGCTGAACATGGATATCATACTTGGACCCGAATTGAAAAAACTAGGAATACTCTTCCTATAAACTTGCAAACTCAGATGGCTTCACAACTATAGAGCTTGTACCCATATACTCTGCATTTGCTTAACCAAGTGTAACTATTGCTTGCTTCTTGCTGAACATGGATATCATGCTTGGACCCAAATTGAAACAACTAGGAGTACTCTTCCTATCCTTTTGCATCTCTTGTTTAGTCAAAATCAACAAACCCATGCAGCATCAACTCACCATCTCCCAAATACCTCAAATCATAGTGAATTGCACCCTTCAGATATTGGAGCACATGCTTTACAGCTTTCCAATTAATTTGCCTCGACTCAACTATGAATTGGTTTAATGTATTCACTAAAAAGCAAATATTAGGCTAAGAAGTAATGAGATACATAAGGGAACCAATTAATCTCATGCACAATGAAGGATCTGCCAAATCTAAATCAAATTTTTAGATAACTTCAGATTTGGAATCGTAGGAGTGGCTAAGGATTTGCAATCCATCATCTAAATCTCTTCAGAATCTCCACTATATATTTCCCATGTCCAAGGAAGACCTCACCTATACCCTGCCAAATTTCTAAACTAAAAAAATAATGCACAAGGCCGATGTCCTTTATAATCAAACTCACGAGCACCTCTGTCTTGAACCATGCAATGAGATTCTTATAACTCCTTGTAATGTTCAAGTCATCTACATATAGGACCAAGACAAGCAACATATCAGATTTATCAATCAAATAATTAAGATTAGGATTTGCAACCATCTTGGTGAAAGCCCAATCTTAGTTGATACTCATTAATCCTATAGTACCACGCACTTGCTGATTGTTTCATCCCATAAAGGGCCTTCTTCAACCTGCACACATGGGTATCTTGCCCCTGCACCTCAAACCCCTTGGGGCAATTAATGTATACTTCCTCCTCAATCAAACCATTAAGAAAAGTAGCCTTTACATCTATCTGATTTAAAGACCATTCAAAAATTGATGCAAGATACATAATGGTATTGATGGAAGTATAGTTGGCAATTGGACCAAAGGTCCCTCATAGTTGTAATGTCCCCATCCGACATTCCATCCACATGATGGTTAGTCATGAATACCAACTTTAAAATCTTGTCCCTAGAGTCCAACAATTGAAATCACAACTAAATTAAGCCTCTTAGCGGAACACCAACCAAATTCACACATAGCGTGCACAATACAACGATTTTCATAATAGAAACCGACATAACTTTTGCTTATTCATAGACATCGATAAACACTTATCTTTTAGATGAAGAATGAAAAAATTGTTTGTGTAAGAGTAATTTTCCACCTAGCCATAGGTGCTTGCTGTAGATACCACCTCCAAGCTAGGCGATGAGGTCACTAGGGCGAAGGAAACAACTACATGCTTTTCTCTGTCTTAGCCCAACCCATTTTCTCTCATGCTTAGCCAATTTTCTCACCACAGAGCATTACAAGCATATCATTCACTCATCACAACCATGGAAATCTCTTTCATTGCTCGACACAACATAAGGAAGGCCTGCCCTTTCTCTTCTCAATAGTCCCTCATAGCACCGTTCCCTTACAATGCTCTTCAATTTGTATAGAAAGAGTCCAACCTACTATATGCTTTCAAAGGGTTGCCTATAAAATCAATATTGGCTTCTCAAGCATCTAAAAAGCAACAAGGGTATAGTGGGTGAAGGTTTCCTAACTTGCCCAACATTTAAGCTTACCTACAACCATCATTATTTACTCTAATGTTTGCAATTTTCTCTTCATAGTGTTGATTTTGGTTAATTTTTAGTCTATTAATTGTTGGCAATTGAGAGAACATCATAGTCATACTATGCAGAGCATAAACTATTGCATGGACTGAGTGATAGAGTCAATGGCAAGGAGAGAATTGATGATAAGACAACTAACATTACTTTTGACCATAGAATGAAGGCTCCTACAATACCCATAAGAAGTATATTCCACCCATGCATAACTATGTGAGAAGACTTTCCTACCAAACTCTCACATGCATTCAATGATTGATTTTGATAAGTCAAAGGAGGTAAATGGGTAATTCAAGGCAGATGGTAGAAACCATATGAGTCATGAGGCTGACACTTCGCAAAGGGGATTTACTTTCCCATAGGCTCCCTCTCCTCTTCCCCTCTAGTGGAATTATAGCTCCTCTAGTGCTCTATACACAACCATCTTGGACCATTATATTATATTCCAACATAATATTTACATAGGTTTAAGTTATCATGACAAGCCTAACACATGGCCCATATATGGATATTTACATCATACATGCCCGTCCATTCATTAGTCGGGCTTTGGCCTTGAGCTTTGCATTAGGAATTCTTACTAGCATATTTACATCATTTTACATAATTTGATTTAATACATGCCAAGGGTCAAAATTGAGGTATTACATTCCCCTCCCCCTTGGAATGACATCGTCCTTAGTGTTTCCTAAAAAAATAGAACAAAAATGGGTATGCCTCTTTCATGGCAACCTCCAGCTTCCATGTAGCCTCATCAGGACCAAAGTGCTTCCATTGCACCGTTACTTGCTTGATGGCTTGTTTCCAGAGCAATGTTACTTTCCTTTCAAAGATGCATAGCATATCTATTTAGAACTCTCCCTCTAGTTCCTCTTGGATTATATCTCAATCTATCACATGGTTAAGATCATGTACATATTTCTTAAGTAAAGAAACATGAAAAACATTATAAGCTTTAGTGTTAGTAGGAAATGCAATTTTATATGCAACTAGCCCTATCCTCTCAAGTACTTCAAAGTTCAAATGGCCCACAATATCTTGGTGCCAACTTGGCACAACTTCCAATCTTAAAGGAACTCTTCCTCGGCCTCACTCAGAGGTAAACATGATCTCCAACTTGAAATTCTCTATGTACCCTATTTTTATCCGCATAGCTTTTTTGCCTATCTCGGGTTGCTTTCAAATTATGCCTAATTCTTGCAACTTCTTGCTGCATTTCCGAAACAATTTATGGCCCAAGTACAATTATCTTTACTGGATTATTCCAACCCATTGGTGTCTTACCTATTCTGCCATATAAAGCTTCAAATGGACTCATTTTCAATGATGCTTGATGCCCATTGTTATATGCAAACTCTACCAGGTGTAGATAATCCTCACACTTGGATGTTTTCTCACTTGATTTATTCATTCAATTCGCCCATTTGTTTGTGGATGGTAAGTGTTACACCCCATTTTGACATGGGTGTTCACATGTGATTTTTGTCACACATTCAATAGGGGTTAACGTTGATGGAGCTATGGATGGCCTTGATTCTTATTTTTGCTTCATGTTGTAATGATGTCCTAGTGTTGATGATGCTCTAGCATATGTTTTTTCATGATATATTTCGATTAGTAGCTATGTGATGTGTCCTCTCATTATGTTTGGTTATTGATGAGCCCTCATATGTGCGATGTTGCACTTGTATATGACACATGGATCACTTTCTTTTGGAGTATCCTAGCGCTCTTGGTCTTATAATTTATTTTATATCTTGATTGCATGTGCTATTAGTATACATTGAACGTTCTAGCTTATTGGAGGTGATTTAGCATGATTTGATGACATGGATGGGTATTCCTTGGGGCGCCCTTGTTCTTGGGCACTTATGGTTGGATTATATTGATGATATGGTGACAAGTGGAGGCCTTTCTTGCTTAACGCTCTTGCTCACATGATGTTGATGCTTTGTGGTTGGTTTTCTATAGAGCGACGCCCTCATCCTAACACTTGTTTGATGGCTTAAGCACAAATTTCTTGTTGAACGTTCTTGGTTCCTAGCATGTGGAGGCATGATGATGTCTCGTAGATGGGGTTGTCCCCTTCTTCATGGTATTGGTTGTTTATTGTGGACACTTTTTTTGAGTTAGATGCTTCTATTATGGATGAATGGTCTCCTTGATTCATGTGTTAGTTGAAATGTGGACATCTTTAGTGCATGACATTGCATTGCAATTGATAAAGTCAAAAGTGTCCTCTTGGAGATTGATTACACATCATTTCATGCCACATTTGGAGGAGCGTTCCAGTCTTTGAGACTACTCACACATCTATTCATGCTTATTTCATGAAGTGTTCACTTGGAAGAGCCATCTTGACTCTTTCCATGCCCATTTATGATGGGATGTCCACCATTTATGAGTCTCTTGTATCCATCTTCACGCCCATTTATTGAAGTGTCCTCTTGGGGAGCCACCTATATGGTTGTTGGAGCATTTTTGATTTGACTTGTACACATACTTATGTTTTTGGTAGACGATTTGTTTAGAGGGCCTTCATTTTACACCATTCTATGCATTGTTTATTGGAGCATTCACCTTTTGACCCCATTTGATGAAGGCGTTCCACTTTGGAGGTGTCCCAATTGCCATTGCATGTCATTTTTTAGGTAGCGTTCCACTTTGGAGATGATGTTTAGTCTTTGTTTGGAGATAGCGTCCACCATTTGAGGGTTTTTGTTCCATATTTTAAGTAGTGTCCCACTTTTGGAGGTGGATTGATGATGTTTAGGAGCTAGTTTCCTATCCTAGAGGGTTTTGTTGCACCTTTTGAGGAGATTGTTTCACTATTGGAGGAGATCCAGGGGGTTAAACCCTTGATCTACGGTCACTCATGATTATTGGACCTATTTCTCTTGGAGCACTACCTTTAGAGAGCCTTTGGAGGCTATGCTTTGGACATCTACTTGATATCATTCTTCCTCATTTTAAGGAGGTGCCCTCCTTCTCGGGCCTTTTCTTGGTTGGATATTGTACACATGTGGCTTTGATTAACATATTTCATTTATTTTGTTATGGTAGTTGGAGTATTTTGGTATTTTTACTCCATCCTAGGCTAGATCTAGGGTTTTATTATTATTCTATTGTAGAAGGAAGAGAAGCTTAAAGCCATATATGGTGTTTCTCTCTCCTTCATTTGTCATGGTTGGATTTGAGAGTTCTCTCTTTTGGAGTTTAATGGACATATATTTACTTGGTGCATATTGAAGTGTAAGGGTTTCTTCTCTTATCAAAATGTGGCTTAATGCTCTTATTTCTCTATGTTGTTGATAAATTATAGAAATGCTAGAACTTCCTTGATTAGTGCCATATGATAAGGGTTTATTAACTTCATTGGAAGGGTTTTATGTGTGAAATTCCACTATCTCCCTTTGATGTCTTATGTTTGAATGTATTAACTTGCTTCTATCATCTTTCTAGAGTCGTTGCTTTACTTCATTGCATCATACACCATAATTAACAATGTTTTGATGTGGCACCATTTAATGGCCCTCCTAGTTTAATTTTTACAATCATTTTTCAACATATTAGGGTTTAAACTTTAATTGTGGTATGTGTATGCAACCTAGTTTCTCTAACCATCCATGAACTTGGCCTCAGACTAGCCACTTGTCTCAAGTGCCTGTGTTGGATTGGCACTAGTCTCTTGGTCCTTCCATCACCTTTTTTATTTACATATACTACAAAAAAACCCAACATTTTGCTAAAACTATCTCTTCATATCACCTTGTGCCATCATTGTCTAAGCCTTAGCAATCCTATCCTAGGGAATCCCCCTTGAGTTGGGGAAGAGCCAACCTAAAGTGTAGAGAGTGAGTTATTGAGGTGATAGTGGGTAACCCATCTAAGTTGCTCATAGACTAGCATCTTTCATTTGGGCATTAATCACACATGCTAGTTTGTGTTGTAACGGTAAGCAGTGCTAAATTTCCATTGTGTATCGAAATCTGCGATTTTTTTTTTCAAAATTAGATGTAAACTTGGTATCTCTGTCAGATACAATTGTTTTGGGTAATCTATGCAATCTTAATATTTCCTTCATAAATATTCTTGATATATCATCAGTCTTATGAGTGTATTTAATAGGAATAAAATTTGCTGCTTCGAATACTTTATCCACCATAACCATGATAGAATCATTTTTTCTTGAGGTAGTTGGTAACCCAGTAATAAAATCCATGGTTACCAGTTCCCATTTTCATTCTGGAATTGGAATAGGTTGCAATAATCTTGTTGGGTGTTGATGTTCAGCCTTAGCTTGCTGGCAATTCATACATCTAAAAATGCATTCAACATCATTTTTCATGTTAGGACAAAAATATCGCTTTCTTGCTATAACAATCGTTTTTTGGTAGCCTAGATGTCTAGAATATGGCATTTTATGGATTTTATTCATTCTAATTCTTCTAAAATCCAAAGAATCAGGAATATCCATTCTATTTTTGTAAGTAAGAAGTCCATCATCTTTCAATTGATAATCTTCATACATCTTTTTTAAATTCTCTTGCTATAGTTTATTTTTCACTTGAACATATTGTTCATCTTCAACAAAGGAACCAATAATCATTTTTCTTAAATCTGATTGGCAAATGCTAATAGTTGCTACATGCATTACATGCATTTTTCTATCGAGTGCATCAATCACTTTGTTTTCTTTCCCCTTTATGTGTTTGGTTTCAAAATCAAATCCACATAGAAATTCCAACCATCTAGCTTGCCTGGCATTTAAGGTTTGGGTGCGACCATTATGGTTAGTTTTAAGCTCAAATTTTGCCCATCAAATAGTACCTTAACATTTTTAAAACATGCACTATTGTAGCAAGCTTCAAGTGATGGATAACGTAGTTCTTTTCATGTTTTTTCACCTTTCATGACTCATAACATACCATATGATTGTTTTGCATAAGAACTCCACCTATTTTACATGCATCTATACACACCACAAAATCCTTTTCTGGGTTTGTAATTTTTAGAATTGGAGCACTAGTAAGAAGCTTTTTCAACAACTGAAAGCTTTCTTAACGTGATTGTTTCCATTCAAACTTGATTTTCTTATGTTGTAAATAAGTAATTAGGTGTGCAATCTTGGAAAATTCTTCAATGAACCTTTGGTAATAACTGACAAGACCCCTAAAATATCTTACATTTGTTTCATTCCATGGAGTTGGCTAATTCATAGTGGCTTCAATCTTTTCAGGATTCATAGATATCTCTTCCTCTAAAATAATTTGATTTTGATAGAAATCACATTTTCTTAGCTTTGCATCCAACTTATACTTCCTTAGCACTTGCAAAACTATTCTCAATTCTTCTTCATGCTCCTTTTTATTCTTGGAATAATTGAGAATATCATCTAGAAAAACAAGCACAAATTTATCCAAGTCTTGGCTGAAAACACTGTTCATGAGAGACATGAATGTAGTTAGTGCAGTAGTGAGACCAAATGGCACCATCACAAATTCATATTGGCCATACGGTATACCTTGTTCTAAATGCTGTTTTGTGGATGTCTTTTTCCTTTATTTTGACATGATGGTAACCATACTTCAATCTTTGTAAATACCTTTTCCCCTCTCATTTGGTCAAAGAGGTCATCGATTCGAGGTAAAGAATACTTGTTCTTCAAAGTAACGTTATTAAGTTGCTTGCAATCAATACACAACTTGAGGGTTCCATCCTTATTTTTCACAAATAGCACTGGTCCCTATGGAGACACACTTGGTTGAATATTTTTTTTTTCCAAAATCTCTTGCAATTGCATTTTCAGTTCTAATAATTCTGAAGTACTCATTCTATAAGGAGTTTTTGACATTGGTGTAGCTCTTGGCACAAGATCAATTGTGAAATTAATATCCCTTTTTGGAGGAAGTCTTGTCACTTCATTAGGGGACACATCACTGAAATCTTGTAAGATGTGATGGTCTTCTATCTTGGGACCTTTATCGCTAAGTCTAATACGTGGGCTGCACATAATTGACAACCTTTTCTGAGACATTTCTTCAATTGCAAGGTTGAAATCTGCCTAACAAATGATGTTTTTGGAATGCCCCTTACTGTTCTTGGGTTTCCATCCCCATCAATGCATTCCAAAGTTTTGCTGTGTGGTATTGAGGTATCTGCTCCTACACTTGAACTTGGCTTATTTGCATTTGGTTTTATAGTACTCTACAAATCAACACTTTCAACAACAATTTATTTACCCTCTACCTCTGTAGGAGGCTCCCAAGACTTACCATGCATCCTCACCAAATTTCACATTGACTTACCATTGTCTTCTGTTGTGCTTGAATTTAAAAGCAGTAAGCCTTGGAGGTCTTATTGTATCCCACAAAGCATCCTTCATGCTAGAAGGTAAGCGTAGTTCTCTTCTTATTAGGAATATGAATATATAAATAGCAACCAAAAACAAGAAAGTGAGATATCTGTAGTTTCTCACCAGTGAATGATTTTTCTGGTGTCTTGTCCTTCAAGAACATGTGAGGACACTTGTTCAAAATGTAGACCATTGTATTGTGTGCTTTTGCTCGAAGAAACATGCACACATTTAGATCTTGAATCATAGTCCTAGCTGTCTCTATTGTGGACCTATTCTTTGTCTTTGCAACTCCATTTTGCTAAGGGTTTTAAGGCACTGCCAACTCCTTCATCCCTGCATCTCTACATTAGGAATCAAACTCCTTGGAGGTGTACTCTCCACCATCATCTGATTTCGGTACCTCAATCTTTTTACTTGTCTAGTTTTGCAAAAGCACTTTGAATAATGGGAACCTATTGAAGACTTCATCCTTGGCGTGCATAAAATATATCTAATTTTTTCTAGAGGAGTGGTCAATAAATGAAACGTAGTAAATGTTACCTGTCAATGATGCTGATGACATAGGTTCATATGCATCTGAATGGATCAAATCAAGAATTCCTCTTGATCTGTACTTGGAAAAGCAGTCTGGGCATGCTTGCAGAGTTCACAAGTCTTGCACATTCGTGCCTTCTCTATCTTGAATCCTGCTATTCTTGCACCATGTCCTTCAAGAGAGGTAATTCTCCATAATGTTGAGGACCTAATCACTTGTCTCATAACTCTCGCAAATGGTCATTGTTATGCATTAGCACTTCATGTTTGATTGGATAAACAGGCAACCTATAAAGGCCATTTTCTCACATACCTATGGCCAATACTTGTGCAAGATCATGGCTGCAATCTTTGACTGTGGCTTGTTGATCATCAAACTCGGAGGCACACTTACGCTCTGTCTAGCTGAAACTGAAAAGCAGATTCTGGGTCAAACAAGGAACATATAAAACACTAGCAAGCTCAGGAAAATCCCCTGAAATTGTGCAGAATGAGACAAATCTCATTCTCGTAACTAGCTAAGTAGCACCATCACCCAATTGTACCTGTATACCTACCTCTTGCTCCTGAAGTCTATTGAAATCCTTCTTGTTGAAGGTCACAAATCCCGATGCTCCACTGTCCGCATACCACCCAACATCTGAAGTGGTGTTAGTGGAAAGGCACGAAACCATGGAGAAAGTGGTCTCAAACATAGATGAAAGCTCATTCACTGCTAAAGCTTTTAAACTCCCTACTAACTGATTTTGCTAGTGCTTCTTGTCCTTCACCTTCTTCTTCTCAGGACACTGAGAAGCATAGTGGCCATTCTTGTGGCACTTGAAGCACTTCATGTGGGTTAAGTCTCCTTTGCCCGAGTTCAAGAAACTTGAATCCTCCTTCTGCTTTAGACCTTTCTCAGGCCCTCCTTTCTTACCACTTTTCCTCATTTTTTCAATGAGGGCTAGGTTTTGACTATCCTCCACTTTGGCTGAAATAATGTTCAGTTTGGTCCTCCCTTTGATGAAATCATCCAAGGACTCTCAAAAGTGGGAAGCTTCTCACGAGCAGAGACATCCTGAACAAATGGGTTCCAAGAAGAAGAGAACCCATTTATTGCAATGGGTACCAACTTATCATCCTCCATCTTCACCCCAATAGCACCAAGCTGATCTCGATGCTCATTGATCTTCATGAGGTAACTAGCCATTGTGTCTGTAATATGTATCACTCATGCATGTGCCAGTGATCTTGTTCTTCAACAACATCTTGTGGGAAACATTCACAGTACATAGTGATCAAAGCATCATATGCCTTTTTCGCCGTTTTCTTCTCTGCGATGTGAGGGATCAAATGGCCCTTCACTGAATTTTGGATGATTTGCTTTGCCGTGGCCTGCTTTTTATTGTTTTCAGCAAACAAAGCAACATCAATAGGCCCTGCAGTGATAGTCTCCACAAAACTCCAAAGGTCAACCTCCTCTAGTAGCATTTGTGGCGTGCACTTCCAAGGTGTAAAGTTGGAAGCACCCTCTAGACAGTTACACTATCTGAGACTGAGATTAGTCATATTTACTACTCCTGGAACACACCTAAACCAAACAAATCACCTAGAAAACAAATCAGATACAACACTCATTTCATTAGCTCACTTAGGGTATCACACCCTACAACCTTTCGCAGCACTGGATGGTTTAAATCACTGGAGCAAGGGTGTCACACCTGCTAAAATCCTTCAACAGCTCCCTCTCACAGGTAACTGATCTCTTCGTACATGGAGTTTTGGTAGACTTCAGTAAACGTGCTCTGATACTATGTTACAATTTCAGATCTGGTAAGTACATTCTACATGTAGAAAAATGAGCCCTAAAACCTAAGTAACTTAAGTTACAATCAAATGTGCAAAATCTGAATGCTTTATTCTATAGACACATCATGCTGAAAATGGAGCAGTAAGCATGCAAATCTGAACTCAAAATCTACAGCTCCCTCTCACGGATAACTGATCTCTTCATCATGGAGTTCTGGAAGACTTCAGTAAACTTACTCTGATACCACAAACCTTAAAGCCTACGTAACTGAAAACTTAAGTTTCAATCAAATCTGCAAAATCTGAATGCTGTAATCTACAGAGCCAGACACATCGGGCTGAAAAAGGAACAACAAGCATTCAAATCTGAACTCAAAATCTCTTCATCTGTATTATTAACTGAAAGAAATACAATACCATACCTCAAAACTCTTATCTCTGTCTGTTGCAGTGGACCACCCTCTGCCTCCTTTATAGAATAGGGAGACACCAGGGTTTACAATCAATCCCACATCCTTGTAGAGTGCCTAGAATAGGACTAGAACTCTAACCCTAATCTGGCCTAGAATTAGGTACCGGTTGTAGTAGCCAACACAAGAAGGCATGCACCTCTCCTTGAGATCTGCACCCTTCTCTTAGAATAGATAATCTCATGCCAAAAAGCACCTAATCTAAGTCTTCTCTAAATGTGGAACAACGGTTAATTCACTGCTAAAATAGAACATAATCTAAAACTGAAAAGGCACTGATTCTGATTTTATAACAATTAAAATTAGAACTACTTTAATGCTGGTGTAAGCATACCTACAGCATGCAATCACCATCTACCTCACTGTCCATATAATCTGCTGCTGTGCCTGGATAATTTGCTGCTGTCCATACTCAAGATGTCTCTCCTGCTGTGCACAGACCCCGAGCCTGGGATCTGCAGTAGCCTGCTATCTCGACTGAAGCCCCGATTTAATGGAACTTCGTTGGTTATCTGAAGATGCTCTGGGGCCTATTATAGGGTATGGTAGGCACCTTCTGCAGCTTGGAGAATTCCATGAGCTACTGATCCTTAATGGCCTCCCTTGCTTCTTGGAGTCTCACTTCTTCACTTGTTTACCTCACGGTGGAGGCGAGAGTGTGGTGGATTATGTTTGACCTAGCCCCCTTCATTTATCATTTCTCAATAACCCCCATCCCCATGGACGACCATGCTTATCTCTCTTTCTCCCTCTAGGTTGACAACCCCCACGACCCTTCCTCACTTGGGCCCACTGCAGACCTCTATCCTCTTTGATGAGGGGGACCCTGGCACCTTCACTTCCCATCTTTGCAAGATGCAACAATTTTAGTCCCATTTCTCATCCCTTGACTCTGACTTTGCCAAAAACACCCATCTTTCATCCACCATTTGGAAAGTTGTGCTTAAAATCTACCTACCCTCCACCCGATCCACCTCCCCTTCCCCTAAACTTGGATCCTACACCAAGAATTGGTGGTATGATGAGGATTGCAAGATTCTCCAAAACTAGCTTCGACACGTCTTCACTCATGATCAGCTGGCCTACCCTGATCTTAAGGCTTCCTACTGTCGTCTCCTTTGCCCCAAGAAACACCTCTTCATATTGCAGAGGGTGTAGGAGTTGAGGGCTTCTTTCATCAACTCCCCTAAAAACTTTTTGGCGAACCATCATCTCTTGCCACTCCAATCTCCAACCCAATCTTGATCCAAAATCCATGTTCTGCGTTACCTCTTCCCTCTATGATGTCACAGGGAAGCTCCTAATCTAGGTTACCCCCCCCTTCTTGCTACTTATTCCCTTGCGGAGATATCCAGGAGGTAGTCTGGGTGATGAACACCGGCAAAGCAGTGGACGAGGAAGGGTTCCAGGTAGAACTCTTCAAGCATGGTTTGCACGCCTTAGATTGTCACTTGACCGATTTGTTCAACCATGTGGTTTGTAAGGTTTTATGCAACCTCGGTCACACCACATTGTTTACTTGATCCACAAATTGGGCTCTAGTGTAGATCCCAATGACTATGTAACGATCATGATTGGCTACACTTTCTCAAAACTCTATGCTACGGTCCTTCATATGAAGCTTTATGGGTAGCTTAAGCGGAGGCAACCTAGAGCTAAAGGACAGGTGAGATTACAACTGGCACACCAGACCATTGATCACATTCTTACTCTTAAGCCATCATCAGGGATGCATGGCATCGCTCTTCGAAAGTCTCTTGTTGCTTTGTAGACTTTCATAAAGCATTAGACTTCGTTCCTAGAGAGGCATTGTTTCAGAGGCTTAGAGACATATGTTAATTTTTGGTAGAGTTAGGGTTCTATGCAAAAGAATAAAAAATCAATATACTTTAATGCAAAATTACATTTAATAAACAAGTACTCAAACTAAATAGTACAACAGTAACAAAACATAATTTTCATTTCTTTCAACTTTTCCACTTTAACACTACCAGCTGGGTCACTGTGTTAAAGTAATCTTCAGTAACATGTAATTACTAACAGTGGTACAACTAACACAGTGTTCATTATCAGTAATATAAATAAAGAAGACAAGTTTAGGATACTTACCTGGAGTGTGGAACTCTGCCTGTTATATACTCAGAAATTTACTTTCAGAATGAGCTGAGCCTCTCAGAGGTCAGTCAACACCAGGAACTAGCTGACCCTACTAGAGGGTAAGTACAAACCAGAGAGAGAGAGATGACAGGTGAAGTACGGTCAAACAGGAATGGTCAATAACAGTCAAAAGCACAGTGGTAGACCTAAATAAAACTCAACACACAAAAAATAACCCAACAAGGTCAAAGCACAGTGGACCTGATCATAAATCAGTCTCAGCACATAAGTTTGATCACCATCAACAAGCAACTCAAAGTTCACAACCTGTGACCTTCACAAATGAACTGTCTACAGGACATGTTCAAATCAAAGAAGCTCACGAGTCACGACCTCCACAAGTGAGCATTGGAACTTCCCTCATGGCTCACGGCTCACGGCCTCCACATGTAAGCTCACGGTAGGCATAAAAGGCCCTCAACAGGGTTACTGATTAGCAACAGGATGCTTTACCCTAACAGTAAGTTGAACAGAGCTCAAAGTTCACAGTTGAGGTAACACAAAATCACAACTAGACAGATCGGATTCTTATGAGGCAGATCAGTCAACAAAACAGGTAGATCGGGCCCTATGCAAACCACAAACAACAGATCAGACCTCAGTAGAACCCCAGTTAAGCAAATCAGACTTCAATTAGACTCTAACAGTCCTCACGAGTATGAGAAAGTTTCTCTAAAATCACGGGTGGCAGAACCATACTCTCAATACTCATAGCTAGGTCAAAAAGATAGATCGGGCCTCAAACAAGATAAGGGACAGCGGGCCGAGTCTCTCCAAGTTCACAGTTCAGATCAATTCAGAAATCAGATGTGAGATCATACTTCAGTCAAGCTTCAGCAGGCAGATCGAAGGTAGCAGCAAAACGATCAGCCCTAGATCTGATATGAAAGATGAAAATTCAGCAGGCAGATGACCTCAACGCAAATGTTCAAGCAACAGATAAAAAACTTAACCCTTGATGTCAATCAGGAGAAGAAGCAGAGCTGATATAAAATGATGATTAAATGCCAAAGAGAAATCTTCAATATATAGGACTAGGTTCTTCTAGAAAGATCTTTTAAATAAATTCTTTATTTAAGTTAGGGTTCCATAGATTTAGGAGGGTACCATAAAAAATAAAATCATAAAATATAAAAAATATAAAATAAAACTAAAAGAGTCAGATTTAATAACATAAAACATAACTAGGGTAATAGGGTCATTTAGGTGAGGGTACAATGATTAATACATGACCCAATATAACATAGGTGTGGGTACATGACCCATAACCCCCAGGACCAAGGGTTTACCTTAAACGCGGTCAAACAACCATGGTACCCATAAGACCAAAAACATCAAAGGTGGTACAAATCAAAAGATAACTCAAGGTGGGTAAATGACCCTACCAAAGACAAGGTACCACAAGACAAATAATCAACAAGGTGTAAGGACCAAAAGTTAATCAATCAAGGTGGGGCACAACCAATCATCTCTCTCTCAAATGTACAAGTGTTCCAAATAACCTGAAAGTTCATCATCACTGTATAAGGAAGGGTCCACATTGGATGATGTGATCATGTGGTCCTCCATATTGCTCCTTAGGTCAAGTGCTAGTGACTCCATCAAGGGGTGGCCAGTCCCTTGAGAATACCACCTAGCTCAACTGTCTCGAAGACCTAGGAGAAGAGGACATCACACATCATCATCTTGGTAACTGACCAAGAACCTCCATTCTCAAGGAATGGCTCTTAGCCCAAAGCTGAGCTTCAGCCCTAGACTGAATCAAGTTGATCAACCACCTGGTCCTTGACCAGGTTCTTCAGCCCTAGGCTGAAGGTTGACCGAAGTCAAGATCTTGGTAATTGACCAAGTGCCTCCATTCGTAAAGAATGGTTCTCAGCCCCAGGATGAGTTTTCAGTCCTGTTATCACACCATAGTAGCAGGGCTACTATTCTTGTACAACAGATATCTGCACATTCTAGAGCTTCCTTTATTCCAGAGCATGGCTATATATTTTGGATCACTCATGATCAGAGCAGTACATTATTCAAATGTTATGACCTTGTGTCAAGGCTGAGCCTTGAGAGTTCAGATTTGATGACTGATGTGACCACTTATCCCATTACAGTTTCAGTTCAGTGCCTAGAGATGTACTTCAGATGTGTTTCAGATGATACATGATGATTATTATTATGATGATGTTGTATGATCTATGGATATGTTCTCACTGACTGTGGATTATTATCTTGTTGATTTAGTCATGATCATAGCATGTGCTTGGTATATTATTCCTGATGTGGCAAACTATTTAAAATGAACTGTAAATCATAAAATGGACAATTGCTTGCACTTTTAGGTCATTTAACAAAACTTACTGGTATTTCACCTTACATAGACATGGTCTTTCCCCGACACCAGTTGTCTGCTAGTGTAGGCTCCATATTCACTTGTCTCCATCCATACATGACCTTCCTGTTTGACTTTAAACCCTGACATGTCTCATTTGACTTTCTGATACTGAGGACTTCCCCATTTTTCTACCTCTGTGTTTGGACCGCATCCCTGTTTATTCAGTGTCTCGGCTCTGAGTTGGTGACAGAACTTGCCTTTGGTGAGTTGGATTGTAGGCCTAAATCATTCTGGTCGGTTGTCCCGATGTTTGGCATTGGCTCGAACTCCCCCTAGTCACTTGAGATGTTGTTGGCTAAAACTGAAAGCTCATGTTCTACCTATGGAAACTAAAAAATTCGCCCATGGAAACAAAAAGGGCAAGAGCAGTGAAAAGCTAAAAATACTCCTCGAAGAGTATAAGAAAGGTCCAAAAAGCAATAGTTCTTAAAAGCTATATCTAAACAATTGCTGACCTTGTATAAATATATGAAAAACATGCCCTGGATGCAAGCTGCAACTAGTTGTGCTTCTCAGCACATCTGAAATCCGAAGGGTTATGTAGGCCAAAAAGGCCATGGAAATAAAATTGAATGATCCTAATGAACCTGGATCAACTTGATGTAGACATGATGCCTAAGTTGAATAAGCACTCTCTAAACAACTTATCCATTTGTGAGGCACAGCCATCCCCCGTGTTCTTTTGTCCAGCACAGAGTTTGTAGCTTCCCCCTTTTCCCAGTCCAAAGTATTTTTGAGTTAAGTTAGACAAGTCAAACCCTTGGCCCAACCTTGCTCCTAGCCTTCATCCTTCACTAGCAGTTTGACCATGTCCAATGGGTGAGTTTGTCATTTGAACTATTGTGCAAGTAATTTTATATAACCACGGAATATGTTAACTTGATTAATGCCACTGAATGGAATTTATACTTTGAGCTTAGTTGTGGGAATGATTAGAGATACATTGTCTTAATCTACTGATGTGATTTATCCTTGATTATATATTCTTGGGATCCGTGATGATGTGGACCATGTATGGATGATTATTGATGATGATTTATGGTCCCACATGTTTGATGATGATATCATATTATGGACATATGATGCAGATGATGTTTGATCCAGTTCAGCAGGTTTATTATTATTTCAGATCAGCAGATTATACATTGTCCATATATGGTGGACCCTACAGCTGGCCCATTAGGGCAACCCAGGGTGTATGAGTACTCATTCCTAGTGGATTTGGGTCTTCTGGATCCATTGGGACACTTATCTTTCAGTTCCGGGCACTTCTGACAGTGATTGATGCAGTTTTACACTTGTTGACCAGATTTGGGGCTGATTTCCCAGCCTGAGCAGCAGGGGCCCCGAGAGGCCAGTTCACCTAGGGCGCTGATGATGGAGGGGGTGGTCCAGCCACTTGTTATTACCATTTATCCCCCCTCCCGGAGAGCCTGGTGGGCTCAGATGGACAGCGCTAGCACCCTAGGAGGCAGTTTTGGCACTTTCACAGTTCCCGAGGCAGTTAAAAAATGGGATAAAGTGGTCACTGAGGAAATCGATTTGGGCAATTGAGGCAAGGTTTTGGCATTTGGTCTTCACAGAGGTCTTCCAGGGTGGCATCACTATCTTCCAGTCAGTTTTCACCATGTGGGTATGCCCGGATTGATCACAGGAGGACATTTACTGCTTGACTGTCATGGATTCTGAGGACAGTTTTGGTCATTTTTATTATATTGGACATATTTTATTATTTTATTGTGCCTTGGGGATGAGCTAGTAAGGATTAATACCTCCTAGCCCCACCATGAGCTTATTTTATCATGTCCTAGTCATCATGAGGTGGATTGTTGTACTTTTTACCCCTCTAGTGGGATGACGTCACCCTCCATTGTACCATTTAGTGAGGGCGCTATTGTTATGTTGAGTGATCCATGTGATATATTGTTATGGATTCATCCTAGCCATTGATTGTATGATGAGATCTTATAATCTCAACCACTCATTTGATGTAGTATTGTAGAGTGGTATAGGGTTTTGGTCTTTATTATCCTATATAAGGAGGAGACCCCCCATTGTAAAGCTCACCTTTGGAGCTCTGGAGTATTGAAATAGAAGATTTTTTTGTGGAGCACATCTCTCTTGCATTGTGGATTCTCTTGCATATTGAATATACAGTATCTCTTCTATGTATCATTGTGGATTTTGGTGCTTTTGCTAACCTTTTGACAGGAAAGTCGAATTGGAGAGAGGAGGGCGACTTTTTGAGGGTTATTGTTGGAGGGATCCACATATTCTCTCTTGGGTTGATCTTGTGACAGGGAGTATCATTATTGTATCTTCGTGACATAGTTGATGCTTTCTATTACATCTTTCTACCATTTTCATAATCATCTTGCTTGACTTGTTTCTTTGATCTTGTCTTGTAGGAGGAGGACGATTTGGCTATCTTGGAGAAGGGCGATTTGGTTGGAGCACTTGGATCTCACTCTTGAATATAAACATAGGAGAATGCTATCAACTTGCAAGGTGGCCATAAGCAATTGAGGTAAGATCTACAAGGTATGTGCCTCTTTCATCCATTCTATCTTCATTGGTCATAAAACCCTAATTAAATCAAAACCCCAAATTTGGTATTTCTTAGATCTACTTAGATCTAGCCTTGCAATTGAAAAGATATTAAAAACCCACCTCTATAGGATCCACCCCTAGTTGGATCTATAGTTTGGTGGTGATTGGCTAAAAATTGACACACTTTTCAATGCAAAAAGCCTTCTTGAATCTAAATCGATTTTCCTAAGAGAAGCTTGTTGGGTTAGATCTAGCACATGGGTAGGTGAGATCCCACTTGATTTGACATCTAGACATTTGATAACCTATACCCATATCTTTACTTTGGTGAAAACTACCTTGTGGACATCTCTCCATGTTTTGAGGGGTTGAAACCCCCTTTTGACCTTCTTGGCATCTTAAAACTTAGATCTACTAAGATCTAGCCATTGGATTCACTTGAAACTTTGAAGGAACATAGATCGGGGTACTGACATCCCGGATCTACATTTTGGTGGCCATTGGACTTGATTTGGTCCACCAAAACCCATTTTTGGACCCTCCTTGAGCAAATCGCACCCCCTTGATTTTTTGAGTTGGTCCACTTCTAGGAAGTGGGTGTTTGAGTTTTTCGTGGATTTGGAATGCCCATGCCTTGAAACCTAGGTCTACATTGTCCTTTCATCAAGATCCGCCTTGGGGATTGCATTCCTTGTTTTAAGGGATTGTGGTCCACTTTTGGTCATCATTTAAAAACCTAGATCTACTAAGATCCAACCATTGAATCTCATCCAATCCACTTGACTTGGCTTCTAGGTGTCCCGATCTACAATTTGACATACCTTTTGACCCCATTAGCCCACTTAACAAGGCACTAGTCCATCACCAAGCAAGTCGCGCTCCTTGGGATTCGTGTCAAAATCTAGATCTAGTACATGGGTATCATTGCAATTAGCTTAAACTCGTAGATCTAGCCTATATCTAACCTATAGTACCTACCTCATACCTAACTTCACCTTGTGGGCCTACCTAGAATCACTTCACACTTCCCAAGAAAACTAGACCCACTTGTGTAAACACTTGGTACTATAACTTGTCATCATACCCCATCATGTGGCCTAAACCATACATAGGTTGAAACATTATTAATCTCTTATACCTCCCTCAACCGTACCTTAAACCTTAGGTCCACTTAGCCTTGCATTGGTTTCCGTAACTCATTACTTATCTACCCTTAGAAACCTTGCTTAGGTCCAATCAACTGTGATTGGGGTATAGGGTCTCCCCCTTGGTCTAGTTACACCTTGACCTAAAGCGAAGAGTGCCTCGGTTGACGTGACTCCCATCTTGCATTGGGAACCGTGGCATCTCTTGGGTCACCTCTTTAGTTGCCTGACTCCTCTACCGTCCCGGATGGGATACCTCTAGGGGCAACTACAAGTTGTGTGATAACAAGTCCTAGATTGAATGCTGATCAACCACATGCAGAATCTAATTGGTCTTTGACCAAGAATCTGCCTAGTCCTAGACCAAGATGTCTCTATCTCAACTTGTAGGATCTGCTTGGTCCTCGTGACCAAGAAACTGTCTGGTCCTAGACTAGAATACCCTCGAGACAAATAGGGGCCCTAGCCACATGCTAGGGACTTTGCCACGACGTCAACCTGCTTGGTCCCCGACCAAGAGCCCTAGGAGACAGCTGGGGGCCCTAGGGTACCTTCTAGAGTCTTACTCTTTGCTCTGCCTGGTTAACTTGACCAAGAGCCCTAGTTAATTGACTAGCGTACCATCCTCTCTAAGAATGGGTCTCGCAGCTGCACTAACTTTAACAACATTGACATTTTTGAGACCTTACTAATTGCCAGTATGCGCCTGCAAGAGATGTTTGTTGGTCTTCTTTACACGACCCATGGGGTATCAAACTTTATCAGGAGTACCATTGGGGTCAAACAGGGGTGCCCCCTATCCTCCACTTTATTTGGGATCTACATTGATGAGTTGGAGTCCTCCCTACATGATTATATCTAGGATGATGATGGGTGCCTTCTCCACTAGGTCTTGATTTCTATCCTACTTTTTGCGGACAATTTGGACCTCTTGGCCTCATCTCTAGAAGGGTAGCAAATATAGCTAGATGCCTTAGGCTTGTTCTGTGATCTTTGTTAGTTGATGGTCAACCTTGATAAAACTAAGGAAATGATCTTCAACGGGTCGAAAAAGACCCTCTTGGATGACCATTTTCTTTTTAGAGGGAAGAAGATTGAGATCATCAGCTCCTATACTTACCTTGGGCTATAGTTCATGCGGCCTTCTTTCAGTCCATGGCATGCCCTTTAGCCTTAGATCAACAAGGGATACGAATCCTTAGCCCTCCTCGAGAGATAGTGTTTCTGGAACCATTTCCAAGACATCATTTAAGATGTCTCTCTTGGACAGCCTTGTTCGACCCACAGTTCTCTATGTTTCAGACGTTTGGGGGCCTTGTTTGCTAGAGTTCAATTGTGCCTTAGCAGAAAGAGTATAGATCCCCCTCCATCGCATCATCAGATGCAAGCAGATAGTCCCTCGGTCCATCATACTTGTGAAGTTTGGTGCTCGACCATTTCGACTAGAGATTGTATTAAGCCTTGTTTCGATCATACACCGTGTTGCCGCTGGATCAACACACGTGGTTAATGCAGCATAAAATCTATGCTGCTACTCGGTGTGCCCTTGGGGGCAAGTCTCGAGTTAAGGATGTCACCTGATCTTGATTCCTCCGTTTAGGAAAAACTCCCAACGAAGCCAAGGGGTAGTCCTTAAGGAAAGTTTCTAAGGTCTTTAGAGTTTCCGGTGAAATGGTTAAAGGTGTTTTTGTTTTAGGAGTTTATTAGAGTGTTGATGTTTAAAAGCATTCCAATGTAGCTTTGCAATAATAAATTAAAGATTTGCTTTCACTAGCATAAATTAAAATGACTGCCAACAGATGCACAATATTTGATATGGTATTAAGCAATTGAAGTGTGTAGTAAACCACTGCCTTATGGAGTCAATATAACATATAAACAGTACTGAATGAAAGGGAAAGTGTTTTGCAAATGCCTCTTGGTTTCTTTTAAATTATTAAGATTTGAAATTTATTAAGGGAAAAAGGGGGACTCCTGACATACCGTGAGGTACAGGGAGGAATGTCTGAAAATTAAAGTTTGGTGGCTCCTCACGAGAACATGTGGGCTGGAATGGAGTCTCTAAGGCGGTGTTCAACACCATACCAAACTAGGGTATAGCCTAACTATGCCTAGGGTATGGCCTAACTATGCCTTGAGGTCGCCTCCCAGTTGTTCTCGTTTCCTTTGAAGAATTTCCCCACGCAAAGTTTAATTCGAAGTGCCGGATTTTCACTTATGTTAACGAGTAGTTAATTTTATTAAGTGAATATTAATTAGATGTGAAAAATTAAAGAGTGGCTACAACCGTTTCTGATTTATCACAAGCCCAGGCAAAGTGCCCGCAAGGAGAAACAACAAAATCCGGTTAAAGACCAAATGTAAATTCCGATTTGTTGAGCAATTGTATTGTGGAATAAAATGAAGTGCTTGACAAAGTAGCTTGCAAAAAGGGAAGATATAGCTCACCAAGTTTATGCGTCACTTTCTGATCAACCATCGACGATGCCTTTAGGTGGTGGTGAGAGCATACTTCGTGGCGACGAAACTGGTTTTATTTCTAAGTTTACTTTTGCAAAAAATGAAATAGAATAAAACTAAAATGATTGTTAAAGTATACACCCTGCACTTTCAAAGTGAGTGTGTGAAAAATGTGAAGTTAAAAAAATTCAATCACAAAATTTTGACAAAAATGCGAATCCCCAAGGGGGGGTGTTAATTTTTCATCAAGTTAGGGTTATATGCAGAAGAATAACAATTCAATATACTTTAATGCAAAAAATACATGTATTAAACAATTACCAACATTGAATATGAAATAGTGCAGTAGTAATCTCTAACAGAACATAATTTTCATCTCTTTCAACTTCACACCTTTAACACTATCAGATAGGTCACTGTGTTAAAGTAATTTTAACACTACCAGTTAGATTACTGTGTTAAAGTAATCTTCAGTAACATGTAAATAGAATAAACAAGATATAGTTGAAGATACTTACCTGGGTGTGAAACCCTTCCTGTAAGAATACTCAGAAGAGTTACTTTCAGAAAAGATTGTGCCTCAGAGAGGCCAGTCAACTCTAGGAACTAGCTGACCCTACAAGAGGGTGAGTACAAACCAGAGAGAGAAGTAACTGGGGTTGAGAAGGTCAATGGCAGTTAAGCACAGTACATAACTCAGCATAAATAAAGTCATAAAAATTATAAACTTCAACACAGTCTCAGCACAAGAGAAGTGATTCTCAGCGCACCACAACTGATCACAGGTGATCAAGGTCAAGTATAAACAACCAGATCTGTCAACAAACATAACTTAGTAAAACCAATCTAAATCAAGGTAGGTCTTAACAAATAGATCTGAGCAAAAAATAAGACTCAACATCAACACTCAGTCCAAGCTGTCCATACAAGCTTAAGCTCAATCAACAAACAGATCAAAACCAAGGAGACTCACGGCCTCCACAAGTGAGCGCACAGCAGGGTTATCCAGACCCTAGGCCTTCACAGCTGAGATGGACAGAGCTCTAAGGCTCACGGCTGAGTCATGCAAGGACTAAACGAATCACCATAAGCAGATCAGATTCCTCAATCATAAAATCAGACCTCTCATCAACCAGGATGAAACCCAAACAGACTTTACACAGTAGATCAAACTAGAAAGAGCAGATCGGATTTCTCCTCAGCCAGGTTGGGCACCACAGCAGCAAATTGGTTCTTTCAGCAATATATCAGACCTTAGCAAAACTTCAATAAGCAAACCAAAATCATCACAAGGAGCAGAAACGGACTAGGGCAGCAGATCTGAAAAAGATAAACTCCAGCAGGTGTACGGTCAGCAGCAGAGCTGAAAAATAAATCGTTAGGATGAATTTGTGAGGGGAGAAGAGACTCCAATAAATAGGATTATGATCTTAGAAAATGATCATTAAATTTAATCCTTTAAAATTGGGTTCCATAGAGTTAGGAAGTTATTATAAAAAATAATAAATGAGGAAGTTATTAAAATAGGGGATGACCACATTAAAAATAAAAAGTAAACATAAAAAAAAAAAAAGATAAAAAAAATAAAAGATAAAAAAATAATAAAAGATAAAATAAAATAAAAAATAATAAAAAATAAAAATAAAAATAAAAGATAAAAAATAAAAAATAAAAAATATAAACAATGGTCATAAATCAAGAGTAGGGTATAATGTCCCAAAATAAATAACATAGGTGTGGGTACATGACCCATGGCCAAGGGTATGCATCAAATGTGGACAAACAACCATAATACCCTATATGACCAAAACATCAACAAGGGTGTATAAATAGATAAAATAAAAATAACTCAAGGTGGGTAAATAACCTCATTAACCATAAGTCAAAGACAAGGTACCACAAGACCAATAATAACTCAACCAAGGTGGGGAAGGTACAAGCAGTTATCTCTCTCTCAAATGTACAAACGTTCCATATAACCTGAAAGTTCATCATCACTGTATAAGGAAGGGTTCACACGGATGATGTGATCATGTGGTCCTCTATACTGCTCCTAAGGTCAAATGTCAGTGGCTTCATCAAGGGGTGGCCAGTCCCTTGAGAAGACCAACTAACTCATCCATCTCGAAGACCTAGGAGAAGAGGACATCACACATCATAATCTTGGTAACTGACCAAGTGCTTCCATTTTCAAGGAATGGCTCTCAACCCAAGGTTGAGCTTCAGTCCTAGATTGAGTCATGTTGATCAACCTCTGGTCCATGACTAGGTCCTCCATTCTCCTAGAGAATGGTCCTCAGCCTCAAGCTGAGATTTCAGTCCCAGACTGAATGTTGATCAACCTTCTGTAGGACCTACTTGGTCCTTGACCAAGAATCTGCTTGGTTCTAGACCAGGATGTCTCTGTCTCAACCTGCGGGATCTGCTTGGTCCTCGTGACCAAGAACCTGTCTGGTCCCAGACCAGAATACCCTAGAGACAAATAGGGGCCCTAGCCACATGCTAGGGACTTTGCCATGGCATCAATCTGCTTGGTCCTCGACCAAGAACCCCAGGAGACAGCTGGGGGCCCTAGGGTACCTTCTAGGGTCTTACTTATACTCTGCCTGGTTAACTTGACCAGGAACCCTAGTCAACTGACTAGGGTACCATTCTCTCTGAGAATGGGTCTCTCAGCTGCATTAAAAATCAATAGGGGGGATGGGGTGTGGGCGCTGGGTATCCCACTGCTCTTGTTTTTTTACAATTTACTCAAAAGAAAATGCCTCTTAGTCCTTTTAGACATGGATCTAAGGGCTTATAGACTAAAAGTTTAAAATAATTATGGAAGAGGGTCTTCGGAAGGTAAATTTGGCAATTTTTGATGAAATTTCGCCAAATTTTCTTTCTCTTTTTCTTTGGACCTGCTAAAAACCAGCAAGCAAACTTATTAGGATTTGATGGCAAACACAAAGCAGAAATAAAAAAAATTTGAAAATTTTTGTACTTAGAAAAATTCGGAAATTATTGCTAAGTATAAAAACAAGCTTCTAGCTTAGATCTAGTGAATTTTTTTTTTTTAATAAACGTGAATGTAGTTGATCTATTTCTTGAACACTTTGCAAAAAAAGTTGAAAAAGAGAATGGATTTAGATGTAGAAGATGGATGAATCCTTCAAGCCAAAGCTTGATCTTTGGTGTTGTTCTTTGAAGCCCCTACAAGCAAAGTGTTAGTCTTAAAAAAGATGCCCAAAGAGGAGAAGATACAACCGAGTTCAAATCCCCCTTAAGCTCTGTGATCTGCAGCTTATAAGACAAATTTTGCAACAAAATATATTAGATCCAATGTGTTAGAATGAAAAGAAAACCAGAAGAGCCTAAATATAACCGAATATTGTTGGCTACTTCTAGATCTCTCTAAATCAAAGCACAAGCAAAGAAATTGACATTTGCAAATGTCTACTCTATCTCAAATAAGCTAGATCAAGCATATAATTTGTAAACAAGAAGAGCATCAGCCATAATATCACCTCATGAGATGATCATTCAACATGCTTGCACAAGATGGACCTCCAAAGCCTTCAACATATATTCAAAATAGTATCAAGTTACAAAATGGCAGAGGTTCTATGCATCCATGAGAAACAATGGAGCAAGACCCTTCTCTTTATAGTATTTAGAGAGAGGGAGGGCGAATGGTTCAAGGAGAGATATGGGGAATTGAAGCCCATGTGAATCCTCCCTTTGGCGTGAACTCCAGCTTGATGAGAAATCCGTGGGATGTGCTCACCGTAGACTATACAATGAGGCGCCACATCTCCATAAGGAGATGCGCCCTTATCCTTCACACCCTACCAACCCATACATCATTCGCCACATACCCAATCGCTTTCATGAGATGCTGGGCACATCACTTGAGGTGGAATGATCGCAAATCTTTGACTTGGTAATGTCACATGTGTTTTAATCTTCACTTGGCATGATGTGAGGTGATGAGGTGGCTGCCACCTCATGAGAGGGGCGCCCCTCTCACTTTGGATAGCTCCCGATCAAATGAGTAAGGCCCACAAATGAAAGTCGCCCACCACGTGAAAGATTCGCATCTCCTCACTTTGGATAACTCCCTTTCATATCCTAACTTATTTTGGCATGTGTTTTATTCCAATAATGTGATCGTACATCACTTAAAACCATATGCCACCCTTTTCCAAATAATTTAATTTTTTATTCTTTTTTGGACTTTTTTGATTTTTGTTTTTTTAGCATTAAAATGCCAATTTGTGGCATCTTTAATAAAAAAATGCTCCAAGAGGCGACGTAATCACCTAGAACTTGGAGAAAGTGGGTCCTAGGGTAAAGAGGACGTTCTGAGCGTCAAAAAGAGCATCCCCACACCAAATTCTGCCTCCGGACCACTCCTTTATTACAATTTGAAAATTTCCAATTAAACCATTAAAAAATGATCTAATTTTACGGAAAAGTTATTTTTGCCGGAATGAACTCAAACTCCTAGGGGACCTAGTGCATGTCCATACGAATTATTATTGATGGCTAACATGTAAAAATACATAGACACATAGGCTTTAATAACCTCCCTAAGATCGACCACCATGGAAAATACTCCAGCTTTGGAGGTATGAGTGAAAAACTCAGGAATTATACGCCACTGAAGCGCAATGCATAATTTCTAAGGAAAAAACACTATAGAGTATCCCCTTGATGGAAAACCCTAAGGTAGGCCAAGCCTTTTACAAAATTTTCATGCTTAGACCATCTTATTACAATTCCCCCATGGTGGTCTAGAGATGCAAAAATTACAAAGGGCCAAAAAATTTGGCCTGATGAACTTCTGAACTCTGGCAATGAACAATGTAAGTTGTTCAAGTCTTCGGCGGTTCACAAGTAGTCCATCTAAGTGCAACTTAGTGGACAACATCTGGCCTTTAACCAGATTATGCTCTTTCCCCTTGCGGGCACTTTGCCTGGGCCTGTGGGAAATCAGAAACGATTGTAGCCACTCTTTAATTTTTCACATCTAATTAATATTCACTTAATAAAATTAACTACCCGTTAACATAAGTGAAAATCCAGCACTTCGAATTAAACTTTGTGTGGGGAAATTCTTCAGAGGAAGCGGGAACAACTGGGAGGCGACCTCAAGTCACAGTTAGGCTATACCCTAGTTTGGTATAGTGTTGAAAACCACCTTAGAGACTCCATTCCAGCCCACATGTTCTCGTGAGGAGCCACCAAACTTTAATTTCCAGACATTCCTCCCTGTACCTCATGGTATCTCGGGAGTCCCCCTTTTTACCTTAATAAATTTCAAATCTTAATAATTTAAAAGCAACCAAGAGGCATTTGCAAAACACTTTCCCTTTCATTCAGCATTGTTTATATGTTATATTGAATCCATATGGCACTGGTTCACTACACACTTCAATTGCTTAATACCATATCAAATATTGTGCATCTGTTGGTAGTCATTTTAATTTATGTTGGTGAAAGCACATCTTTAATTTATTATTGCAAAGCTACATTGGAATGCTTTTAAACATCAACACTCTAATAAACTCCTAAAACACAAACACCTTTAACCATTTCACCGGAAACTCTAAAGACCTTAGAAACTTTCCTTAGGGACTACCCCCCTTGGCTTCGTTGGGAGTTTTGCCTAAACGGAGGAGTCAAGATCAGGTGACAACTTTGACTCGAGACTTGCCCCCAAGGGCGCACCGAGCTGCAACATAGATTTTTTGCTGCGTTAACCAAGTGTGCTAATTCGGCAGCAACACACTGCACTTGGAACTTCATTGACTCCGACAAAGGGATGAGACCGACATCCATACTTGGCTTACTATGCATCGGAGTCGATTGTCTGAGCTATCCCTTTAGGTTGCACTTGTTGCTAGTATGCGGAGTTTTAGATCTTTTGGAGTCTGTTGGCATTGTGATGGATCAACTTCCCTCATTTAAATACTCCTTGGATGCACCTGGCCACCTCTTACCTACCAAGTAGGAAATGAACAAGATCATCTAAGATGATATCTACATGCAATTTGTGTAGGTCCCTTGGATCAACCCTTAAGGTAGGTTACATTCGAAAATGGCCTTCTACATCGAGCACTTCATGGATTTGATGACGGGCTCATTTTTTGGTCCCATTACACACACTCCACCATTGGATGCATGCTCTTCGTATTCCCTTGGGCTAGTTTAGGGTGGGCTCTCATAGATTTAGGGTGGAGACAGATCACTAGATTGACCGATTTGATAGGATCTGCCCAGTGTGTCATCTCCAGGAGGTTGAGACTGAGGAGCACTTCATTTTTTGCTACCCTGTTTACTACAAGATTTGAGGGCGGTTCCATAGTCTTTTCAAGGAGCTTCTTGTTAGAAAGCTTTAAACTTTGGCTAGTTTCTTCAAGTGCCTTGACTAGAGATGTTTGGCCTTATACTTGCTTAAATTCCTTCGGCTTCACTTCCTCATCCCGCAGTGGCAACCACATCCTAGACCAATTTCCACTCAATAAATCACTTCCTTTTTCATGATACTCCCATCTACTAGGGGCACCAAGAGGCAGACGAATAACGATCTTGTTTCCAACCTTGGATCTATGTGGACCTGGAGGACAATCTCCACTTCCACAAGACCCCAATGGCATTTCCAACACTAGTCCCATACCAACAATTAGTGGATATCATCCAAATCACAGTGATGGGCCCCCTCCTTCCAACAACAATACATTACATGGTCCATCTCTTCTTCCAAGTCTTCCTTCAAATAAACATCTATATTGAGATTCCTCCATTCGGCCTCAAATGCTAGGAGATATGGTTCGGACAATCTCCACTTCCACGAGACCCCAATGGCATTTCCAACCCTAGTCCAATACCAACAATTAGTGGATATCATCCAGATCACAGTGCTGGGCCCCCTCCTTCCAACAACAAACATTACATTACATGGTCCATCTCCTCTTCCAAGTCTTCCTTCAAACAAACTTCTATATTGAGATTCCTCCCTTCAGCCTCAGATTTTAGGAGAGATGGTTCCAATGGACCATGACATGCTTGTACCATTTGTATCACAGAATCTAGATCCATTCTCTTTGTACATCTCTCTCTCTTGGATTGACTCTCTATTTGGAGTTGGTTTTCCAGGATTTAGATTAGTACTTTCTACACCTTGGTTTTTATAGAAGTCGTTTTGGTGCTCCCACTTTGTATTGACATCATTTTGTACCCAACAGCCCATTTGACCTACTTCAGTGGTCATTTGTTGGACATTAATAAAATTATCTTATCTTGTCTTATGTTATCTGCTGAAAGAGTAACAGTGACTGAGAAATCAGGGGTAAAGTTAACAGAGTCTTTCTACCAATTCTTAAAGTTTGTGGGCTTGTTTCTCAACCCTCCCTCCGCTTTCCCCGGGGATATACTGGAACCTCTTGTTATAGATTCATCCCTTTGATATCATCTGCAGTTTCAATCATTTCAAGAATCTTCAGTCTTGAAACTGCCATTCCAAGTCTTTATTACTTAAAATCCTCTTTCTTTTCATTCTAATATAGGGACAGCTCCATTTTGGGCATTTAAACTAATTCCTTGCAGCACCCAAACTACAGTATTGGCAAACAATCTATGACCATATTATCTGATCATTGCAGAAGGACAAAGATGATTACTTCAACTTCACCAAATCTGTATTGTACTCTTATCATTCCATATAATGTTTAATCAAATCTGTGTTGCCTTTTTGAGTTCCCTTCCATGATCATCCTTGGCATTCCCAACTTGATAGTGACTTTCATACGAATGACCAATAGTTCTTTTGCCATATTATTAGAATAATCTTCTAGACTAGTACATTATAAATATACTCCCCAAGTGATCAATAGACATTTAAGCTGTAGAATCAGTAACAAGAGCTAAGGTTTTTCCAACTCTACTTGTATTTAGTGTGATTATCCTTGTTCCTAAATGTATAGTTGTATCTCAGTTAACTCGAGATGAAATAAAATCATGCCACTTTTAGGGTATATTGTGATCTTTTCTATGAGGCTTTTCCATAAGATATGTTTTTTATTATTTAATAGAAAAAAAACTATTTACAAGTATACAGTGTGCTTATCTCTTGTTTAAAATTTAGGTTATAATATTTTTAACTTGATTTTTAGGTAAATAATGTTGTTATATAGAAATTATCTTTGATTCATTGTTTAAGAAATTTATCTATCATTGATTCACTGATTTAGAAACTATCAAGTTTTGGCAATAGAACATAGTGGAAATTTTGGCCCCTATACATTAAATTGAAGTTCATATTTTTATCGTATCGGTTATGCTATCCTTGTTTTATATTCAGTTATTCCTTTTACTTTTCCAAAATCTGAGTTATCTATATTTTGGTTTATAAATGTTTCATAATCTTGATTTTCTTATCATGTACATATGTGGAATCTGGATTGGTTTCATGTCTCTATTGTTTTTATCTGAAGAAAAAGTCCTAAGTTTTTCCATCGCTCAAAATAAAAGGATTACATTTTGTACATTCCTCAGGTCACATTCAAAACTGATCTTATGTGAATCCCCCACATTTGTCTGGTGAATTGTTGACTGCTCTGTCAAAAAAACCATAAGTGCTTGTGTTGATAATACCTGGGTCCCTGGCCACCCATTGCTTCATTTTCATCTAAGAGCTATCATAGCTCAGACAGGCCCCTTTCAGTTTATAGAAGGTCTGGATGGGTGCTATCCCCTTTCATTGGAACGAAGCTTCATTTCTGGTTAGCCACACTGCCCACAATATAAAAAGTAGGAGGGAGTGGTGTTTCTTCCTCCCCATGAACATCCAAGATCGATATTAATCTCTTATCTGCTTATGTTAGCTGCTACCTTTTTATTTTGTACACTTCTGCCTTTGCTACCACTGCAACTATATCTGTTTCGCGGCTCTCATCTACAAAAATAGTTCTGGAGGTTTCTCCATTTTGTAAATTTATCGCCATTTAATCTTCTGGCTTATTTCCTATTACAATATACCTTTGTGGGTTATTTTATTCTTGGATAAGATGCTCTAGGTCCATTCATTTGGATATTGAATTTACACATCCCATTGCTTCATGGTTCCCTTTTGTGTCATTTACCTATTCAAATTTTAAGGATGTAGACTTTAACTCCAGAAAGTCATTTAGATCATAGTAATGAATATTAACTTGTTGTAGACTAGATATTGCAGTTTAACCTTGCCTCAACCCTTCCTCTTCTTTCCATAAATTGCCATCCCTTTTCATGGATATATCCCTTGCACTTGTATAGTTTCAATTATCCCATGAGCTTTTTACTCTTAAAATTGCCTTGCCCGTATGTACCTTCTTCCATTTTGATACAATGAAGACTCCATTCAGGCCATTAGATTAAGGCAAACTTTAAGCTCCTGACAGACTTGCCATAAATGCCTGCCCTAGAACCTTGATGTAACAGGTTTCCTGCCTAGAACTTTTCAAAACATCAATTTTCCACCTGCATTTATGGCAAGTCCGTCTGGTGCTTAAGGTTTGCCTTAGATTAATGCCTGAACACCCTAACTACAATATTGCTAGATAATCCATTACCTTATTATTTGATTGCTGCGTGTGGAAAAAGGTGGTTTGCTCCAACAACTTCACCGAGTTTTAATCTACTCTAGTGTACCTTGTAATGCTCAGTGGTGTTGGCTTTTGAGTCCCCTTGGACAGCCACCCTTAGCATTCCCAACTTGATAGTGACTTTCATACTGACGACCAACTCTTTTTCACTTTTCCTAAATAATTATAGCACTTCCATAAACCAGTGCATTAGAAATAGAAATATACTCCTCCCTTGAGTTCTTGCAAACTGGTATGCAATCTGCTCGTTCAGGGTTCTTCTTGGATGATCCATTGGACTTGAGCATGCCTTTGTCCAAGGGAGGCCATTTCTGCTCTTAAGTTTTTGGTTGATATTGCGACCCCTGATAACCTTTTGATACTAATTGTCCAAGTCATTGCCAAAATTCTCTTGATATAGTGTTTCATCCATATCCTGATTTGGATTCTTTGAGATAATTGCCTATTTTAAGGTTGTTATTCTTCTCATTCAAACTCGACTTCTGCATTTTAATTACCTTTTTACCCTCTGAGGAGATGTTCTAACAAATGAATGAAGGGTCGACTTCCCATAGGCTCTAAATATTTTTAGAAGTTAACTGTCTGAAGCCATTCCTTGATTTGTTGATCTACTTGGGTTTGATTTGTATGCAATCCTTGAAACATACCACTTTACATTCGTGTGAACTTTTAGGTTGCGAAAAGATGTAATGATCTTCAATTTTTCTTTCGACAATTTTTACATCTACTTTGCCCTTTGATCTTTATGTCTATAGGGCTCCATGGTTATCATGCATCCTTGGAATATTTATCCATACAAGAGTAAGATCTTAGATTAAGGTTTTTAATATGATGATGCATATAAAGTTTGTTTCTAAAAATGTGAACATTGATCTTCAAAAAGATTCCTTATATTGTAATGTGTCCTTCATAGTATAGCTTTCATTCCTTGACCCCAAAGTACCAAATTCTGATTTGGGAAAATCTTGGTGAGGTAAGGGAGTCAAGAGTATGACTTTAGATTGAGAAAAACTTTGGAAAAACACAAGTGCAAAAATATAATGAAATACACATTTTGGCTAAAAAGTATTATTCATTGATATTCAATAAATCCACGCCTATACAATGCACAATATCAAGAGATGTTGAAAATTTCATGTTTACATTCTCTCACATATGATTCAAGTCTAAAAATGATAAAACTAGGAGCTTGAAGCATTTGTTTATTATTGTTGAGAAATGTAGCTCAGACTAGAAGGTCTTGCTCAAGTTTTAAGTGTGAATGTGTAGGAAGTGGTTTGAAACATTTCAAAAGTAACCACTTAAGAAAAGTGGGTAATAATTCTATTTGTAAGTCACTTCAAAAACAAAATGAAAAGTCTTATGTTTTGGAGTTAAACTAATATAATGTATTTAATACATTAATGACTTAGAGTAGGATTTAATCTCAACTGTACATCTTGTTACCGCTCAAACTAACACCCTTCCAAAAGTCCAAGAAGGTCGGTCCTAAGAGTGGTAACTATCAAGAGATGCACCCACTGTCACCATAATGCACTCTCCTTATGCTTTAGGCCAACTCCTAGAAGCCAAGGGGGAGTCCTTAATATAGGTGAAGTAGATATGCAAAGGCAGTCAAGTCAACACAAGAATACCTCACGAGCAACCTGTTGACAAAGATCAATGGCTTATGGAGTCAAGGCAATGAATACTAGATGTTTACCAACTTTACTGTGTTTTTATGCTCAGGGTTGCTTGGTTGAGCGAGGGATTTATTGCTTGCCCGATCAAATACTTCAAGAGGATAGGAGTTAGAATGATAAATGCTCACGATTAGAGCAAATGACTAAAATCCTTGTTGCTATTATAAGAGGACATCCACCAAAAATGTAGGAATAACTCTCGATATTCTTAATTTTATTGATCATAACACCTTTATTTATACAACGGAGAAGTGACCTTTTGGACTTCATCTTCCTAGAGGTCGTTTAGATTTCTCAAAGACTCTTCGTCTTCTCCTTTAAACACCTGAAAAATATTTACATGGAACTAATCCTTACAGATTAAGTTCCCAACACCCCCCCCTTAATCTGAAGGGGTGTTTATGAGTCCAAGCATCTTTATGAACTTTTCAAGCTCATTCATGGATCGATGTCTCAAATGAACTGTCTTTTTTATTTTAACGAAAACGATAGAGATTTTTTGTATTATATAAAAAGGTGGCAGAAACCAAATACAAAGTGTAAGAACATGCTTGCATCTCGACATATGAGAGCTGCCATATCTTACGTACCTTCTTTTACAAAAAACCAACTATATCTTAGCAAAGGAGAAAACTGGGAGGAAGCTTAGCTGTAGCAGACCCCATACTAAACATTACAAGAAATTTAAACATATCTATGGAAAAATTCTTAACAACCTACAAGCATTTAGCTTCAAACGCGCAGATTATACAAAAAACAATCCTCAGAGCTAGTTTTGAGCTGAGGCTTCCTTGGTTCCAGCCTCCATCTTTCCAGCTTTTGCCTGACACAACAACTCCAACTTTAGTTCCAGAATCTCCTTGGACATGTTGTCCACTATGTCCTGAGTTTTCTTTGCAATTGCATAGACCAATCGAATTTGAGCTGAAATTGCGTCCAGATTTTGACAGGGGCAGCCACCATCCTGGGCAGTAATAAAAGAGTCCACCTTACCACTGAGATTGCCTATGATGTTTCGAGCCTCCATGTTATCTGCCTGTTCCATAGCATTCAACTGCTGCAGGGCTTGCTTGATTTCCTTATTTTCCTCTTTAAGAAGGCTAATTTGCGTGTCTAGTATTGTCAAGTGGTCGTCCACCACCATTAGTGAGGTCGCAATGCCCTGGGTCTCTTTAGGACCGAGCTTCTTCTCATGGCGCTGCTCCGTTCCTCGACCAACATAAAACTTTCCATTGTGCTGCTCCAGCCTACCACAAACTTGAACCTTTTCTCGGTGTTGCTCACAGGCCTTACACTCCTGTTTCTTAGGCCATGAAGGGAATCTTTTTCTGTAATCCGGGGGAGAAAAGCCATAACGAGGGGTGGTGCATATCCCAGAGACGGTTTGAGCTAGGGTCTCCAATTCTCTCATTCATGAACCATGAAGTATTCCGATTGCCACAGAGTTGATTCGCACCAGAGTCATCCATTTTAATCCTCACAGATATAGAGATAATCCCTTCTCGACTTTTCGTTTTATAATGAAACCACCTTCTAGAGACTTCTGAGGTGAAAGGTGGCTTACTTACCATGTGAAGATCACGTGGCCAGAGCGTGCGAGCGTCCTTCAATTCAAGGCTCTAGAGTGGGTTATAAACTATAGGCTTAAAAATTCCTCCGAGCCTAAGGTTCGTTTTAAAATTTTCAAGGATCCTTCCTATGTGTAGTCGCTTAGATGGAGGTCGAGACATGAGGGTTTTGATTGCTTAAAGACAAGGTATCCATACCTTATAATTCACCTTATCATTGCTAACTAGGATGCCATGATCTAGTTTAGCTCCTTTATTTGCCATCAAATCTGCATCCTGGTTATTGTTTTGCAAGATATGCAGAAAACATATGTTTTTAAACTCGCTAATCAGGCATTTGAGAAGGTTGTGAACTTTGGATGCTTGTTTCTTTCTGTTCTTGCTCAAATTCCTAGCCTCCCTGACGACTATCATAGAATCACCACAAACTGCTAAATCCGTAATACCTTCCTCTCTTGCAATCTCCAGACCTTTAATAAGGGCAAGCCATTCTGCGCTATTGTTGGTTCTCCCGCTGATTCCCCAAGCATAATCTTTCATTCTATTTTCGTTAGAGCCAAAGAGGACTCCACCCGCGCTTGCCAACCCTGGATTGCCTTTCGAGGCTCCATCAAAGAAAAGCGTACTACACCCCATTCTGGTTTTCCAACTTTGGAATTCGTCTGCACTCATCCCGATCTGCCAACTCTGGTTATAGGTTTTTTTGGTTGGTGGGGTCTTGCAGAGGGAGGGATTTGGGAATAACAAGTCTGATGCCCAAATTTTTTCTTCTATCGTCAATGGCTCCTTATTGATGTTGTTCATCCCTTGTACTACTAACGCTTCAATCCACAACGCTTTGGCCGAGGCAAGAACTCTGGCTGGTGTGGAGCTTATCCCTTCGAAAATCTCCATGTTTCTGGCTATCCATAACTTCCAACAGATAAACTTCGGAAGGGCTTCCCAAGCTCTTTTAAAATCCGGCTTATTGTATAGAGTTCCCATGTAGTAATCCTTCCAACATGCGAAGAGATCAGACCACCTAGTTGGCAAAATTACCGTGAAGTTTAGTTCCATGTAAGCCTTATGCCAGACATCCTTGGCAAATTTGCACTCCAGAAAGAGATGCTCGACAGTTTCCTCCGAGGATTTACAAAGTATGCATCTTGCAGGGCCCTCTATCCCCCTTTTTTTAAGATTTTCCGAGGTGAGAATTTTTTTGTGAGCTAGAATCCATTAGAAGGAATTTATTTTTGGAAGGTTGTTCTTGAACTGTCTTGGGCCTATACATGATATCGAATTAGATGGTACTTTGTGTGGTGTGCTTGGTTTGATCATGGAATCCGGGATTGTTCGCCAACTTGATTGCAGAAGTATTGTTGATTAGTAGGGGAGTGGAATTTTCTTGTTTCTCCTGCAAATCTTCAAGTATTTTCCTAAGCCACACAATTTCCTTTGTTGCTTCTGCAGCAGCCACATATTCCGCCTTTGTTGTGGAATCTGTTGTAACTGATTGTTTGCGCGATTTCCAGGAGACAGTTGCTGATCCAAGATTCATGAGGTAGCCTAAAGTAGACACTCCCGTCTCTTTGTCGCCATCAAAGTCTAAATCAGAATACCCAATAAGTTTGAAGTTATCCACCTTAGAATATTTGAGTCCAAAGTTTTGAGTCCCCTTCAAGTATCCTAGACCAATGTCCTTCTTAAGGTTTTTGCATGAACCTGGAAAGGATCCCAATAACAAATGAAATATATGGTCTAGTGGTGGTAAGGAAGATAAGGTTTCTGTGACTAGTTGTCGGTACTTGGTTGCATCCTCAAATTCATTTCCTTCTTTTGACGTGAGCTTCAAATTCTATTCCATTAGAGTAGAGATAGGGTTGTACTTTGTCATGCCAAATCTGTTAAACACTTCTCCAACGTACTTCTTCTGGGAGATGAATAAGTAGTTGGGATTTTGAGTTACTTCAATTCCCAAGTAATAGTGAAGGTGTTCCAAATCTGTCATCTCAAAGCCCTTCTTCAATTCTTTCTTTATGGATGCAATATAGCTTTCATTGTTCCTTGTCATCAAAAGATCATCTACATACACCACAAGATATACAACAAATCTTCCAACTTTTTTTACAAATAGTGTTGCATCATCATGATTAAAATGTTTCTAATTTAACTTTAGAAGATGCTCGGCTAACTTTTCGTACCATGCACGAGGTGCTTGTTTTAGGCCGTACAGTGACTTGATGAGTTTGCATACCTTTTGTTCTTGTCCCTTCACAACAAAGCCTTCTGGCTGAGACATGAAGACATTCTCTTTCAGGTCTCCATTCAAGAAAGCAATCTTCGCATCCATTTGGTGAACTTTCCACCCATTTAGTGCAGCCAAGGACAATAAGGTGCGGATGGTAACCCATTTTACTATGTGGGAGAAAGTCTCCTCATAGTCAATGCCTTCATTCTGTGAAAAACCTTTCACCAGAAGCCTCACCTTGTGATTGTTAAGTGAGCCATCTGATCTATACTTGTTCTTGTAGCAGCCAATTGGTTTGGTTCCAAATGGAGGGTCCACCAACTTCCAGGTCCCATTCTTAATGAGAGTATCATACTCATTTTGCATGGCTTCTTTCCACTCATCACATGCATCAACTTCTTTAAAGGAAGTTGGTTGAAGGTTAGCAGATAATTTCAATTCATAATCATATGAGACATCCATATCTTCCACATCACTTGAATTTGAATTATCCGCATCTCCTCCATCGTCATGTCTGGACGAACTTCGTATTCTTTTCTTTTAGACTTCATCAGGATGGACACTTTTAAGTGTCTTTGTGACCCATTTCAGAACCTTCCATGAAGGTCCAGGTTGATCAGTTGGTGGTGCTTCAATCTCTTCAAGATTTAGTTTTCCAATCCTCTCAATCACATCATCCAATTGAACCTTCTGTTCTGGTGAAGTGGTAGGAACTTCTTTATGACTGGGAGATGGTGGTGTAAAAGGAGATTCCAAATATTGATCCAAGATAGGGATCCCCCCTTCAAGATGTGGAATTTCATTATCAAATTCATGAAAGGTATTTACATGGGAAATTTTTTCCAAACGATTAAGTTGCCTCTCATAGATTCGCCATTTTTATTCATTTCAAGAAAAATGACATCTCTGGAAAGAATAAACTTTTTCTTTACCTCATCGTAAAGACGATATGCCTTGGTAGTGTTTGAGTACCCCAATAAGATGCACTTCTGACTCCTAGCATCGAGCACGTTTCTTTGTTTCTTTGGAATTAAGACCCTAAGATGCCTCACTGAAGGGATGAGGCCATACCGCATTTCATGTGGAGTTTTGTTTCCAAGAGCATGAGTTAGACATTTGTTTCTCAAATAAATTGCACATAAACCAGCATCACCCCAAAACATCAATTTGACATTCTTGAAAGTAGCATGGAGCATACCATATTCAATAGAGTTATGTTCATTCTTTCTACCACACCATTCTCTTGAAGATTGTATGGAACTATAGTTTAATGCTTAAGCCCATGTTAACGAATATAGTTTTCAAAATAATTAGAAGTGTATTCTTTTCCATTATTAGTATAAAGTATGCAAATGTGAGATTGTGCTTCATTTTCAATCCATACATGAAATTTTTTGAATGTTTCAAATGCTTCATATTTTTGGTTTAATAAATAGACCCAACATATTATCGTGTAGTCATCAACAAAGGTTATGAGATATTTATTACCATTTGTAGAAGGAATGGGCATGGGGCCACACATGTAAGAGTGTATCAACACTAGTTTTCTACATGCTCTGAAGTTTGACTCATAAAATGGTTGCTTACTATGTTTGCCAAGAATACAAGCACCACACTGTTTCAACTTCTTTGGAATGGTGGGCAAACCAGAGACCATTCTTTTTCAACAATTAGAGACTATTATAGTCAATGTGCCCATATCTAGCATGCCATAAAAGATTGGAAGACAATGTACCTTCTTCACGCTGAGAGAGGCAGGGGAAATTCTAAGCTCTTATAGATGTTCCTTTTAGCTTCAACAACTTTCCATTTTCACATTAGGTCATGTTGACTTGGTTGTCAGAGGACCTCCTTATCTCTACTATTCCATTGAACATGTGGTTGGAATGGCCTTGGTGTAAAATGTGCACAAATGTTAGTAGGTTTCTTTGCAATTTTGGAAGACAGAGAACATTATGCAACATAAAATCAGGGAATTCATGAAGTTTGAGCATGATGGAACCAATTCCCTTGGGCTTGAGGTCAGACTTATCTGCAAAATACACTACCCCATCTACATTGTAATTAAGTTCTTCAAAGAAATATTTTTTAAAAGTCATATGGGAGGTTGCACCAGTGTCAAGCTGCCATGCATCTCTCCAAGAAGTAAGTGAAGTATCGAACATAACTTCATTTAGTCCAACATTATAATGTGCAACAATAAAGTGAGCAGATTTGGGTGTTTTACCAGTCTCTTGAGTTTTGCCTTTCTCTGATTTCTTTTGGTCGTGCTTGTCTTTGGTCTTATCCCATGGAGCTCAACACTGATCTGCATCATGTCCATCCTTCCTGCAACGAGTGCAATGATGGTTAGATCTCTTGCCTTGATTACGTCTACTCACCTTTCCTCTTCAATTCTTTTGTCCACATCCTCTTTTACTGCCTTCTCCTCTAGATGAATCATTGGATCGTTTCTTCTCTTTCTAAGCAAGACACAGTCTCTTTGGCAGGCTGAGTTGTTTTCTTTTTGAAAATTTTCTCATGTTCTGTAATCTTCTCCACCAATGTGTCAAATGAGTGGGACTTCATTTGACCACTAGCTTGCAGGGACTCAAGGTAGTGAGAATATGAGGGGTAGAGACCTTTGATAAAGACTGAGCTGAAGGTCTATCTTTACTCTGGTGGCATCAATGCCATGCATAATGGCTTTAATTTTAGATGCTAAAGCCATGGGATTGTGTCCTTCAACTCAAGGTTGAAGAGCTTCACTAGCAATTGAATGAGTTCCAATTTTGAATGTGTCATATAAATACTTCAATTTCTTGAAAGCACCATAAGTGGTTTTAGTAGGCAATATATGACGACTCACCTCTTCACTTACAATAGTAGCGATTAACGCATATGCCTTCTTGTCTTTGTTCTTGGAGAGCTCTTTGTTAGTTGTAGGTGGCTTTGGTGCAATTAGTATCAAGCCATCCTATGTTTTAGTAGTTTCTCCTTCAAAGATGCCTTCCCACAAATCGTTGAAGATGATTGTGTGCTGGATCTTCCTTAGCCATTCAGGTTAGTTCTCCTTGTAGGTGAGCACAACTCCGACGATGGAGATTTTTATGAAGAACTCAACAATGAAAATAAGCAGTGCAAAACTATTTACAGTTTGTGCAACAATGCACTCAACAAAAATAATATAATGGCAATACAAGGTGTAGGTCTATAGTCTATGTCACCTTTTACAATCTTTGTAAATGTGTTGCTGAATGCAACGTCTACAATGAATACTAGTAGTCTGTAATACAATCTTTGCAAGGATACTACTTGATGTGTTTTACAAATTTCAAATGACCTCTGTGCAATATAGTCTTTGTTATCAAACTTTTTATGATGTCCTCGTAATCTAGTAGATATGCCTAATTATGTGCCTAAACAAAAAAACTATTAGAATGTTGGATTTGCAGGATGCAACTCATATGACCCTAACACACTCAAATAAAACTGTGACAACTTCGAGATTTGACCTAATGCCCAAGGATTGAAGAATTTTAACAAAATAAAAATGATACCACCATTATGCCATGCCACTGTCATTCCACCATTCATCACCAGATCGTGAAAATCTCCTGAGCTTAAAATGAGCAGGGGCACAAATCCATTGGTCTCGACCACCCTGTGTGCCATCACAAAAACACCCAATCGGTAATCACCACAAAGAACTCATGCAAGCCGTAGAGACAATACACATAGATGATTGGGGGTTTACTCATGCAACATTAGAGAGGTCTCACACAACATTTGGAGGGCATGAGGCTCATGCGATAGTTGGAGCGGGTGTGCAACTCACACAGTGGTTGGAGAGGGCGTGCAACGGTTGGAGATCCAATGAATGCACTTTGCCATGTGTGGAGGAGATCCAAGGAATGCGAGGGATAACTTTGTTTGCAGAGGAGTATGATAGTGGACGGCGGGAGGGGTATGCGAGTGGGATGCCGGAGGAGTATGCTAAGAAACAAAATTAGGGTTTTTCCCGACAGCAAAATAGATACATGAAAATATGGTTTTTATACGCAGAGAGAGTAGTATCCTTCATGCAAGGAATATCTTTCACAGTGAATTCAACTCAGTTTTGTAGAGGAATATTGGCAGTTCACAGGTATGAGAAGGTAGAGGGCAGAGACAGAGAATAACCATACTGAAAAAGCAAGGAATATGGTTGACTATGCAGACCTGACGGGAATCGTGAATTACTACAGAGCCCAACTCTAATACCACCGTAGGAATAACTCTCGAGATTCTTAATTTTATTGAGCACAACACCTTTATTTATACAACATAGAAGTGACCTTTGGACTTCATCTTCCAAGAGGTCCTTTAGACTTCTCGAAGAGTCTTCGTCTTCTTTAAAAACTAAAAAATTATTTACATGGAACCAATCCTTAGGGATTAAGTTCCCAACAATGCTCAAAGATAGATGAAAACCACTTAGAACAATGCCAACTTACCCAAGAAGGCATGCCTAACAGAGGGGTAAGAATCATACCTTTGGGGCAGCCAATAAAATGAGTAAGACAAATCTGGTAATGATTTACCAGATTTGGTTTATGCCCTAACCAACCCCCAAAAATCACAAGAAGATCGACTTGAGTCACTAGATGAATGCCCAAGTAAGTAGGGTTGATAATAGACCTTGTCTTCAACTTGTAACACTCTTCAAATATGGATTTAGATGGATGTACTTGCCAAATAATATCTAAAAAACATACTAGCTCTTGCACATAACAACTAGATTTCTCAAGACATCCACAAAAAGGTGACACCCTTGAAGATCTACCATAAAATCAAGGGAGGCACATCAAATTCATGGATTAGATTTTTCAAAAGTAATATTTTTTGGATTTTTCAAATTTTCAATTTTTAGGGTTTTTTCTATTTGTATTTGAATTTTTTTTTTTGTATTTTTCAAATATAAAAGATAGAATATTGGAATTTTGAAAAGGAGAAGAGGGAACTAGACCTAGGTCTAATTGCTAGGGCAATGAGAAAAATCAGGGCTAGTGTCCTCTAAAAAAATTTACAATTCAATGCTCGATGAATTATGGCAAGGCTAAGAAATCCTAGGTTATGTTAGCACTTGACCTAATTAGGACAAACAAAGATGCAATGCCCAAACCAAGAGGGATTTTTCAAGAGAAATGCCTCACCAATCAAGACTAACATAACATGCATAAAACCCTAACAACCCTTACCTTGGATACAAAAGCAATGCGAATCAAGAGGTTCAAGATCTTAACACATTTAACAGAGAAAAGGAGGAGATAAAACAAACCCTAGAATCCTCTTGTGAATTAGCCTTGAAAGATTGAAAAGAAGCCTCAAACACTAAGAATTATCCTTGGAACCCTAGAAATTACTGAGAAGGAGGGGTGCACATCACTTAAGATCTCATAAACACAAGTAGGAATAAGATTTCAGTTATTTGATCCCATGATCTTGGTTACAAATGAGAGGAGGGTGCTTTATTTATAAGAGAAAAGTTTAACTTTTACCTCCTCTAGGCATACCTATCTAATTTGAGTTAAAATCAATTTTTAGGGTTTGTCATCGACAATCCTGGGACTAAACCTCATAAAACATAAAAATAATAATAAAAAGTGATGATGATACCTTCAACAAGGTGAAAAATTGAGTTTGGAAGGAGGACGTCATGCCCCATCTATCCCCCCAAATTTTTTTTTTGCCCTCAATGCCCTCCTTGCTTGGTACGACCTTCAAAATTTGCTTATAGTGGTAGACGATTTGCATTTTTGACTAAGATGACCAAAGGAAAGGGGGTAATACAATAAATTGAGGTCCAAGTGGGTATAATATGTTAAGATTCAATATGCTAAGATATATAACATCAGTATTCCATTCAATTTCACAACAATAGCATATACAAGATCACTGAAAGAACAACAAGCATAGCATAAACACAAGAGACAATTTATCCTGGGAAACCCTCATGGGGTAGAAAACCCAGCAAAGCTTCCTCAATATAGATGACCAACAAATACAAAGATGTAATCCCCAAACAAGAGCTCCTTCTCCTCCTTTGCAGATTTCTCTCTCCTATGCGAGTTCACAAGTGAGTGAGTGTGTATAAATGAGAGACACAACACTTCTATTTATACTTTATCTCTCACTAGACAAAATACCTAACTAGGTCGGCCCCAACAGATATAACCCAATGCTGACTGGGACGGCCCCACTAGGGGACTTAAACACCCCATTATAACTGTCTCTGGGCCGACCCCACTAGGGAAGTCTAATAACCCAAGTTACACCATTCAGACGGAGGAATAAACATCTCCGGATATAGTAATAGTGTACAAATAGAATATTCTTAGAAGTTACAATATTTTAACATAATAGATGTGTGCTAGAATGGGTATGGAAACCCACAAAACATGAAATCGTGAGTGTGGTTAGGGAATCCTAAGCCATGTGTCGTAATGGAGTTACCCCAAAGTGCACCAATACCTACATAGAGAATACATGCCCAACATGACGAGGAGTTACCACTCATCAATGTTGAAATATTGAAACTTCGAAGAATATTCTATTGTATTTTATTATTATTTATTCAAAGATGTTTTATTCCTCCGTCGAGATGTTATTATTGTATTTGGTCATAATAGAGTCACGAGGTAAAACCTCCTTTGTAAGTTGGGTCGATAGAACCCTCTAGAAAGTAATATTATATTGTTTTGAGTCTTCCTAGGGAAGTTGACCCAGTTAAGTTTGTTGGGGTCGACCTAGTTAGTGAAAAAGTCAAGTGGAAGATAAAGTATAAATAGGAGTGATGTGCTCCTCATTTAGACACACACACTCACTTGTGTAATTCGCATAGGAGAGACAAAGAGAGATATCTGCAAGGAGAAGGAGCACTTGTTTGGGGTTTTGTCTTTGTACTTTTGATCATCTATATTGAGGAAGTTTTTGCTGGGTTTTCTTTCCCTAGAGGGTTTCCCATGATAAATCTGTGTCTATCTAGTGATTGTGTTTCTTTCAGTGATCTTGTATATGCTATTGTTGTGAAATTGAATTGAATACTGATGTTATCTATCTTAGCATATTGAATCTTAACATGGTATCAGAGCTAGCCTGAATATGACAACTTTCACAAGGTAAAACTCTCTTTCTTCTCCCTCCGACAAGGCATAGAGAATTTCTGAGCATAGCTTGAATTCTCTATGCTAGAAGGCTAGAAGGCATAGAGAATTTCCCTCCCTGAATAGCTTGAATTCTCTATGCTAGAAGGCATAGAGAATTTCCGAGCATGGAAATATAGGATTGGCCTCATTCTTGAAGAGAATGATCTTTCCAAATACATTAAGGAAGAAGTTGCAGAACCTGAAGATGATGAAGCTAAGGAGAAGCACAAGAAGGACCGAATTAGGGCAAAGCGGATCATTGCCGATTCTATCAAAGACCACTTGATTTCTCAAGTGCCATCCAAGAAGACCCTAAAGGAGATGTATGATGCCCTAGCCAGAATGTATGAAGGAAGGAACATCAATAGGAAGATGAATTTGAGAGCTCAATTAAAGAGTACCAAGATGTGCCAAGGAGAATCCATCCAAGACTACTTCACAAGGGTCTCCCAGTTCAAGGAGCAACTAGAAGCCATTGGAGACTCCCTTGATGAAGATGATATAGTCAATGACTGCACTCAATGGTCTCACTAGACCTTGAGATTCATTCATCCAGACTATGTGTGCCAGAAAGGAAAGCATGAAATTTGACATTGTATGGGAAGATTGCATCCAAGAGGAGGCTAGAGTAGCCAATAGAGAAGCCCTACTTAAAGAAGATGATCAAGCCCTATCCACCCATACCAAGAGAGGAAGAAGTCAATCTAACTTCAAGAAGGAAAGCCACAAGGAGTCTCAACCTCCCAATAAGTTCCAAAGGACAAGAGGAAACAATCCAAGAAGAAACTGCTCCAACTTTCAATGTTTCATTTGTGACAAGCTAGGACACATTTCCAGAAATTGTCCATTTAAGAAAGAAGAATACAAGAAGAGGAACAACAACAAAAGACATCATGCACACCTAGCTAAAGATGAAGATGACGAAGAATCAGAAGATGAAGAACCTCCCAGGAAGCAAGCAAAGGAATAAATCGAAGAATATGTCTTGTAATAGTGGTGCTTCAACGCACTCTCTCCAATCTTGAAGAAAACGACTCCCCTCAGAAAGCTTCACTAGGAGAATAGAAGAAGCATCCGTTACAATATTGGTTCAGGAACTTTGATGATGAAGTAGAGCTCACCATCAGACACTCCAGTAATCCCTGCAAGAAGACTACGATCAAAAGAGATCCTACCAAACAAACAAAGATAAGTATTTGAATTTTCATTTTTGTTTAAATGATAGTATTTAGTTGTATACACATATAATTAGAATGTGTGTTAGAATGTTTGCAGTGATATGCATGTGATGGGTAAGTAGCCTATGGTGCTATACAACATTCCATTGCTACTTATCTAAAGTGAACCTCTTTGATGACCTATTGGGAGTAGTGCATGCTCTTAATGATGTCATAGTAGAGATGGAAGGCATCTAGAAAGTTACCATATGAATGTGGGATATGTATGAATGTTGTAGCATTGGCTAAGATAGTGTGACTTATGTTTTACACATATATTTGGAAACTATGAAATGTTTCTAACCATGCTATTGAACTTGACTTGTAGGAAGTATCGTACAATTATCACCTACAAATGAAGAATGATGAGACTTGTTCCATAGAACAAGTGACAATGGTTCAACTATAACTTATGAAATCAAGTAGAGGAAGTCAACTATGATGAGATGTTGCTCTAGTAGCTAGAGTCATGGTGTAATCAAGATATCGAGCAACCTCCAAGACTCAGAGAACCACATGTGTGCAGATTGAAGAAGACTTCCTACGGGATAAAATGATGAGATCAAGGATCACCTAGAGTGATGAGACATCAACCTTTGCTACAAGGTTGAAGATGAAAATCTCATAGATGGGTGCAAGAGAGAACTTGCAACAAAGTTTCGAGATATTTGGTTGTCCAGTGTTCGTTTACATTCCAAAAAGGAAAAGGACCAAGTTAGATCCTTCTGAAAAGAAAGGAATATTTGTTGGATACTGTGAAGTCTCCAAAGCCTTCAAAATATACATTCACCAAACCAAAAAAAAACTATTAATTAAATAATGGAAATGGAAATGGTGACATATCTATTGAAGCCACCAAACACCCACATCTCAATATGTGTCCATCACAAGGCATTATAGAGGCCCACACGGTGGTCCAATTTCGAATGCATGTCTAAATGCATTATTGTTTCTTTCTCATCCATTATTTGAATGGAAGTAGGAGGTTCATAACCACAATACGCATTAATGGTGTTTTTTTGAAACAACAAAGTTATAGTCATTTGTCCATAGCAGTAGTAACATCAATCTTGTGGTCCTATGGATTTTGTCATGTCTAAGTCTCTCTTTTCTTTTTACTTCTTCCTCTTTTTGTTTTATGTATATAGATTTTTGTTGTTTTATAAAAATTCTCTTATTAAGTTTGATGGATTGTTGTCAACTATATTCGTCGTAATAATGTTGATATATGTTTTTTTTCTGATAGTGTTGATGTATATAGATTTTTGTTGTTTTATAAAAATTCTCTTATTAAGTTTGATGAATTGTTATCAATTATATTTGTCATGTTTTTGTGATAGTGTTGATAAAGAGGGGTAAAATATATAAGAATGCTTTATTTTTTAAAGTTTTTATTTATATTAAACTAGCATAGATCCATCTTAAACTCGTATCTATCAAGCACCGAGAGGGATCCAATTTCTCGAGGTGTATTTCTTTTTTTAAATTTGAACTCAAAAAATTTGATCTCTCTTGATTAATAGATCCGGGTTTAAGTTTTAAGTTTTTATTTTATAAACAAACATCTATTTTTTTAATTACTTTTCATTATATTTTATTTTATGAACCAACATAGATTTTTTTTTTAAATACTTTTCATAATTTATTTTATTTTATGAGCCGACATGAATTTTTTTAATTATTTTTATCACTTTTTACGTTTTATTAGATGTAACGCTACATGTAACACATACACGTTAAAACATCTCTCCCATAGTGGACTGTAGAGCACCTCGTTTCATTCGGTGCAAAAATTAAATATTATTAAAATATTTTAGAAAATAAAATATTAAATAACAATAATTAAAAATAATTAGCATAACACCGGCTCTTAATCTTATTATAATTATGTTATTTTTTAAATAAAATATTAAATAACAATAATTAAAAATAATTAGCATAACACCTGCTCTTAATCTTATTATAATTATGTTATTTTTTAAATAAAATATTTTAATAAATAAATAAATTTTAAATAATAATATTTAATTTTTTTGTTGAAATATTTAAATTTTAAATTATTTACTATAATTATTATCTTGTAAAATAAACATTATAATATAATATAATTATTTTAAAAAATTATAAAATAATCTTCATATTTTCCATCTTTTATGTTTTTAACTTTTATATTTTTATTAATTATAATTAATAAAATTTATTTTTAATTCTAAATATAATTAATTACTTTACATTTATATTTAGATTTTTTTTTAACTTATACCTTCACTCACCCTTTCCAAAAATAACTGCCATTTAATTAGTCGATATCATTTCACGATCAAAGAGATAAACACATTTACCAAAACTACTAACTCATTTTTGTCTTATCCTTGCAATGGGTTGACCTTGTCAACCATCACTCACCCTTTCCAAAAATAACTGCCATTTAATTAGTCGATATCATCAACATATTTCACGATCAAAGAGATGAACACATTTACCAAAACTACTAACTCATTTTTGTCTTAGCCTTGCAATGGGTTGACCTTGTCAACCATCGATATGGAATTTTATTATAAGAATTTGTCATAAATTATAATGTTAAGATCTAGAAGAACATTATAGTAATTAAAATATTAATATTTATATTAAAAATATTAAATTAAATGAATTTATTAATTACAATACTCAAATCTAAAAAATATAGTAATACAAATATTAAATTAATATTAATTTCATGATATTTTTATTATTTTTATATTAAAAAATAAATATTATAAAATTAAATGTTAATGTTCAAGTGTATATATTTGAGTAGATCGCATCTTATCGATCAAAGATGTAGAGGGAATTAGTGAGTTTTATATAATAATTGATAGCATTTGGAGTCTTCATGATGTAGGGGCATTAAGGTAGAGCCAACAATGTGATCATTTTGTCACATGTTGTGGTTGGGAGTTGAACTAAGGAGGTCGGGAATTCTATTTGAATGTTTATTTAAGTAGATAATTATTGTTAGATGGTATTGCTGTCAATTTAAAGAGTTTGAATAGGAATTAAATGGCTAACTATAGCTCCCTGTGAGGAGACTCAGCCATCTAGTTAAGTCGCTACAAGTTTTAGGAATTAGTTAGCTAAATTTAGAAAGAATTCCTGAATTTGTGTAAGTGTCTGTTAGGGAAGAATCTTGCCAGTGGCAGTTCGAGAAAGAAAGGGGAGTTAGTAAAAAGATGAAATTTTGTAACTCTCGGGAGAGAGAGGGCCAGGGAGAGGAAGAGCCAGGCTGTAGAAGAGGAGGTTAGGGTTCAAGAGATCGATTTGAGGAGAAGAGCTGGGGGATGGACCATGTACAGCAGTAGAGTAGCAAGATCTTATGCATTTCACAAATTTTTGAATCAATGAAAAAGAAACAGAGTTTTATGTTTAACCCGTGTGTTACTCTTTGTATTTGAATGTATGGAATTGATGATTTTAACCTGCAATAGATCTTTATATTGAAAGCACTGTGATTTTGATAAGTTTCATTTCTGTGTCTAGAACGAGATTGAAATCTCGTTAATGGTTATGTAGTTGTATGAGATTACTTGCAGATGAAGGGCGAGATTGAGGAATTGAAGTTCCTATGAATTTCATGAAACAAATGCGTGGAGAAGAAAAAAAACCGTCACTGAACTTGCAACCCAGTTTATGGACAAACGAAGATGAATTCAGAGATTCCACGATCTGGGTTTTGTGCAGAGTGGGGTCTATTGTATGAATCCCAAGCGGATGTTCGAGAAAAGCTACGATTGAAGAGATTCGTGATGTTTTTTGAACTGCATTTTGCAGAAGTGCGTGAATAACGTTTTGGGTTGATCAAGTGTGAAAGGGAATCGAGTTCTAAAGAAAGAAGATGAGTGCCAGGAACCTTGAAGTTGTGGATATGATATGAATGAAAATACAGTGTTCGAGAATTGTATTAAGCAAAAGGCAGAGTGGGTGTATTCAACCTTCAAAGGTAACCGAAAAATGCTGGTAACATTATTGAATTCTTGGAGCATACTTCAATTTCTACAATCATTTAAATATTCCTGTCATTGAGTGTCACTCTGAAAGTGCCATTCAGTTACTGTAGCATTTTTGTAATAGCTGTAGACTGGAAGAAGAGGTTATTTCTCAGAATTAAGGCAGGGCTCTGAGGGCCCTGCATCACTTCATCCTCAAATGGAAAAATGAATTTAGTTTTGGAAATGTTGTATAGGGCAAAAGGAATTTAGTTTTGGAATTGTTGTGTATTTGCAAAATTAAAGTTGAATGATTTTATAAGTAATTTTATTTATTTTTTAATATATTTTTTTAATTTTTATTTATGAATTCAAAGTTGATTAAAATTGTTAATTTATATTCATGTGTCAAATTTGAGGGGGATGGAGTTATGTGAAATATTAGCTGGGGATCTTGGTAATAGAGGTGTGACTAACAATACTAGATAGAAAATACTGAAACTATTGTAGTGAACTTGGAGTCAGGACAGTCTTAATGGCTGGCGCAGTACCAACCAAGAAAAAAAATTGGGAATGTTAATTTTTTTACTGCAGTTTTTTCAGTATCCCTTCTATTCTAGGGTTGTCAGTTCTCATACTCTGCATTTTACCATTTTCTTTGTCCAACTACTTTTTTCATTTGCTATTATTGTATTGGTTTCCTACTATTTCATGCCTACCTATTTTGGTGAAGTTTCCTAGTTTTTTCTAGATTTTTGTGGGGTCTCTTTTTTGTTTTTAGTAGTGTTTTTTTTTATAAAAAATTCAGGACAATATTGTGATGTGATAGCCGTCACATGCTAGAGTGTTGTGATCGTGCCGGTTTCCCCTTACCTCCTCATTAGGTCTCCTTTGATGGATTCGGTCGACACCATTGCACAAAATGACCCTAATTAATGCCCCCATTCTTTCTATTGTGAGAAGACTCCTCTTTCTGGTGATCGACGAGGGTATCAGGTCTGTGATGAATTGTGTAAGGAGGATGCAGGTCCTTTTGTGAAGGGGACTGTCGATTTAGTGATGCCAAATACTAAATAGCTGAAAGGGAAGGCTTTGCACCGACGTGTGAAAAGGATCATGCTCAAAGGAGGTTAAAGACTTTCAAAGCCAGAGAGGGTCTACAACGATATGTGTTAGGTGTAGACGTGAATTTGGATCGTGTTGGGGTTTTGTCAAAACGTGCCCTAGTTGGCCGTTTAGAATCTGCTAGGGTTTTCTAGGATGGAACTGATTGAATGGGTTAACAAGACATGGCTCCCATTATATGACTACGCTCCTTGTATCAACATGTTGGTTAATGGATGGATATGTTTTATCTTCCTTGATGAGGACCATATTTAGCAGATATTGGAGTCTATTGGGCTTATTAAAGGGGGTTCACTGGTTTTAAAATGTTGGAATTTAGCCTTCACACTAGAGAAGGAAAGAATGCCCCGTCGTCATTTATGGTCGTTGCTTCTAGGTTTTCCACTCGAATTATGGACCCAAAATGTTCTTGAGGGTTTAACAAACACGATAGGCAAGTTCTTTCAGCTGAATAATCAGAATTTATTTGGTATGGAGAAAAAGGTTTCCAAAGTTATGGTGGAATTTGACACCAGGGTAGGGCTTTCGACAGAGTTGGAAATTCGATGGGGTGAAAAGGTTTTCGTCCAGAAATTGGACTATTTACACATACCCTTTCGATTTTTCTTCTGCCGGGAAACTGGTCATGCAAAAGCAAAATGTCCCTATCTTCTTTCTAGTCTGAAGTTGTTGGACTCTAAAGCGGAATTTGGTGATGAAGATGAGCAACAGAGGGAGCACTTAAATCATTCACTTTTCCCTTCTATTCCAGTGGAATCCTCTGCAAATATTCCAAGTATGTAGACAAATGACTCTCCAACCCCTTATGAAGGTGTTTCCAAAGAAGTATTGAATTTTTACCTCTTTGCCAAAAAGGTTTTAAATGATAGGATGTCCATGTAAGGAAATATTGATAAAATACCTGTATTTCCTGATATATGTTTAACCTCTAATTTTTTCTGGAATTGATAATTCTCCCCACATTCCTATTGTTCCTCTGTGTGATGACCTTAATCCACCTTCATCTTTAGGATGAGATGCTTGGGTTCATGGGGGAATTGTAAATGTGGTTTCTTGTAATTATGGAAATACCTCATCTGACCCTAATTTTCATTTGGGTTCTTTACCCATCTAGACTATTGAGCATATTTATTCTCCTTGCCAAAAAGCCCCTCTAACTGCCTATTTGAAATGTCCTTCGGATTCCTGTAATTATGGAAATACCTCATCTGAACCTAATTGTCATTTGGGTTATTTACCCATCCAAGCTATTGAGCAAAATACATCTCCTTTCTAGAAATCCCCTTTGACTGTCTATTCAAAATGTCCTTCGGATAACTTATGGGTTTCCCCTTCTCAATCCATCCGATTTAAAAATGTTACTATTCACAATAAAAATAAGAATAAAAAAGAGATGGATCTTGTAAAAAATCCACAATACATTTCCCTTTTTGTCAGATTGTCGGAGGCTGATGATTCTTCTCCAGTTTCGAATGTATCCTCCAATTCTCGATTCCTTAGAGCGGTAATGCCCATGAAGAAGGGTTTATAATGTCGGTGCTCTCTTTGGATATCCATGGTTTGGGTAGGGTTGATAAGGTTAGGTCCTTATCAAAACTCATTAAAGTTACTATCCTTTCTATCATTTTATTGCAAGAAACCATATGTTTTGATATTCAGTCTATCAAAACTATTTCAAATGTGTTACTTGATTCGGAGGTTTGTGTTGTGGACTCTTGTGGTCTATTTGGGGTGTTACTATCTTGTTGGAACCCTAAGATTTCTACCTTTACCTTATCAAACTTGTGTTGGGATTTTGATGGAGGGATCCTTCAAACAGTATGATTTGTCTATAGCTATCCTTAATTGCTATGGCCCTTACAAGGATCGGGAGATATTTTGGAATTTTGTGGAGGGTAGTGGCCTCTTAAGGATCCAAAATTTAATAATTGCAGGGGATTTAAATTTTACTTTGTCATCTGTAGAAGTTTGGGGATCTTCTGCACATAATGATTATTTGGCAGATTATTTCACAAATCTACTTTAGAGGAATAATTTGATGGATGCTACCCCCTGTCAAGATGGAGCCTACTTGTAACAACATGCGGTGTGGAATTGTTGGGATAAGTAAAAGACTGGATCGCTTTATTATGAATATTAACTTGGCAAATCAACTTCAGAAATTTTGTATGTGGGTGGATAAATGTTTAATTTTTGACTATTTCCCTATCTTTTTGCAAATGGATGGGATAAAAGTTTTCCAGAAGTATCCTTTTAAATTTAATAGTTCATGGTTATTAAAGGAAGAATTTTGTAGTTTGGTTAGCGATAGATGGAAATATTTTCATCCCCCAGTTGAATATAATCCTATGGACAGTTTGGTTTGGAAGTTAAAATGCTTTAAAAATGAAGTTGTTATTTGGGAAAAAGACCAAAGTTTAAAAGATAATGAATAGCTTTTAAAGATTGATGAGCAAATAAAGAACATTTTGTTTAAAAATGAGACATGTATTTGAGATGAAGAAAACATAGATTCTCTAAAATATTTAGAGAACATAAAATCAATCTTGCTTAAACATGAGGAAATGGATTGGCGTCTTAAAAGTCGAGCTTTGTGGATATCCTTGGTGATAATAATACAATATTTTTTCACAGTTATGCTTCTTATAGGAGAAATTGCAATGCAATATGGAAGATGCTAGATGAAAATGGTTAGATGGTTAACAAGCAAGAAGATCTAAAAATATGGCAAAATCCTATTTTTTTGAGTCTTTTAAAGATCCTGGTATTTTTCATATTGATCCCCAGTTAAATGTGATTATTCATATCCCATCCTTCTTTGATCTAGAGGAGGGTGAAGACATTGGTAGTCCAGTCTCTCTGGGTGAAATTGAAGAGGATTTAAAACAATTTTCTAAAGATGAGAGTCAGGGTCCTGATGGTTGGACCGTGGAACTCTTTCTTTCTTTCCTAGATGTGATGGGGGAGGATATTCTCTCTATGGTGGAGTACTCTAGGTTGGAGGGTTTTGTATCTGGAGCCTTGAATCCTATATTCTTAACCCTTATTCCGAAATGCAATAAGCCAACTTCTTTAAGTGATTTTAGACTAATTGCCTTGTGCAACTTGGCTTATAAGCTCATCACAAAAATGATTTCCTTAAGGATCAAACCTTTCCTTTCTAGGATGATGTCTAGAGAACAATTTGGTTTTCTGGAGGACAGACAGATACTGGATGCCATTGGCATTACTCAGGAGGTTATGCACTTGATAAATATGAAGAATATTTATGCTCTCTTGTTTAACATGGATCTAGTGAAAGCATATGATCGTGGTGATTGGGGTTTTCTTCGACTTCTCCTCCTTCATATTGGTCTTCCATTATCTGTTACAAATTGGATCATGTCATGTATTACTTCTGCCCAGTTCTCTATGCTTATTAATGGATCCCCTACTACCTTCTTTAAAAGTTCCAGAGGCATTAGATAGGGTTGTGCTTTGTCTCCCCTTCTATTCTTGCTTGTTATTGAAGGCTTAAGCTGTATGATTAATAAGGAAAAATCTGAAGGAAAGTTTGAAGGTATTAAAATATTAGCATCAATTTTTATTACACACTTACTTTTTGTTGATGATGTAATGCTATTTGGTGGTGGTTCTTTGGATGAGTCGGTATGTTATGATGAAATCATCAAAATATTACGTGCAACCACAGGGATGGAGGTGAGCCTATGAAAATATAGTTTCTATAAACATAATATGGATAATATCGTTATTCAAGGGATTACCTCATTTTTTCCTTTCACCATTTATGAATTATGTAATGGTCTCAAGTATTTGGGTTATTACTTAAAAATAGCTAGATACAGAGTAAAGGATAACCTTATTCAAAGAGGTTTGATATGTCTGAATGTTTGTTCTCTTTGTATGGAAAATGGGGAGTCTGTTGAGCATATATTAGTCTCCTATCAATATACTAAACAGTTATGGTATTTAGTATGCAATTCACTCAATATCTCTTAGAGATGGGGTCTCTTCCCTTTGAACATAATTTTTACAATTGGTATAATGATGTCTTGGATCATCAAACGTTACCAGCTTTTATACCTTGGGGTGTTTGGAAGGATATAAATGCTCTTATTTTGAAGATAAGAAGCTAAATTTAAATGAAAATTGCAGGAAGATTATTGGTCTCTATAATGAACATTATGTTAGAAAGACCAATAGCAACCAATTTCATCAGTTGACAGATATCTCTTTGGAATCGGTTGTTGTTGGTTTTTTTGATGGAGTTGCTTAGGATGGTAAGTGTGCTACATGTGTACTTATCAAATTGAACACCGATCACTTCTTCAAGTTAAAATTGAATTGTGGTGTGGGCTCAAATACAAAGGAAGAAGTGATGGTTTTATGGTGTTTATGCAAGGTGGAAACAATCTTTGGTATTGACTCCATTAAAATATTTGGGGATTCACAAGTCACTGTGCAGTGGGCTTTGGATAAATATAATTTGCAAGTGATGTCTCTGTACAACTGGTGCAGGCATACTAAATTCCTCCTTTCCTCTTTAACATCAGTGGAAATTGCTCATATTTACAGGGAATTGAATTTGGAAGCATATTTTCTCTCAAAAGATGCCCTTTCTAAGGAGGAAGGCATCATTAGATGGGAATAATTTGAGGATTCATATGTGACAAACAGAGGCTCCTTTAATATTTTTATGTTCTAGTTTTTCCTAGTACTTTTCAGTTATGTGGATTGTTATATGGCTAACTGATATCTCCTATAGGTAGGAGTTTTTTTGATATGTTTTTGAAGGTATTATATGTAGATCTGGGTCTCTTCTTGTTGGAGGACTGTTATACTTTTTGATGATATTAAGCTCATCTTAAAATATGATGAGTAGATTTGGCAATGTACTTTTTGATTTAAGTTTTGAATATTAAAAGTATGGTTTTTTTCTTACCGGAAAAAAAATTGATATGTCACATGCAAGGTATTATGGGACATTGACTCTTTTAATACTCTTTGGAAAAAAATTAACCTATTTAATGATTATTTTTATATACTATATTTTTTACGTATTCATTGATCCAAGTCTTGTTAATAGTGTTGTGCTTTTTACATATGCTAATGTAATTCCATATTATTTGGATGTCAAGAAATATAATGGTATTCAATTATTGGAAATTTTTATATTATTTAAAAAATAATAAAAAATAAAATTTAGAATAGAAAGATGACTAAATTATATTAACGTGGAGATCAACTAGTAATAATTTCTCAATAAACTAATTTACAACTAATCATAAATTGTATATATCTACTAAGTTTCTAAAGTGATTGAAGTGATAAAAAATTTACTATTAAGAATTTTTTATGAGAAAATATTTAAAAGAATATTTTTGACTTCCTAAAACTTACTAAGCTATTCCTGAGAAAAAAATCTTAAAAATTAAACATTTTTTTTCTTTTTTAATTTTTTTTTACCCAAGTTTTCCAACCACATATTATGCACATTTTGTTCATTATAATTTTGCATATGACAGTTTATAATAGGATACATGGCTCAAGTTTAAGCAATCCTCAAGTGAAATTCAATGCTTAAAGTGTTTTAACTTCTTCTCGCCCACAAAGTATTTTGTAAATGAATTATAATATGCGGCCTTTAGGGAATTACCAAAATCCGTGGCCTATTGAATTACGAGAGGATATATATATCAAATAGATTAATGATAAACTAAAATGATTAACATTAACACATTTAACTATAAATATATTTAAATATCTTTAATAATAAAAACATATTTTGCTTTTTTCGGTGGGCTCCTTGGATTATATCCGTGAACGTAGCATGCTCTATGGCCATAAACACACTGAAAAAAAGAAAACATATTTTGAATGTTACTTTAAAAACAACTCCTCCACAATAATGATAATACATCTTTCTATGCAAAAATTGTAATAAATGAATAAAAAATATTTTAGATCTTGAACAATTCCTCAAAAATATTTTATCTTTATAAACAACAATAACAAATAGAATTCAGTAATTTTTGTAAAGTAATTTCAAGGTTGGTGTAATTAGCGTTCCCTAGTTACATACATACACAGACCCGTGTGAAGAGGCTCATCAATTTTCACCTAAACGTGAACTCCGCTACTTGTCACACTTTAATTTTAATATTACAATTTCTATATGTAGTTAAATTGGGTCGTTGGCCGGTGATTTGCAGTTCCAAAGGTCTAGAATTCAACGCAAAAACTTGTTTCTTCCACTGCCATTGTATTTTCTTGCCAACCATTGCATAGTCTTCTCGATGTTCGAGCACCACATTTTTTCATCCCCTTCGTTACACCTGGTAACATGAAGCTTAATGTTGTTTTTGCTACGAGACTGAAATTTGTTGACACCAATGATCTCAGACATGGATCTCTTTTTTTCAATTAGAGCCAATGAATGTTTGCTTGGTCTCTTTGTCTCAGTTGTTGATCTATTATGTTCTTTGTTTCTTAATAGTTTGTCGGATTTATATCTGTGAAGGCCATGCGGTCTCTCTCGGTTGTGATCATTTGGGAGCTCAGAAAAAATAGATCCGGATGTTTCTTGTCACTCCATTGATGTTGCGACATGAAATTCAACACGACTATACGATGAGAAAAACGAAGAGTGAATTGTAGTTGCTTCAAGTCCTCGTCCTCCGAGAGAAACAACCATTCCTTTCACTTGCTGTAGAAACAATCAATCGATCTGGTGTGAAATCCTGGAACACAACAAATATTTGACCCTTAGAATACCTCATAGTGATAGGATTAGCAAGGAGGAAGAATTACCTTGAAAATTGCATTGAGATGAGCAGTAAAATTAAACATGCATTGAAACTTAGATGTGCACATAACATTTTGTCATATTCCATTAATCAGTATAGCCAACATATATGTTACAGTAGAGGAAATTCTAATACCTAGATGTAATTTGAGTCCATGTCAGTCTAGCCTAGGAAATATCACCACTACAATGCTTCGAGGCTACCAAACGCAACTGAGACTCAATGAACTAAAGCTACTGTTAGTTAACTAACCATGCAAGGTGCATTAGTGAGTTTGTCATGCAAAATATCATACAATCAGGCTAGAGAGGGTGCATTAGATCACAATCACTGGCAATTGGAGCACAAACCCCCCACTAGAGTCAGGAACTCAGGTGGACTGAACTAGATCACTGAGTTAGCTCCTAAAATGTAGGGAACTGAATCAGGATGGCCTAAAATCATTCATTTAGGGTGCATCAAGTGGCTAATGGGTCCTAGATGACATTTGCACACCACTAGGGGGCCAACAACATCATCTGATACTAGGAAAAGGTAAATAATACTAAGGTGGACAAGGTTGGAGTATTAATAATCCTAAACCCCCCCCTTAATCCAAACTTGGACAACCCGAGCCCTCGTAACTTAGACCAAAGGTCACCCATACAATCAAATAATAAAAAATAATTGCTCATGAAACCAAGGAAATGGGGAAAACCTCATGGGAACCCCCCCCCCAAAAAAATGAACAGCAGGGAACTCAAACATCCTTCACACTAAGCAAAGAAGGAAAATATCTATTGGACTTTGTAAAAATTTCGGCAATCTGCTCCTATGTAGGATAGTAATGTAGGTGTTGGATTTGGATATGGATCTGGATCTGCTCCTCTGATGTGCCTCCCATTGTTTCGATGCTGCATTTTCCAAAACAAGTCATTCAGAATCCATTCTTGCTACTGGGGTGAATCTCTCATTGTAGTCCAAGACATGAACCTTTGAGTATCCTTTTTCAACCAACCAAGCTTTGTACTTGGTTGTAGATCCACCAGAAGCTAGTTTTTTTTTGTAGATCCTCTTGCACTGTACTAGCTTTTGTTAGGAACCCATGTCAACCCTTCTATTTACTTTGTTAGTATATTGTTGTTGGACGCATATGCTTTGTAAGTCGTCCCATAGTATTTGTTGATCCATAGTTTGTATTATTGTTGTTGGACGCATATGCTTTGTAAGTCATCCCGTAGTAACTGTTGATCTATATTTTGTATTAGCCCATGGTTTGTATTGACACATGGTATTGACCCATGGTATTGGCACCTAGACTTAGCATATAAGTTTGTGTTGAGACTAATGAAGGTACCTTGAAGTTATTTGTATTGAGCTTGCTCAAAGGAGGTTGCCCCCTCGAAGTGGCCTGCGATCAATATAAAAGTGATTCTGAGTTTTGTTATTTCTGCTATTTTGTGTGTTTTGATTAATTAATTATTGCAGGTTCTTCACATCTGGTATCATAGCACTTTCTTGGGCTCGCTGGGTGAAATTTCGGCCAATTTTTTTTTTTTTTCGCATCTGTTGCAGCTTCGGATCTGGGAATAATCCCTATCCGCTTAACTGTGGGAAGTACTTGGGCATAAGCCCTAAAACTCATTGTAAGGAGTACCACAAGAACTCCAAAGTAGCTGGCCCATTGAGAGGACATGCTAGCGAAACAGGCAACGACCCTTACCTGATTGACTAGTTCCCACCCATGAGGTAAACCAAGAGTTATCGTTTGTGGCAAAGTGGTTATCAGTTTTACCTGAGCCGTGGAGTGAGGGGTACTGCCCCAATACGCAAGCCGTCATACAACATTGGTGGCCGAGTGAAAACCCTGAACTGTTAGGAAGTCGAACATACCTGGGCTCCATATCTATTTTCAGCTGATCTATTTCCGATCACTTCTGCGCCGTTTCAGATCCATTCGGCATCGTTGCAGATCCATTCCTGAAAAAACAAAAAAATTTAAAATATATATATATATAAATTCCATTGCAGATCCATTCTTGAAAATTCCGTTTTTTCGCCATATCTCCCTTTTTTAACTCCGTTTCCCTTGAAACTTCCCGGACACCCCTGCAATCCCATTCTGCATATTTCATTCCTGAAGACCCTATCCCAAATTCTACTTCCCAAAGCCAGAAATCTCACATTTGTCTATTTTTAGGGTTTGCCATAACTTCTTCAATTTTCACCCACTCGCCTCCAACTTTTGCCACCGTGTTCATTCCCTATTTCTGCTTCTTTGTCCCTCTTTGACAAATTTTCTCATTCTTTCACCCTGCTTCTGAAATCCTCATTTTTTGCTTCCCTGTCCATCCGAAAGTGTCCAAAACCTATTCAAACCCCAATTACTGATTTGATTTTTTCCCAAATCCAAATTTCCCTTTACTAAATAAGCTTTTGTTTGTGTTTTTCTATCCATCCCCCCCCCCCCAAACAAAAAAAAAAAACTCCTGGTTATGGTTGTCACCCGCGCAGGAGAAAAAACCATGGAGGAAGCATTTGCAGCCATCCAAACCAAACTCCAAGATCTGGATGAAAAATTTCTCAGCCTCCATCTTCAACATTCAGCCATGAACAATAACCGACAGCAAGAATCTTCTGCAGCCAAAGGGTTCTCTTCTTCCAGCACTTTCAGTGGCCCGAATCTTGAATTTCCTCGCTTCAATGGTACTGATACAACTAGATGGATCTATCGTGCAGAACAGTATTTCAGTTTGCATAATACTTTTGATGTCCAAAAAGTTCCACTTGCATCCTTTCATTTGGAACAGGAAGCCCTTCAATGGTACCGTTGGTACATCAAGGCTCATGATGAGCCAAAATGGACAGATTTTTGCCAACTCCTTTTACAACGATTTGGTCTTAGTGCTTTTGATGACTTCACCGGAGCACTCACTAAACTTCGTCAAAGTGGAACTGTGAGAGAGTATCGGACAGAATTTAAAAAACTAACCAATCACACAAAAGGATTGTTTGATGAATTCTAGAGGAGTTGTTTTATCAGTGGTCTTAAGGATGAAATCCGGTCAGAGATTAAAATGTTATGTCTCAACACAATGATGGAAGTCCTAGGGTTAGCTAAGTTGGAAGAAGACAAGATTGCAGCCCAACAACGCTCCAAACCCACTTTTGTTCCCTTCCGAAATATGGGTTCTCAACGACCTCCCATTCCGCCAGCTCCTCGACCAACTGCTATCAAGCATTTGTCTGAAATAGAGATGCACGCACGCAGAGAAAAAGGGATTTGTTATAATTGTGATGAGAAATTCACTCGGGGACATAGATGTGTTCAACAAAAGCTCTATCTCTTGGATATGGATTCTCCGCCTGCCTCTAAAATTGGTGAAGAAGCTCTAGATACAATGGATGATCAGGTCGACATTCAGAAGCCTCCTATTGACCCCCCATCTAAGGATGAACAACCCGAGATATCTCTCCATGCTTTATCCGGCGTCACCACCCCCCAAACAATGCGGGTCAGGGGTTACTTCAAGAAGCTTCCTCTTACAATACTCATTGATTCTGGTAGCACTCATAACTTCATGACCCCTTGATCGCCAAACAGGCTGATTGTTTTGTCCATCCTTGCTCCAACTTTGAATTCATAGTTGCCAATGGAGGCACCTTACCTTGCAAGGGAAAGTGTCACAATGTGCGTATCTCTCTGGAAGATTATAACTTGCGCTCTGACATGTTTGCCTTGTCCTTAGGTGGATGTGATGTGGTTTTGGGCGTTCAATTGTTACGCACACTTGGCCCCATCTTATGGGATTTTGCTGAACTTTGGATGCAGTTTTCAGTCAATGGGACACAACACAAATTTACAGGATTACAACCAGGGTCTCTCCGCATCATCAGTTCACATCGCCTGGAAAAGATCCTTAAGAAGAATTCACATGGTGTCATCGCTCAGCTCCATTCCATTCAGATGCACCCATCAATGGTATCCACTACTTCCTTGGATAGATATGCAGGTGTCTTTGCTGCATCAGTGGGCTTGCCGCCTTCAAGAGACCTTTCCGGTAAGCATTTAGCCACATCTACATCTCAGTAGGAAATGACGGCTATTTTTCATGTAGTATCGAAATGACAGCCATCCCTATTAGGGAATTATTTCTGCATCAAGACTAATCTCCAGAGTCTGGAAAATTTTCTGGAACAACGGGTCTCCTCCCCAGCACACCTGAAATGGGTTATCCACCTCATGGGTTATGACTATGCGATCACTTACAAGAAGGGTAAGGAAAATATGGTGACAGATGCTCCTTCTCACACATTTGATGACCCAGTTTCTCTTACAGCTATTTCTCTGTTTGTTCCAAACTGGTTGCAATATGTTCAACAGGGCTATCTCTTCTATGAAATCCATGCTTCTTCATCGGTAAGGCACTCTGGGTTCCTCCAAGAGTATGACGGGGAACAATGTAACTTATTTTGGCAGGGACTGAAAATGCCAATTCAACAGATGGTGGTTGACTGTGATACTTGCCAGGTCAACAAGGGTGAAATGACACTCCTTTCGGGACTGCTCGAACCCTTTCCCATCCCTGCACAAATTTGGACAACTATTTATATGGATTTCCTAGAAGCGCTCCAGTGGTACAGTACAACGTCTACAAGGACACCATATGAAGCAGTCTATGGACAGGCACCACCATTTCTTCTTCCACACACCCTCAGCAGCTCCCCAATTCAGGCAATTGACTCGGTTCTTTGAAACCGCGATCAGATTCTTCTCATTTTGCAGGACAATCTTCACATGGCAAGAATTCGACTGAAACAACAAGCCGATCAGCACCGTTCAGAGCGCACTTTTCATGCAGCTGATATGGTTCTTCTTCAGCCTTCCAAGCAATCCTCCTGAAACTCAAAAGGTGTCAGTGTCCCGGAATGTAACCTGAGGATGCTACAGAGGAACCACTCCTTCCAATTCTGCATCAATTTCCACATCTAAAGCTTTGAGGACAAAGCTTTTTCTAAGGGAGAGGGGATGTTAGGAACCCATGTCAACCCTTCTATTTACTTTGTTAGTATATTGTTGTTGGATGCATATGCTTTGTAAGTCGTTCCGTAGTATTTGTTGATTCATAGTTTGTATTATTGTTGTTGGACACATATGCTTTGTAAGTCGTCCCGTAGTAACTGTTGATCCATATTTTGTATTAGCCCATGGTTTGTATTGACACATGGTATTGGCGCCTAGACTTAGTATATAAGTTTGTGTTGAGACCAATGAAGGTACCATGAATTTATTTGTATTGAGCTTGCTCCCTCGAAGTGGCTTGCGATCAATATAAAAGTGATTCCGAGTTCTGTTATTTCTGCTATTTCATGTGTTTTGATTAATTAATTATTGCAGGTTCTTCATAGATTTATCCTTGGGGAAAGAGAGACAATATCCCATGTCTCATTGTTCTGCAGTGACTCATATTCTTCATCCATGGAAGCCTGCCATCTTGGATCATGGCAAGTCTCTTTGAAGGATTGTGGATCATACCCCACCATCATGTAGAACCTCTTTGAGAGAAGTGGATCTGTATGACATAGTGCAATGTTTGCATCTTGATACTGATATTTGGTGGTTCTATGTGCAAATGGATCCCCAACTATGTTCCCAGCAGCGCCAAGGAATTTGTGAGCCCATTTTGGACTTGGATTAGGAGCAGGTGATGGATCTGGATATGGATCTGCCTGAACTTCATACTCAACATCACGATCTGATTCAACTTGGTCCTCATATTCAGAATCTAGAACTGGATCATCAGAAGAGACATCATTCTGATCTTCATCAGATGCAAATGGAGTAGGTAGAGAGTGTGGAACAAAATGAGAGAATTCATATGCCTTTGAGGCATGGTTTGCAACACCTTTCGCTATTATCTTCCCAGAAGACATCTCTGTAATCTCAATTGTGTCAGGTCCAAAAACAAATTTTCTCGGTGAACCTATGTGTGTCATTTGATAAACAAATAACAAGTTTGTTGTGAAAGAAGGACCATACATAACATTTTTTAACTTCCCATGCTCTAGTTGTATTGTGCCCTTTCCTTAAGCAGAGATATGTGAATTATCTCCCATGTGAATACTAGGACCATCAGTGAGATCTAGAGAAGAAAATGATTCTCTGGAGGCAACCATGTGGTCGGAGGATCCATAATCAATGAGGAAAGATTGTTATTGTGAGAATCCAACCTTCAGTGCATGACATCTCTCATGATCATCTGTCTCATCAGAATCAGTGTTGTTCAATAAGTTTGGTCATTTGATCTATCTTCTTCTTCATGTAAGAAATCTCTGTATGGTTTCCTTTCTTGCAATAGGTACACTTGGTCTTCTCAAACCTCTATTGCTTATCCTTCTTGGAGTTGGAGGCTCATTTTGATGGTTTAGGTTTCTCCTTTGGATTGGATTGAAATTGATTCTTGCCTTTTCCCTTCTTCTTCCCTTTAGCATTCACACTTTTTGACTCCACATCCATAAGAGCATGATTCTTGGAGGCCTTCAGGGCGCCCATTTGAATTAGTTTGTCTTGTTCTTGGATGAGGGATTCAGTGAATGCATCTAAAGAAGGAATTTTCCAATTGGGGATTGACAATCTCCCATAATGAAAGGTAGAGACAAATATTGAAAATTTAGGATCAAGCCTGCTTAGGAGGATGGATAGCACCAACTGCTCATCCTTCTTGTCAATGCCACATTATTTTCACTGCATAACCAAGGACTTGAACTTTGAAAAGAACTGTTTTATGGTTTCGAAATTGCTTGGTTGCATAGAAATTAATTCATTCTCCAAAACGTGGCCTCTCAGCTCATCTTGCTTGCCAAAGAAAGTTTCAATATTTAACTAAACCTCTCTTGGTGTCTTCAATCCATCAAGATGGAAGAGCAAATATCTAGAGATGTGAATACACATAAAACCAAAATCCTCATCTAATATGTTCAGGTACTTTGCTTTCTCAATAGCTGCCTGAGGTTCGACCTTCTTTCCCATTGTGACCCTGTACATAATCTTGTTGCGCAACACAATTTGCATGTCTGTCCTCCAATCAAGATAATTGAAGGTTGTTAGGATTCTTGGAGTCAAAGGAGCATTCAAATTCTCCATGTGTAACTGCTAGAGCGAATACAAATTGAAACTATTGCTACTGCTGCACTGGAAACTTCTCAAAATATTGCAAAAAATCTCAAATTGAAGATAAACCAGCCCTACTGGGCTCTAATAGCATGTGAAATTCTGGAACACAACTGATCTTTGAGCCTGAGAATACCTCACAGTGATAGGATTAGCAAGGAGGAAGAATTACAGTGAAAATTGCGATGAAATGAGTAGTAAAATTAAACATGCATTGAAACTCAGATGTGCACATAAAAGTGTGTCATATTCCATTAATCAATATAGTCAACAAATATGTTACAATAGATGAAATTTGAGTACCCAGAGAGAATTCAAATCCATGTCAGTATAGCCTAGAAAATATCACCACTATAATGCTCCAAGGCTACCGAACTCAACTGAGACTCAACGAACTGAAGCTATTGTCAATTAACTAACCATGCAAAGTGCATTAGTGAGTTTGTCATGAAAAATCTCATGCAATTAGGCTAGAGAGGGCACATTAGATGATAATCAGTGGCAATTGGAGCACAAACCCCCCACTAAAGTCAGGAACTCAGGTGGACTGAACCAAATCACCGAGTTAGATCCTAAAATGTATGGAACTGACTCTGGATGGACTAAAATCATGTATCCAGGGTGCATCATGTGGCTAATGGGTCCTAGATGACATCTGCACACCACTAGGGGGCCAACAACATCATCTGATGCTAGGAAAAGGTAAATAATACTAAGGTGGACAAGGTTGGAGTATTAATTATCCTAACATCCAGCCATTTCCGAAAGCCAAGTGCTTGTTGTTTGAATATTTTCCCACTCTAAATCCCGAGGACTCAGACTCGAACCCCGCATTCTTAACATTTCCTCTCTAGATGAAGACTTGTAGGATTTGAGGCACTTTGTCGACGAGTTCCTTGGCTTCTTCAATATTCTCATCATGTCAATAGACCATCAGTATGTCATGGGCCTCAACCTTGTGTAAAATAAAAGGGTAGGTGGAGCGATATTCGAGCCACGTATACATGCATTTGACATGAAACACATGTGGGAACTTCGAAAACAATCGCAGTACCTTCAAACCTTTGAATATGGTCATACAAACCATGCATTCTAACCCCTCTTTCTTGCCCTATGGCGATGCATATTTGAAGAGAGGGAGCATGTCTATCACCGAGTGCTTAATGCCAGAGTCCTTTATTGTCAAATTACCTTTTGAAAGAGATGTAATAGTGTCTTTAGACACCACCTCTCTTCTTGGAGTACAATTCCCTTATACTATTTTTCTTTTTCGTTCTATGGTTCATGTGAAGAGGTTCTCCAACATGGTATCAGAGCCATTGGTTTTGACCTATCCCATTGTCTGTGAATTGTGTTGAGTAAGATCTAGGGTCGATTGACTCTGGGATGAATATTTTTTTACTGATACCTCTTCTTTGAACTTGTATCAGGTTTGTTTAATTAGAATGATGAGTTCCGAGATAGAACTTGGTGTTCTAAATGGACACAATTATGAAATATGGGCACTAGATATGGAAAATTTGTTGAAGAGCAAGGGACTATGGAAATATACTAAGGTCGCTATTCCAGATCCGATCAATGGCTAGGATAAGTTTGTTATCGACAGAAAGAAGGATGAGGTTGTTGGGTTCATCATGACCTACATTTCAAGGGAAATTCAATTTTGCGCAACTGGGATCGATTTCCTTCATGCGGTATGGAGTAAGCTGAAGTCACCATTCGAAAAGGTTAATGAAAGTTGAGTAATGTAGATATAGAAAGAGTTGATTTCTATAGAATCCCATTCCTTTGAAAAGATCGAGGACTATTTATCTCATATCAAGGAGATACAACTAAAAATGGGAGATTGTGGTCAGAGTTTTTTAAAGAAGGATGGACAACTCGTTGAACTGGTTCTGATGAATTCGAGGACACCTTATGATGTGTTCTACTCTTCATTTTTTTACAATTGGATGTCATGCAATAACGATAATAAGGACTTCAACTTTTATATATTATGTGATTTGTTGATTAAATACCAACAAAATTTTCTTGTATAAGGGAGGCTTGGTAGAAAACACCTGGATCACTTGCTCAAAAGAAAGTTCAAGTATAATTATAAAGAACGTGGTCAACTGGATCATCGATCATAATGTATCGACCAACCTACTAAAGGAAAGAACGACAAGTTGACATCGATGAAGAATAATTGAAAGAATAAAACATGTCGCTACTGTGGAAAGGTGGGACATATCAAGAAAACATGTTGGAAGAAGATGAAGGACTTGGAGGAAAATGTCAATAATCTCAAAGAAGATGCGTTGACTGGTCAGTATTTCAATCCACTTAAATAAATTTTACCTTTTATGTTAGTCCCAAGCATTACATGCCCATACCACTCAAACAGAAAGGATAGTCAATTATGTTTGTACTCATCATATGGATAAGGATGCGTCTCTGTTCTCTTCCTTAAGTGAATCTCTAGAACAAAATATTTATGTAGCCGATAATTACGCTCTCACATTTGTTTGAAGCAATGATATTTAATGCAAACATGGTCAAATATCCAATGCCTATCATGTTACTAACTTCAATGCAAATTTGTTGTCGTTTACACAACTTACACATACAAAGAAGACTGTTGAGTTTTGGTTAGATTGCTTTATCGTAAAGGATTTGAGGCTTTGGGGGCCGAATGTTTCTTCGGGATATTTAGATTGTAAGGGAAAATACTTACATGATGGAATTATTAATAAATATATATTTTTGAATTATTGAATGATGATTTACACTGTATGATTTACGACGTATAAATATGCATAAGCACATAGAGGTGGCATCTCTTTGAGATGACCATCCACCTTTTCCATAATACTACTACTAATAATTAATAATTGCAATAACCATTTAGGTTTATTACAAGTCATCCCGCTTTGAAAAGATTTGACCATGAACCTTGGATTCTGCTTGATTGTCCATGACATCAGAGAGGCTTTTGAACTTAATGACAGACAAACCTTCCTTAGTGTTTTATTTCGGATAACAGTACCACGATTTAGTAGTTCTCGAAACTGCTGGTCACATTTCCATTAAAATCTCTTCATGCATATGATTTTGTAGATAAAAACATAATGATTATAGGGGGTATTCTTCTAAGTTTCCCATCTGATGTTTTCATTAAGAACTTGTGTCATCATGCTAATCTCTAATATTCTTGCATGCTTTGGTATGACATTGGTTTCTATCGAGTATATAGCTTCTTTAGTTGATTGACAGATCTTCAAACATGGTTGGATCTTCAATTACATTTGGTATAGTCTTCTTATCTGTAGTGAAATCTACTAACAACATACTTACTCCAATATGATTGGTTAAGGCGTCTTCATTTGCAGTTTCATCATCTATTTTCAAGTTTGAAACACCCTTTAATGTTTTTGTTTCATTAATTTGGGTTTGATTAATATTTTTCAAATGATTTATTTCCTTGTCTTTATCTGACGAACTTGTCTCCAATTTTTCCTTGGGAACCTTTTGATATTGAGCTTCTCTAACATATTGAGTCGCAACAACTTGTAGCATGTTTATCTGTTCGTGTGTCGAAGAATATTTTGGGTTTTCATCTTCTACGTTATCATGGTTAGGATTATCTTCGATGCTTTTATTTCCATTATTGTATCCTTATAGAACTTTAATTATTTCATAATTGATATTGACACCAAATTTGTATTCATCAGTGTTTGGTGCTTCATTATTACAATCTATGAGATCATCTTCTTTACCATTGATATTGGCATCATGATTGTCATATGATGTATCTATCTCTTTGTCATTGTTATTCAAAACTGATTTTTCTTTAGATACATCTTGATCTTCTATACTCTGGACTTTATCATTGTTCTCTACATCTTTCATTTCATCATGTATCTTCCAGAGAGATACACACATTGTGACATTTCCCCTTGCAAGGTAAGGTGCCCCCATTGGCAACCATGACTTCAAAGTTGGAGCAAGGATGGACAAAACAATCATCCTATTTGGCGATCCGAGGGTCAATGAAGTTATGAGTGCTACCAGAATCAATGAGTATTGTAAGAGGAAGCTTCTTGAAGTAACTCCTGACCCGCATGGTTTGGGGGGTGGTGACGCCAGATAAAGCATGGAGAGATATCTCTGGTTGGTCATCCTGAGATGGAGGGTCAATAGGAGGCTCTTGAATGTCGACCTGATCATCCATTGTATCTGGAGCTTCTTCACCAATTTTAGAGGGAGGCGGAGAATCCATATCCAAGAGATAGAGCTTTTGTTGAACACATCTATGTCCCCGAGTGAATTTCTCATCACAATTATAACAAAGCCCTTTTTCTCTACATGCCTACATATCTGTTTCAGAGAAATGCTTGATAGGAGTTGGTTTAGGAGCTGGTGGGATGGGAGGTCATTGAGAACCCATATTTTAGAAGGAACAAAAGTGGGTTTGGAGCGTTGTTGGGATGCAATCTTGTCTTCTACCAACTTAGCCAACCCCAGGGCTTCCATCATTGTGTTGGGACAGAACATTTTGACCTCTGAGTGGATTTCATCCTTAAGATCACTGATAAAACAACTCCTGTAGAATTCATCAAACAATCCTTTTGTGTGATTGGATAGTTTCTCAAATTCTGTCTGATACTCTCTCACAGTGCCAATTTGACGAAGTTTAGTGAGTGCTCCGGTGAAGTCATCAAAAGCACAAGGACCAAATCGGTGCAAAAGGAGTTGGCAAAAATCTGTCCATTTTGGCTCGTCATGAGCCTTGATGTAGCAATGGTACCATTGAAGGGATTCCTATTCCAAATGAAAGGATGCAAGTGCAAATTTTGGGACATCAAAAGTATTATGCAGATTGAAATACTGTTCTGCACGATAGATCCATCCAGTCTGATTAGTACCATTGAAGCGAGGAAATTCAAGCTTCGGACCACGGAAATTGCTAGAAGAAGAGAACCCATTGTCTGATGAAGACTCGGACTGTCGTTTGTTGTTCATGGTAGAATGCTCAAGATGGAGGACGATAAATTTTTCATCCAGATCCTGGAGTTTGGTTTGGATGGCTGCAAGTGCTTCCTCCATGGTTTTTGCTCCTGCGCGGGTGACAACCATAACCATGATTTTTTTTTTTTTTGGGGGGGGGAATGGATAGAAAAACAGAATCAAAAGCTTATTTAGTAAAGGGAAATTTGGATTTGGGAAAAAAACTCGGATGGGTAATTGGGGTTTCACTAGGTTTTGAACACTTTGGAATGGATAGGGAAGCATAAAATGAGGATTTTAGAAGCGGGGTAAAAGAATGGGAAAATTTGTCAGAGAGGGACAAATAAGCAGAAAAAGGGAATGGACACAGTGGAAAAATTTGAGGGTGATTGGGTGAAAATTGAAGGACTTATGGAAAACCCTAAAAATAGATAAATGTGGGATTTCTGGCTTTGGGAAGTGGAATTTGGGATAGGATCCTCAGGAATGAAATATGCAGAATGGGATTGCAGGGGTATCAATGAAGTTTCAGGGAAAACAGAGTTAAAACAAGGGAGATATGGAGAAAACGGCCAGATTACAAGGGTGTCAGTGAAGTTTCGATCCATTTTATACTTTTTTTTTCCAGAATGGATCTGAAACGACTTTCAGAATGGATCTGAAACGACTTTCAGAATGGATCGAAAACGACGGTATCTGGAACAACTCAAAATGGATTGAAAACGACTGGATTTGAAATGAATTTTAGAATGGATCTGAAATGTCTGGATCAGAACCGGCTTTCAGAATGGATCTACAACGACGCGGAAGTGATCGGCAATAGATGGATCTGCAATGGTGCGGAAGTGATTGGCAACAGTTCAGCTGAAAATATATATGGACCCCAGGTATGTTCGGCTTCCTATCGGTTCAGGGGATTCACTCGGCCACTATGCTATCTAACAGCTTGCGTATTGGGGCAATACCCCTCACTCCACGGCTCAGGTAAAACTGATAACCACTTTGCCACAAATGACAGCTCATGGTTTACCTCATGGGTGGGAACTAGTCAATCAGGTAGGGGTCGTTGCCCTTTTCGCTGGTAGGTCCTCTCAATGGGCCAGCTACTTCGGGGTTCCTGTGGTACTCTTCACAATTAAGCGGATAGGGATTATTCTCAGATCTGAAGCTACAACAAATGCGAAAAAAAAATTGGCAGAAATTTTACCCAACGAGCCTAAGAAAGTGCTCTGATACCAGATGTGAAGAACTTGCAACAATTAATTAATGAGAATACGCGAGATAACATAAATAACAAAACTCAGAATCGCTTTTATTGATCGCAGGCCTCTTCGAGGGGGCAACCTCCTTTGAGCAAGCTCAATACAAATAACTTCACGGTACCTTCATTGGTCTCAACGCAAACTTTATATACTAAGTCTATGCGCCAATACCATGGGTCAATACCATGTGTCAATACAAACCATGGGCCAATACAAACTATAGATCAACAATTACTATGGGACGACTTACAAAGCATATGCGTCTAACAACAATAATACAAACTATGGATCGACAAATACTACGGGACAACTTACAAAGCATATGCGTCCAACAACAATATACTAACAATGTAAATAGAATGGTTGACATGGGTTCCTAACAGTATTCCGAAGTATAGAGCCATGGATTATCTTGCGAATGGTTTGAGATCGATTGTATAAAACATTGAAGAAGTAGGTGTTGATTCTTGTGTACAGATCATCACAAAAAATGCACATGTTTGCAAGGCTGCTAGCAACATTTTGGAAGCTAAATATCCACATGTATGTTAATTTTTGACACCGTCCATTTGAATTGTTAGTGTTGTGTAGTCATTTATACATGCTTTTATTGCTCTTACATGTTATTTGGACACCTTGCATTGTCCATACCTTGAATTTAGCGATGAAATCCATTGCTTCAGATGTGACATGGATTGGCAACCTTATTGAGCATGCACGCCATATCCGTAACTTTGTACAAAACCACAAAAATTCCCTCACCATCTAGAAAGAGTACACACAACTGTCATTGTTGAAGATTGTAGATACTCGATTTGCTTCCTCGTTCATCATGCTCTTGAGGTGGAGGAGGATGATGATTAGGGCAGTGATGATTTTGTTGATTCAGGCATGGAGGAGGACTATTGACATATGAGATTCTTCCATCTTGATCCACCCCGTTTTGTATTTACTATTAGTCTATTTGGCATTTTCCAATGCCCAATGGCATTCCAACATCTATGTAAAACATTTTGATTTTGATGACTTAATGAGAAATATGGTTCCGACATCTTGAGCTATTTCCCAATGCATATCAAATTCCAATGCATCTATGTGTCTCATTGTGATTTGTGAATGACAAATGTGTACTCATTAATGTGTATTGATTCCAATTTCTATTGAATATTTGTAAATGTTATAATATAAGATGATTTTTCAATCTTGTTTATGCATGTGAAGTTTTCCTGAAGGGATGGAAACTTGAATTTGAGTGATTGGTGTAAAACATATAATGGTGTAAAACATCAATGTATTGTAATAATAACTTAAACATAACTCAAACATCAAATAAACGATATAAGATAACGATATCAAATAAACTATCTAACATGATTAACATTAGACATTCATGCATGAATAAACAATCACATGACTATACTATGTACCTCAATCAATTAGGCCTTCTGGATCCTCTCTGTTGTTTATTGTCTCAAACAAACTTTCGTTCTCTGCACGAGGTAGTAAGTAGCATACCTTGTTTGATGACTTCATTGACATTGTTTGTAGTTTTATTTTTGTACCAACGATCAAGTGCGTAAAGTGATACACCCGTGAACCTGGTCTATAATCCGTGTATGTGTAGCCATTGCTATTTGGTCCCTTTCCATCTACTATAAGATATTCTCCCTGAACAACCATCGAGCTAGTCAGAAAGGTATTGCCTTCACTATCGGTTAATGATGCGAGGAGGGTTTTCTTCCCCTGGATGCATCGTGCCAACCAATAATTCGTGCTAATTGCACTATCTGTCGGGGCGACAACTGCATAGATGTGTCCTGCAAAAATGCATTTTACGAGCATATTCCAACAAGTAGTGGTTTGATAACTTGGATAATTACAAAAAAAGAGGGAACCAGGATATGAATGCAAAAATGTTTACCTAGATGTACAAGATCATATATATGATCATATTCATTTGAAATAGAGGACTGGCCTTCCTCTAACTGGATTTTTTTAACAAATGCACGTGGGTTCACTACAAGTGATACATGATCCCATTCATCAACCCAATCCATTAATTCACACTCATCCCACTCACAACTGCTGCAAGGCCCACAAAAGAAAGCAAGTTTTTGCGTCCATATTTCAAATAAGGGGTTGTTTGAGCTTCGAACCAAATGAAATCCATGAGTGCCTTGTACAGTACTAAAACTATAGAACGCAATCGATCTATATCAACCACATGTCATAAATTTATGACAACATGTCCTCTACCTGTTGGTCTGTGCTGCTCCGTGGCTCGATCTGACATTTTTGCAGAGCACCATTGAACTATGGATTCTGCATCCCAAATATCAGGTTTTGTCATGCACCTCATCTCCTCTCTTCGTAGGGAAGTTTTGAGATATGCACCAGCCCCGTCATGCTCTCCCTTTCCATGCCCGGTCTCAAAATAGTTCCATATATGAAGCACATGATAAGTCTTGTGAAAAATACTCAACCAATGGAATACATGTGCATTTTTGAACTGGCCTACACAACCATCTAACCATATATGGACTTTTAACTATCCTCACGCAAATAATTTTCCGAACAACAATTAAAGTATGGGATTTTAACAAGGCCATACATAACTGACATTTAGATGCATCACTTTTATAATCAAAAGTATTTAATAATTTTTTGCACTTCCAATCAATAGTTTGTTTATGTAACTTACTTTCAAGGGTTACTAGAACACTTTCATCCATATGAAAACATCTATGAGTTCTTCTCCGTGCACTAGATAGATGATATAAGGAAGGAAAATCCTAAGTTTGGCACCCATGGCCATGACAGAGCATAAATTCACTAGGAGATTGTAGAACTTAATTCACTTGATGGTCAATATTGGGAGTACAATTGACATGTTTGTGGTCAACATGATGAACATATATTTGTTCATTTTGATCTTACACCATGGGAGCCTCTTCACTAGAATACTAAATAATATTCATCTCTCTAGTAGTTCTCTAGTTTTTTTTTCCAGAATGGATTTGAAACGGCTTTCGGAATGGATAGGAAATGGCGGGATTTGGAACGGCTCAGAATGGATCGAAAACGGCGAGATCTGAAACGAATTTTAGAATGGATCGAAATGGCTGGATCAGAATCGGATTTTGGAATGGATCTGCAATGGCGCGGAAGTGATCGGCAATAGATGGATCTACAATGGCGCGGAAGTGATCGGCAACAGTTCAATTGAAAATAGATATGGACCCTAGGTATGTTCATCTTCCTATCGGTTCAGGGGATTCACTCGGCCACCAATGCTGTCTGACGGCTTGTGTATTGGGGCGGTACCCCTCACTCCACGGCTTAGGTAAAACTGATAACCGCTTTGCCACAAACGACAGCTCTTGGTTTACCTCACGGGTGGAAACTAGTCAATTAGGTAGGGGTCATTGCCCTTTTCGTTGGCAGGTCCTCTCAATGGGCCAGCTACTTCAGGGTTCCTGTGGTACTCCTCACAATGATTTTTAGGGCTTATGCCCAAGTAATTCCCACAATTAAGCAGATAGGGATTATTCCCAGATCTGAAACTGGAATAGATGCGAAAAGCAAAATTTGGCAGAAATTTCACCCAACGAGCCCAAGAAAGTTCTCTGATACCATATGTGAAGAACGTGCAACAATTAATTAATGAAAATACACGAGATAACAATAATATCAGAACTCAGAATCACTTTTATTGATCGCAGGCCACTTCGAGGGGGCAACCTCCTTTGAGCAAGCTCAATACAAATAACTTCACGGTACCTTCATTGGTCTCAACACAAACTTATATACTAAGTCTAGGCGCCAATACCATGGGTCAATACCATGTGTCAATACAAACCATGGGCCAATACAAACTATGGATCGACAATTACTACGGGACGACTTACAAAGCATATGCATCCAACAACAATAAAACATACTATGGATCAACAAATACTACAAGACGACTTACAAATAATATGCGTCCAACAACAATATACTAACAAAGTAAATAGAAGGGTTGACATGGTTTCTTCTTTACCATTGATATTAGCATCATGATTGTCATATGATGTATCTATCTCTTTGTCATTGTTATTCACAACTGATTTTTCTTTAGATACATCTTGATCTTCTATACTCTGGACTTTATCATTGTGCTCTACATCTTTCGTTTCATCATGTACTTGGATTTGGATGGATTCTAAGCAAGGTTTCCAATTTGACTTTGTTGTGGTGTTTGACGAGCCATTTTCATTGATTTTATGGTTGTGTAGGATGGATGATTTATGTGACTCATTTCTGTTCCTTGTATGAAGCTGCAACAAATTTCCGAAACTTGTGCATATTTATGATCCTGCATCGTATTTTGAGTCTTGTACTTCAAACGATGGTTCATTTCTGGCATATGTGTATGTTTATGGCTAGGCATTGCTTTTTGTGTCTTGTATTTCGAATGATGGTTCTTATCATTTCTTATGTCTGATGCCTCAGACCTTCTGTGAGGGAGAATGTAAGGTGTCAATGTATGAGTTTTTTGTTCTGACATAGGTGCTGGAGCATTCTTGAGTTGGCCTTTATCAATATCATTTAATGTTTCTTCCTGCTCTTCCGTGCTTGGAAATTCATATGGCGTAACTGCTTCTTCTTTCTTCAACTAACTTGAGGACTCATGGGCCTCTGGTTGTTCTTTGTCCACATGCTTCTTATATTCTTCTTCTCACCGTTGTATTATCAACATTTTCATTTCTTCAACTAATTTTTTTGTCTTCAAGCTCTGTGTTGTTTATTTCTTCAAGCTGGCTTCTTTTTATGTCTTCCTCTTCAATTTTTTTTTATCTCTTCTAGGTTTTTGGCCATACATGATCTCGTTGAGTGATGGAAACATAGTGACTTTAGCTTGTAAAAATCTCAAAAAAAAAGATGAAGATTTTTTTGAAATTAACTACTGAATAATAACAATTTTTATTATGAGAAAATTAATAATAATGTTATACATATATTTCAATAGTTGGAAGATTTAATAATAATTATTAATATTAATAATATAATATTAATATTACTACTATAGTATTTTTTTCGTTTTGAAAAAGAGGTGGAAGTAGAATTTAAAATATAATAATAAAAATTATTATTTATGATAATAATATTATTATATTTTGTTGGCAAGGTATGAAAATAGGGTTTACGTGGAGAAGAGTTTGGAATAGGAGCAGGGTTATGAGGTGGTGTGTGGGAGTGGCAACGAATGGAGAGGAGCAAAATGGAGCTGGTAAGGAAACACTAAGGTGGGAGTTCAAGGGACGCACATGTGTAGATGGAAAGTACTAGGAGCGACGTATGAAGGGAATGGGAGTGCAATGGAGGATGTGGAGTGATTGACGTGTCGTGCAGTAGGAGTAGCGACGGGCATGATGCTGGAGCGCATGGAAGGGCGCGTGAGAATGAGAGAGGGGTATGAGAGGTGAGATGTGGATGCAGGCTGGGGGAAATGAGATTTGGAGGAGTGTTGAGAGATCTGGGGGAAGGCTAGGCAGGAGTGGCGCGGGATCTGGAATGATGCGGTGGATCAAAAGAGGTGGGGGAGATGGATCTTGTGGACAACGAGGGAGTATGAATAAGGGGAAAATTGCGTGGAGGAGGAGTGCAACGAATGGAACAACGTGGAGGTGAGAGTGGGTAGGATGAAAGGAGGCCGTCTCAGCTGTGTGTGGAAGAGGAGAGGAATGCGTGAGGGGTGCAACGGGTGAGGGAGAGGAGTGAAGATGTGAGTAGATGTTGGTGAGGAGAAGAGAGAAGATGAGGGAAGGACGATGAAATGAGAGATGTAGAGGGGGATTTGGGGAGTGAAGAGTGCAATGGAAGGAGAGAGGCGTGTGAGCAGGATACGAGTGGGAGAATGGGAGATGAGCAACGATGCATGAGTGAAGAAAACAAAATGGGGATCAATGAATGGAGTCGGTGAGGATGGTGAGACGAGGATGAATGAAAAAGTGAACGAGAGAGCGAGCCAAGCTCTCGTACCACTTGTAAGATGCTAAAGTCTTACATTTTGGATATATATATATATATATATATTTATTTATTATTTTATATTTCGATGATGATTTACAGTGTATGATTTACAACGTATAAATATGCATAAGCATATAGAGGTGGCATCTCTTTGAGATGACCATCTACCTTTTCCCTAATACTACTAATAATAATTAATGAACTAATAATTAATAATTGTAATAACTATTTAGGTTTCTTACATAGATCCCAAATAGGGAATTTACAAGTTTTGTGATTCTCCGAAGCATTATTTTTGATCGACTGGACCAATTAGATTGAGTGGACTGATTGCACTCATTGCTCAAACTGATGACAGAAGTCGAATTTGGCATGAAAGACTTGGACATTTGAACTTTTGAAGTTTGAAAATGAAGGAAGCCAATAATATGGTTATTGGTATCCCAAATAATGCTCCACCCAATGGATTTTGTAGAGGATGTGTGACTGGAAACCATCATCAAACACCGTTTGATTTCGGGAAAGTTTGGCGAGCACAGGACCAACTAGAACTTGTTCATATTCTTTGTTGCATGAAAAAACCCTCATTAGTAGGTGTGAAGTATATTTTGACCTTTATTGATGATTTATCGAGATTTGATTGGGTATATTTCCTTAAGAATAAGAGTCATGTCTTTAGAAGATTCAAGAAATTTAGGACATTGGATGAGAAGCAATGTAGGCGACTCATCAAATGCTTGAGATCAAATAATGATGGAGAATATGCGATTTGAAAGTTTGAAGAATATATCTCACGGAATGGTATTTCTTGGCAGATATCTATCCCTCACACCCCTCAACAGAATGGAGTTGCAGGGCGGAAGAATCAGACTTTGGAATAAATGGTCGGTGCCTACTGCAGACCAAAGATCTTCCGACTAAATTTTCAGCAGAAGTTGTTTACTATCAAAATATCTCCTGAACTTTGTTCCAACTATATATTTCAGTGACATGACTCTAGTCGAGAAATGGAATGGAAGGAAACCCTTTGTCAGAAACTTTAGAACCTTTGGATGTGTTTCTTAGGCACATATCAATGATAATTGTAGGAATATATTGAATGTAAATAGTCATTCTTGCATCATGATAGGCTATTATGATGATTCAAAATCCCATCGACTATTTGAACCAGTCAAACAATTGATCATTTTGAGCATAAATGTGATCTTTAATGAGAAAATTTTAGGTAATAAGTTTTTGAATTCCTCTTCTAGTCTATTGCACAGTGATCCATTTGATATTCTTGAAAAATATGGATGAACTGTACCCTTGTTTGAAGCTTCAACCAGATTAAAAAATTCTACTCCTAAGTCGATTGGTAGTCGGTCTACCTTGATTGAGAAAGTTGACACACCGACTTGTTCGACTAACAATCACTATCTTGAATCATTGCCAACTTGTCTACCTCAATGGGATTCTAAAACAATTGAAGTTGTTAGACCCAATGTTGAAGATCCTAGTATAGGTCAAGAGACTCGTAGTTAGAAACAAGATGGCAGTGTTGCACTGATGGCATGTGTTCTTGAAACCTATAATCTTGACACTCATGATGATGCTCAGGGAGTGCCTGAATGGGAAAATGCTATGGTTTTTTAAATTGATTCCTTGAAGAAGAATGAGAGTTGGGAACTTGTTTCTTGATTGCAAGGAAATAATGTTATGAAGTTTCGATGGGTATACAAACCAATATTACTTCCGATGGTGTTGTCAAACATCACAAGGATTGCTTGGTAGCCAAGGAATTCTCTCAACAAGAAGGAATCGAGTACACCAAAACCTCTGCTCCTGTTGCGAATATGAACTCTGTTTGACTAATTCTCTCCCTTGGTGCACGTTTTGGATGAGAAATTCACCAAATGGATGTTAAAATTTATTTTCTTCATGGAGACTTGTTAGAAGAAATCTATATGGAACAATCTCCTAGTTTTGTGACAGATTATGATCTTGTTTGTCCACTGAATATTTCGTTGTATGGTTTGAAACATACACCTTGTGCTTGGTATGAGAATATTGATAATTTCTTTGTCAATCTTGGCTTCAAATGTTGTGAATGTGATCACAATATTTATGTATTGCATATTCATGGTGAATACCTTGATTTGGACATTGTATCTTGATGATTTAGTCATAATAGGAAATAACGTCAATCTGATTTTGGATTTAAAGAAGTAACTTGCAAATACCTTTGAAATCACTGATCTTGGACTGCTTTATTTCTTTCTAGGCATTTGAATTTTTCAAATAGATGATGGTATCTTTCTTTCTCAACAAAAATATGCTTTGGATATTTTGAAACGATTCAAAATGGACGACTGTAAGTCTTTTGATACACCTTATCAGTCGGGCATAAAGTTGGAAAAAGACTGTGACTCTCCTTGAGTTGGCACCATTTTTTTATCGACAATTGGTCAGTAGCCTGATTTACTTAACTCACAATCGAACTAATCTCTCCTTTCTTGTTAGTGTGGTTTCTTGGTTCATGTAGGATCCTCGACAACGCCACTAGAAATATGCAAAGAGAATTGTTCATTGTCGTAAAGGAAATTATTAGTATGGTATTAAGTATTCTCGCAGTACCAAACTGCTTATAGGTTTTACTAATTTCGAATGGGGAGGTGACACTAGATACCTAAAGTCCACTTCTAACTATGTGTTTCAACTTAGTTCTATACCCTTGGTCTAGTCATTTAAGAAACACAAGGTAGTCTCTCTTTCGACTATGGAAGTCAAATATTGTGGTTCTATCAATGTAAGTACAGAGGCAGTTTGGACTTGTCATCTTTTAGAAGAGCTTGGTTTTGATGTTCGAGCCTCGACTGTTATCCATTGTGACAATCATAGTACAATATAGGTTGTTGATAATCCTATTTCTCACAAAAATATGAAATATGTTGAACTTCATGTTCACTATTTGAGACAGTTGGTACATGACAATGTTGTCTCACTTGTGTATTGTAGGACATATGATCAGATTGTTGATATCTTTACAAATCCTTTACTAGAATCTAAGCTTGTGAAACTCTAGGCTATTCTTGGGCTCTAGGAAGATGTAATTATGGGGGGGGGGGTGTTTAAATAACATAATTTCACCTTCTAAATATCTAGAGCATTGTGTTGATTGGGGGGTGTTGGAACCAAAGGTTATGTAGGTTCATCACACCTCTAAATATTCCAGAGATAGTTAGTCGAAGGAAAACAATTGACTAGCAAAGCAGTCGAATGCAGGATCGACTGAGTGTTCGACTGATTTCTAGATGAAGTTGTGGTAGGGTCGATAGGAGCAACTGACTAAACTATGGGACATTGTGGATTTCATGGAAATTGTTAGAACCAAGAACCCTATTTGTGGACTAGGTCATCCTCACTTCACGGGAGTTTGTTAGATTTGGAGACTATAAAAGAATGAACCTATGGGTTGTGTTTATATCAATTTATCAATGTTGAATTATGCATTGTGATGTTTTGATCATAATGTGTTGTGCTTAAATGTTGTAACAATGTATTTCAACACCACCTCTCTTCTTGGAATACAATTCCCTTCTACTATTTTTCTTTTCTGTTTTATGGTTCATGTGAAGAGGTTCCCCAACATTTCATAACATGGATTAACAAGAGCATTTAATAAGAGGGAGAAGATGTTGCACAAATACTATCAAATTTCTTAAGCTATAATCTCTACAATCCACTTAACATTTAACCAAAACATATGGACTTGAGTTCAAGTTATTGAGTGGAGTGATATCATTTTGGTTATTTTCAAGTTTTAGTTATGGGTGCAACTTTCCTATATTGGTCTCTTCGTTAGTCTAATAATTCATGGATTACACAAGTAGATTTGGACTTTTGCTGTCAAATTCAAATCAATGAATGAATGAACATTATCTATTTGGGATACATTTCGAGGACACACTACAACATGGTAATATATGTTTTTAATTTCATTATTTCTAAATGTAATACAAGGGTCATTGAGTGGAAGACTCCCTACCTTTTATGCTTTGTTATATACAATGACAAGAGAAGAAAAGAAAAATAGCAAGGGAGGGAGAGGGATGTCGATTGCTGTAGCGATATTGCAATTTTTTTGGTAGAGTAGCATATGAGACATGAATTATGCAAGGATGAAAAATAATACCTAGTAAAAGCATGTGATAGCCATGAACGACTTCATGACATGGCAACGAAAGCATTGTAAAATTCAAAAAACATGCACGTGAAAAAATGTGCAATATTATCCACTTGACCATGAGAAAATGGTCACTTTGAATCAATAAATTGAAACACAAAGCACTATAACAAGTTTGCAATGTTTTCAACATAATGATGGCCAAATGGCAATGAAAAATAGTGCAACAATGAGTAGATCCTTACTATTTTCCAAAAGAAAAGAGTTTGATAGAAACCATAACATTAGGATGTATACTTAAATGGCAAAGTATGGCACTGAAGTATATTAGGAAGAAAAAAATGGTGACCAGTAAAAAAATTTAAGATCGAAAACAAATTAAAATGAAACCATCTATCTACTACATTTTGAGATGCCGAGACCCTATTACATTATTACAAAAATGATCACATAAAGAATCTAAGATAACCCAAAATACTTCTCCTCAATGCATTAATAAAATGAGGAGTGAAATCCTCCTTATAATTGGTTACATGCTAGTTGAGTCGATCCACTTTATGAATGTGGGATTAGATCGAGAAACACACTTAATGTTTATGTATATGTAACTTCGGAATGTATTTCATCTGTGCATTTTATATATATTTATTGTACCCTTATAAGAGATGTGTTATTCCTCTATAAGGAAGTGTTGTCACGTGGATTGACAAGTGTCGCAAGTGTGTGTACTTGCCGATGGGTTATTAGACCACCTTGTGGGGTTGGCCTTGAATTATATATAATATAATGTGGATGTACCTAGCTAGACAAGTCGGCCCCATAAGGTCACTGGGCAAAAAGGTTAGTATAAATAGAGATCGGAGATCTCTATTTTACTCACTCGGAAAAGTAACTCACTCTCACTCAGAAAGTGGCGCACTAGTGAGGAGGAGGATCATCTGCTACTAGGAGACTATCTCAGTGTTATTTGGTTGAGCCATTGCTCTCTCTATCTCTGAGGAAGTTGTGGGGTTTTTCACCTTAGGGTTTTCCCCACGGAAACTCTGTGTCTCTTATGCTTTTGATTCTTGTGATGCTTGTCATATTGTGATTGTCATGCATTGATATACTGTATATGTTATTCTCTCAGCAAAGATCCTATAGTATTGTGAATTAATGCTCAAAATTTAACATGGTATCAGAGCTAACCTGAGAAGAAGACATTTTGTTGTGACGGAAGCTTGAGTTCCTTGTTTATTGGGTTTCTCTCCAAAGATTTTTGAAAATCAGTATAGTAGATTGACTCTACTCATCAAGGCGCATCTATCTGTCCAGTTAGAATTCAATTCCGAGCATTTTTAGATTTGGCCCTAAAAAATTAGGGTTTCCACAAAAATAGGAATTTCTGGAATCTGAAGGCACAGTTGGAAGCTCCTTGCAAAAATCGAAGTTTAGAGCTTTGGATCGAGATTTTTGGCTGGGTAGATCTCTAGGAAACTCAAACCCTAATTCAGGGCTCTCCCTAGTGAACCCGGGAGGACAAAAAGGCAATTCTGAAGGGAAAAACTTTGCTGATCTCAAATTCTGAATACACTAGGCTAATCACCTCATCAAGGCGCACCTTTCTATCCTTTCAAAAATTTGAAATTCACATTTTGAATTTTTAGGGTTTTTCTGACAAACCCTAATCCGGGACCAGATCCAGTTTTCAGCATTTCAAGTGGTAAGACCTAAATCTTTTCTATTTCCATTTGAAATACTCTTTAAGATGTCTCTCCACACCAAGCTTGAAGATAAGCTTGAAGGGGCTGATAACTTCTGAGCCTGAAAGTATAGGATTGGGTTAATCCTAGAAGAAAATGAGTTGGACTCATATGTGAAAGAAGACATCCATATCCCAGAGGATGAATAGGCCAAGGTATTGCATAAGAAGAACTTGGTCAAGGCAAAGAGAATCATTGCTGATTCTATCAAAGACCATCTCATACCCCATGTGTCTTCTCTTAAGACACCCAAGGAGATGTTTGACTCCTTGACCAAGCTATTTGAAGGGAAGAACATAAATCGGAAGATGACCCTGCGGAACTAATTGAAAGGAGTAAAGTTTCAGAATGGAGAAACCATTCAATATTATTTTTCAAGGGTCTCCAAGATCAAGGAACAACTAGAAGCAGTGGATGAAATGGTGGAGAATGGTGAAGTGGTGATGACCACTCTAAATGGCCTACCCAGGTCATGGGATTCCTTCATTCAAGGAATTTGTGCAAGGAAGAAGTTGATCTCCTTCAATAGATTGCGGGAATAATGCTCTCAAGAAGAAGCTAGACTTATAGCTCATGAGGAAAAGATGGGAGGTGAAGATCAAGCTCTTGCAGCCCACACCAAAAGAAGCAAAACCAAGAAGGAGCACCCTCGCCACAATAGATCCTATCAAAAGAGTAAGAAGGACCTAAGATGCTTCACATGCAATGAGAAGGGTCACTTTGCCTCAGATTGTCCCAAGAACAAAAGGGATAATAACAATAATAATAAGAAGAAGGGCAACAAAAGAAGGTTTCATGCTCAGGCTGTCGAAGATGATGAACCCCCAAAGAAGAAGGCTAGGGCATAAAGTAATAGTGATGATGACTCATCAAGTGAAGAAGAGTATGTTCTGATCTCTGCTCTTACAGGTACTATCTCTCATGGTTGTAATGATTGGTTAATTGACAGTGGGGATTCCAAACACATGACTAGGTTTAAGGAATGTTTTGTGAACCTATCTGAACATGAATCACCCCATAAGGTGAAACTTGGGGATGATTATCAATACCCAATCAAAGGAAGTGGTGAAGCCTCCTACAACCTAGATTCTGGAAAATCCTTGAAGATGAAAGAAGTCCTTTATGTACCTGGGCTCAAGAAGAACTTACTCTCCATATCTGCATTGGATGCAAAAGGTATGAGGGTTGCATTTGTGGATGGCCAAGTCCTAATGTGGCCAAAGGGAAAGACCATAGATGATGCAGTAGTGATTGGAGAGCAAGAGGGAGGCTTGTATAAACTGAAGGGACAACCTGAACATGCCATGGTGCATGAATCCATGGAGCCAAGTGAAATTTGGCATAGAAGACTTGCTCATATGCACTATAGAGCACTTCCAATTGCAATCAAGGCAGTAGAGGGTCTTCCTGAAATCAAGACCAAACATGAAGGTGTTTGCAAAGGATGTGCAAAAGGTAAGAACATTAAGAAGGATTTCCCAAGCAGTGAAAGCAAGGCAAAATACATCCTAGAAATCATCCACTCAGATGTATGTGGTCCTATGTCATCCAGTTCCTTGAGTGGGTATGTTTACTATGTCTCATTTATTGATGAATTCTTCAGGAAGACTTGGGTATACTTCTTGAAGAGCAAAGATGAGGCGTTTGATAAATTCAAGGAGTTCAAAACCTTGATGGAGAATCAAACTGACAAGAAGATCAAAACATTCAGATCCGATAATGGTGGAGAATTCACCTCAAGTGACTTCAAGAAGCTTTGTAGTGATTTAGGGATTAAGAGGGAGTTGACTGCTCCGTATAATCCACAACAGAATGGAGTTGCAGAAAGGAAGAACAGAACAATCATGGAAGCAGCAAGAGCAATGCTCCATGACCAGGATCTACCTATGCATCTATGGGCAGAAGCAGCTAGAACAGCCGTATATGTGCAGAACAGAACACCCCACAAGATATTGGACAACAAGACATGATAAGAGGTCTTTTCTGGTAAGAAACCTGAAGTCAACCATCTCAGAATATTTGGTTGTTCAGTATACACTCATGTCCCAAAGGAAAAGAGGACTAAACTAGATCCTTCAGGAAAGAAGGATATCTTTGTGGGTTATAGTGAAAGCTCGAAGGCTTACAGAATATACTTTCCAGGGTTCAAGAAGATTGATGTCAGTAGGGATGTAACATTTGATGAAAACTCAGCATTCATCAAATCAAGGAAGACACCTATCGAAGTTTATGAAGAACCTAAGGAAACAAGATTTCAAGACACTACCATGACTGAAGCAGTTCCAGAAGTTGTTCGTGAATTTGAAGATCCACAAGAACCTGTAGATCCACTCCGTGAAGATAACTCTCACAAAAGGAAACCTGCATGGGCTAGAGAGCTCATTCAAGATGCAGAAAGATTTGGCATTCCAGAAGAAGAACACAGAGCAAAGAAGAGGACTAGATCACATACCAGCTATGTTGCTTTACTCTGTGACATTATGAACAAAGAGCCTTCTAGTTATGAAGAAGCAGTGGAAAAGAAAGAATGGAAGGATGCCATGGTTGAGGAATATCAATCAATAATGAAGAATGATGTTTGGGATGTTGTCCCAAGACCTAAAGAGAAGTCTGTTGTGACTTCCAAATGGATCTACAAAATCAAGCATGCTGCAGATGGAAGTGTGGAGAAATACAAGGCAAGATTCGTAGCTCGTGGCTTCTCTCAGAAAGAGGGAATAGATTATGAAGAAACTTTTGCACCTGTAGCCAGGTATACTTCCATCAGAATAGTACTTGCCCTGGCTGCAGCAATGAAATGGAAAATACACCGAATGGATGTCAAGACTGCTTTCTTGAATGGTGTAGTTGAAGAGGAAGTATATGTGGAACAGCCACTCGGTTTTGAAATACATGACAGGGAGTCATATGTGTGCAGATTGAAGAAATCCTTGTATGGCTTGAAGCAAGCTCCCAGAACCTGGTATGGTAGGATGGACAGTTTCCTATCTAGGTTGGGCTTTATCAAGAGTAAAGCGGATTCCAACCTTTATTACAAGGTTGAGGAAGGGAATCCTGTGATTCTACTCCTGTATGTGGATGACTTATTTGTAACAGGAGATGATAGGTTGATTGCAGATACTAAGAGGAATCTTGTTGCTGAATTCGATATGAAAGATTTGGGAATGATGCACTATTTCCTAGGTATGGAGGTGTGGTAGAGTGCAGGTGGAATCTTCCTTGGTCAAGGGAAGTACACAGTAGATATCCTGAAGAGATTCGGGATGATGGATTGCAAGGCCATGGCCACACCTATGGCATCGAATATGAAGCTGCTATGTGATGCTTCATCTGAGCCGGTTGATGTCTCTATGTATTGTCAGATGATTGGATCCTTGATGTACCTGATGAACACGATACCGGACATTTGCTTTGCTATGAACACATTGAGCCAGTTCATGATGGATCCAAGGAGTGTTCACCTGGTTGCTGTAAAGCATGTTCTGAGGTACCTGAAGGGTACAGTGGATTATGGGCTCAAGTATGAGGCGAATCAAAAGTTTAACCTGCAGGGTTATGTTGATTCAGATTGGGATGGCAGTGATATAGATAGGAAGAGCACATCTGGGTGCTGCTTCAGTATGGTATCAGGTGTGATCTCTTGGTTTAGCAGGAAGCAGCCCTGCGTAGCACTGAGTACAACTGAGGCAGAGTATGTTACAGCCTGTTCAACTAGTTGTGAGGCAGTATGGCTACGGAAGCTACTGTCTGAGTTATTTGATCTCTCGTTGGATGGTACTGGTATCTTCTGTGATAACCAGAGTTGTGTGAAGCTGTCCGAGAACCCAGTGTTTCATGATAGGTCGAAACACATAGAGATCAAATATCACTATATCAGGGATATGGTGTAGAAAGGAGCTGTGAAGCTCCTGTATGTTGCGACGGACGAGCAGATTGCAGATGTGCTGACGAATCCACTAGCCAGAGTGAAGTTTGAGTACTTCAGAGAGAGGCTTGGCGTTCTTCAGATCGAGGAAACTTCGAGGAAGAAGTGATGGACACATTTGCTGAAGCCATTCCAAGCATGTTGGCAGGAGGATCCTTCACATGGCTGTGGATGTAAGCGCTGGATGATGAGCATCAGGATGATGTTCTGGTTTCTGCTTGGATATGATCAGTTGGATCATTTTATGTATGTATGTATGCATCATGTTGGATGCTGGATATGATCAGTTGGATCATTTATATGTATGTACGCATCATGTTGGATGCTAGATATGATCAGGTGGATCATGTATGATGATATGTATCAGGTAGATACTTGGTATGCATCAGGTAGATGCATTATATGATCAGGATGATCATGGATGACGAGCTTCAGGATGTTGCTCTAGATGACGTGCAGCAGGATGTTGCAGTGATGATGACCAGGATGATCATGGATGATGAGCTTCAGGATGTTGCTTCAGATGACATACAGCAGGATGTTGCAGTGATGATGATCAGGATGATCATGGATGACGAGCTTCAGGATGTTACTCCAAATGACATGCAGCAGGATGTTGCAGTGATGATGATCAGGTTGATCATGTGTACATCAGGATGATGTATGGTAAGTATCAGGTTGATACTCTATGGCCATGGATCAGGTTGTGCAGATGAGCATGTAATTCGGTGCCTTGGGAGATTTGCAGATAGTCTTTCGAGGTTTTGCCTATGGCATGTAATTCGGTGCCCTGGGATATTTGGCAAATGCTCTTTCTAGGTTTTTCTCTGGGAGGACATATAATTCGGTGCCCTGGGAGATCTACAGATAGTCTTTTGAGGTTTTTCCTATGGCATGTAATTCGGTGCCCTGGGATATCTGGCAGATGCTCTTTCGAGGTTTTGTCCTATGGCATATAATTCAGTTCCTTGGGAGATCTGATAGGTTGGGCTGTGTGCCTGTAATCAGTCCTAGGATGCTCTTGTGAGGTTTTTCCATAACCACATGTAATTCGTGCCCTGAGAGATCCTATAGGTAGAGCTGCGTGCTCATAACAGCCTGGGATGCTCTTGCGAGGTTTTGTGGTGGGGTCACATGTAATAAGTCCTGGAGATCTGGATAGGATGAAAAATGCCTCAGATGCTCTTTAGAGTTCTTGCTAGTCAAGAGACTCTTTTAAGGTTTTGTGACGCACGTAATAAGTCCTGAGGATTCCACAGTATGGCCAGTGATGATGAAGACCTGCAGGTGGTGGGCCTACATCCAGTATGAAAAAGGACTGGCTCTGTAGAACTTCCTATGACGAGTAGAGTCAGAGATTGGTTGAGATAGCAGCAGCAGTGATGATGATGATGACGATGATCCCGAGAAGAAGACTTGTCTAGCAGATTTGTGTCAAGAAATACCTTCCTAGTTAAGAGGGAGTGTTGATGTATTTGTAACTTCAGAATGTATTTCATCTGTGTATTTTATATATATTTATTGTACCCTTATAAGAGATGTGTTATTCCTCTATAAGGAAGTGTCGTCATGTGGATTGACAAGTGTCGCAAATGTGTGTACTTGCCGATGGGTTATTAGACCACCTTGTGGGGTTGGCCATGAATTATATATAATATAATGTGGATGTACCTAGCTAGACAAGTCGGCCCCATAAGGTCACTGGGAAAAAAGGTTAGTATAAATAGAGATCGGAGATCTCTATTTTACTCACTCGGAAAAGTAACTCACTCTCACTCAGAAAGTGGCGCACTAGTGAGGAGGAGGATCATCTGCTACTAGGATACTATCTCAGTGTTATTTGGTTGTATTTTGGTTGAGCCATTGCTCTCTCTATCTCTGAGGAAGTTGTGGAGTTTTTCACCTTAGGGTTTTCCCCACGGAAACTCTGTGTCTCTTGTCTCTTATGCTTTTGATTCTTGTGATGCTTGTCATATTGTGATTGTCATGCATTGATATATTGTATATGTTATTCTCTCAGCAAAGATCCTATAGTATTGTGAATTAATGCTCAAAATTTAACACTTAAGTGACATAAAGCATAAATGCATAAAATAACCTAAATTCAAAGTGAATTTATTAATGTCTATTACTAATATCTAATCAACCATTACTCTAACACCTTGCCTTAATTGATAGTGTAGTAACCATACCAAGCTTATCCCATAATTTTACATATTTTTAAAGGCCCATAGACTTGGTAAAAATGTTTGTAGTAGGATCGTCTATGGGACAATATTGCAAGGAAATAGATCCATCCTCTACTAGTTGTTTGATCAAGTGACAATGTATCTCAACATGCTTGATATACTTGTGGAAGACTGGATTCTTGGCTAGTTTGAACACCCTTGATTGTCATAGAATATGGGTGTTGCCTCTATCTATTGCATCTTCATGTATGAAAGCATCCTCTTGAGCCAAATTGCTTCACATGCTCCTTTCGCTGCTCGATATTTTTCTTTCGTTGATGAAATGAATGCTACATGCTACTTCTTGTTATTCCACGTGATTATGCCTATGTTGATGATGAAAAAATATCCATAGGCATATTTTTGATCATCTACACAACCTACTATACCCACACAACTACGGTCTTTAATTGTGTTATACATAATGCCAAAGTCAAGTGTCACTTTCACATATTTCATTGCCCTCTTCGCTTTAGTCCAATATTCTACTTTTGACATTGTTATGAATTTGGAAATGAATCTCACAACATTGCTCAAATTAGTCCTAGTGGGTATAAGGTATATCGAGATTCCCACTAGCTACCTATAGACTAACTCATTAAATACCTTAGAGTTAGTCTTGTCTAAAATATTCAACCCTTTCTCCATATTTGTAGACAAGATTTTGACATCTATCTTGTAATAGTTTGTTTGTGAGACACAAATGATGCTACCTACTTGGAAAAATTCTACACCTAGATAGTAAGGTAGGGGGCCTAGATCAATCATGTCAAAAATTTAGTTATATTTGGTTTGTTCACTAGCATTTGCCTCACTACTTGTAATAATGATGTCTACATATATGACCAGTAGAATGAGATTATTATAAATGCTTTGGACGTACATATTAGAATACAAAAGACTTTGTTGGAACCCTCCTTCATCCAAGTATTTGTCAATATTAATGTACCATGCCTTGGGTTCCTACTTTAGGCCAAATAGAGCCTTCTTTAGTATGCAAACACAATGTTTCTTCCCTAGCCATGTGGTTAATACATGTATACTTATTCCTCAAATCTCCATTGAGGAAGGCATTGTTCACGTCCATATGATGGAACTTCCATTCCACCACTATAGGTTTGATATTTGACAAACCAGTCTCTATGTGGAGACATGTGGAAAGATGCCCTGAGTCCAAAACCCAAACATATAATAGAGATCTGTTGTTACTAAAATAGAAAGACTCACATGTTGTCGTCTCTTCTGAATCTACTGTACTAGCTTTGACTAATGGTTGATCTGGATTTCCATCCTTATTTTCTTTCTTTAGATACCAATAATCCTTACTTGAGTGCCATAGTTTCCCACAATTTCAACATTTCACTTTCTTGCATCCTTTGGACTTGGATCTGGGCTGTGATCTTCCTTGTTGACACCTTCCGCTAGTCTGATCACCCTCTCATAAATAGGGATTTATTGGTAGAGGGATACAGAGACGATTTTCACCTCAAATATTCTCCCAACGAAGTAGCTACCACATCACAAAATTTTAGAGTTCTCGATGATGAGATGGTGATGGTCACCACCATATGATCCCAAGTATCCTAAAGGGATTAGAGTAAAATGATCACTCTATCCTCATCCTCCACCTTTAGACCAACATAGAGTAGTTTGTTGATTAGGGTATTAAACTTGTTCAGATGATCTACCACGGTTGAACCCTCCTTCATTCTTAAATGATAAATTTTTTTTTCCTTTAGAAAAACCTTATTTATTATCGTTTTAGTCTCATACAACTTCCCAAGTTTCTCCCAAATGGCTTCCACGATCTTTTCTCCAGCAACAATGAACAAGACAAAGTCTATTAGGCAAAGATGAATTGTAGAAACTGCTTTTCTGTCTAGCTTTATCCAGTCCTCATCTGTCATGTTGCTTGGTTTTTTCACAACCCATTTCATGGCTAGGGATTGGTTTTTTTGTACCGACAAATCCTCCACCTTCATCTTCCATAGAAATAAATTCTTGGCATCAAACTTCTCAATATCGAACTTGGTTAAGCCTCCTATCATTGTTGTAGCTACCACTTGTAGAGAATTCTATGCTCATGAGTTTTTCAGGCTCTGAGACCAAATGTTAGAAAACTATAAAAACATAAGCAAACAACAATAACAATATAACACAATATTTATGTGGAAACATTGTTGTATGTAGGTAAAACCATGGGGCAAAGACAACTTTCATATTTTATTATTACTCGGCAAGAAAATTACAATGATTTCTTTTGTCTGAGGTCACTCCCCTTTTATACAATACATATGAGGGTTCTAGATGGAATTGAAATACAATAAAAGGTTCTACAAATTTTTTCCTCATGGGATCCTCCACCGAACCCTTGCAACCAAGGAGCTCCCCCCCATCTAACCCCCAACACGCCATACACATATGGATCACTTGGATACCTAGTCGAGAACTCTACAGTAAGAATATTGGAGATTTGAATATTTCCTTCATCTCATAACACCCCAATCTACAATATTGGAGTGAGAATACCTATATATTAGCTCTAAACATCATTAAAAAGACACACATTTATGATAAGTCTGCCCAAAATAAGCCCCAAAACCCATATATTTTAATATATGTTAAAAAACAACAAAGAAACACATATATCCCACAAAATAGTGTCAAAACATGTATATTTTGATAGATCTCATCAACAACACCATCAAAACATGCAAATTTCCATTAACTTTGGTAAAAACAACACTAAAATAGTAAATTTCTTGTTAGAAAACACCAAAAGAATTGCTAAATTTTTCAAAGTTGCAAATTTGGGCAGTAATATAGGTAGGAACAACTTAGATATTCTTTGAATTTGTATTTATTATCAAGAAACTGAGAAATTTGTCTCATTAATTGAATGAATAGATTGTAAAGATCAATTATTTTTCTCTAGTTGTTGAAAAACCAACACCATATAGTTGTACGACTTGATTTTTTGTTGGTGGCTTGATTTCAATGATTGATCCATAGATGTATGGTTGAATCTTCCTTAACGATGGACAAAACCTTGGCAGATGTATAGAACCTTCTTGGTGGTTGTATGGCTTCATGATTGGTCGATCCTCTCTTTGGTTGGTGAGCTTTGGCAACTGCATCTAGTTCTTAAGATCTCCATTTTTTTATTTTTCTTTTGGAACCATTATTTGTAGGCTTCCCTTTTTGTTCTCTTCAATTGAAAATTAATTTGATATCTATTTTCAATATATATCTATTGTATTAATTTTTTTAAGATGCTCGACATGCATCTTATTATTCTTTGCTCGACACTACCCACATTATGTTACATTGCAACATAGATGTCACAATGGTTATTATTAATTCTTTTATGCTCGACATGTAGTATATATATTTATTGCATTTTTAATATATGGATGACATGCATCTTATTACTCTTTGCTCGACACTATCCACATTATGTTACATTATGACATATATGTCACACTAGGGTGTAGAGCACCTCTTGATGCACTCACATATTACTAGAAGTGAAACTATTATGCAACATATCTTTGGAAATGTAATGAGTAGTTATGATTGTCAAATCCATGGATATCACATTTTCAATGTCAAGTTATTCTTTCTTTAGATATAATAAAAGGTTAATGTTATTGCTCATTGCTACATGTTATGTTAGCTACCATTGTTTCAATTTTATTGTATGATATGTTGTTACATGGGGCTTTCTCCTTAATAATGTTGGCTTATTCTTTAACTTTTCTTTTTTTCTTTGGATATAGTAAAAGGCTCTAAGTTGTGACTAACTTTTATATATTATGTTATGTACCATTATTTATACCCTGTTTAGTGTTATTTTATTTCATGGTTCATCACTACTTTGCTTATAAACCTTGCAAGCACTCATTATTGTTTGTCTATCATTTGCTAAACAAATACACAATCTTAGCCTCAATTCAAAATTATTATGAACATCTTAAGACAATGCTCTTCAATGCCATTTAACTATACAACAATTAAGTGAAAACGTTTTACATATTTTTCTTGTTTTCACACTCAATGTGCAATTCAAAAGCTTCCTATTATACTTTGTATTTAAACTGTACTTACCATTTGTTTGTTAGAGTTGTAGATAACTTAGTACTTAGGTCTTACCAAATCTCAAATAACTTTTTAGAAAAGACTTCAACTTCTTAAACATAATAGTTTGTGGTTTATGTTTTATTATATATTCCTAAGCTAACTTTTATGAAATCAATCCTCTAAACATACAAATTAATATCAACAATTTAACTACCATCAATCTTTTAATATCATTCCACTAAACTTGTATGATTTAAAACCATCTCTAAACATAAGTACCACTTAAAAAATAACATCTATTAACATACAAACTAATATCAACAATTTAACTACCATCAATCTTTTAATATCATTCCACTAAACTTGTATGATTTATAACCATCTCTAAACACAAGTACCACTTAGAAAATAACATCTATTAATTGAATAGTGAAGATGGTGACATATCTATCCACACCCTAAGTCAACAAACACCCACGTCTCAATCTTTGTCCATCACAAGGCATTATAGAGGCCCACATGGTGGTCCAATTTCGAATGCATGTCTAAATGCATTATTGTTTCTTTCTCGTCCATTATTTGAATGGATGTTGAAGGTTCATAAACACACTACACATTAATGGTGTCTTGAGTAAGAGCAAAGCTAATGTCATTTATCCATAATGGTAGTGACATCAATCTTGTGGTCTTTTAATTATGGATTTTGTCCAATGCCAAGTTTCTTTCTTTTTACTTTTTCTTTTTGTTTTATGTATATAATTTTTTTTATTGAGTTTGATTGATTGTTTTCACATGTTTTTCATATTAATGTTGATATATGTTTTTGTGACAGTGTTGATATAGAGAAGTAAAATATATAATAATGTTTTATTTATCAAAGTTTTCATTTTAGTTAAAGATTGATACACATCTATATATAAAAACTAAATATCTTTAAAAATTTATAAAAACACTAAATCAATATAACAATTTTATGAAAAACAAGTAATGAGTCATCTTGATAACTATTGTGGAAAAATAAGTGATCAATAAAAAATGATGAAATATAAAATAATTAAAGATAACAAATATGATATTCTCTCCTAAATTTATTTAAAAAGATAACACTAAATCAATATTAACAATCTTATGAAAACAAAATCAATATTAACAATCTTATGAAAACAAGTAATAAGCCATTTTGCTAATTATTATGGAAAAATAAGTGATTAATAAAAATTGATGGGATACACAATAATTAAAAGATTATAAATATGACATTTCTCATTCACTTTAATTATGTTATTTCTTAAATAAAATAATTTGATTGTACCAATTCTTATGGTTGGATTTTTTGATATCTCCTCTCATTATTCTTGGTTGGTTCAAACCTGATTCAAATGACTGCCTAACAAATGAAACCCAATCAACCACACTAATGAAACTTAACTAATTTTGAATCATTTACTATATTTGTTTTTTTATTTTGTAAATTAAATACTATAAATGATTTAAAAAAAATATAAAATAATTTAAAATAATTTTCAGATCTCTCACTTTTATATCTTTATCTCTTTTATTTTATTAATTATAAATTATTTTTTCAACTTTTATAAATTTTAATTTCTAAATATTATTAATTATTTTACATTTACATTTTGATATTTTTTCAATTTTAAACTATTTAACTTATACCTCCCTCACCCTTTCCAAAATAATTGCTATTGAAAAAACAATTAATCGATATTATCAACTTATTTCACAATCAAAGATAAAAAAACAATTACCAAAACTACCAACTCGATTTTCTCATACCCTTGCAATGGGTTGACCTGCTCAACCACCAACATGGAATTTTATTATAAGAATTTGTCATAAATTATAATGTTAAGATTTAAAATAACATTATATTAATTAATTTAATATTAAGATCTAAGAGTACATTATATTGAAAAATATTAAATTAATATTAATGAAAATAAAGTTATTAATTATAATATTAAATTTTTTAAAAATTATATTAATAGATATTAAATAAATATTAATTTTATAATATTTTAAAATTATTTATATATTAAAAAATAAATATTAAACTTTTAATAATTATACTAATAACAAGTTAATAACTTTTTGGGATGTACTAAGACATGTTTGAGGTTAATGCATAAGAGGAAGATAGAGATATTAATATATTTGAGTGTATCACATCTATTAATAAGTATTAGTGACAATGTTATTTTACTACCCTAACTTTCTCATAAAGATGTACTAAGACATGTTTGAGGTTAATGTATAAAAGGGAGATAGAGATACTAATGTATTTGAGTGTGGATTACATTTATGAGGGATTAATAAGTATGAGTAGTAATGTTATTTTATTATATTATTCTTAATTTAGGTTTTCCTTAATTTAGGTTTGATTAATCATATTGATAAAAAAGTTATAAGGAATTGGTGAGTTTTATATAATAATTGATAGCATTTGGAGTCTTTATCTTTATATGGTAAAAGGACTTTAGTTTTTAAATTGTTGTGTTAAAAAAATAAAGTTGAATGATTTTATAATATAATATTATTTATTTTTTAATGTAGTTTTTTATTCTTTATTTATGGATTCAAAGTTGGTTAATAATATTAAGCTATATCCATATGTCAAATGCAAGGTATTATTAATTTTTTTTCATGTTATTTGAAAAAATATTTCACCTCTTTAATAATTTTTTATATACTATACATTTTTCCAAAACTGGTTAATAATGTAATGTTTTGTACCTATGCCAATGCAATTTCCATATTATTTGGATGCAAATGCAATGTATACTCAACTATTTATTAAAATGAAAATTTTCATAATATTTAGAATACATTAAGAATTACAATTTATTTTGTTTAAAAAAGTTTAGAATAGAAAGATGATTAAATTATATTAATGTGAGGATCAACTAGTAATATTTTTTTAATAAATCAATGGCAACCAACCCTAAATTATATATATCTACTAAGCCCCCAGAAATATGGAAATGCTTAAAAAATTACATTTAAAATTTTTCTATGACAAAATATTTAAAAAAAGAATTTTAACTTTCCAAAATATACTAAATTACTAAAAACAAATATCATAAGAAATAAGTAAAATTCTTTTCCTTCTATTTGAAAAAAGTTTATCTTTGCCCCAACGTTACAACCACATATTATAGACATTTTGTTCACTATATATTTTTGCATATAACATTTTACAATAGGATACATCACTCATGTTTAAGCAGTCCCCTTCTCCACTAAAATCCAATGTTCGAAGTTTTAACTTCTTTCCACCTGCAAAGTATTATGTTACTTTTTGTAATAAATGAATTATAATATATATGATTTTAAACATTTTAAAATAATAATAGATAAGAATTTTTTATAAAGTAAAAATGATAAATGAATAGTTATAGTAGCATAGATTTATCTTAAACCGTGATCTATCAAGCACCGAGAGGGATCCAATTTCTTGAGGTGCATTTCTTTTTTTAATTTTAAACTCAAGAAATTTGATATCTCTTGATTGGTAGACCCTGGTTTAAGTTTTAAGTTTTTATTTTTAAATACTTTTCATAATATTTTATTTTATGAGCCAACATGGATTTTTTTAAAATACTTTCATTAATTTTTTTATTTTATGAGCGGACATAAATTTATTAATGGTTGACATAATATAATTTATTACTTTTTACTATTAGATGTAACACTACATCACACATTTAACGCTACATGTAATTTTTTCAAACTTATGATTATTTAAAAGATATATAAAATATTTTTTCCATATTTAAAATTGGGAAAGATAACAACCAATCTTCCCAACCATCTATTATATATCTATCTATCTATCTATATGTGTGTGTGTTTAAATATTTTTAATATAAAGATTATAATTAATAATAAAAATATTTTGAATGTTATTGTGTAAACTGATAAAACATAAAAATTAAAACCAACATAGATCAATCTTAAATCAGAAAACCAACATAGATCAATCTTAAATCAGGATCTATGAAGCACAAAGAGGGATCAAATTTGTAGAGGTGTTATTTTTTTTAAATGTATAAAAGATTTAAAATAAATAAAAAATTACATCACAAGAAATTGGATCCCTCTAGGTTCTTGATAAACCCCCAGCACAAAGAGGGATCAAATTTGTAGAGGTGTTATTTTTTTTAAATGTATAAAAGATTTAAAATAAATAAAAAATTAGATCACAAGAAATTAGATCCCTCTGGGTTCTTGATAAACCTGATAAACGTGGGGTTTATCAAGAACCCAAAGGGATCCTATTTCTTGTGATGTAATTTTTTATTTATTTTAAATCTTTTATACATTTAAAAAAAATGCCATCAGGACATTAAAAAGAATGCCAATAACGCTTTTGAAGCTTCTAAGGCTGCTCTAGATGAGAGCAAACTCATAGGCCAGAATATCATTCGGATGGAAGCACACATTGAGGACGTCGAATCCAACACCAGGGTGCATGTTGGTGAGCTTGAGGAGTTGCAGAAGGATGTTAAAGGCATAAAAGAGTTTCAATAGGCCAATTTCGAAGGTTTGAAACAATTTATGTTCTCGCGCTAATGGGGCAACTCTTTGACACTTTGCAAAATGGCAATAATAGGATTGAGGCTCGCTTGACTCAGCATGAAGCGTCCATGAGCGAACAACTCGCAGAGGCTTGAAGGAATTCCACCCAACTAATTTCAGGAATGTTGAAGTGTTCCAACTTTTTGACTTGTTAAATGTTTTTTTTGTGCCTTTTTATGTAATCAGTATGTCAATCCGACAAAAAATAGTAGATATGAATAGTTAGGAAGAATAACTCTCAGAGCTCAAAAGATGGAATTTTACATTTCTTAAGAGCTCTTTATTTGTGCTATGGTTCACCCTTCAAAGAAGGGATTTTATATATTATCCTCTATTTAATATAAGCTATTTCGCATTCCTCTTAAAAAAATAAATCTAAGATTAAGATGATAAATCCATATTTAAGATAAACCTATACTAATTTTAAAAACAACTCCTCCACACTATTGATCATGCACATCTTTAAACAAAATTATAATCAATAAATATAAAAAAAAAATTTCAAATCTTCAACCATTCCTCAACCATATTTATCTTTATAAATAAATATAACAAATACAAAATATTTTCTTGAACAATTTCTCAACAATATTTATCTTTATAAATAGATATAACAAATACAAATTCAATATTTGTTGAACAATTCCTGAACAATATTTATCTTTATAAACATGAATAACAAATACAAATTCAATATTTTTTAAAAAGTAATTTCAAAGGTTGGCGTAATCAGCGCGCCCTGGTCACATACATACGAACACCCACGTGAAGAGGCTCATCGATGTTCGCCTAAACCTGAACTCCGCTGCTGCCATATCAGACTTTAATTTTAAATTTAGAATTTCTATATGTAGTCAACTTGGCTTGTCGGCGAGCGAATCGCAGATCTAGGGCTCAGTAATTCAATGCAAAAACTTGTCTGTTCCACTGCCACTGTCTTTGCCTGCCAACCATTGCACAGTCTTCCCGGCAATCGAGAACCATTTTTGCTCATCCCCTTCCTCACAACTGGTAACGGGAAGCAATGTATTGTTGTTTCTGCTACGAGACTGAAATCTGCTGAAACCAATGATCTCAGACATGGATCTCTTTTTGTCGATTTGAGCCGATGAATGTTCGCCCGGTTTCTTTGCCTCAGTTGTTGATATGTTCTTCGTTTCCAAATCGTCTGTCGGCTTTATATCTGCGAAGGCCATGCGTCCGCTGTCGGTTGTGATCATTTGGGAGCTCAGAAACAACAGATCCGAAGGCTTTCTGTCGCTCCATCGATGCTGCGACATGACATCCGACACGACAATACGATGAGCAAACCGGCGAGCGAATTGTAGCTGCTTCGACTCCTTGTCGGCCTCCGAGAGCAGCAGCCCTTCCTTTCTCCCGCTGCCGAAACACCCAATTGATTCGGACGGTTCCGACAGACGAGCGCTTGGTTGTCCGAAGTTGTTTTCCACTCTAAATCCCGAGGACTCAGACCCGCCCCCTGAGTTCTCGACATTTTCTCTCTGCACGAAGACTTGCAGGAGCTGAGGCGCCCTGTCGTCGAGTTCCTTGGCTTCTTCGACATTCTCATCATGTCGATAGACCATTAGCAAGTCCTGGGCCTCGACCCTGTGTCGACACAAGGGGCAAGTCGAGTGAGATTCGAGCCATGTATCCACGCAGTCGACATGAAACGCATGTCGGCACTTGGGCAGCAATCGCAGGACCTCCGAACCTTCGAATCTGCTCAGACAAACCGCGCATTCTAACCCCTCTTTCATGCCCTGTAGCGACGCGAATTTGAAGACGGGGAGCGCGTCAATAACCGAGCGCTCAATGCCAGAGTCCTTTCTTGTCAAATTACTTGCAGAAATAGCCTGGCGACCTCGGTCGGGGTTGCCATGGCCGGCTCCTCGGCCGATGCTGCGCCCCCCTCTGCTCGCCGCGGACTTGCAGTGCTTGGCATAGAGAAGCAGGAGAAACGTTAAGGTGAACATGGTCGCTAGAACTACGACTGTAACCGCTATGCTGGGACGGAACGACATGGATAAGGCCGGGCTTGGAACGCCATCGCCCGCCTGCCCATCGTTCAAGGAGGGACTGTTCGACTGTGCGGATCCCCCCCACACCATCCATGTTAACAATACGAATAAATACGCATTAATCCTCGCTGTCTCCATTACTGTATCTCAATCCCAATTCCTTAATTGAAACATTTTTCAAGGAAAAACTGCAGATTCAAACTCAAACATGCAGAGATTTAGAGAAGAAAAATACAGGAAATGAAGGAAAATTTCTGATCAAAGCACAGGATTTCCGCCCTGTGCAAAGGTAGAAGGAAGGAGTCTGAGATAACGGGAGAACGGATGGACGCCACAGTCCTTTGGGCCAACTACTCTTGGCGTTATCACATCACAAGAAGCAGAAGACTGGGCCCTCAGTTATCCTCCCACATTTATCGACTCATATGCCAACAACCGATCGAAACCCACTCTCACCACACGGGTATTGCTTGGTTAGCGATTGCGTACTGCAAACTTCTAAAAGGATTGGTGGCGACGACTTTCAATAGTTGGGGGAGGCAACACCGACTCTCGGTGTGTGCAGGGAAAAACCAAGGATTCATCTTAGTTTATAATCCTTGTCTGCTAGCTTGCCTGGTTTAATTAAGGAGCCTACATGTTCTTCTAACCTTGTCGGTAAAACTAGGCAAACACTGCGTGGCTTGACTTCGTTGAGCGTAAGGGCCTTTTAGGTTTATTAAATACTTGTGGAAATTATTTCAAAACGTCACAAAATAGGTGTGAGAGACCAAGGTAACATGCAATGTTTCACCACCATTGTGGTGGTATAGGAAGTAAGGAGATTCTCGAGTGTATAAACTATTTTAATATAAGATATTATTTCAAAACCTGACATATATATACATAAGTAATTCTTACAACCAATATGAGATTGTGGGGGATAGGGGAGATAATGTATGACATATATATACATAAGTAATTCTTATAACCAATATGTGGGGATAGGGGAGATAATGTATGTTTCAAGGAAGGAGATTTTATAATTATATAAACTATTCCAATATGCTACAAGATAGGCAATATACACAACGGTTATAAAGAAGTTATCACAACCAATGTAGGATATGAAGGAGAGAGATAATGTCCTAGAAACTATTCCAAGATGTTATAAGATAGACGACACACATATGGGTTGCATATAAATCCTCAAAATCAATGTGGGATAGGAAGGAGAGAGATTTTAAAGTTGTAGAAACTTTTAAAAGACACCACAAGATAAATGACACACACACGCACGCACACACAACACACACAAAAGTTGCAAATGAATCCTCATAACCAATATAGGATAAGGAGAAAATGTTTTTTATAGTCATAGAAACTATTCCATGAAGCCACAAGATAGGCGATACATGGAATGCATGTAAAGGAGGGAAGGGAAGCCCCAACAAGTAAGCATAACCATCTTGCAACCAATCAACCATTATGTTATTATAATCATATAAACTATTATAAGATGCTATAATAAAGGAGATACACACAAGGGTCGTAAAGAAATTCTCACAACCAATGTGAGATAGGAAGGGGGGAGATAATGTCCTAGAAACTATTCCAAGACGTCATAAGATAGACGACACACACAAGGGTTGCATATAAATCCTCAAAATCAATGTGGGATATGAAGGAGAGATATTTTAAAGTTGTAGAAACTTCTAAAAGACACCACAAGATAAACGACACACACACACGCATGCACGGGCACACACACACACACACAAACAAGTTGCAAATCAATCCTCATAACCAATATAGGATAAGGAGAAAATGTTTTTTATAGTCATAGAAACTATTCCATGAAGCCACAAGATATGAGATACATGGAATGCATGTAAAGGAGGGAAGCGAAACCCCAACAAGTAAGCATAACCATCTTGCAGGCAATCAACCATTATGTTATTAGGAGAGTCACTATCTCTATGGACATCCTCATTGGTACAAGGATTAATGTATATTGAGGTTAATATGCTTATGCGAACTAATCCTCATAATCAATGTGAAATAATAGGGAAAGAGATTTTGTAATGGCAGAGTCTTCAGAGTGACATGTCCCAATAGTTTGATCCCACTTTAACCAAAAAATGGGGAGTTTCCTTTAAAATAAGATCACTTAAGATTTGCAAAGAACCTTTGAGTTAATGGCATCCAAGTGCTTTTACAAGGGCTTTATATACAACTAAAATTCATCTGAGACAATGAAGGGCTTTTACATTGCCAAAAGTCACATAGAATAGGTAGGACTTTTATTGCATTTCAGGGAACTTTAACCCAGGTACTTTTATCAAAGTTTTTATGTTGTCAAAATTCACTTAAGCCTTGAAAGGCTTTTGCTAAAAAATACTTGGTCATATTTAAGGGGGCTTTATACTATCAAGACGTATTGAGAACTTACAAAGAATTAATATTGTCAAAATTCACTCCATAAAGGCTTTTATCAAAACTTTTGTGTTATCAAAATTCACCTAAGACGTGAAAGGCATCTACTAAGAGGACTCGGTTATATTTGAGAGGCATCGTACTATCAAGATTCACCATCAAAATTCACTCCATAAAAATTTCTATTGTTATCAAAATTCACTTAAAACTTGAAAAAGACTTCTACTAACAAAACTTAGTCATATTCTCCTATCAAAATTCACTAAAGATTTGCAAAAGAACTATTGTTATCAAAATTCACTAAGGACACCAACCCAAAGAGATAGGGTCCATGAACCCTAACATTTTGGGAAGTTATACAACTACCGTGTTTTTTTACCCAACGTTTCCTTTGAAATTTGAGGATATTCTAGAAGTCTCTATCCTTCATATAATAATAATAATGAAAGACTTTAATGTTAGCTAATGTTTGGTGGCAGAGGTTTGACATTTTTGGTTCACTTTAAAATGCAAGTCACCTTCACATTGCTATTATTATTGTTATTTTCTGTATATATGTCGTTTTGCTTACATGAGAATATTGAGAATGAATACATCCAAGGATCTCTTGAGCACATCGTTCGAGGGGTGAATACAAATACAAAGAGGCATTAAAGTCAAGGTGGTGTGTTGGCTCCACTCTGACAATATCCTAAAGAATCTTTTATTACGTTAATACATATAATTGATGGATTTGAGGATCTAAATCAAAAGATAAACAAATTAGAGTATGAGACAACGTTACCTCACCAATCACTTTCTAGGAAGCTCAATGCGTGCACTTATGCGCTTAAATTGATAAAGTTAGGGAAGGTATATATATATATATATATATTTTGATAAAGTTAGGGAAGGCATATATATATATATATATTATCAAAAGTAGATGGGATACATATTAATCTTCTTGGGACATCATGTGTTGTGGGTATGCATGTATTATATAATGAAATTGATCGTTGTTAATGTTTCTAACTTGAACTTAAGCGATTACTTTTATTTTGGTTGAGGTGGATATGTCACTTGGTCTCATCGATATTTTACACATTGACTGGAGGGGTCGGCAGTTCTCCCAAATCATCGATTATTGGGACATTCCTTTTAGGTGTTCTAAGTGTAAGGAGGTTGGGCATCTCTGGAGGAATTGCTCGCGGCCTGCTTTGCCCGTGGATGGTCCTTCGTCGGAGGTTGCTGACATTGTGTGGTCGTCTGATGATCTTAGTGACCGGGACGTGGACGCGGTGGGTTTGCTGGATGGTTACTCAAACCGCATTTCTCCTCCGTCATCTTTGGCTTCGGATATCCTGGGTAAGCTTCATTCATATGACCCTTCATTTTTCCTATCTTTAAATGATTCCGAAAAGGCTTACATTTCATCTCTCGTCCTTGAGAAGTCTGTTGATTGTGCTCCGGTTAGTGATTCGGCCATTCCTTGTTCTGACCCGACTTTCCCCTCTGTACATGCTGCCCTCAATACCTTATCTGTCTCGGATGGCTCTTCTCCTCGATCTAGGGCTGACCCGATCGTTGTTTTGTCACCTTCTGACCATATTTGCTCTAGCGATGGGGTGGGGTTTGGAAACATATCTCCTGTTGATACTATTATCATCTCGTCTGAAGCTATTGTCTCTCCCTCAGCCGCTTCGGTGCCTACAACGGACTCGTTGGCGGCGGCCCTTACAGACTGTACGCAGTCTTTGGATTCACTCCTTCACCCCTCTGTGTCTTGTCCTCCTCCGGATCTGTCATCTTCTATCCACATCCCTTCTTTCTCAGAGATGGTGAAGAAAAAACCTCTCTCTTGTTATCACAAAAATCGGGTTGTAAATGAGGGTGTGGGTTTGGATCCCGAGCCGAACACGGTTACTTCGGCTAACAGTCACTTGGTGCGGGGTGCTCGAGAGGGTGGTTTGGCCTTGGACATTTCTCCTCTTAAAACCCGCAGTGCTAGACGGGGTGCTGTCAAAAGGTCTAGTGTTGGACTCTCGACCGGCATTTCGGGATCTATTAAGGATTCTTCTTCTTTTGATTCTGGGGCGCTTAGAGATATCAAAGCCCTTGCTAGGGTGTGGAAATGATTTCTCTCTCTCTCAATGTGCGTGGAGTGGGGGGCCTCCCTAAACAGCTTGCCCTCCAACGGTTGCTTCTTCTGCATAATCCTGATATTGTTCTTTTGTAAGAGACTATGGTATCTAAACTGAAGGCTCGGGTTTTCTTCACTAAAATTCGGCCTGGGTGGTGTATTTGTGCTGTCAGTGTTGTTGGCCTATCTGGGGGTTTGCTGGCGGCCTGGAATCCGCGGGTTCTAAATCTCAATTCTTATGTTACGAGTGCTGGAATTCTCCTGTCTGGTCGACTTGTGGGGTTCGATGCCGATTTAAACTTGTTAAACTGTTATGGGCCTTATGTTGATCGACGTATTTTTTGGGACGTTGTTTGTGATGACAACCTTATGTCTTTGGAGAATCTCATTCTTGTGGGCGACTTAAATTTTACGTGGTCTGCTGGTGAAGTATGGGGCCAACATGCAAATGTGGACCCGTTGGGAAATTTTTTCAAAGATTTGTTCTATGCTCGGGATTTAGTGGACATTGGTTCTGCTCCTTTCTCTCCTACCTAGAGGAATGGTCATCAGGGTGACCAGTTTGTTGCTAAGAGGTTGGACCGGTTTTTGATCTCTGATGGCCTTCTCTCGTCCTGTTCTCAATATAGAGCATGGACACATGACATTCAAATTAGTGACCACTCACCTATTCTTTTCCAATTTGAGACCGTGGGGTCAAATGCTTCCTATCCCTTTAAGTTTAATTCCTCCTGGCTCAAGCATGAGGATTTTTGTAATGAAGTTTCTTCCCTCTGGGGTCGCATGAGGCCGGTTTGTGGGGTCTCGGCTATGGACAGTCTTTCTACAAAATTGAGGCATCTTAAATCGTACATTATTAAATGGGAGCATCTTCGCAAGGCTCAGATGGGTTTGGAGCTTTCGGGGGTTGAGGTTGAGATTGAGATGATTTTAAAGGTTCACCGGCTTGTTCCTATCCAAGGGTTACCTTGTTTGAAGTTGTCGGAACTGGAAAGGAAAAAATTGAAGATTCTTCGATTTTAGGAGGAGTCTTGGCGACTAAAGAGTAGAGCCATTTGGATTAAAGCTGGGGATAATAATACCAAATTTTTTCATAAATTTGTTGATGGCCAACGTATTCATAACTCAATTTGGGAATTAAATGATCATGTGGGGCAGAAAATCTCTTCTCAGGAAGATTTGCATCTGGCGGCTGCTAATCATTTTAGGGATATTTTTGTTGAATCTGAAACTTGTTCGTTGCTGGAAAAATTCAAGGTTATTTAGGAGTATCCACGGATGTTCTCTCTGGCTGAGGGGGACACTGTTTTTTCTCAGGTGAATATTGCTGAAGTTGAGTCGGTCCTTAAAGGGTTTGCGAAGGACAAGAGTCCTGGCCCGGATGGGTGGTCGGTGGAGTTATTCCTTCGTTTTTTTGACATCATGGGATCGGATATCCTTACTGCTGTGGAAGAATCGAAAACTCTGGGTTTGGTATTTGGTTCGATCAATTCTACTTTTTTGACTCTTATCCCTAAGATTTCTCATCCTGATGGGTTCAATGACTTTCGTCCCATTTCTCTATGTAATCTTATTTACAAAGTTATTGCTAAGATCATTGTTGTTCGTATTAAGCCTGGACTATCCAAATTTATTTCAAAGGAACAATTTGGCTTCCTTTCTGGTCGCCAAATATTGGATGCGGTGGGTGTGGCATAGGAGGCGTTCCACACTATCAAAACTAAACATCTTAGTGCTATTTTGCCAAAGTTGGATCTGGTGAAGGAGTATGACCGTGTGGACCGGGAGTTTATGAAACTCATTCTCATTCAGATTGGGTTGCCATGGGGGATGATGAAATGGATTATGGCATGTGTATCCTCTGTTAACTTTGCAGTTATTATTAATGGCACTATCTCGGATTTCTTCAAAGGCTCTAGGGGGCTTCGACAGGGATGTCCTCTTGCTATGCTTTTATTCATTTTAGTTATTGATGGGTTAAGCCAACTCATTCTAAAAGGGGACTCCGAGCTGAAGCTGCCTGGTTTATCAATTGGTCCTTGTTTCATGGCCTCACACACCTTGTTTGTGGATGATGTGTTGTTGTATGGGGGTGGCACTCTGCTGGAATGGCAGGAGACTAAAGTTATCCTGGATTCATTCTGTAGGGTTTCTGGTATGGCTGTCAGTAATGATAAATCTGCTCTGCTCCACTTTGATGTGGCCCAAGATACTCTTGATCAGATTAAATCGTTTCTGCCTTATAACTGTACTAAGCTGGAGGAGGGTACCTCTTATCTTGGTTTTTTTATCAAACCCAACTATTATTTGACTCAATATTGGCGTTGGCTGCTTAAGCGATTTGACAAAAGGATTTGGCCATTGGTGTTGGAAGTGGTTGTCCCTGGGGGGCCGCCTCACTCTTGCTAAATCAGTGTTGCAGAACTTAGTTGTTTACTGGCTCTCCTTGTGTAAAGTCCCTAAAGCGATTCTGGATGGAATCCGTCAGAAAATTTTCAGGTTTATTTGGGATGGCGCTGGCTGTAAGCATCGGTTCCACTTGTTGGGATGGCAGGAAATGGATCAGCCCATCTCTTGTGGGGGTTGGGGTATTAAGAACATGGTGGCCTTCGAAAAAGCACTCAAATTAAAGAGCCTTTGGCGAGCATTGACGGTGGACTCTCTTTGGGGATTGATCATAAAAAATAAATACATTAAGAATTGCTCGATTCCTCAATGGTTTCGTTCTGGCAAACCATCGACCAGGGGTGTCTCCAATATCTGGAATGGGCTTATGGAAGCGTTTCAAATTGTTGCTAATTGGTTGTCCTGGGTCCCGAGCAATGGTTGTCAGATCCGTGTTGGGGCGGATCCTATCCTGGGTGGTCCATGTGATCATATATTATCGAATGAGATTTTATTGGTTTTAAGATCAAAGGCTATTTCTATCTCAATCACATCGTCCCCTTTCTGTCGGGTGGGGATCGGCCCTCTTGGATAAATGCTGAGCAACTAGGCATTGTTGGTCCTTTGGCAGCTGAATGGACCAGGTACATCTCGTACCTTAAGCGGTCCAGAATTATGTTGGGGGTTGGTTTGGATCGTTTGGTGTGGTCTTGGGACTTTGTGGATGGAATGGTCTCGGCCCGTTCTGCGTACTCTTCTTTATTTTATCGTCCGCAGCGGGCTCCTCAGTGGTGGTCTGTTGTGGTTTGGAAATTACACATTCCTCTTAAAATTCGATGTTTCTTGTGGCTGGTCCTTAACAACAGTATTCTAACCTGGGATAACCTGCAACGTAGGGGTTTTGTAGGCCCTGGTGTTTGTGTGTTTTGTGGTGCTGCTGATGAGACAATTGACCATATTTTTTTCACCTGCCCTTTTCCTCGGTCGGTCTGGTTGGATGTGCAGAAGGAGGCTGGGCTCTCGGGTCCTTGGAGTCGGTACTCCTTTTTGGAGAATCTTCGTTTATGGGCTCCGGTGGGGTCGGATGCTATGGCCCTAACGACTATCACTGCCTGGGAAGTTTGGCGTGCACTGAACCTCTGTATTTTTGAAGGGATATGTCCTTTTCAGCTTCGGACCTGTTCTCGGGTGATTGCTTCTTTTTGGGAATCCATCAGTCCTTTTTCATTGCCTGGGGCTTCCATAGCTCGTGCCCCTCGTCCTGCTCCTGAAGTTGCTGTCTCTTTCCCGTGGGGAGCCTTTGACGGTGCTTCTCAGTCCGCTTCCATTTGTTGTGGTGCTAGTGCTGTCATTTTTCTCTCAGACACCCATTCTTTTCACTTATGGATGAACTGTGGAATGGGCACCAATACTAAGAGTGAACTTGTTGCTCTGTGGCTACTCTTGTATTTCTCTTCGACTCAGGGGTTTCCGCTTCTCATGGTTTGGGGTGACTCTCAGGTCATCATTTCTTGGGCCCGACGGGAATGTGCTCTCAAAATAATTCAGTTGGACTTTTGGTTACGGGATACTCGTCGCCTGATTAATTGCTTTGGCCACATTTCGTTTCTTCATGTCTTTCGTGAGCACAATGGCTTGCCTGACCTCCTATCCAAAAGGGCTCTTTCGGTTTCTGAGGGAAGCATCTTCTGTGAGGAATGGCGGGATTGTCAGTTACTGGACCGGTTCACTCTCCCTTTTTTCTGATGGTTTGTTTTGGGCTTCCTGTCTTGGTCATGTTTGGCTTATCTTGCTGCAGGTTCTTGATATCTATGGTGATGGCGCCATTTATGTTTTTTGGCTATGGACTTGTCGGATCTCAGCTCCTTTGGTTCTGCTTGTTTTTTGTATATCTATCTATGGAATTGGCCTATGTGGCGTTTAGTTTTTTCATGTTGTTGGGATGATGATCCTTTGGTATGGTTGGGATGGCCCGATGTAATTTGGCCATCCCTTCTTTTCGATCTGTGTTTATTTGGACTACTGTTTCTATGGTCTATGGTTTACTCTGTGGGATTGGTCTGGTGTAATTTGGCCAATTCGAGGTCTTATGTTTTTATGTCGTTTTATGGATTAAGCGGTGCTTGTAACTCTTTATTACTATTACCAGTATTAATAGTATGTGCTTTTTCAGTGTGAAAAAAGAATGATTACTTTTATTTAAAATAATTATATATATATATATATTATCAAAAGTAGATGGGATACATATTAATCTTCTTGGGACATCATGTGTTGTGGGTATGCATGCATTATATAATGAAATTGATCGTTGTTAATGTTTCTAACTTGAACTTAAGTGATTACTTTTATTTAAATTATTTCAAGTGTTTAACATAATCAACCGAATGCACTTTTCCAACTTAAATTGAATTAGGTTTAACTAAATCAATTTTACTTAAATTAAGTTGAATTAAGTTAATATGAACTAAATAAATCCAACTAAGTAGTTTGGAAAAGTTTCATTGATTTAAACTCAATTTAACTTATATTATTTCAATTTGATTAATTCAACTTAATTTGAATCAATTTTTATTTTTTTAATATATATGTATAAATAAAATATTTTTAAAAAAACCTTTTAAGCACTTTCCAACATTTTTATCACTTATAAAGCCATGCACTACATACATATCATGTGGTGGTTGTGATTTGAATCATTCTTATTTCAAATCAATTATTTTAATAATATAACATATTAATGAAAATGATTTTTCAACTTTAATTTAAATTGTAAAATTTTTCTAAAATTATATATATATATATATTAAAATTATATATATATATATATAAATGGATATTGAGCACTTTCCATAATTTCTATTATCTATAAAGCCATGCACTACATACATGTCACGTGGTGGTTGTGAATTGAATAATTTTTATTCCAAATAAATTATTTTAATGATATTTTTTTAATAATATAACATAGTAAAGAAATAAATTTTCAACTTTATTTAAATGGTCTAAAATTTCATATATTTTCTTAAATTATATATATAAATAAATATAATATCAAATTGATATTAAACACTTTCCATCATTTCTATTACCTATAAACCCATGAAATACATACATGTCATGTGTTCGTTGTGATTTGAATAATTCTTATTCCAAATAAATTATTTCAATAATATAACATATTTAAGAAAACAAGAAAATTAATCTCCTAGTGATTTTTTCTAAAATTTTATATATTTAATTATTATATATATTTAATATATCTAAAAGATTAAAAGTAAATATCAATTTAGTATTATATTTATTTAAATATATATTTTAAAATTAAATATATAAAATTTTAAATAAATTTTACTTGATGATTCATTTTCTTGAATATGTTATATTATTAAAATAATTTATTTCAACAATGGATTGACTAGACTAAAATAAGTACATGACAATACCCTCTCGATCCTTATGTAGATAGAGTGAAGATTTAAACAAGAGTGAGTTATATCAAAGATATAATATCCTCTTGGCCTTTAAAGAACAATACAATCGCCCAATGCAAAAACTAAAACTAGGTTAGAGGTAATTAAAAAGTATTTTGATAAAAGAGCAAAGTCTAAAACCTTTAACCTCGTATGAGATTTTATTCATGTTGAGAAAATACAATAGATTTTATAAAATTTGGTTGGGAACTTATATCTGAATAATCCCTATCGCTTCAATTATGGATTGGAAAGACTTGTCTCCAATACCATATGCATATCCAAATTAGGCATGTCTAGCTTTAACAAATTAGGCATGAATGTGAGCATAACTACTTAAAGATACCACACTTCATAGCCAATGTCCATTGCATATGTACTTGCATCCACAGATTACTCCAGTGTCCATTGTTTAAGTACTTGCATGCACATATTACTACAATCACCCTAGTCATGCATTTTCCTCCACCAACGCGATCCTTCTACTTCAAACCTACGTGGCAACCTGCATGCGTCTTTCTTTCCTACCAGTGGCTCAATATTTCTACTTCTTCTTCAAACCTTGGACTTCATATCCATAAAAGGTGAGAAAGAGTGACTCAATGCCATCAAGCAACCACATATCTTCTTTCAGAGGGTTGTTTCTTCATCAATGGCGTGTCATTGAAAAATACCAAGGATGAGTAGGTAATTGTTGGTCACTCTATATGCTAATCAATTCTAATTAACAGACATAACGGTCAATATAAATTGTCAACCCACGTAGGTCTTGTTATTTCAAAGGCAATTAGCAAAATCTATGCATAAACACTCAAGTAGCTGATTGAATGAAATGAAGATCAATTATCCTACCTAACTGCTCAGTCAACTCAACTCATTGCTAAAGCTAATCTAAATTAGCCATCTAAGAACTTCAAAGGACTTCTACTTTCCTACAATATCAATCCAGCAGTTACTGATCTAGGGATAAATAAACTAGACTTACTTTTGCAAGAAGTTAAATCCTAAAAATATCAGACTACAGTAACTCAACCATGAAATGCCTAATTCAATAACTTCGAAGAAAGATAAATAACATAAATGAACTAGAACTAAGCTTGAACCATAATTTGATTAAATTGACAAATTCTAAGAAAGATAAATAACATAAATGGATTAGAGCTGAGCTTGACAGTAACAACGAACTAAACACGCTTGCATTAAAAGGAAAACTATTCTACACAGTCGACTGTCACACCACACTGTTGCAGCAAGCCAAAGGAAAATGCAATCATTAACAACTATTGTTGCAACTCACTGTAAATATGCCTACTGTAATTCCACACTAAAATAACAGCAATAAAACTAAAGCATCTACCTAACTTGGTGATCTCTGTGAGAAGGCGAGCCCTGGCCTTCTAACAGAGATGTCGTGGAACTAACACAAATTAAGACATAAGAATATGAAGAATTATGCTCCTTGTATTAAAATGGTAGATCCACAGTTACAACACTCTGTTATAGCTCGTGCAATCGAATTCCACTTAACCAACCCCAGGCTCAGAACGCCTTCTTACATTTATACATAGATGACATAATTTCGTCCCACAAATATCGAGCAGCCATGAAGATCTACGATCTTCAGGCTACCGAATTGAAACAGAAACAGTTACAACCATGAATGAAATTGAATGAAGTGTTTGTGTTCAGGCCTGCGCTATTACTCTGTGCATTTAGCAGACCGAATAGATTCCAATTGATTGGAGTAGAAGATGCTTGGACGTTTTATTGTGACCCAGTCACAGCTGGCCTCGTGGAAGGATGCTCGAGCTGTCACAGCGATATATGGAACCGAATTTAGGAAGGAACAACTGGCACCACTTATTCCTTTCCTCCATAGGTTCAACGAGTTGCTACACCTGTGGTCTTTCAAGGCTATGAACTATCTTTATCAGATCAATACATGTTAGCACAAATTAAAAGATAAAGTTCATAACCATAAACAATATTAGGCATTAATGAAATAAAGCAATAATAAATTATACCTGTCGAGATCGATGCTTGACTTGGAAAGATACCTGCTTGGATTATGAAAAAGTGAGGCAAAACATGAAAAAAAATGTTGATAAATATAGGCAAAAAGGGCTATTTTAGGACCCAACAGTAATTACATTTATATATATAAAGATGTTTTCCATATTTAAACTACCTCTTGAAATCATTTATGATAATGAAACTACTTTAAAGAAACTAACTAAAATTTATAATATGCTTAATGCTAAACATTCAACATATTCCACTTATTATCCATAGAGATCAAGTTGAATCTACAGACAAGAATTTCATCACAATATTATAAAGATAAAGCTCACTAATGGCGTATTGAGCTATTGTGCACCTAATAGACTGACTAAACGAGTATCAAACTAAGCATAGTTGAAACACCCTCTAGATACTTTATATACAATTGGAAAAAATGTCTCTCAAACTTAAGCTAGCTTCTTTCTAAATTTCCTTGAAATGAAGATTTAAGCGAGAGTAAGTCATATCAAAACATAAATACCCAATTGACATTAAAATAATGATACAACAAAAACTAAAACTAGAGTAAGTTATATCAAAACATAAATACCCAATTGGCATTAAAATAATGATATAACAAAAACTAAAACTAGAGTAAGTTATATCAAAACATAAATACCCAATTGGCATTAAAATAATGATACAACAAGAACTAAAACTAGAGTAAGTTATATCAAAACATAAATACCCAATTGGCATTAAAATAATGATACAACAAAAACTAAAACTAGGCATATAGAAGAAAATGAGTTTTCAATTAATTTTTTTTTCAAATTTTAAATATTTATTTTTTATATTATATATTTAAATAAATATAATATTAAATTGATATTTACTTTTAATTATATATATATATATATATATATTTCCTTATAACTATTATATTTATAATTTGTCTTACATAATTTAAAAAATATTAATTTAAAGAAATAAATAATTAGTGAGATTATTTTCTTGATTAAAGTTATTACATTTTAACATAAACACCAAGATTTTATACCACGATAAAGTGTTTAGATTTTATATAAGGATAAAGTGTTTACTTGAGGACATATACATCTAAAAAAACTTCCATTCTTATTTTTTAAAACAAAGAGTGATGTGGAATTTTAATTAAAATTATTAAATTAAATTTATTTTAATTTCTAATGTGTAAGGACTAAGATAGATTAAATATTTTGAAGTTTTGATTATTTAAGATGGAGTTAGGATGGTTATATTCTCATTTAATTTAGTTGAACTCAAAATTCACTTATACAAATATAAGGTGTGTAAAAATACAATTTTGATATTGTTACATTGTTAATATATATTACTTAACATTGTTAATATATATTACTTTTTTTTTTTAACAAGAACAGGGGAAATAGATATATTTATAAAGGCTGTGCACAGCCATTCATTACAAGTTTTCACAAAAATTTGACAGAGTAACAAGTGCTTGAGGATTTAAAACTGAAGTTTCTGTCTGTCTACCTGCATGAGTTCTAAACAAAACCTGGCTAAAACTGTTCAAAGTAGAGCAGGGATAAACCCTGACGAACTGCTGATTTAGGAATATACAGAAAAACATAAAGTCTTAAGCATCAAAAAAAGAGGAACCTGAACTGAAACTGCATACTATCCATATTTTTTGAGGTAGACAGAAGCCGCATCTGGCTTTTCCTGCTTAATCTCCTGGTTAACCGTCAGACTGCCATGGACGCAGCTTCCCTGCGATTTCCCGGTGAGCACTGCAATATCTTCCTGCATATTATCCACCTTGCCCATCAATTCGAACAGGTTTCGCTCCAGGTCATCAATTCTGGAGTCCTGACAAGCGAGCTGGTTCACAGTGTAGCTCAAATCCTTGGCCATTTCCACATTTTGGTTTACACTTGTGCAGACTTCGTTGTAGGTGTTACGCACAGACAGCTTAATGTCGACCATGGTGCGACTCAACGCGGCAATGGCCGCCATAATGTTCTGCATATTGCCCGCCCTGTGGTGGAATAACAGTCCGGGACGGGAGGATGGAGAGCCCAAGTCGCCGAGGGAGAGCCTGTTCATCGCACTAGAGAGAACTCGATCCATTACGTTATACAGCAAAGGAGGGGCAGTTGGCCCATTTAAGTGCAGTTCGTGGGAGCTGACAGCACCACGAGGGCCCGAGTGCCATGCGCCGTGGAGAGGAGGGCGTGTGGCAGGGGCACGCATACCATCGACTACGGAGGAGGACGGGGATGGGGGAAGGGGGACCCTCAATCCACAAAGCCCCATCAAACCCAAAACCATAATATTTTTAACCATTGAAAAAAGATTAAGGGATAAATTGAAATCCCAAGGCACCGTTTAAGTTCTCCATGTGCCCGATGTCTAGCAAAGTTCCTTTGTTGGCCGCTTCATCTGCTAACTTGTTGTTTGCTCGACAGATGTGAAAGAAAGAAGTCTGAGAAAAGTGAGGATTAGATTTTATTCTTTGCAAGTACCTGTGAGCTCTAGATCCATGTGGGGCGACGCCCCTTCTTATTGTTTGAATGACATGTCTGGAGTCCCCATAAACTCTGAGGTTATCGATGTTGAGGGAGGATATCATATTGAAAGATAAGACGAGAGCAAGCCATTCAGCTTCATTGTTTGTCTTGATTCCTAATCCCCACGAGATTGATTCGATTTTATTTCCTCCGGGATCAAATAAGACCCCACCCGCACCTGCCACCCCGGTGTTAATATATATTACTTATATTTTTGAGTAATTATAATTTTTTATATTCGCCCGGTCTCTTTGCCTCAGTTGTTCGCCATTTAATATATATATAAATAAAATATTTTTGAAAAAACCTTTTAAGCACTTTCCAACATTTTTATCTCTTATAAAGCCATGCACTACATACATGTCTACATACATATCATGTGGTGGTTGTGATTTGAATCATTCTTATTTCAAATCAATTATTTTAATAATATAACATATTAATGAAAATGATTTTTTAACTTTAATTTAAATTGTAAAATTTTTCTAAAATTATATATATATATATATATATATTTTAAAATTATATATATAAATAAATTGATATTGAGCACTTTCCATAATTCCTATTATCTATAAATCCATGCACTACATACATGTCACGTGGTGGTTGTGAATTGAATAATTTTTATTCCAAATAAATTAATGATATGTTTTTAATAATATAACATAGTAAAGAAATAAATTTTCAACTTTATTTAAGTGGTCTAAAATTTCATATATTTTCTTAAATTATATATATAAATAAATATAATATCAAATTGATATTAAACACTTTCCATCATTTCTATTACCTATAAACCCATGAAATAGAAATACATACATGTCACGTGTTCGTTGTGATTTTAATAATTCTTATTCCAAATAAATTATTTCAATAATATAACATATTTAAGAAAACAAGAAAATTAAACTCCTAGTGATTTTTTCTAAAATTTTATATATTTAATTATTTTATATATTTAAAAGATTAAAAGTAAATATCAATTTAGTATTATATTTATTTAAATATATATTTTAAAAATTAAATATATAAAATTTTAAATAAATTTTACTTGATGATTCATTTTCTTGAATATATTATATTATAATTGACTAAACTAAAATAAGCACATGACAATACCCTCTAGATCCTTATGCAGATAGAGTGAAGATTTAAACAAGAGTGAGTTATATAAAAGATATAATATCCTCTTAGCCTTTAAAGAACAATACAATTGCACAATGCAAAAACTAAAATTAGGCTAGAGGCAATTAAAAAGCATTTTGATAAAAGAGCAAAGTCTAAAACCTTTATCCTCGTATGAGATTTTATTCATGTTGAGAAAAGACAATAGATTTTATAAAATTTGGTTGGGAACTTATATCTGAATAATCCCTATCGCCTCAATTATGGATTGAAAAGACTTGTCTCCAATACCATATGCATATCCAAATTAGGCATGCCTAGTTTTAACAAATTAGGAGTGAATGTGAGCATAACTACTTAAAGATACCACACTTTATAGCCAATGTCCATTGCATATGTACTTGCATCTACAGATTACTCCAGTGTCTATTGTTTAAATACTTGCATGCACATATTACTACAATCACCCTAGTCATGCCTTTTCCTCCACCAACGTGATTCTTCTACTTCAAACCTACGTGGCAACCTGCATGCGTCTTTCTTTCCTACCAGTGGCTCAATCCTTCTACTTCTTCTTCAAACCCTGGACTTCATATCCATAAAAGGTCAGAAAGAGTGACTCAATGCCATCAAGCAACCACATATCTTCTTCCAGAGGGTTGTTTCTTCGTCAATGGCGTGTCATTGAAAAATACCAAGGATGAGTAGGTAATTGTTGGTCACTCTATATGCTAATCAATTCTAATTAATAGACATAACGGTCAATATAAATTGTCAACCCAGGTAGGTCTTGTTATTTCAAAGGCAATTAGCAAAATCTATGCATAAACACTCAAGTAGCTGATTGAATGAAATGAAGATCAATTATCCTACCTAACTGCTCAGTCAACTCAACTCATTGCTAAAGTTAATCTAAATTATCCATCTAAGAACTTCAAAGGACTTCTACTTTCCTACAATATCAATCCAACAGTTACTGATCTAGGGATAAATAAACTAGACTTACTTTTGCAAGAAGTTAAATCCTAGAAATATCAGACTACAGTAACTCAACCATGAAATGCCTAATTCAATAACTTCGAAGAAAGATAAATAACATAAATGAACTAGAACTAAGCTTGAACCATAATCTGATTAAATTGACAAATTCTAAGAAAGATAAATAACATAAATGGATTAGAGCCGAGCTTGACTGTAACAACGAACTAAACACACTTGCATTAAAAGGAAAACTATTCTACACAGTCGACTGTCACACCACACTGTTGCAGCATGCCAAAGGAAAATGCAATCATTAACAACTACTGTTGCAACTCACTCTAAATATGCCTACTGTAATTCCACACTATAATAAAAACAATAAAACTAAAGCATCTACCTAACTTGGCGATCTCTGTGAGAAGGTGAGCCCTGGCCTTCTAACAGAGATGTCGTGGAACTAACACAAATTAAGACATAAGAATATGAAGAATTATGCTCCTTGTATTAAAATGGTAGATCCACAGTTACAACACTCTGTTATAGCTCGTGCAATCGAATTCCAATTAACCAACCCCAGGCTCAGAATGCCTTCTTACATTTATACATAGATGACATAATTTCGTCCCACAAATATCGAGCAGCCATGAAGATCTACGATCTTCAGGCTACTGAATTGAAACAGAAACAGTTACAACCATGAATGAAATTGAATGAAGTGTTTGTGTTCAAGCCTGCGCTGTTACTCTGTGCATTTAGCAGACCGAATAGATTCCAATTGATTGGAGCAGAAGATGCTTGGACGTTTTATCGTGACCCAGTCACAGCTGGCCTCGTGGAAGGATGCTCGAGCTGTCACAGCGATATATGGAACCGAATTCAGGAAGGGACAACTGGCACCACTTATTCCTTTCCTCCATAGGTTTAGCGAGTTGCTACACCTGTGGTCTTTCAAGGCTCTGAATTATCCTTATCAGATCAATACATGTTAGCACAAATTAAAAGATAAAGTTCATAACCATAAACAATATTAGGCATTAATAAGATAAAGCAATAATAGATTATACCTGTCAAGATCGATGCTTGACTTGGAAAGATACTTGCTTGGATTATGAAAAAGTGAGGCAAAACAGGAAAAAAAGTATTGATAAATATAAGAAAAAGGGCTATTTTGGGACCCAACAGTAATTACATTTATATATATAAAAATGTTTTCCATATTTAAACTACCTCATTTATTGTAATGAAACTACTTTAAAAAAACTAACTCAAATTTATAATATGCTTAATGCTAAACATTCAACATATTCCACTTATTACCCATAGAGAACAAGTTGAATCTACAAACAAGAACTTCATCACAATATTATAAAGATAAAGCTCACTAACGGCGTATTGAGCTATTGTGCACCTAATAGACTGACTAAACGAGTATCAAACTAAGCATTATACAATTGGAAAAAATGTCTCTCAAACTTAAGTTAGCTTCTCTCTCATTTTCCTTGAAATGAAGATTTAAGCGAGAGTAAGTTATATCAAAACATAAATACCCAATTGGCATTAAAATAATGATACAACAAAAACTAAAACTAGGCATTTTAATGAAAATGAGTTTTCAATTAATTTTTTTTTTCAAATTTTAAATATTTATTTTTTATATTATATATTTAAATAAATATAATATTAAATTGATATTTACTTTTAATTATATATATATATATATTTCATTATAACTATTATATTTATAATTTGTCTTACATAATTTTAAAAATATTAATGTAAAGAAATAAATAATTAGTGAGATTATTTTTTTATTAAAGTTATTACATTTTAACATAAACACCAAGATTTTATACCAGGATAAAGTGTTTAGATTTTATATAAGGATAAAGTGTTTACTTGAGGACATATACATCTAAAAAAAACTTCCAATCTTATTTTTTAAAACAAAGAGTGATGTGAAATTTTAATTAAAATTATTAAATTAAATTCATTTTAATTTCTAATGTGTAAAGACTAAGATAGATTAAATATTTTGAAGTTTTGATTATTTAAGATGGAGTTAGGATGGTTATATTCTCATTTAACTTAGTTGAACTCAAAATTCACTTATACAGATATAAGGTGTGTAAAAATACACTTTTGATATTGTTAACATTGTTAATATATATTACTTATATTTTTGAGTAAATATAATTTTTTATTTTTATTTCTTTATGTATTACTTTTTATATTAAGTATATATATAAAATCTCTCCCTTTCATATATATAGATATTTTTATTTTTATTTAATTAACATGTATTATTAATATTTTTTTATTTGTCATAATTTTTTTTAAAATCTATATATAATGATATAAGCATTATTCATGTGATAAGTATTATAATTTGTTTTGTCTATTGGTTGTAGCTTTGATGGTTGGGAGGAATGATTGTTGTCCTCTCCATTCAAGTTCAATTCTTGTAAGTGATATGTTGTTCTTGTTCAGTCCCTATTATACTGATTGTATTTCTAGTCATACATTGATTCTCTACTTAAAATAACATGTATTGACATTTTCCTGGTGGACTAGTCCTCTAACAAAATGTAAATCAACATTTAAAAAAAAATATTATAACTTTTTTATTATAACGTGTTATAAATATACTTTACTATTCTTCATGCAATAAATAGAAGTAATTTTTGATCCTCTTAACATCATAAAATGTTACAAAGACTATCAAAATGAACAAAATCAATTTACTTAAACTTAAGCTTTTTATTAAGAAAAGATATCCAACTTTGTTTGTGACATAAAAACATTGTAAAGCTTCACTCATTACATTAAGGATGAGCAAGTCTTTGTTGTAGATGTATTAGTACAATTTGAAGCAAAACACTAATATAATTTCAAAAAGGGAAATGATGTTGTAGTTACAAAGTTGTTATATATATATATATAACCGTAGGTCATTAATTTTTGAGCCAACCAATAAAGAGTATCGATCTAGTCGAAGTAACAAATTGAGAATTTGAACATCATTCAAGGTTGCATGGTATCAAAAATGACTTTATCAAAAGTCAATTGTTGATTATGAAGTTAAGATAGGTACCATTGCATTACTTACAAAACTTACACTATCAAGTTAATGGTTGGTCATGAAATTAAGATAAATCCAATTTCATAAATTTATATTTAAAAATTCAATTGTTGATCATGGAGTTAAGATGTTGATCATGGAGTTAAGATAAGTCTAGCTTTATAAGTTATAATTTATAATTTATAGAAAATCAAAATAAAAAATTAAATAGTAATTAAAAAATAATTTTTTATTTTTTACATTTATAGGTGTTTATATCTTAAAATTTAGAGTGGATTATCATTTATGCTTTTCCTAGATTGAAGGAGGATGAGACAAGTGTTGAGATTGATTTTATGGTCATCGTTCAAAATTCCAAATAAACAATTATGAAAAAAATATAAAAAATAATTGGTATTTAATGTATGGATAACTCAACCCATTTAACTAAAGAAGGTAATAGACAATAGGTGATTACAACTAAGCATGGAGAACAAGTAGTAGTAACTTGTTCATGACACTTAACTTGTGACTTATCGATGTTCATCGACCACAAGTTAAGTGGTTGTGCTAGTAATATAAAACTTTCAATTTAAATATACATATTTATATTTTCAATTAAATTAAAAAAGATTAATTACACCGATAGGTGTTTATATCTTAGAATTTGAGTTGGACTAACATCTATGCTTTTCCTAGATTGTACGAGGATGAAACAAGTGTACTGTCCATATTCTTTTTATGGCAGTGATTCCAAATTTGAAATAAACAATTTTAAAAGAAAAAATAATATAAAAAATAAGTGGTGGCTTATGATGGATAACTGACAATTCATGGTAACAACCTGTTTAACTAAATGAAGACAAGTGATAACATGTAGTTTAGCCATAGATAATGAGTGATTACAACTACTCACGGAGAACAAGTAAATGATAACTTATTTGTGACACTTAAATTGTGGCCTATTGATGTTCACAAGGCACACGTTAAATAACGTTAAGTAAATATATTAATAATAAAAAAAATGAAAATGAACTAATATACTATACTACCCCATACATAAATTGCAACTTCATCCTCATATATAAATGTGTATATGTTCCAATCATTTTGTTAAAATGAATATATATATAAATATACATCTTTATTTTTGGGAAGGCATATATGCATATCCTTACTTTTATCATTTATATTAAAAAAATAAAACATTGATAAACAAAATACAATTATATTTTTATTTAAAAAACTATATTTCTACCCATGCATCCTAGCATTTTTAAAACTAAAAAACCATTCAAACTTAGCAATGACTTGCGATTCACTTATCCTTTGGATGGGGGTTGAGCCCAAATACCACAATGACTTGTTGCCCAAGGCTCCTTCCCACTTCGATTTGATAACTTTATTATTATTATGTTTGCGTTTAGTTTTTATATAGATTATTTATTTTTGTTTAGTCTTGACGGTGGTTGGTAAGATTTAGTGGCGGTTTTGATGATCATCTATTTAATTTTTTAATTGATGCATCGTGTGTTGCACTTTTCAATTAAATAGCTATACACATATTTAGGAATAAAAAATAATCAAAAACCTATTTTCATATGAGAATAGTAGATTGCCATATTGTATTATTTGTATTGAATCATATTGTATTATTTGTATTGAATAATTTAGTAAATATTTATTTTTTCTTAATCACTAATTTAAATTTGATAATTAATATAATTAATTTTAATATTAATAATATTAAGTATAAAAATTATTGTGTATATTTAATACTATGATAACACAAAAAGTATAAAAGAATAATGTTGTTTTCAAGATTGACCCAAGGGAATTATTTTGATTTTTCTAAGATCAACTAAACCCTTTATAGCTTGGTCTATGTAGTGGATAATTATGTGTGGAGTCCCATTGTCTTAAAGCTTGGTTGGTGTAGTTGATAACAATGTATAGATAATTATGTATGGAGACCCGTTGTCTTAAAGCTTGATTGGTGTAGTTGATAACAATGTATGGAGACCCATTGTCTTATTCTTTGGATAACATATATTACTTAATGTATTATGTATCACAAACTTTTATGCTTTTTATAGTATAAAATGTCATAATGTTTTTATTTTTTAATTGAATATGTTAATGTAAAATGTATAAAAGTATAGTATTATTGGAAAGTTTCCGCATTGTTCAATTTGGTATTGTGAGTGAAGGGTATTTACTTGGTCTCAAAGCATGTGCTCATGCATATCCAAAAGCTTTGGCACAAGCATGAGTATGTCATCAAGTAAGACATGGAATTTCATAAAGGCCATATTAATTATCTATTTTCATTGCCAGTAAGTTAATATTCATAAGTTAATTATCTTTTTATATTGTCACAACTTATGATTATCTTTTTATATTGTCACTTTTTTTTGACAATATTTTCTTTATGTTAAATGTCTAACCATTTTGGGATGATAGTCCCCCATTACACATAAGCGTCAAGGTACACATAATGTATCAATTTTGTATAACAATATATTTTCTAGGTTTACTTAGTGATTTGAACACAATCAAACACAAATTTTTACTTAAGTGCTTTGCACATAAAGCCTCCAACCAGGAAACCCTTATGCCCTAATGTCAAGGCATCATCGATGGACAAGGTCAAGGGAAAACACCCTTATTGGTCTTCGAGTAGTACCCCTAAACCTCAACAATAGTTTTTGGAGAGTACATTATGCACACCAAGTTCCATCTCATGCACTCCCACCGTAACAACATGCATGTGCATGCTTCAACATCAGGTGTATATATGCCTCTACATCCTTTATATGTGCCTACAACAAGAAATGCCAACAATCATCATGACTGTTGTGTAAGCCAACATTTGCATGCAAAATAATAGCTTGTGCCATGTCAAGAAGATGATCAACGATTGACTGTTATGAAATGAAAGCACATTAACAATTGGAAATTGGATGCAAGCTTATAATTGTTTTAAATAGTTTTGAAAATATTAACATTTTATCCAAAAACATAGGATGCATTTTGTTTTTTAGTAAACAATAAATTCAAATTATATTATTTAAATTGGAAAATGAATGATCATCATTGATTTACAAACACTAAGTTTAATCATTTGTGAAGGTCATACACAACCATAAAGTTATAGTTCTTGAATGGTCACAACTCAAAAACTAAATAAAGGGATTGGAGCTTGCTTGCAAAAATGATAACTAACCAACAAACTATATGTGGTATAGAATGATTCTAAAGTACTACTCACTGCGAGTATGCCTTTGTTACATATGTATGTGGTTCTTTGTCCTCCATATTTCTGGCATGCATAGTGCCACGTGCCTTCAAAGAAACATTGAAAGTAAGATGCCAAGTACTAAGATTAGTGGCATAAGCTGATATTTTCAGCTCATCAACAATTTGAAGCAAAGAAAGTTGTGATTTCAAAATAAAGGGAATGATATTGCATTCATGAGGTTGTTGTACATATAAATAAGTCTGAGCATTAATTTTAGACCCAATGAATGAAGGCAATCGATTATTTTTACAAGACAATATATTTTAGGCTTACATAATGATTTGAACAACCAAAGGTATATGACACACAACTTCATGCATGTTGACAAGTACATATCCCTCTCTTTTTATTTCTTGTGGCCCTCCCTTAGTCCTAGTGCCAAACCCTTCCTCAATTATTAGTGTTGGAGTCGAGAATCAGTTTCCCATCAATTCTCAAAGTTTTGTTGATCATGAAAATGATAGTGAAGTTTCTTCAAAAAAGTAATGATCCACCTAATTTGTGCATGCATGCTATCATAGTGTAGTGTTTCATAATCGAGAATGGGAGATAGGGATTGAGAGGGAAGATATTTTAGATTATTGTTGAAATATCTACCTACATATACCTATACCCAAAGCTAATTCATTTAGAGTGAAGATAAACCCTTACCTTACAAGTGAAGGAGACAATCCAAGGAAAGAAATAAGTATTATATGGAGATTGATCAACAAACCCTTCATTCTCACTTATTTTAACCTAGTTAATCTAAAATTCAATATTAAATTGCCAAGGCCAAGGAAACAAGTGAGTGACTGAATATATCCATCCATTTTGGCTATTTTTAGCCCCACAATCCCACCACAATCCTTTCTTTTTACTTCTTTCTTTCCTCAACCTTCTTCAAAGGAAGATCTTATTTGGTCATGGTATTACACATGTTGACCTTAACTATAATTCATAATGGGTGCAATGCCACTATTATGGGTGGAAGTGAGAGGCTCCTTCTCCATATTCAAGGAAGATTTGAGATCTCAACATCATCTGTCTCCAACTTTTTCCTAATTTGCAGATGTTGTACAAACCTTGTCCAAACATGGAAATCCTTACACTCCAACACCAAGGCATGTAATACCCATCACAAGGTTTAAGGACTAAACCCTAATGGCCTCCTATTGATAAAAAGACGAGCTAGAAACCCTAATGTACCATCTTTTATGATAAAAAAGTTAAATAAAACCCTTACATTCCAACACTGAGGCATGTAATACCCATCACAAGGTTTAAGGACTAGAGAACCTAATGGCTTCTTATTGATAAAAAGATGAGCCAAAAACCCTAATGTACCATCTTTTATGATAAAAAAGTTAAACGAAATAAAATATAATTAATTATTCTATGTTCTATGCTTTGCTTCATAACATATATGTATACATAACAACATATTTCAGTACCAAGAATCCATATTTAGTAGCTGAAGGTGATTAAATTCCTAAAGTATATGCGATAATTGTTCATCTTCTTGAGACAATGTTTGTTGTTGGTGGCATGCATATATTGGCTTCTATAATGAAACTTGTCATTGTCAACATACCTAGTGCATCCACAAAAATCAGAGTTTACCGTGTATGATGCTTGCTTTTGTTTGAACTTAGACCTTAAGTGTTCATGTGAATTAGATGTGTCTACACAAAGATGGAGTGTGTGCATAAAGTCTAGAACTTGGCGCACATAGTAATGTTTATGTTAGAAATATTATTGCGCCAAAGAGGTGCATTCTACAACCCAGTGGGGTAAGATGTGTAACTCCTTCGTGCTCACCATGGAGCTGTACTTTTAAAAAACTAATAGAATATTATAAAAAATAACATGTCGGTTATTTAAAACATTTACAACGATATATATATATATATATATATATATATATTTATCCAAAATAATTTATTTCAAACTATTTAGGGATTGTAACATATGCCAAAGATTCTGTCTTTACTTAGCTCAACTTTTTCAATTTATAAAATTAATTAAAAAATAAATATATTTTTAAAATTAAATTATTTAATACATATTTATTTTTAAAAATATTTAATTAATATTTATAATATTTGTATTTTTGAATTTTTTTTTTCACGCCGAAAAAAGTAACTTGTTATTCAAAAGATATGAATCAAAGCTTCATCATGACAGTCTATTACATCAGGTCTGCTATCGTGAACCACATCACAGTAAGCGATCAAACCGCCGACATCAAATTCTACGATTTGACAAAACATCAAGAGTTTACAATACTCAGAATACTATCCAACGAGTCATTTTGCAGTGGCATAAAAAACACCTCCAATCAACCGCACCCAGCTCCAGACAAGATTAGAACAAAAGTAAGGAGCCCGAGTCCACACATGACGCTCCCAGAAATTCATCAAAAGCCAGACGACCATCCATCTGGTCGACAACTAATTTTGATAGAGAATCAGCTAGAGCATTAAACTCGCAGTAGAGGTGGGAGAATTCAATATGAGAAAAACCAAGAATAAAAGCATGGACTCGATCCAAACAGGGCAAGAGCTGGATAACATTCAACCTAGCTTTCCCAACCACCCAGTTGATGATTACCAGCGAATCATCGAAGACCTGAAGCATATCAATCCCCCGGTGATGGGCAAAAAACAACAATCCCCAGAGTGCCAAAAGCTTAGCACTAGTATTGGTCTCAAATCCATCCTGCAACTTTAAATGAAAAAAGTGCGTCGAAGTCAAATAAAGAGCTATTCCCAGTCCACAACGGCCGTTTTGCTGTGCGCCATAAAAAAAACCCACCAGTCTGGAGAAATCCAAGTAAGGTGGAACAAGAATGCGTTGCTGACTCACCACTTTAAGTTGCCTAAAATCAGAAAAAGACACCACCACCTTAAATACCACCTGATCAATACTCAAAATAAAATCCCGAAAGACTAGGTGATTCCTTTGTTTCCATACTTCCCAGATAATAAAGAAGGGGAGTTCCGGATAATCAAACTTGCCATTGGCCCAGTGTTCCAAACTAGCAACAAAGGTCTCCTGACCCCATGGAATCACACAAGTTGACAGCAGTTGGCAGGCTTCAAGGACAGAAGTGAAGAACGAGCAAGATACAAATAAATGTGAAACCGTTTCGTCATGCTGTAGACAAAGAGAGCATCGACCCTGTCCGACAAAACCCCTCTTGCATAGATTATCCCAAGTTAAGATACAATTGTTCCAGCATAGCCAAATAAAACACCTGACTTTGATGGGAAGCTTCCAACGCCATAATTTAAGAGCAATAGGGTAGACCATCGAAGGAGACTGCAAAGAGACAATACAATCATAAGCCAAATTTGTTGATATCACACCATTCGAGTCCCGCCAGTCCCATACCAAGAGATATGAATTATTTGTCAAGGTGATACCCGTAGCTTTCAACTTCAAAATGTAGTAGTTCCATTCTACCGCCATCCTGCCAGAGAGGCCCAAAGCATCCGCATCCAACCAGTAGTTGTTAGCATCCAGTGACCCCTTCGGATTGCGAATGTGATCCAAAAACTCAACACTTTGTGCATGCAGTGTCATGATGAGATTAGTCAAAAGCCTAAAATCCTCAGAAAAACCAATGATGGGATCAATACCAATATATGTCCAAATATTTTTTCCAACACGCCAAGAAAGACAACGTTTTACAGTGGGTAGTTTTTTGAACAATCCATTCCAAATCACCGATGAATGTCCACGAAAGGGAGGAGTATCCCTCAGCCAAGCAAAAGGATGTGATGCCTTGAGATACTTCTTACGAATCACCTGACTCCAGAGGGTCAAGCCAAATAAATCCTACCACAAAGCTTTAGCCCCCAAAGCTTCATTAAACCAAAAGATGTTCAAAAGACCCCAAACCCCGAGCTTTTTAGGTAGTGCCACACGTTTCCAGGACACCAAATGGATTTTAGAATTTTTTAGTGATCCCGACCAAAGAAAATGAAACATGCGGCGCCTAATCCTATCCAACACCGAAAGAGGCACCATAGATAACGAAATCCAAAAAACCGGTAAACCTTGTAACATAGATTGAAGAAGGACTAAATGACCACCCAAAGATAAAAAACTGGTAAGCCCAGACATTGATACGTTTTTCCACACGGACAAGAAGCCACTTCCAATATTCAATCAAATAGCAGTTGGGCTTCAGAAAAAACCCCAGGTACCTAAGACCTTCCAGTAAAGCACTCCACTTGTATGGAAAAAGAGTCCCAATACTCAGCCGCAGGATAGGGTCAAAATCCTCAGGGAAGTAAAAAGTGGATTTTTCAGGGCTTACCAACATCCCAGAGGCCAGACAAAAAATCTTTAACAGTTCCCAAAGAGTGCTCCAATCTTCATAATTACCCCTTCCAAAGATCAATACATCATCCACGAAAAACAAATGTGAGATAAACAATGCCGGAGCCACCTTCACCCACAAAAAACGTTTGTCCATCTTAGCAGCATTGACCAAAAGGCTCAATCCTTCAATGACAAGCAAAAAGAGTAGTGGAGACAAGGGGCATCCTTGTCGCAAACCTCTTTCACCTTTGAAGAATACCGAGGGATGGCCATTAACCAAAACAACAAAATTAGCACTCGTGACACAAGCCATCACCCACTCAGTAGCAACCACTGGTAGCCCTGTCTAAATGAGGACAAAGCAAAGGTAGGACCAATCAACTCTATCATAGGACTTCAAAAGATCCATTTTCAGAACCAAGGCATTCAGCTTCTTCTGCTTGATGGAATGGAGTCCTTCCTATGCCACTCCAATGGCGTCCAAGATTTGCTGATTTGACAAAAACCCGAATTGTTCCATGGATAACCCAGACTCAAGATAAAGATTGATTTTATTCACAATAATCTTAGATACCAGCTTGTAGACCAGATTGCAGAGGGATATCGACAGATAATCAGAAAAGGATGAAGGTTTATCCTTTTTGGGGATATGAGTAATAAAGGTCGAGTTGAGCTTAGTCGGAATGACACCATTAATTCTCGATTCCTCCACAACCTTGAGGAGATCCAGGACCATCATATCAAAGAAGTGTAAGAAAAACTCAACCGACCAGCCGTCTAGTCCAGGGATTTTCGCCTTCTCAAAATGGGTAAGAACCTCCTTGATTTCATCCAAGGGTACAATAGCATCAATAACCCCTTCAGCTTCAAGGGGGAAGATTCTAGGATAATTATGAATCACCGAGAGCTGATCTAGCAGGTTATCCACCGAATCCTGATGATAAACCCCCTTGAAATACTTAGCCACACTAGATTCCAGTTCACGCTGATCACTAAGCAGCTGACCCCCTTCCTCCTCCAAATGCCAAATAGCATTAAAATTTCTCCTCATATTTGCATAATTTTGGAAAAACTTTGTATTGCTATCCCCACACTTAATCCACATAGCTCTACTTTTCAATCTCCACCCTTCCTCCTCCCTCGCAAGAATGTCTCATTTGGCCTTTTCTAGTACCAAAAAATGTTCTTTATGATCAGGATTAAACAATGAATCAATATCATCCCCCATAAGCCGTAATTCATCTTCAAGGTGGAGAAGTTCCGTGTGCTGATCTTCCTTAAACTTTCGTTCCCAATTAATGACCTCAAATCGCAGCTTTTGAAGTTTGGACACCAATGAAAAACACACAAAACTAGATTCTTCCCTGGAATACTTCAACCACTTATTACGAATCAAGGAGCAGAAGCTAGAGATCTCCAACCAACTATGATTGAATTTAAAGGGGTAACTCCTCTATGGCGTGCCTAAATCCACCTCCAAAAAGACCGGTTTGTGATCCGAAATACCAGTAGACAAAGACCAGCTGCGATATTTGCAAAAAGTATTACCAAGTTCCTCGGCCAGCATAAACCTATCCAAGCGCTTCTCACAACCATCCTTGCCTACTAGACCATTACTCTAGGTAGGCGTGAGAACCGCCAGAGTCACATCAAATAAACCCGCAGCCTCAAAAGCCTCCTGAAAATAATCCATATTAAGAGGATTCAATCTACCATTAGAACCCCAGCTTTCCTCCGCAGATAGCGTGAGATTCAAATCACCAGCCAAAATCAAGTAGGGATCATTGAGTAAACCACTCTGAAAAATACCATTCCAAAACCGATCCTTACCAGAATGTGGTCCATAGACATTAAGAATGCGAACTGTTCTATCTAGATCTTTAAACTTTCCTTCCAACATAAGGCTTGCATTCACCATAGAAGCAGAAAACTAAGCAGATAAGGGATTCCACGCCGACAATAATCCCCCAGAGAGCCCAACCAAGTCACATCCACAACAATACCAATTAGGGAGAATTTTTAAGAAAGAGTCACAAGCTTGAGCAAAAGGAACCATAGTTTCTTGGAGCAGAATAATATCAGGTTTCAAAGTAAGAAATAAATGTTTCAGAGCAGTGCACTTGGGTCCACTGCCAAACCCTCTAACGTTCAGAGTAAGTATGAGAATTAAGACCCATTTGAACGAGGGCTACCTGCTCTAAGGGCCTCAAGATATGAATTGGGACTGACAGAGGACAAGACCTTCCCCACCGACGTCATATTTGATAGTCGAGGGTTATCAAAGGAGAACTAGGAATCCATACAAGGGTTAGACTTCGGTCGAGAGCCCTTCTTACCCCTTTTATTTCGCACAGTAACATTCACGGATCGAATGGAGGCAATGGGAAGCACATCATCATTACCCTGAAGAGCTAAGAAGACCGGAATAGAGGTAGGGCCAGAAGCAGGAGTAATATCCAAGGTATCGTGAAATCCCGAAGGCGGGATCCTATCACCCCCAAACCCATCCAACAAAGCATGAGGAGAAATAGGAACATAACCCAGATTGATACCCGGAGACCGAGGAGATGTAGTAACTACCTCGTTCCCCAAAGACTGCTCAGAAATTGGAGAATTACACAGTACGAGAGGCTCAAGGCTGACCGCCTCCTCTCCACAAGTATCTGGGGGAGGGATACGAGGAGAAATTTCACCCAACAATCGGGGAGTCCCCGGAACCATCCCCCAGCTCCACCCCATACCCAACATCCACCCCAAATAACAAGGATATGAAATCCTCCTTAGGAATAAACTTCTGAATGACAGAAAGAGAGTTACGCAACTTACCAAGACACTCTAGTGCCGACGTATGATCTAAAGGAACCATGTCGAGAAGAAGAGAATCCGTATCCACAGAACATATGCCATCCAGTGAAGGTTATGACAGAAACTCCTTGACAGCAGGATAATTTTCCTTCGGGTGACTCGTTCCATGGCACCCAAAACAACAGAAGGGTAGGTGCCAATAATCCAGGATTTGTGTAAATACACCCTCACTCCAAGTAACCTCCACCTCCACTAGTAGCCCCCGAGAAACATTAACTTCCACCAATATACGTGGCGCCCTCCTATCAACTGCCATGAGAGTAGCATCTTCCACCATAATAAACCTACCAATTGAGTTCGCCATCGAAAGGAAGCCTCCAAAGGACCAGCATTGCAGAGGAAATCCTGGGAGAACAACCCACAGGCTGCGTTTCACCAGCTTCTCCTTCCAAGGGTTAAACCCAGAGTGCTACTTCTTGAACACCAGGGTACCGACACCAATGACACAGAACCGACCTTCTATAACCAGCAAACTGTCCTTAGTAAGAAAATGAAAACTGTACCAGCCATTTTCCAATAGAGTCACCCGGGGGATGTAGTTAATAATAGGTTTCCAAAACTTAGCTACCCACTCAATGATTTCCGGTCTGGACAAATGAATAAACTCGAACCTACCCAAAAGGGTCCGCTTGGATAGACTAATCACCATGTCAAAGGTTACATCCTTCCCCAGCATGCACGAGGGTTTTTTGAGGCTGGCTCTTTCTAGCTTAACCTTACGCCGACGACGAGCAGCATCCCCAGAGGGTAAACAAAAAGAGCCACCAGAACCCTTAGACTGGCCAGCATGAGTAGAAAATGACCTCGGAAGGGGAGAGTCGAACCCTCACAAAGACTACTATAGAATATAAAGGAAACATTAAAAAAACACAGAAGAAGATTGATAATTTTGTTCTTTTTAGATATTTAAAAACTATAATGATTAAAAAATTCAAATATTTTTTAAAATAAAAGGAAAATGCATGTTTATAAAAGCTTAATTCTAACTAATTGTTTCGCATTAATGGGTTTGGAAGTAATGTGGTTGATTATATCATTTTTGATATCCTTTTAAATGACCAAATAATAAATTTTGACATTTTCAACTTTGTTATGCATAGTAGTCCCACAAAAACAAATTATCATAGTCAAAAGTACTTAATCTTCAACAAAAGTAAAGTTGATCTTTTTAAAAATAATTTAAATAATAATATGTTTCCTCTATCTAGTAGGGTTAATATAGAATACCTTGATCATAATTTCTTTAAAACCCTCTCCTCTTCCATTAACAAGTTCTATATTGAAGTGTCGTATAAAATAAAATAGAATGACCAACTGTTGGTATGACAATGAGTGTAAAATCACAAGACGATAAATCAAATAAAACTAGCGAGGAGTCCCTAAAAGTTGACAAGATAAACATGTACAAATCCTTCATTAGAAGAAAAAAAAGGACCTATATAAATAATAATCATGAGAAGCTTTTACACCTCTCTAAGATGGATCCTAAAAAATTCTGGAGACAAATTCTAACTTGCAAAAGTAAAGAGAATAATATGATTGCCTTGAAGGACTAAAATTCCTATCTTAAGAATATTTATGAATCAAATGATGTCGTGGACAACATTCAACCCCTTTTTATGGAAGATGAAGTTTTTCCTTTAAAAGATATAGATTTTTGGATTAAGCACCTTGTGAATGGGAAATTGAAGGACATCGAAGGCTACCAAATTGAAATCCTAAAAATTGGGGGGTTTGTCATCATTCCTCACATACACAAGCTCTTCAATCTAGCACTTAAGAAATGCTTCCCTGAACCTTGGACTCAGAGCCTTATTGTATCCATTTTAAAAACAACGTTAAAAACAACCCCTCTAATTATAGGACCATTATGATTAGCCCTCTCTTAGCCAAGTTATATGGTATTATTTTGAAAAATAAGATCATCATATGGATAGAAAGTCAAGTTAAAAGATTTAAAGGGAAAGCCATTTTTAAAAGGAATTATTCCGCCATAGACTGTGAAAATCCTCACAGCAGATCTAAGAGCTGATGTATACTTCACAAGAAAGATTATGATTAAGCAGGAAGATAGAAGAAGAGTGGTCAATGTAGTGTAAATAAGCAACATAATAATAATACAATAGAACTCGGATAGAAGCAAAATAACTTCACACACACTAATTCATTAATAAAAAATGGACAAATAAATAATACAATGCATGAGGATTTGAATTCCAAGGTGGCAATTCGAATTAGCCTTCGTGGAGAGATCAAAAGATCACTAGAGTGTCATCGGAGCACAACTAGAAGTCTTCATTATCATCAGTGGAGTCATCAATGCACAAGTAACTGTCAATCATTAGTCAAACTGAGTCTAACTGAGTGTGGTAGGTGTAACTGGCACATGGAGGCACTAGCTGAATAAAGGATGTTCAGTGGAGGGCACATGAGGAGCTAACTGGAGTCAGAATGGGCAATCTAGTCTCACTGGAGGTCTATCAGAGTGATACAGTCAGTTGAGAGTCAGTCTAGCCTTAAATCAAGGAAAGAACTGAAGTACAACTGAATGGTAGGTGAGAGAGGGCGCATGAGATGCATGCAACTACATGAAGGGCGCACTAAGCACTAGGAGGGATAAAAATGATCAGTGAGAAGATCCTGGGGCTAGCTAATTGAGGGCTAGGTGCTGGGATTGATGATTGGGATGCATGCTGCATGCATAAATGCATGCAAGACTGAAAATGTAAATAATGGAAATACTGGTAGGACTAGGATGGAGTATAGGAATATCCTAACACCCCCCCTTAATCCATCCTGGGCCCTAGTAATTGAGACCAAAGGTCACCCAATAAAATGAATAATAATAACAGTCATAAACCGAGGAAATGGGGAAAACCTCATGGGAAAATTACCCCTCCTCAAAATAGACTATAGGGCACACCAAAAATAAATGCTCTAAACTCAAGTAGGTGTGATGCTTGGTCATATGTCTGGAGGTATCTTCTTCTTGGGAAGAAGTGGATCATGCTCAGAAAGAATGTGCTTGTACTTGCTCTTCAGATCGAATATGATGAGAACAAATCCAAAAATATGAGGATGATACTTGAACCTGTGATTCAAACCAGCTGAGGTAGGATCAAATCTATGAATGTGCAGATAGTCTTTTGTCTTCTCCTTCGAACCATTATAGGTGAGATTATGCCCAAAAGAACCATCAAATATAATGATTGCTTGGAATCCAAATCACATCCAAGACTTGAATCAAGGTTGCTTAAGATCTCCTTTGAACCATTTGAGGTGAGATCTAAACTAGTAAATACATGAGAAATTATCCCAAGCGAATAGCAATGTCCATCATCTTCAATAACCTTCTGAAAGCATGAAATAATGATCATATAGTAGTAAATAAGAGGTGATTGATCAAGGAGAGCGAATGCATTACCTCCAATGGCTGATTTGACCTCCGAAACATTCATGAGATCATGATGCAAACCAACATACTCTGTTGCAAGAGAGGATTTAGGAATCTTTGCAATTTCTAGAGTGTGAGCTGGCACATAATTCATAATAGAAGAAATTTGGAGAATGAGTGTAGAATCTGCAATTTCTTCTTCTTTGTGGCTAACTTCAATATGAGATATGTTTGATACTGATTCATGATGTGAGAGACCATCAAGGGGAGCGAATGCATCACTGGGCTTGCTCTCGAAAGCGTTTGGACCAATCCCTTCATTCTGTTTTCCAAATCTGTCATCCAGGTGGGCCCATACCTCTTTTGGAGATTCAACATCAAGGAAGTGGTGTACCATGCATCGAGACATAGCAAACATCATGGCTGCACAGGCTCTATCACCTTCATTTAACCAGTCATTCTCTTCTTCAGAGGATTCGAACTCTCTTTCAAAACAATAATCAAAGAGACCATGTCTCTTCAAATGTGCTATCATTTGTGGTTTCCATTCATCATAGTTGAATGGAGAAAGAGGAGTAATTCCTTCCAAATTGAACATGGAAGTTATTGAAGACCTGCAAAAACAATAGAAAATATCTGCAACTACTACTGCTGCACTCGAAATATGGATAATAGCCTGCAAAAAACTCTCAGGAATGGAGATAACAATACTCTCAACATGCTCTGATACCAGGAATATAGAAGAAGAGTGGTCAATGCAGTGTAAATGAGCAACATAATAATAATACATTAGAACTCGGATAGAATCAAAATAACTTCACACACACTAATTCATTAATCACAAATGGACAAATAAATAATACAATGCATGAGTATTCGAATGCCAAGTTGGAAATTCCAATTATCCTTCATGGAGAGATCAAAAGATCACTAAAGTGTCATCATAGCACAACTATAAGTCGTCATCATCATCAGTGGAGTCATCAATGCACAAGTAACTGTCAATCATCAGTCAAACTGAGTGTGGTAGGTGTAACTGGCACATGGATGCACTAACTGAATGAAGGAGGCTCAGTGGAGGGTGCATGAGGAGCTAACTGGAGTCAGAATGGGAAGTCTAGTCTCGCTGGAGGTCTATCGAAGTGATATAGTCAGTCTAGCCTTAAATCAAGGAAAGAATTGAAGTACAACTGAATGGTAGGTGAGAGAGGGCGCATGAGATGCATGCAACTGCATGAAGGGCGCACTAAGCACTAGGAGGGATAAAACTAATTAGTGAGAATCTCCCGGGGCTAGCTAACTGAGGGCTAGGTGCTGTGACTGATGACTGGGATGCATGCAAGACTGGAAAAATAAATAATGGAAATACTGGTAGGAATAGGATGGAGTATAGGAATATCCTAACATAGAACACCTCATTACTCTCATGATCATTGTAGAGGAATGCCACAATAATAAGATCAATCTCCTTTGCTGCTTGTGGACTTTAGGGAATATTTTGATACAATTCCTAGAAATAGCATGTGGAAAATATTATCGGAGTCATAGGTTCCTTTTGAGTTGAGAGTTGTTGCAATAAGCTTGTACGAAGGCTAGGCCGACAATTCCCGACATCCGAATTCTGCAGTAAATAGTAGGGATCAAGACATCAACTAAGTTATAACATATAAAAAATGTTTGTCCTGACTTCCGACAAGAAGGGTCGACCGACACTTCATTTATGAGAGAAAATTAAAGAATGAACGACGAATCCTTCCTTTATTGTAGGATTAGTAGGAATAGTAAACACCAGAAGGATTGAGCACCCCTTCTTATATCCTCGAAATATCAAGAATATCATGGAGAGAAAGGATCGACCGCCCCTTCATTTAGTAGAGAATTGTGAACACATATATCCAACAATTCACCTATATCCAGAATGGTGAACACAAGAAGGATCGACTGAACCTTCTTGTAGTATAGAACTATTATGAAAAGAATACTAGGCAGAAGAAGGGTCGGTCGCCCCTTCATTTATGAGAGAATTGTAAAAATATTCAACCTAAGAAGGCTAGGACGTCAATTCATGTATATCCATAATGGTGAACACTGGAAGAATACTGAGGACAAGAAGGGTCAACTGTCCCTTCATTTACAAGATAAATGTAAAAATATTTAATCTACGAAGGCTAGGCCGACAATTCATCTATATCTAAAATGGTGAACAGAAGAATGAATAGTCGACCATTCCTGTATTGTAGGATAAGTAGAAATAGTAAACACCAGAAGGATCGAGCACCCCTTCTTATATCCTCCAAATACCAATAATATCACGGAGATAAAGGATCAGCCATCCCTTCGTTTAGTATATAATTGTAAAACTGTTGAAGCTACGAATAGTCATCCAACAATTCATCTATATCCAAAATGGTGAACATAAGGAGGAACAACTGACCCTTCTTGTACTATAGAACTATTATAAAAAGAATACTGTTGGTAGGCAGTTTGATGAGGAAAGATTGTGGTACTGCTGACGCCGCGACACGTTGGATGAAGGCGTGAAAGGAGTATTTTGTGCCAAAGGATACCACAGTTGGCGGGTTTTGGGTCGCTTGGACCATGTATCTTGTAATATTGAGTCAAGTATACCGCAGTTGGTGGGTTTTGGGTCATGTATTTTGTAATATCGAGTCAATTGTACCGCGGTATGCGGGTTTTTGGGTCATTAGACCAAGTCAGTTAGTCGATTGTCCAAAAGTGTCGGTTAGGAAAGTGGACAAGTATTGTAATTGGCGGAAGCCTATAAATAGATGAGAATTGTAAGTGTTAGGAGAAGTCGATGGATAGAAGATAAGAATAGACCTGTATGCGGAGATTGACAAAAAGATAATGCAGGGAGTTGCGCAGAGATTTATGTACTGCTTTTGGTTTGCCACAGTAATATAAGGATGATGATTTGGTGCAATCTATGTGTAATGTTGCTCGATATTCATGTTATTGCCTTTTCTTAATGCCATTATCTGTTTCTATCGCTATGATGTGCATGTCGCAATAATATGTTATAGATATCTGTTTACTGTAATGTTAAATGCTGCGATTAAAGTGATGTGCTATAACCTCATGATGAATATTTAGAATTGCTGTTGGTATCATACTGCCGCAACTCGCCTCCTCCCTCGATGGAAACATGGTTCCGTCTGCTCTTCCTGGACGCCTCGGGTGAGACCTCATCCTCTCTGCGGGTGTTGCTGGGTGGGATCAAACTTGCCCGGGCCAGTGCCCAGGGAGACTGCGGTATGTGTCGACAGTTGGTGAACCCCTATTGACTGTGAGGTCGCTATTTGGTCAACAAATGGATGGGCCTATCGCACCACATGTAAAAGGTTGACTGGTCAAACACCTTTCAAGCTGGTATATGGGAAGGAAGTAATTATGCCTATGGAGTACATTGTTCCAAGTCTATGAATTGCGGCTGTTACAAGCATGGATGATGTTGCAGCATTAGATGAACATCTAGCACACTTGGTGGAGCTTGAAGATGATTGATTTATCGTTGGCTTTCACCAAGGGGTAGAGAAGGACCGCTAGAAGGCATGGCATGATCGCCACATAAAAAAAAACAGTTTCAGCAAGGCGACTTAGTGTTACTATACGACAGTAAGTTTATGAAACATACAAGCAAGTTGCAGATGCATTGGCTGGGTCCTTACCACATCAATAGTATTACTTCAGGAGGAGCGGTTCAGTTGTAGTGATTGGATGGGGGGATGCTCCCCAAGCTGGTAAATGGTCACAGGTTGAAGCCCTATCGCGGGGACTTGGAGCAGTGTGATGTCTGAGTCGCATTGGTAAAAAAAATAAAAAATAAATAAAATGATGATGATTGTTGCAGGTTGCTTGGTGGTAGATGGTGCACCAACAACAGAAGGTACGTGCAAGTGGAAGAAGGTTTGTGCCGCCATGTTAGCATAGTCAGAGACTCATAACAGTATTGCGCTCAGGCTCGACGATGGATTTTGTACGACGATTTTGGGAGAGTACGACGACGAGATGTGATTACTGGCCACCATCTCTACACATGATTGGACCTGACCGATTCGGCTGGGTTCACACATGATGACGGCATTTTGCACATGGCACGTTGGGCCGGGACGAGCAGCAGGGTTGTTCACATGGTGGTACATGGGAGCTTTGTTGGCAGCATGGTTGCCCCCCTCCACTATGACAGTCGACCGACTCATATACACAGATGAGAGGAACCGGGGCATCATTCCCCCCATTGTGACCTGGGAGGGTCCTACTATAAGTAACCGAGGAAGTTGGTCGTTCACCATACAAAAGTTGTTATGACATAGAGTGGTTATGCTGGTTAATCAATTTGGGAGTTGAGTTGTGAGGAATTCCAAGGAGGTTGTGGAAATGCTTCACTTTGTTTCCTGTGGCATCACCCCAGGGGCCCTGTGAGCCTGCACGACGAGTGTCCCTGAGCGCCTTGATATGGTTAGTGCACTTCCCCTATGTATGCCCAGGCCGGTGCCAGGGCGACTGCAGTACGTGTCGACAGTGAGATGGACCCCTGGCCGGTCCTGCATGATTCGGTATGCAGTAGTTGTTCAAAGAGTTGTGCTATTTTTTATCATAACACTAGCTGGGGTGGTAGCTCCCTGACTTCAGTAGAAGACGAGCATTGGCACGAAACATATGTGCTAGAGTCATCCGCCATTCCCAAGCCTTGGTACTGTTCATCCTCTTTTCTTTTCAGTCTACACTATTCCATGCGACTAGAGGATGAGTTCACGACGTACTTGACAGGGAGTCGGGGGTTGCTTACTCTTGTGTAGGGCTTACATAATTGGTAGCTGAGGATCTGTATAGCTAAAGGAAGGAGACATCATTGCGTGATCCAGACAACAAGAACAGATGTAGTTGACGTGGCTCGAGGGCAAGCCACAAGATTGTGTTGGGGGCCTGTTGGTAGGCGGTTTGATGAGGAAAGATCGCGGTACTACTGACGCTACGACACGTTGGATGAAGGCACAAAAGGAGTATTTTGTGCCAAAGGATACCGCAGTTGGCGGGTTTTCGGTTGCTTGGACCATGTATCTTGTAATATTGAATCAAGTATACTGCAGTTGGCAGGTTTTGGGTCATGTATTTTGTAATATCGAGTCAATTGTACCGCGGTATGCAGGTTTTTGGGTCATTAGACCAAGTCAGTTAGTGGATTGTCCATAAGTGTCGGTTAGGAAAGTGGACAAGTATTGTAATTGGTGGAAGCCTATAAATAGATGAGAATTGTAAGTGTTAGGAGAAGTCGATGGATAAAAGATAAGAATAGAGCTGTATGCGGAGATTGACAGAAAGATAATGAGGGGAGTTGCGCAGAGATTTATGTACTGCTTTTGGTTTGCCACAGTAATATAAGGATGATGATTTGGTGCAATATGTGTGTAATGTTGCTCGATATTCATGTTGTTTCCTTTTCTTAATGCCATTATCTGTTTCTGTCGCTATGATGTGCATGCCGCAATAATATGTTATAGATATTTGTTTACCGTAATGTTAAATGCTGCGATTAAAGTGATGTGCTATAACCTCATGATGAATATTTAGAGTTGTTGTTGGTATCATACTGCCGCAACTCGCCTCCTCCCTCGGCGGAAACATGGTTCCGTCTGCTCTTCCTGGATGCCTCGGGTGAGACCTCATCCTCTCTGTGGGTGTTGCTGGGTGGGCTCAAACCTGCCCGGGCCGGTGCCCAAGGAGACTGCGGTATGTGTCGACAGTTGGTGAACCCCTGTTGACTATGAGGTCGCGATTTGGTCAACAAATACTGAGCACATGAAGGGTCGGTTGCCACTTCAGTTATGAGATAAGTGTAAAAATATTCAACCTATGAAGACTAGGCCAAAAATTCATGTATATCCAGAATGGTGAACACTAGAAGAATAATGAGCACAAGAAGGGTCGGTTGACCCTTCATTTATGAGACAAATGTAAAACTATTTAATCTATGAAGGATATGCCGACAATTCATCTATATCTAGTCTGGTGAACACAATAATGAACGGTCGACCCTTCCTGTATTGTGGGATTAGTAGGAATAGTAAACACAAGAAGGATCGGGTTCCCCTTCTTCTATCCTCCAAATATCAAGAATATCATGGAGCAAAATGAATTCCCTCCCATTTGTTTAGTAGACTTAATTATAAAACCGTTGAAGCTATGAATGATCATCCAAAAATTCATCTATATCCAGAATGGTGAAAACAAGAAGGAACGACTGACCCTTCTTGTATTATAAAACTATTACGAAAAGAATACTGAGCACAAGAAGGGTCGGTCGCCCCTTCATTTATGAGAGAAATGTAAAAATATTCAACCTATGAAGGCTAGGCCAATAAATCATCTTTATTCAGAATGGTGAACACTAGAATAACATTGATCACAAGAAGGGTCGGCCGCCACTTCAGTTATGATAGAAATGTAAATATATTCAACCTACGAAGGCTAGGTTGACAATTCATCTATATCTAGAATGGTGAACACAAGAATGAATGGATGACTCTTTTTGTATTGTATGATTATTAGGAATAGTAAACACAAGAAGGATCAGGTGCCCCTTCCTATATCCTCCAAATATCAAGAATATCATGGAGTGAAAGGATCATCCGCCCCTTTGTTTATTAGAGAATTGTAAAACTCTTGAAGATCTGAATGGTCATCCAACAATTCACCTATATCCAAAATGGTGAACCCAAGAAGGATCGAATGACCCTTTCTGTATGATAGAACTATTAGTAAAAGAAAACCCAAGAATGATTGGATGCCCCTTCGTATATTCTCAAAATATCAAGAATATCATGGAGATATTCTAGCTAGATAACTTTGACATAAGTAGCTTTGAGAAAGGAATGAACACTCCTTCTTGCATTGATCCATTTTTTACAATCCATAATAAAGATCCATTTAAATGGTAAGGAGTAGCACTTGATTGAAATGTGACTTCTTGTAATATCCTCGATCTATTTATTTCTAGCACAAATACCAAATTAAAATGACAATTAATATGAAATAATGATCGTTCCTTCTATGATCGATTCTTTCTCAAATGACTATATAAAATGTACATTCGATCTCTCATGGATAATCCTAGCATATTTTTTCTTAATCAATCAATTGATTTTAGAAAGGAGCGGTCATTCCTTATGCATTGATCATTCTCTTGAACATTTGGAAGTATACATCTAATATTCAAACACTAATTGATAATTATAAACATTGTATGAATTCTTATATTAACTACACATTATTTATTGTTTTGCAGATAAAATATGTCTGCGTTGTTGATCTTTAGTCAATTCCAGGAAATCTCGTTCCTTGATTTGTTAAAATATCACAACCTTGGTTTATTCAACCATGGATGTTATGTTGATATGGATGAAACAGATAATTTGTACCCAGATTTATATATATTCTGCTTGGATGAGGAAGGAGTTCCAACTCGAGCTGGAATATTGACATCTGTAGATCCCATTTCTGATGATTTATTACGTGTTCAAGTTGAAGTGATCGAGAGAGACCAGTGTTTCCTTCTACATACTGATCTTATGGTTTGTAATTTTTGACCATATCTAATTAAAAGTGGTCCCGATTCAGATCCAGTTTCCTGTGTGAAGCAAGGGTGGGTTTTTCCCTCGTATAATGTTTGTAATCAGTCTGGAATTAATACCACGTCATCTTTGAAGAAATAAATTTTGTTGGTATGGAAGAAAACAATCATAGTTGCAAAAACCTTGTCTGTATTGCATTACATGAATATTGAAAAGAAGTTGACAAATGTAGACCATGAAAAAATTATTTTTTACCTTAGAAGATAATTTCTCAACCATATTGAAAAATGTGTGACCAAATATTCCTTCAAAGCACTCAAAGCAAGTCCTTCTAAAGTGATGATGTGGAAAGCGACTAAGAGATTCAAAAGCTCAAAAGAAGTTCAATAAGAACATATCGAATATATCAAATACTTTTTGGTCAATGAGAAAGTTTTTTCTATTGATGTAGCGAGATGTGTTATTGCACCTCCGCATTTGCAATATCGAAAAGTTGATGAGGAGGTCATGGAAAAGATGGTTTTATCTCTTGTCTCAAATTTTACAACAACATTGAGAGATTCTATTCTATTTCCTTTTGATAAGGAGACCAATTTGGGATCTTTTCCTAGAAATGAAGAGGAAATTAATTTTCCTTCAATAAATATCTATATATTGGATGTGAATCATACTATTTCAGCGTAGAAAAAAATTCATTGAAACTGATAATTATCAATAGGTCCATTCAAGGTATCGTCATCGAACAACTTGTCTTCTACATAAATGTGTTCCTCAAAACGTTATCAACAAATTATGCAAACAACACAATTTATCAAACAAGGAATTTGCATACACTCCATTCATTTCTCAAGTTGTAAAAGAAAGGGAGAAATGGATATCCCATGGTAGTCCATCCTGCCTGGGAAAGGAAAACACTTCCAGTGATGATTGGAAGGTATAGATTTTTTCTTCTTATCAATCAAAGTCTGTAGATTGATGCCTGTGTTCTGAAATTAGTAAATTAAATATTATCATTAATTGTATATGTTTGGAGGATTTCCAAGGTGAATGTATGGATATATTTTTTGTTCAAATAAATGACAACCTTAAAGACAAGCTAACTATTGTTTTGACATCAGATCGATTGTGGAGCAAATGGATGTATGTATTCGAGCTTTACAAAAGTGGTTCTTTGCCATACTCACCCAAGAGAATCACTTAGGTGATTTTGTTCAAAATAAAATAAAGAATCATGGATATAATGTTTTTAGACCATTGCGTGATCTTGATGAAGATGAATTGATCACTGTGGAAGACAATATAATCAATGGATCAGTTTGGCTGAGCACATCAGTAGACACAAATGTTTGCGCAGAGACTTTATATCAATATTGCAAGCAAATCAAGGACGAGAGGTTAACCAGGAATTCTATCTGTGAATATTTGAAAGTTCATGATGTTCATACTTTTCATTCACAAATTATCACTGACGATAATGTCATTGAAATCTAGAAAATTGATCCAAATCATCTCCAAAAATTGTGCAGTATTTTATGCTCCGATAAGCAAGGAAAATCTACTGAAAAAAAAAGAGAAAGAAAGAATCTGAAGAGGATAATGGTACCAAATTACCAAAGGATGTTGAGAAAATATTGAACATATATATCAATAAAGAGGGGATGGGTATGTCCATTGAATCCGTCAAAGATAGTTCACAATTTGCTTGTCTATGTTGTTACCCTACATCTTTGGTCAGCACACTAAGATCCATTGCATTTTTTGGTGCGACAATCATTTGTGAACTTGTTATTGTTGATATGTGTAATTGTGCTAGTGCCTGGAGACAAGAAGATATGCTTGCATTGTTGTACTAATTATAAGCAAATGAAGCGACTTGTACTTGTATTTTTTTAGCTGATATGGAAAAATCCTATATTGTTTCTAAAGCTTTCAAACATATCAACAAGAAATAAAAAAAAAGTGGTAACGCAAAATCCTACCAAGGGAGTTTATAGATATTTCTCAAAGAACTTATTTATAGGATCTTCTAATTCTCCAATTTGTCTACTTTTCAAATGGATAAGGATTGGAATGATGGGAACCTGCCAATGATTGATTTACCTTTGTCCAAGGTTACCAATGATAATTTGAGAAGCCATGTTTTTGCAAAAGAAAGGACACATGAATTCCGGGATCACATGGTTTCCAGAATGGTCTCTTCTTGAGGTACAGTTCTTTTGTTGTATGCAGGAGGTAGAGTTCTTCGTTCGTTGATTAGGTTGCCAGATAGAATAATTATTTCTATTGTGGAGACAGTACAATAAGAGTTGTTTATGAACAGTTTCTATCATGAATTGGATATACACCAAGGTATTTGTATTAACATTTTGAGATGTATTATTTCATCATATTTTACTTTTCTTGGTTAGTTATGTTCAATAACTTATTCAAATTCCTATTCTACTATAAATTTAAATAAAGAGCACACTCAAATATTGTCCAATAAAATTATAGTATCCGATGAAGACATTGACTGTGATGGAGAATCCACAAAGAACTAGAAAATTGGTGGACAAGTTGGACAAGAAGGACAAGAAGGTAAACAATTATTTTTCAAATATCCTGTTTAAATTAACTAAATTATGAACGGGGATAATGACCTAGAATACTTGCAAAAAGTTATATAAAATGTATACCTGCAAATTTCCAAGTCAAGATGATTGGATTGCTTTTGAACATGTGGATCATCCACAACAAGAGCTGGGATCTATGATGTTCGTGGATATTAGACAAAAAATCACATTGGAGATGGGAGCCTTGGATAATAACGAACCAGGCGAGGGCTTGGTGGCAAAACACAGTATCTCCAACAATGTTACCCACCACTCAAATGTTGGTCTGTCATTGACAGGTAAGAGACAAAGATTATTTTCTACCTAAATTGGTAAAACAGATTTATTCAAAAATATATCATGACAAGCAATATTTATGTGTAGCTCCCCATACAAAAATGTTATTGATATTAGAAATGGAAGGTTTTCTATTTCACAAGAAAGTCATAGAAAATGATTCCAAAAGAGAAAAAAAGGGAAATAAAAAAGTATTGATGGAGACAAAAAAGTAAAAAAGGGGGAAGAAAGTACTGTTGGTGAATTTGAATTTAAACACAAAGAAACTTCATATGAGTCATGCACAAATGTGATACAATTTTTGGGATTATGTCTTTCCAAATTCAATGTTGGGGTTTCGTCATTTAAATGTGGGGTCAAAGAGGGGAAGTCATTGTTTACACAATTTTTGAGGGAAGGTAGTGCAAAAAAAACATATGGGGACCAAATTTTATTTTTATGGTTTTGAGAGAGATGTACCAACGATAAAGAAGGAAATAAACAGAAAAATATGGAGAGAGTGTGGGAGAATTTACCAATGAAATATTCGCAAAGTAATACATCAATGATTTTTTCGGAGGGTGATGATGTGAAAACACATCCATCTGAAAATTGTGTTTTGAGTAAGCCCTTTATTACATCGTCCGCTAGGACAGTTAGTGAATTGGTACATCGACTATGGCAAGGTTTTAGTAAAATGCATGAATCAACTGATATTAGAAGCTTCAATGCCTTCTTCTAGTTGACTGACAACCATCAAATGTGACATATCATTGCCTCTTTCAAGAGAGGGAAACACTAGATGTAACCTATGGAGATTTTTAATCCTTTAATGTGTTTTCTATTTTTTCGGTGACGTTGCTATTTTCATCTCAATCTAACGTATTATTAGTTCAATGTGATGCTTTTATTAAATCATTTGAATTTGATAAATTTTGGGTGATTTTTGTATTAATCTTTGGAAATCAAAATCTTTATTTACGGTTGCATGTTTGTGATCATTAACTTCACGATCGAAGTGTTGTTGTTGTGTTTATAGATATAGTCACGATTTTTGTATGCAGTCTATATATCACCACAAAAGAAACTATTGGTCCTGGGAGTAGAGGGATTGCTCTTTGGAGTTCAGATGTTATCCAACATTGAATATTTTTCCAAACAACTTCATTTTGTCCCTAATTGCTATCGTTATTATGCACGGATGTTCAACCCCGATATTATCAATGTTTCCAGAGAAAATTTTGACATTCCTCTATGGTTTTCCTCACTTGAAAACATGGAAATTAAAAAATTCTTTGGTATATTTGAATGGTTGAAGAATGAAGTCTTTGTATTTATTTGGGGTCGAGAGCAATGTAAACATAGTACTATTTATAATTCCTCAATGTCTGAATATTATAATGTTGGTGAAGTACTACAAATATACAAAAATTCATTCAAGGATGTACTTATCCAATATGGAGATATATATAAAAAAGGACATGTTGTTTATAGATGAAGGACAATATCATTCAACAGATAATAGCAAGGAAAACTACTTGAAAATCCCAACTAGTTGGACATTTGACGGTTCACAAGAGAGAGAAATAACTATAAAAACAATTTTGCGTTCTCTGTTGAATCATCTCGGGCCTCATTAAAAAAGGGGCGTTGTTTAAAGACATTCAACTTCAGATGATCATCAGATTATATAGACAACAATTCATTGAGTGATTTGTATATTTTGACAACTTCAACAAATTGATGTAAATTTTATTTATATATTTATCTTGGACTGTTCTCATATTATTTATGGACATCATATCATGTATCTGGTGATGTATTTCAAAAATTGCAGAACATGCAAGCAATATACTTAGAGACATTGAAACACAATATTTTATTGATTGGGTTGTGTGTGTTGTTTTTTGTTTGCAGATACTAGAAGATTTGTTATTGACTAAACCATTGATTATTTTCGATTTCAATGGAGTTTTGTTACACACAATTCATAAAAAAAATAAAATCGGATTGCCACGAACACCAAATATCATTTTTTTTATAAGCTATATGTAGGGCCTTATATTAGCAGAATCAAAATATACAGAGTCAGGGATGAGTCGGGTCCTCTCACCATGGAGAAAACAGTTCCATAAACTGTTTGGAAATGTATCTTAGAAACATAAATATGCGATAAAATAAACGTGGCAGTGCTATAGTGATTCCTACAGAGAACCGTCTCTAAACAAAATGACTGAACCGTCTGATACAAAATGACTGCATAAACTAAAATAGAAGCAAGAAGATGAGCATTGATAGTACTCATTAATTGCTATGGTACTCCTTCTGATCTAGATGAGTAGTTGGGTCTTTGGCCAGAGTAATGCCAAATCTATGGGAGAAATGCTATTGATTGTAGAGTAGCTGCTTCAGCATATCCTGGAGATCGTCGAGCTGCATTAGAATTTTGGCCTGCGCCTCGTTATGGTCAGTGAGAGTTTTACCCATGATGAGCTTGTGCGACCAGTGCAGGTCTAGAGTCTTCTGGTAGAGAGTGTTTCTTCCCCGCGTGTTTCCAGGGTTAGGTACAAGAGCTTAAAACTCCTCCTGGATTTCCTCATTGGTCAGACAGCGCCTAGTAACCTGGGTGTCTTCTTCGGCATCGTAAATATCCTCCTGGGCTTGCTTAGGAATCTCATAATGGAGTTTGCAGGCTTTATCCACCACCCCTCTCATCATACGAACAAGGGTTGTGGAGGAGGAGCCATGCTCCCCAGAATGCAAAAGCCGAGAGTCTTGACGGGTACGGACGCGCCGAAGAGTGGCCGTGATAACCAGGGAGATAGTATAAGTAGAATGAAGGAGCAGCAAAAAATGTAATTGAGTCTAGAAGACTAGATTGAGAGCTCCAATACCTCGAAATAAAGAGAGCCAGGGCAGAAAAATTCCAGAGTTCAGGCGCTCAACATACCAGAGAACAGAGACCCCAGGAGCCAAGGGATTAGAAGGAACAGAGCCAACATTGGAACAGAGATAACCTGAGAAAAACTAGGAGCCAATGCAACTATCGCTTACCTGGTTGGCAGTAGTGGATCCTTTCTTGAGTAGAGCTTTTAACTGAGCATCTGCCGACCTTAGGAGAAGCTGTTGGAAATGCGAATGAGCCCCAGAATGAATACCCGAAGTGCCAGTTGAATTCATGAGGATGAAAGGACAAAGGGAATGATCAGAGGTCGAGTGAATTGACAGAGCCATCACTCCGAGCAGGAGGTGAGCAACGGACAAGATTTTATGCACGCCGAAGCAATTAAGCCTATGCCGGGTGGCCGAGCTCTGGACAAAAGGAGCAGTGAGGAAATAATCAGATTGCATGGGGAGTTGTATCATCACAAGGGAAGGAGCAGGTGGTCATTAAGGTGGGTGGTGCATGAACCAACAAGTGGAAGGAGCATGCAGCGGGTACGTGGGAGCGAGTAGCGGGCACGTGGTCCGGGCAATGGGCTGGAGCATGTAGTGGGAACATGGTCCGACCTGGGAGCAGACTCAGGGTGCGTGCTAGTGACGGGAAAATGGGTGCTATAGTGCCTGTGGTGGGCCCTTGGAAGTGCCATGTGACCTTGTGTGCACCCGCTATGGGGGCCACGAACACCAAATATTGAATCAAACACAAAGTATTATTTTATACATCCAAGATTTAGGGAATTTTTTGAAAAATGCTTTAGTATATTTGATGTTGGGGTATGGACATCTACACGACAAAAAAACATTGACGGATTTATTCCAACATTATTAGAAAGAACAAGATTGGAAAGGGAACAATTTAGAGTAATTTTAACACAAGAATATTGTTCTTGCATATCCAGAGAGGGTTATCATGTTGATGGATATCCTTATGTATTTCTCAAGCCTTTAAACAAAGTTTGGGACATTTTGATCCATGGTTGGGATGCTACAAATATAGTGATTGTAGATGACTCGAAAGAAAAAACATGTTTGTAACCTGGAACTAGGGACCTGTATTATAACAAAAACGTATACTTGCCAAATGTCAATGACACATTCTTGTTAGATCGATTATGGTCTTGCTTGCTGCACCTGAATGGAATGAGTGATGTGAGGCAAATTGTGAAAAAATGAAAGTATTTTGTTAAATACTACACTTGAATGTTTGTTTGTACTAGTATGTTCAATTGCACTTTGATTATAATACTTGTAAAGTGTTGAGTTTGGTTTTCGAAAGTACAAAATCAGAGCTTGAAAGTGCCAAAATCAGTTTTCAAAATTGCAAATTTAAGTATTGGAAGTGTCAAAAGTAGCCTTCCAAAAGGGCAAAATCAGGTTCTAAAAGTGCCATTATCATATTTATCATATCGAAAAAGCGCAAAAACCAATTTCAAAAGTGGCGATATCAAAAGCAATAGTATGCTTTTGGAACCTGGATTTGGCACTTTTGGAAACATATTTTGCACTTTAGAAACCTTGATTTTTGGGTTCAGAAAGGTTGTTTTTGACCCATCTTCAAAGTGACTTGGAGTAGAATATGTCCCAAGTTTAATGAAATAGGCATTTTAACCTCATATAACTTATAAGTCAGAACTTATGCAGATATGGATGTGTAAAAATACAATTTTGAGGTGTAATTTTTTGTATCATTTAAAATGCTTCATATAACTTATAAGTCAGAACTTAAGTAGATATGGATGTGTAAAAATACAATTTTGAAGTGTAATTTTTTTTATCATTTAAAATGGATTTAGATTGATTATAATCTCACTTAATTTCATATAACTTATAAAACTTATGTATATATGGATGTGTTAAAATACCTTTTTAATTATTATTACATATTTATATTTGTATTGTTAAAATATTTCTATATAATCACTATCATATTTACAGTATTTTTATTTATGTGCAAATCTGATATTTTTCCTTTTATTTATATATATAGAAAATTCTATATTAGGTATATATCTCAAACCTATTTCCTGGCCAAAAAACCATTGATGCGTGAACCCTAGCTTCATGTGCTCTGCGTGAACCCTGGTTTCCTCACGTAGCTCCCTCGCGGGCTCCTCCTGAGATGGATGACCCTAATCCACCCCTCCTTTCGCCTGAGGATCACAGACAACTCCTGGACGCAGCCTTCCATGCTTTGGTGGATTCCACCCCACCCATTCCCACCTCCTCGGATCCATCTGATGCTAGATTTATCAAGTGTGTTGATGCCCCTCGCATCCAGATCCTGTCGGCATTTTCTAAGCTTAAAGCCCTTTCTTTAAATGAGAGTGGGTTGATCGGGCAATTCAGTGGTATCTAGCCGTCTCCAAAATCCATGGATTCTTGGATCAACAAAAATTGGATGCCCCTAATTTCCGGTGGTTTGCAGCACTGTTTATGTGGTAAGGGTTTCTTCACCTTCCTCTTTGAAAATAAATCTGACAGGGATCTCATCTTTAGAAGTGACCCCTATTTCATGGGCCCCTGCGGTCTTTACTTAAATCGTTGGAGCCTATCCTTCGATCCGAAGAAGGATGTTCCTTCTGCGGTTCCGGTTTGGGTTCGTCTTCCTCACTTACTACTCCACTGCTGGAATGATGATACCATTCAAGCCATTGGAAACTCTCCGGGGAAGTACATTGATAAAGCTGAACCGAAGGAACCCCTTTTCTCTTGTGCTAGGATTTGTGTGGAAGAAGATCTCAAGAAAGGATTACCGGAGGAAGTAAACCTCTTCATGGATGGCTGGGAGCATTTGCAGAAGGTGGATTATAAACAACTGCCCTTCAAGTGCAGAAAATGTCATGAGTATGGTCACTTTGTGAAAAATTGTCCCAAGACAATCCAAGAAGCCCTTGAGAAAGGGCTCGAAGAAGGATGGCAATAAGTTAAGAAGGGGAAAAAAGCAGCCCCAGCTCCTCCCCCTGCTAAGGAGACTCATTCAAAAATCTCAAAAGAAATTGCTTCTAAAACCAAGGAGGATGCAACCTTCAATAGTTTCCAGGACCTGCCCATTGAAGAAGGGGAAATAGTTGCAAATGAGGAAATCACAGTTGAACAAGGTAGGGAAGAATGCATCATCCCCACCTCTTCCCCCAGAATTGAGATAATCAGAGCAAATGTTGGGGGGTCAAGCAACCCTGGGGGATCCTGGGATGATCAAGTGAAAAGCAAGTATGTTCCTTCCTCTTGGTCTCTGGATATTTCCTCAGAGTCTCTTAAGGAGACAGAAGAAGTGCAACCGCCAAAAATTAGAGGAAGGAAGTTGCTTAGGTATCACAGAGAGCTCGAGGTCGAAAGAGAAATAGAAATGGGTATGCAAAAGAGCCTGGAAGATATGAAGTTGCTGCAGAATCCAAAAGCTTAGAATGGTGCCAAAGAGGGAAGGTCCCTAGCAGGACCTCAACGCGTCAAGAAGTAATGTTAATTGTCTCTTGGAACTGCAAAGGTTTGGGAGGAATTAACAAAGTTGAAGCCCTTAAAAGTATGATCAAATATGAAAATCCAGATCTCATGCTAATCCAAGAGACTAAAATGAAGGACGTAGAGGTCATGGCCCTCTCACATTCTCTTTGGAAAAATTGCCATGGCTCAGCCCTCAATGCTTGTGGGGCCTTAGGAGGTATTGCAACTCTGTTTTCCTCCAAATTTTCTCTCTTTTCCTCCCTTGAGAATCCCCACTGGCTTGTAACTGAAATAAAAGACAATGACAACAATGACACTCTGTACATCTGCAATGTATATGGTCCCATGCACTATAGAGACAAGCTCAACTTCTGGGAAAATCTAGGCAGCCTCAAAGATAGTCTGATTGGGAAAAATATCATCATCGCTGGTGATTTCAATGTTACCAGATCTTAGCAGGAAAAGAGAGGAGGTAACATTGTTCGTGATCCCTTTGGTGAAAAGCTCAAAGATCTACTTGCTGATTTGGAACTTATTGATATCCCTCTCAAAAACGCTAAGTACACCCGGAATAACAGAAGATGCGACATTGGTCACATAGCGGCTAGACTGGATTGTTTTCATGTAAGCTCCTCTTTCTTTCATGCCGATCTCCTTCTTTGCGCATTCTCCATCCCTTGTGCCTCCTCGGACCATAATCCCATAGCCCTCTCAATATCCCCCCCTGAAAACCTTGGTCCAATCCCCTTCCATCTCAACCCGCTTTGGATACGACATCAAGACTTTTTTGACATTGTCTCCCAAGCCTGGTCTTCAAATTTCCTTGGCTCTCCCAGCTTCATTTGGGATTCAAAGCTACATGCTGTAAAAGTTGCACTTAAACAATGGGCCAAAACCTCCTTTCAGAATCCTTTTCATATTAAACTTTGCTCTCAAGCCAAGCTTGCCTCTATTCAACAGCGTTTGGAATTAGATGAGGTTTCCCCCACTCTCCTAAACCATGAAAAAGCTCTAGAAATTGAAATCCTCCAAGCGACTAAGCATGAAGAGGAAATATGGAGAATAAAATCAAGATAGTTATGGCTTAAGGGGGGAGACAACAATACCAAGTATTTCCACAATCAGGCCAAGGCTTGACGCAGTCAAAATGCAATTAGGGAGCTGAGAGACACTAATGGGAGCAAGATAAATGGTCAGGAAGATTTAAAAATATACGCATTCAACCATTCTAGGGAGCTTTTCATTGACAATGGAGAAAGTGACCCGGAGGCTCAATCAAATCTTTTGGCCGACATCACTTGTTTGATTTCGGAAAATATCAACAAAGAGCTTTCAAAGCCAATTTTGGAGCATGAAATTGTGAATGCAATATGGTCCTTGCAAACTGATAAGGCCCCTAGCCCTGATGGTTTCACCATCAACTTTTATCGAGCCACCTGGGAAATTATAAAGGAAGACATCAAATGCATGCTCAATTGGACCAAGAAAAAAGACAAAATTGGAGGGGCAATCAATTTCTCCTTCCTCGCTCTCATTCCAAAAGACAAATCACCTGGTTCTATTGGACGCTTCAGACCGATCTCTCTTTGCAACACCTCCTACAAAATCCTCTCCAAGATCCTTGCTACACGAATGAAAAAAGTAATGGGATCGCTCATCTTTGAATCCCAAAGGGGATTCTTGGATGGCCGTCAAATTATGGATAACATTATCATGGTCCAAGAAGCTATCCACTCCAGCACTGAAAAGAATCATCAAGGTATGGAAATCAAACTAGACATGGCTAATGCTTTTGATAGAGTGAACCACAATTTTCTTTTTGCTATTATGCTTAATTTTGGTTTCTCCAGAAGATTTGAGAGATGGATCAAAGCTTGCATCCATATCCCTTGGATTGTCCCGCTGGTCAACGACAGACCCACTGATTTCTTCCTGGCTTCCAGAGGCCTGCGACAAGGTTTCCCTTTGTCCCCTTTCCTTTACCTTCTTGTTGCTGAATCCATGAGCAAGAAACTTCATTCCCTCCAAGCCTTGGGAGAAATTAAAGGAATTAAAATTGGTAGAGGAGTTAAGCCGGTTAATCACTCCCAATTTTTTGATGATACCATTCTTCTTGGTGGTGCCTCTGCTATGATTACTGAGAAATTCAATTTCGTGCTCTCTTCCTTCCTCTGGGCCTCTGACGGCAAAGTCAACTCGGATAAGTCCAAAATCTACGGTTGGAATTGCTCCCCGGGAAGCCTGGTGAGAATCTCTAGGATTTTTGGTTTTGAAGGAGTAGGGGATTGGAACTCCTTCAATTATCTTGGTATCCCTATTTTCAAGGGAAAGAAAAAAGTGGCAGAATGGAAAGGGCTAATTGTTAAGTTGAAAAACAAAATCAGCTCCTGGGGTACCAGATGGCTTAATCCTGTTGGTAAATTGGTTCTTATCAACTCTGTTCTTTCAGCTTACTTGCTCTATTCTTGCTCCATCTCCCTAGCCCCCAAATCCATGATGCTCGACATTACCAAAGAGACGAGGAAATTCTTATGGCAAGGAGGAAGATCTAACAACACAAAAAAGTTCCATTTGATAAATTGGGAAACCGTTTGTAGACCTAAAATGTATGGCGGAGTTGGGATAAAAGATCCTGCTCTCATGAACTTAGCTCTAGGCACCAAAATTCTTTGGAGGATCATCACTAGCAAGAGGACCTTGTGGAAGGAAATATTCTATAAGAAGTACATGCCTGGAGTAAGAAAACGATGTGTGGATAATATTGACACGGAGAAAAAGGGATCTTCCATTTGGAACCTTTGCAGGTGAGAAACCTTTGTTATTCAAAAGAATCTCAAGTGGATCCTAGGCAATGGAAAGAATATCAAAATTTGGAAGGATAATTATTGCGCAACCCCCCCAGCTAACTATGTTCATGAGCTTCGCGACTTGAAATGTTGGATGGAACAAGCAAATATTCATTCTCTTTATGAATTATCCTCTTGGTTTACTCATGGAAGATGGATTGGTTGGTGTAACTTGGATCTCCTAGAGCATCTTCTTTAGGACTACGAGATCCTCCTCTCTCTTTTCCACGGTGCTCTCCCTATTCATCTTTCCTTGAGAGATAAGCGCGGCTGGGGGAAATGTGGTTCATTCTCGGTCAAGGAGGGATATTGGTTCTTGGATGAGCTTAATCACTAGTGCAATAAGGACAGTAAGTGGAACAAAATTTGGGACAGGGACAAGCTTCCAAAGGTGAATGTTTTCAAATGGATCCTTGCTCATAGGAAGATTCTCACTATAGAAAACCTCAAGAAAAGAGGAATAGCGGGGCCGACAAGGTGTATTCTCTGCAAGGAAGCGGAGGAGATTGCGGATCATCTCTTCCTGGAGTGCACTTTTTCTAAGCAGGTTTGGCATAGGGCCTTCAAGAACATCCAGCTGAACCTCATTCTTCCCACCAATTGGAATGATATTTTTTCTAATTGGCACCTTTTCTACTCTAACTCGCTGTCAAGGAAGCTTGATTTCAAGCGAGCTAGGATTTCCTTCCCAAAGTATATTTGTTGGAAACTCTGGAATGCAAGGAACAAAGAAGTTTTTGAGGATGCCAGGGTCTCCCCAGGCAAAATTATGTCGTCTGCAAGAGCTCTCTGGATCGATGCTCTCTCTTCGAGAGGCATGAACAACCTACAAAAAGAGCCCTTAAGCATCGAGGAGAAAATTTGGGTGGCCGACCTCTTAATCCCTCTCAACTATTCTCCTCTGTCCTCCTTCCCCAAAGCTTAAAATCCACAAAACTTGGAGATCAGAATGGATCCAAAATACTTCAAGAACTGGATGAGGAATCATGGCAGTCACACACTCCTCTTTGATGTTGCCTTGAAGGGAAATCCTGGGTTGGCAGGTGCTGGGGGAGTCCTTCTTGACTTCGACGGAAACAAAATGACTGATTTTTCCTGGGGGATCGGAAGAAGGTCGAACAATGATGCTGAATGGATTGCCTTGATTAAGGGCATTGATGTCGCCAAGGAAAACAATGTCCAAGATCTGGTGGCCATTGGAGACTCCCTCCTGGTTATCAAGGAAGCTAGAGCCTTAGCCAATAAACATCGCAAACCCACCTCCAAGTTTCATTATCATTTCATCCATGCTATCGAAGGTCTCATCTCCATTTCTCTTTTCCATGTGTTAAGGACTAATAATAATCAGGCGGATGCTCAGGTTAATACTGGAGCTAGGTTCAATTGTGGTATCATTGTGAAGAATGGGAAACAACATGCGATTGTTTGGGTCCCTTAGCAACCTCTTGGGGGGGTCTTTCCCTATATCTTCAAACACCCTCCTTAACTTTGGGTTAGTGCCATGCAATTTTGTCAACCTCCGAATCCAATTGGGATTTCCTCAAGCAATTTTATGGGCCTTTCGATGACGCTCTCAGCCTGTATCCACTTGTCCCGCATGCGGGAATTCAATGCTTGCAGGTGACAGGGGATCCAACGACTATATCTTGGAGCAGAGTGAGGACTCGAACATCCGGAACATTCCTCTCTACATTTTCTGTGGGATTGGTTGCATTAGGGTTGGAATGGAATGTGGTAATACTAATGGGAACGCTAGCTTCTTCCTTCCTGCGTTGTAGTGCCGTCGCTACAGGAAACAAATTCAGGTGAATTCTGGAGGTGTTGGTATGAAGAGGTATCTCTCAGTGCTTAAGGTGGTTTAGGGGAATGGCAATGGTGGAAATGAGATGCAGGGATTGCCCAATTTCTAGGTGAAGTCTGTCTGTCTTGGGAATTCCACCGACGAGCCCGAAAGAGGATGGAATTCTCAGGATGTTGGTCTGGGTCAGAGCTTCATGAGCTCTGGGAATTTTGTTCGTAGAGGTTCTGAGCGTGATAGAAGTAGGAATTGGAAACCCCTCAATGTTATATCCTGCCAAAATCAGGGTGGTGTGTTTCATAACGCTCGGGGTAGCCCTGGGGACTCGAGCAGTGGTAAAATATGGTCGAATATGATGGGGGATAACGAGGGTATTGTGAATTTGGAATCGTATAGGGGTCCCGATAGTCCTTCGCCTGGGGTGCTCTCGCATTTGTAGGACATTGAATCCCAAGTTTGTTGGCTGCATGGAGAGAAAAATGATATGAAGAAGGCCATCTCTCATCTCGCCACCTTTGTCCAAATTTCGAACTCTGACATCAAGAACAATACCAACAAAATGAAGGAGTATTATGATGGGCTGGTGGACAAAATAGAAAATCTGCACAGCTGCCTTAGGATTGTTGAGGCCAAAGTGGACTGCATCAGAACCAACAATCGCAATAGCCCTCTGTGATTCTAGGCTTGGAAGATGAAAACGCGGGTTAGGGAGCAGGCTACAAGGAAAAAGTCCGCCACCCTAATGACAAATAATGTCTGTTTTAGTCTCAGGTTTTCCAAAATGAAGTTATGTAGTCTCTCTTGTTATGTTTCCTTTCTATGCATTTCCTTTGTATTCGGCATATAGGACAGTCTCTCAGTTCTCTCTGTTTTCAAAGATCGATAGCTATGTATGACACTCTAAGACTGGAAGAGAGGTGCTTGTGGAAAGACCTCAATTTTGGGCACAGTCTCCCCTTTTTTGTAAGACTGCCTCTTTTTTTAATATGAAGCTTGTTATCCATTTCTGTAATTAATTAATTAATTAATTAATTAATATATATATATATATATATATCAAACCTATTTCTTTGATTTATTAAGCAATTTAAATATTTACTACACTATCTTAAATAATTCTTTGTACTTTTGGGTTGTTTGTTTTCTTATTATTTATTGTTTTGATACAAATATGTACATGTGTGGGTGCCACTTTGTTGAGGAGAAGGTGTGCATGTGTGTCCACACAAATGCACATCTTCATTCAAGTGACTATACATTGGATCATATGGACAGTATTTCATTTAGATACTTCAATTTAAGTGATTATTTATTTCTAAATTAAATAATATATTTAAAAAAAAAATCAAGAAGAAAAAACATATTTTTGCTATTCTTTCGAATAAAAAAGTACATGCATTATTCAAAACTATCCATTAGAGCTCCTGAAGAGTTATAATCAAGTCCAAAAATACATAAGGACAAAATAAACTATCATCAAGAAACCAAACATTCTGAAAGTGCCAGAACCAAAGCATTAAAAAGATGTCCAAACAAGAATAAAAACAAAGATTAGTCCATGAAGTAGAATTGTCCATCATGTTCCAGATGACCATCAATATATTCTTCCCACAAGAGAAGACTTTCAACTTGCATCAAAGCCTCCTTAGAAATTGAATCTGTTGTAGAATTTAGTTCCCTGAAAATATGTTATATCCCCAGCTATGAAACTTGTTCAATAAATCTTTAATTATGTTACACCATTGAAGCAACACAATGGACTGTAAAATAACATAATTTTTTGCCAAATTTACCACATATAAGGAATCCCCAAAATATTGAGAGTGTTTATTCCAAGAATCCTTGCAAACTTGATCAAACACCATAAGGCAAGTAATTCAGCCTTGGTATTGGTACCACATCCACACAGTTTCAATTTGAAATAGTGAGAACAATTGATCACACGAAAGGCACCCGCAGCACAATATCCATCCTCTGTTGCCCCATCAATATGGGATCAAGTGTGATCTCTTGGTTTAGCAGGAAGAAATCATGCGTAGCACTGAGTGTAGCCGAAGTAGAGTATGTCACAGCTTGTTCAGCTAGTTGTGAGGCAATATGGATTAGGAAGCTATTGTCTGCATTATTTGATCTCTCGTTGGATGCTACCTGTATCTATTGTGACAACCAGATTTGTGTGAAGTTGTCAGAGAACCCGGTGTTCCATGACAGGTCAAAGCACATCGAGATCAAATATTACTATATCAGGGATGTGGTGCAGAGAGGAGCAGTGAAGCTCCTGTATGTTGCGATAGATGAGTAGATTGCAGATGTGTTGACTAAACCACTGGCCAAAGTGAAGTTTGAGTACTTCAGAGAGAGGCTTGGTGTTATTCAGATAGAAGATACTTTGAGGAAGAAGTGATGGGAAACATTTGCAGGATCCATTCCAAGCATGGTGATAGGAGGATCCTTCCCATGGCTATGGATGCAAGCGCTGTGTGATGAGCATCAGGACGATGCTCTGGATGATGTTCTGCACGATATTGATCAGGATGATCATATGCATCAGGTGGATGATTTACATGATCAGGTGGATCATGTGTGATGATATGCATCAGGTGGATGCTTTACATGATCAGGTGGATCATGTGTGATGATATGCATCAAGTGGATGCTTTGTATGATCAGGTTGATTATACGATGATGACGAGTATTAGGATGATGCTACAGATGACATGCATCAGGATGATGCTATGATGATGTGCATCATGATGATGTACTATATGATGATGATCGATTTGATCATGAGTATCAGGTTGATACTCCGTAGCCATGGATAGGTTGTGCATGTAGCATAGAAAAGATCCTGGGAGATCCAATAGATTGAGCGGTAAGCTCGTAAATCAGTCCTGGGATGCTCTTTCGAGGTTTTTCTACTAGAGGCATTTAATCAATTCTGGAGATTTGATAGGTTGAGTGGTAAGCTCGTAATTAGTCCTGGGATGCTCTTTAGATTTCTTGCGAGAAGCAAGACACTCTTTAAAGGTTTTTCCTAACCACATGTAATCAGTCCTGGAGATCCGATAGGTTGAGCGGTAAGCTTGTAAATCAGTCCTGGGATGCTCTTTAGAGTTCTTGCGGGAAGCAAGACACTCTTTTAAGTTTTTGTGGTGGGGGGTCACATGTAATCAGTCCAGGAAATCCGATAGGTTGAGCGGTAAGCTCGTAAATTAGTCCTGGGATGCTCTTTAGAGTTCTTGCGAGAAGCAAGACACTCTTTTAAGGTTTTGTGACAGTCAACATGTAAAAGATCCTGGGAGATCCGATAGGTTGAGCGGTAAGCTCGTAAATTAGTCCTGGGATGCTCTTTCGAGGTTTTGTTGACGCACGTAATAAGTCTTTAGGATTCCACAGAATGGCTAGTGATGATGAAGACTTGCAGGAGGATAGGACTACAACCAGCATGAAAAAGGGATGGCTCTGTAGAACTTCCTATGATGAGAAGAATTCGAGATAGCCCAGTGATCGAGATGTCAAGTACAGCAGCAGTGATGATGATGATGCTCCATGATCTAGCTCCAGAATTGAAGACTTGCACCAATATGTATTGATGACGTGTGTCTAGAGAATACCTTCCTAGTTAAGAGGGAGTGTTTATGTATTTGTAACTTCAGAAGATATTCACTTGTATATTACATTTGTACTTTATTGTATATCCAACAGAGATGTATTATTCCTCTGATTGGAAGTGTCATCAGTTGTACTTGCAAGTGTCACAAGTTATATTGTAAATGTCGTAACTTATACCTGATGGGTTATTAGACCACCTTGATGGGGTTAGCACTATATGAGTCATGTGGGTTAAAGGGTTATTAGACCACCCTAGTGGGGGCCGGCCTAGTCAACATTGTGTTAAGTAGTTAACTTGGGGCCAACCTAGTTAAAGTTAAAAGATAAGTGAAGTAATGTATAAATAGAGAGTGTGTCTCTCTCATTACTCACTTCACATTAGTGAGAGAGAGGAGGAGTGCGCACAAGTGGAGGAGGAGTATGTTGCTGAAGATATTTATCTCTTGGGTTTGATCATTGTGATCCTTGTATTGATGCTTATTCTATCTCTGAGGAAGTTGTGGGGTTTTTCACCTTCTTGGTTTTCCTCGGTGAAATGTTTTGTGTCTCTTCTCTCTTGTCTCTTATGCTTGATATGCTGTACATGTTGTTCTTTCAGTTAAGATCCTAGATGTATTGATTTAAATGATGAAAAAATAACAGAAAGTGCCAAAATCAGTTTTCAAAATTGCAAATTTAAGTATTGGAAGTGTCAAAAGTAGCCTTCCAAAAGGGCAAAATTAGGTTCTAAAAGTGCCATTATCATATCGGAAAAGCACAAAAACCAATTTCAAAAGTGGTGATATAAAAAACAATAGTATGCTTTTGGAACCTAGATTTGGCACATTTGGAAACAAAAAGTTTGCACTTTAGAAACCTTGATTTTGGGGTTCATAACGGTTGTTTTTGACCGGTCTTCAAAGTCACTTGGATTATAATATGTCCAAGTTTAATGAAATAGGCGTTTTAACTTCATATAAATGATAAGTCAGAACTTATGTAGATATGAATGTGTAAAAATACAATTTTGAAGTGTAATTTTTTTTATCATTTAAAATGTTTTATATAACTTATAAGTCAAAACTTATGTAAATATGGATGTATAAAAATACAATTTTGAAGTGTAATTTTTTTTATCATTTAAAATAGATTTAGATTGATTATAATCTCACTTAATTTCGTATAACTTATAAAATTTATGTAAATATTTCGTATAACTTATAAAATTTATGTAGATATGAATGTGTAAAAATACTTTTTTAATTATTATTACATATTTATATTTGTATTGTTAAAATATTTATATATAATCAATATCATATTTATAGTATTTTTATTTATATGTAAATCTGATATTTTTCCTTTTATTTATATATATAGCAAATTCAATATTAAGTATATATCTCAAACCTATCACTTTTATTTATTAAGCAAATTAAAGATTCACTGCACTATCTTAAATAATTCTTTGGTCTTCAATACTTTTGGGTTGTTTGTTTTCTTATTATTTATTGTCTTGATACGAATATGCGTATGTGTGGGTGCCACTTTGTTGAGGAGAAGGTGTGCATGTGTGTCCACACAAATGCACATCTTAATTCAAGTGACTCTACTTTGGACCATCTGGATGGTACTTTCATTTAAGTGATTATTTATTTTTAAATTAAATAATATATTTATAAAAATAATCAAGAAGAAAAAAAACATATTTTTCGTATTCTTTCGAATCAAAAAATATATGTATTGTTTAAAACAGTTTATTAGAGTTCCTCAAGAGTTATAATCAAGTTCAAAAATACATAAGGACAAAATCAACTATCATAAAAAAACCAAAAATTCTGAAAGTGTCAAAACCAAAGCATCAAAAAAATGTCCAAACAAGGATAAAAAAAAAGATTAGTCCAAGAAGTATAATTGTCCATCATGTTCCAGATGACCATTAATATATTCTTCCCACAAGAGAAGACCTTCAACCTGCATCAGAGCCTCCTTAGAAAGTGAATATGTTGTAGCATTTAGTTCCTTGAAAATATGTTATAACCCCCAGCTATGGAACTTGTTCAATAAATATTTAATTATGTTACACCACTGAAGCAACACGATGGACTGTAAAGTAACATAATGTTTTGCCAAATTTATCACATATAAGGAATCCCAAGAAATATTGAGAGTGTCTATTCCAAGAATCCTTGCAAACTTGATCAAACACCATAAGGCAAGTAATTCAGCCTTGGTATTGGTACCACATCTACACAGTTTCAATTTGAAATAGTGAGAACAATTGATCACAAGAAACACACCCACAACACAATATCCATCCTCTGCTACCCATCAAAAAATCCATGTGCCTCATCCATAATAGGTAGCTTATCAATGATTCTATTCTTTAAATATTTAGCTTGAAAATGACTTAATTCCTTACATATTTATGACTTTGATCATCCTGCAGTAATAGAAAGAGGTTTATCTTTAAAGACAACACCATCCCTAATGTTCCAAATCACCCAACAGATGATGGCTAGAAGAAATATTCCAAATCATCTTTAAGTGATTATTTATTTATAAATTAAATAATATGGGTGAAAAAATGAAGATGGGTGTCTATTTTGGGGGGTCTCGTGAGAAAATAATTCTGTTTTTTTCATGTCTTCCAACTTCGGGCGAACAAAAGTGATATTTTTATTTAAAATTTCACTTTGCCGTAAAAAGAAAACTTTTGTAGAATTATGTTAGCTTTCTACTCATAATTTTTTCAATTTTTTTTATTAAGATTTGATATGTCGATTTCGCAAATGTTTGACAGTGTGTTCTTATAAAATGAAAAGACTACAAAAGAGTTATGATTTGTTGCACCACTAAAATCGTTGTTAGACTTGTGTTTTGCAAAAACTGAAAATGCTACGACAATCTACACACAATGTACTAACGCGTGACTATAAGTTTGCATCCAATGGACCTCTATACTATTTATTATATTTTTTTAAAGTCGATCCATGGGGAAACTCAGTCGATTTTCAACAACCTTTTTGTTGCACCACTTTTCTCTCAACTCGCTATAAAATCAAAAAATCTACGACCACCCTTTTGAAGTAGACACGTCAATGAATCGACCCACATTTTCTTCGATTTTTTTGGTGTTGTATTTACAAAGTTATGGATTTTTCTTTTCGCTGTTTTTTTAAAGAGCTGAATCATAACTCGACACATGTTACAAATATAAAACTTAAAAAATATCAGTTCTTATCTATATACAACAAAATTTATACCCTCGTAAAGTAGATTCAATAATGAATCTACTGGTATGAAGTCCGACATTCGTTTTGTTGTGTAAGAGGTGGTTTTCTCCTTCCGAAAATGGAGAAACCTGAAAATTTTGCAGAGATCTGAATCGGTCATGTTTCAGAGATTATTCGGCCGAATAATTATTCGGCCGAATAATTACTCGGCCGAATAACTTTTTTCCGTAACGGCGCCGTAACTTATAGCGAAGGTTATTCGGCCGAATAACTAAACGGAAAAAAATTTCGTCGGCCGGAAAAAAAATAAAAATAAAAATTTATACTCATATAAATAAACATAAAGTTAATTCATTATTTTCGCATGTTTGAACTTCGCATTTTTTTGTCAAACTAATTTCGGAAGGAGGATATAATTTTTGCAAAAGGAGGTTTTTACAAGGTATGTTTCTTCTTCTTCTCTACAAAAGGCACATTGAAGGAGTTTTTTTTTTCTAAGGCATATTTACAAGGAGTTTTTCCAAACTATCTCTTTTCTTGTTGCATTTTTACAAAGAAGACATTTTTTGCAAAATGAGGTTTTTACAAGCTATGTTTCTTCTTCTTCTTTACAAAAGGCACATTGAAGGAGTTTTTTTTTCCAAGGCATATTTGCAAGGAGTTTTTCCAAACTATCTCTTTTCTTATTGCATTTTTACAAAGAAGACATTTTTTGCAAAAGGAGGTTTTTACAAACTATGTCTTCTTCTTTTTTACAAAAGGCACATTGAAGGAGTTTTTCCAACATATCTCTTTTTTATTGCATTTTTACAAAGAAGACATTTTTTGCAAAAGGAGGTTTTTACAAGGTATGTTTCTTCTTTTTTCCAAAGGCACATTGAAGAAATTTTTTTTCTAAGGCATATTTGCAAGAAGTTTTTTCCAAATATTTATTTTCTTGTTGTATATTTGCAAAGAAAACATTTTTTTGAAAAAGAGATTTTTACAAAGTATGTTTCTTCTTCTTTTTTCCAAAACACATTGAAAGTGTTTTTTTTAAGGGATATTTGCAAGGAGTTTTTTCAAAATATTTCTTTTCTTAGACATGTTTGCAATGAGGTTCTTTGCAAGGATGTTTTTTTTTCAAAGTAGCTTTGCACTTTTTATTTAATTGAAAGAGGTTTTTTCAAATAGTTGTTTTGCTAAGGTATTTTGCAAATGATTTTTTTCCAAAGTAGTTTTGCACTTCTTATTTATTTGAAAGGAGTTTTTTCAAATAGTTATCTTATTTTGCAAAGGATTTTTTACAAGGTAATTTTGTACTTCTTATTTCTTTGAAATTGGGTTTTTTTCAAAGAGTTGTTTTTTTACAATGATTTTTTCCCAGATATATTTATAAATAAGTTTTTATTGAAAGTATTTTTTTCTAGTGGTTTTTTTCGTAGATATTTTTTCAAAAAAGTATTCTTGGAATAAATTTTACAACAAAGATTTATTTATAAGGTGTTTTATTTTCTTCCTTGGCACAAGGTGTGTTTATTATTTTCCAAAGAAGATTTTTGTTCAGAGAATTTTTTCAAAGGAAAGTTAATTCCAAAGAAATCTTCTTCAAAAGACTCTTACAAAATTTTTAAAAGGTAAAGTAAATTTCAGTTCATGTTTTTATAAATTCCGTAAATGTTTTTAAATCTTAATTTATTTGTTTTTACTATAAAGTAACATGATTCTTTAATTTATCGTCTATAGATTAAACAACCATGGGCAATAAGAGAAATCGTAAAAGAAAAGCTGATCGTAAACGTGATGATGATGATAATAGAGAGAAACAAAAACTCAGATATATTGCCAAAAAACAAAGGGTTGCTGAAACGGAAGAGAGAACTATTGAAGATATAAATACAGATTTACATGACAATGTTGAAGAAATGGAAATTGAAAATAGAGTACAAGAAGAACAAATTGAAGTTGAAAAGAACATTGTAGAAGATGTAAATAGTGATTTACGTGCTAATGTCGATGAAATCAATATTGAAGATCAAGTTCAAAATCCAGAAATTAAACCTGGTATGTATATATCATATATTTTCCAAATTCATTTTTTTATAATGAATTTTATTTTTTGATATATGTTAAATTAAATTTAATTTGATGTATAGGTACTTTTACTATTGATGATGAAATGTTAGAAGACATTGATTGCGACAAATATGGAGAAAAACTACCAATACATGTTGCACGATATCGTGCTACAAAATTTTATGATGAAGTTCTCAAAGATTACTCAATAGCAGGACAAGCACAAATTTTGAGATGTTTATTAGTGTCCAAGAAATTAGAAGGTGCTACATCGTTATTGGGTATTCACAAAGTAACAAAAGAGTCGAAATTGAAACAAAATGTGATGGAAAATATAGGCGATGCAATAAAAAAATTTGGAAAATCCAGGAAGAAAGATATCAGTGCTGCACGTAAAGCAATTCATACAGCAATTCTTTCAGCTAGTACTAAACAAAAGCGTTTGACAACAGAACTAGCAAAAGCAGTTGGAACATCAAGAAAAACATTATACAAACATAGCAAATTCAGAATGCAAATAGATGAAAATAATGAACTTGCTTGTTGGGCAATTATTTGTAGACAACCTTACAAAGATAGATTAGGAGCAGGGGTTAAAGATATTGTACGAGAATATTGGTTGGAACATGCTCGAGTTTCACCAAATGCAAGAGATGTGATACGCAAAAGAATATCACGAAATGTATATGAAAGCCAACCAAAACATATAATGGACATGACACAAGTACAATTGTTCAATAAATTCAAGGAAGATCATCGTGGAATTAATATATCAATCACTACATTTGTGCAACAAAAACCATGGTATGTTCGACCTATAACTATACGTGATACATGTTGTTGCCGTTATCATGTGCAATTTCAGTTATATTATGATACGTTTCTTGAATTTGGTAAAATGTTTTGGACAAATTCACCACCTCCACCAACGATACGTGAATTCATATCTCAAATTTTATGTGAGAGAAATCACGATGAAGTATTTTATTCAAAGAAATGTGTCAATGGAAAACATTGTCATCATTGTGGAAATTTGGTGTTATTCCACAATAAATACCCTATCGACAATGATCAATCGTTGTCAAATGTAAATGTTGATTGGAAGAGATACGAATACATCAACTATAGTACAAGTTCTAGTGATTCACATTCCAAAAGAATTGATTTGCTAGAAGACAAGATATGCGTCACAGATTTTCTCAAAAAATTTGAAAGCGAAATTTATAAATACACCCAGCATTCACATAGAGCACGATGGCAAGATCTTCAATTCAAACAGTCTCGTGAAATTTTTCCACCCGGAACAATTTTGTCGGTGGTTGATTTTGCTGAAAACTATACATTTGCTGCACAAAAAGAAATACAGAGTGAATACTATCACTCTGACCAAGTTTCGATATTTGTCCATGTCGTATATAGACATTCTCAACAGGATGTCGATGGCATTGAAAGCACATGTGACAATCGAGATGTGATTAAAGAATATCACTTCTATATCAGCGATGATCGTACACACGACACACATTTTGTCCAACATTGTATAGAAAATATTTTCTATGAATCACTGAAAAAACGCGAAGTCAAATTCAAAGAGCATTGGATATGGTCTGATGGATGTGCGGGTCAATTTAAATCTTCCCGATCATTTTTTTGGTTATGTCGACTTCATAAAGCGCTGAACATTAAACATCGCTGGAATTTCTTTGAAACTGGGCATGGAAAAGGTGAGCATGATGGTGCAGGAGCATGCGTGAAAAGAGCACTTCGAAGATGGCAAATGAACTATTCTTCAGCACGATTTCATTCAGCTGCAGAGGTTGTCCAATGGTGTCAATTAAATCTAAGCCATGATTATAATCAACAATCAAAAGACGTGCGCAGGTATGTCCACTATTTTTTTAATTTATATTATTTCTTAAAATTTAAAAAAATGTATATACTAACATTTAAGTACACATGTACACTATTTATTGTGTAGGTTTTTTTGGCTTGTTGGGATCCAAGATATAAATAGATCAATACCATATGACGCTAGCACCATACATGGAACTAGAGATCTTCACTCTATTCAAACAAAATCATTTCACAACGTGTTTGCATTTGACAGTAGAAAGCAATCATGCTTTTGTCATATTTGCATTGAAAATGTCGAGTCTACAGAAGTTTGTGAAAACATAACAAACAACTACGTAAAAGCTTGGAGACACACAGAGATTAATCCAAAAGGAAAAATGCCTCTAGCAAGTGTTGAAGAATTAGAATCAGAAGAAATAGCAATATCGTCTGATGGCGATAGAATTTCAGATCTCGTAAGAGAAGGTAATAAACTTGTTTTTGACTTTTTAATCAATTGTTCATTCTAATCCATCGCCATAAGTAGTCAATTTAATTCATTTAAATACACTAACACCAATCATAAATTGCACAGGAGATGTTTTCGCTGTGATTGCACCTGTAGACAACGACGAAAATGTCAAATATTATTTGATGTGATGCACTGAAGGAAAAATGAAGTTATTGGAGGACTACAACGACAACGGATTTACATACGAAAGAGGATCCATCATTTTAAAAGGCTACTTTTTTCAACAGACACACATGACTAAAAATTATGTCTACTTTCAAGATTATGAGCCCGATGTTATATGTTGTCAATATAGTCATTTAGTATGTGCATCTCGAATAAAATTGATACAAGTTCCATCAAAAAAACAATTAAAAACCAAAAAATGGAAACTATCCATATGTGACCATGAACGGATAGTTGAAGATGGTATTCCATTGCGATGTTTTTAACTACATATCAAAAATAAATTGATCTATATTTTTGTCCATGTCAATTGTTGTGTGCAATATATTTTTTGTCCAATTATCAAAATTGTTGTGCATAGTATATTTTTTCATTGAGATTTTATTTTTTCATTGAGATTTTATGAATATTTTCTTGAATGACAACTAACATAAAAGCTTAAATGGTTGTACTTTCACATGCTTAAAAATGAATTCAAATATAATTTGAAAATTCAAAAGTACTTTATTCGGGTCCCCATATGTCTATTAGACCACTAAGGGATGAGATAACGGATGTGGCTATCCCCACTCCGCCCCGAATTTTTACTTTTAGTTGATTGATACTAACGAAAAATCACAAAAAGACATATTAAATTTTGTATTATTTTAATTCCATCGAACATGTTTTTTTAATACATACTTCACCATAAATATGATCTTAAATAGATGTCTTAAAATTGTCACCAAGTTCTCCGTCCCATATCTTTAATTTAAAATATCGCTTGTGCAAATTCACATAACTGAAATCATGGCAAATGGAGATAACGATCATTTGATTTTTAATCACAAGCAAGGATTCCAGGATTGTGAAGCTTATGCTAAATTAGAGAAATGATTATTTACAACAAATGAACGAAAATCCGTCAAATTGTTGTTTAAAATCATTGCTCTAATCTAGCACAAACTTCACAATCCTGGAACCTTCGCTTATGATTAAAAAACAAAAAACCGTTACCCCCATTTGCCATGATTTCAGCCGCATCAAATATACCTGAAAATTGAAAATAAAAATTATATTAATTAAAAATCCATTATATCAAAATTTGATCTTAACATATATTTTCTTTTAAACTTCCTAATTCATCCATGTTTCTATCAAAAATTTTAACATATATTATCAACATTGATTCTTACCATAACATTCATTCTCAACATTGAACATTTCCCAACTTAGAATAACATTTTAGACATTCCTAACATTCAACATTCATTCTCATCATTCAACATTTTCTAACAAGTCATAACACTCATTCTCATCATTCAACATTTTCTAACAAGTCATAACATTCCTAACATTCAACATTCATTCTCATCATTCAACATTTTTTAGCAAGTCATAACATTCATTCTCATCATTCAACATTTCCTAACCTTGGATTACACCTATAAAAACATTCCTTCTTCCATAACACCTCCCATTCATTCTTTCCCTACATTCTTTTTTCTCTAACACCTCCCATTCATTTTTTCTCAACATTGATTCTTAACATAACATTCATTCTCAACATTGAACATTTCCCAACTTGGAATAACATAACATTTTAGACATTCCTAACATTCAACATTCATTCTCATCATTCAACATTTTCTAACAAGTCATAACACTCATTCTCATCATTCAACATTTTCTAACTTCATAACATTCATTCTCATCATTCAACATTTCCTAACCTTGGATTACACCTATAAAAACATTTTAAACATTCATGCGAAACATATTATAAATATTATCAAAACACTTTAAACATTCATGCAAAACATATTCTAAACATTTACCAAATGAGAAATAATAGACATGTACTCATGTATATAATCCAAAAAAAAGTTGATGAACATGTGAATTCAATGTACATGTATATATAATCAAAAAATAAATACCCTCCATGTTCAAAACAACTACAAAATATATATATCAACAAAAACAATAAAGTCTGAACCACTATCCATCTAGACCAATATCTTTCCACTATTTTCCACTAGGACCTTCCCTGGGACTCAACTCCACCTACAATACACAAAAAAACAAATTATAAATTTAGATCATAAATTATTTAAACAATTTTAAACTAAATTCAAAATATTAAGATATTAAACTCATCTACAAAACAATTCAATTATTAAAAAAATCATACATCAAATTCTTTGGATGCATGTCCACCACTTTTTTCCCCTAGAGACTTTCCTTTAGCTCCAAAGGACCTCAAAGAGCCAAGCTGCAACATGTACAAAAACAATTTTCAAATAAATCAAAAAAATATAAAACATTAAACTTATATATCAAAGATCATTTCTAATTCAACAAAATTACCTCAGTGGCAATATCTGCATTCATTAGAGACCCCACATCTTCGCCCCCAATTTCTAAATGGTCTCTTCCCTAAAATTTAAATTTTGTTAATAAATAAAACATAGTAGATACAAATAATAAATTAAGCAATTAACTTAAAACCAAAACAAAAAAATTAAAATCATTAGCTCACAAGAGATGGTAAATCATCTAAAAAGTTGGAATCTAATGAAACCTGCATAAATAAGTCAAATTAACAATAAGATACATTGATATTTATTAAAATTCAAGCAAACATAAAAAATATCATGTTCAATCATAAATATTATAATTAAAATACCTCTCCTAAGCGCTCTTCATTTTGACTAGGATGCTCTCGATTTTGACTACTGGAGACTTGAAAATTATTTGCATTTAACATTGACGTAAACTGCAGACAAAATACATTTGCTTAATATATTTATTCCCATGTAGCAAAAAATTCAATTCAAAATGATTAAAAAAAATCAAAGAGATTGTCATAGCATAATCAACAAACCTCTCCCATGCTCGATGTGTCATTGGATAACACATCTGAAGCTATATCTCGACAAGACTTAGCATAAGCCCTGAGATCATCAATGCTCAATGCATCTACCTCGTCATTCGTCTTGTAGACAAAACTCTGACGAAGAATAACACGAGCCCTCTCTCGCACCAAACTGACTTCTACTCCAGCAAGAGCTGAAGCTAAACCATCACCTACCGATTCCCTTCCAACTGTCCCTAGTTGAGATGTTGTCTCCATCTCTGATCTTAAAGCCACAACCCTTGGTGGACGAGGTATCTCAGGTGGAGGTTGTATAGTGGTAGGGTCTCTGAGAGCACCTTTTCGATTATATATTCTACCCTTTCCAGCTCCATAAAAGTCAGAGGGAACATCAGTATAGTTAGGCTTCATACCTAAAAAAAACTCTGCATAAAAAAATCTAGCAAAATAATTAGGAACCTCATCGTTCCAAGGCAATCGACCATAAGCTGCAAGAAATCGATCATATATTAAATGTGCAATTTGAGGATGCTTGAAATATTGCACTTTCAACATTTTTCGCTCAAGGCCTTCTTTGAAATTGAACATTGAATTGGCTTGTTCTCTAGTGACTCTCTCCTTCACAACCTCCCACTTATCTGGACCCATAACTTGGTCCCTTCGCATCCGCATCAAATGAACAAAACTATTTGTAGTTGGTCCAAGTTCCTCATATGCATCAATGAATTTCTGCAAAGACGCCAAAACAATCTCTAGACTTTGTCGGCTCTCTAGAGGGAGATCCAAAGAACAAAAATCATTGTTCAACCTATCATAATGGGATCTACAACTTTCAAGAATAGTTTGTTGCACAACACCTTGCCATGGAAGCTCATCAGGTAAATCAGATGGATAAGTTGATATGGGTGTACACCCCTCATCTAGTGGAACATATGTTGTCCTAGCTCTAGGACGATCTTCAGGACCTTGCTCTCCACCCACACCTATTTCATCATCTACAATCCTATCTTGATCTCCCCCTCGCTCCATCGAATTACGCACATCTTCTGAATGTCGCTCTGCTTCAAATATAGCCATAGTCAAGAATTAACCTTGTCCATAACTTCAAAACACAAAAAAATACAATTTATACTTTATTAAACATTAATGTTCATACCAACAGAAGGTTGAGATCGACGCTCTCCCACAGAAGATGAAGGAGAATCATGTGTACCCCTTCGAACTTGTTGATGATCAAATGACTGGGACCCATGCAATAAACTCGAACCTCTCGGTGAATTCGACAACCTTCGACTACCAAATGGAACACCGATTCCTGAGGATTGTGATGACCTCCTACGCTTTCCCCTCGAAGACTCTCTTTCCATTTGATATAACTTCTAAATTTACGCAAACATTAACATATTGAAATTGTACATTACTATTCTACAAACATCAAGCCAATATTTGATAAAAAAATACAAAATGTGAGTCCCCCTCCTAACTCTAATTAATTACCTAAAATTCCTTACCATCACTAAAATTGCAACATAAAGATATATCTAATAATCATTTCATTATCAAATATAAGTCATAACATGATTAATTGAAGTAGTATAATAACCTTAATAACTTTTAATCCAACAAATATGGTTGAAATATATATGTCAATGAACAAACATCTCACTAAACATATATATATATTCTTATTAAGAGAATTCTAGCTCATATTTATAATAATACAATTTACACACACTAAAGTTGTACATGTTAACTCTACAAACTTAAAAACATATCTATTAAGGACCTGCATACAAAATGTAGAGCTGGCTAAAATAGTATAACATATATATCCACTTATTAAGAGATTTTTAATTTATATTTATGATAAAACAACTTCCACACATTGAAATTGTACATGTTCATTCTACAAACTTAAAAGCATCTCTTAAAAATCTGCATACAAAATGTAGAGCCACCTAAAATATTATAATTATTTTCTTTCGTAAGTTCCTCTTCTAGCTCTAAGAACACTATTGCACCATAAACATAACATCAATAATCATCTTATAATCATTTAATTGTAATAGTACACAATAATCTTCCAAATTTTTCACTGATCACTTATGTTTTTGTTCTATATCTCAATAAACAAACATTCTTTCATTTTTATAAAATAAATACCTAAGAACATAGAACTTTTAAGGGAAACTTAATATGATACTCATTCAAGTTTAGGGTTTAAATATCCATTTATATAAAGAAGCCATGGCGTTGCATTCCATAAGAATAAGACAAATACACGTTATGTTGTTTGATATAAAAAATATCTTACCATTTTTATATATAAAAAAGATCATAACATGAGCAGAGTTCTGTTCATGAGCAAAGTTCTATTCATGAGCAGAATTCTGTTCATGAGCAGAATTCATGAACTCTGCTCATGAACAGAGTTCATGAGCAGAGTTCATGAACTCTGCTCTACCCCATTATATTATCTCTCGGCAAATAAAACATGTTTCTATTTGTACACCAAATTGAACGTTAAATACATAAAACATTTAAGCAAAACAACTCTATTAATTTGTAAAATAGTGGACCTAGCTATGCTTATGGTAAATATATCTATTATAGAGTCCATGGACTATGCTCATGAACGGAGTTCATGAGCAGAGTCCATGGACTGTGTTCATTATACAGTGTTAATGGTGAAGTGATTAGTCAATTACAATATCCTGCCACATTAATTAAAATATTATAGGCTCTTATTAACCAGAAATAAGCTTACTCGGATTAAACCAGGCACAGTAAAGAGCATTACTTTTAACCAGATTAGCTTTCCAGGTAATATAGACGTGCTTCGGTATTAATAATTAAATTACAAGCATAATAACGAGGCATAATAACGAGGATTAGAATCAGGCTAATTAAATATAACATGGTCGTAATACAGCTTATCCTGTAATAAACCATTAAAACTACGTCTAATACTCTTGTGGTACACTTCATGAACAGTTTATTAACCTCTTAGAGTCCATAAACTCTGCTCATGAACAGAGTCATGAGCAGAGTCCATGGACTCTGCTCATGAACAGAGTTCATGTGCAGAGTCCATGGACTCTGCTCATGACCAGAGTTCATGTGCAGAGTCCATGGACTCTGCTCATGACCAGAGTTCATGTGCAGAGTCCATGGACTCTGCTCATGAACAGAGTTCATGTGCAGACTACATGGACTCTGCTCATGAACAGAGTTCATGTGCAGAGTAGATGGACCCTGTTCATGCACATAAAATCATCTCTAAAATCAACATTCATTATAAAAAAGTTAAAACTTCAAATTTTAACAGCCATAACAGATTTTTTTTAATTTTTTTCTAATGCCACAAACTAATGGGCAGAATATGCGACATACCTGTATCCAAACGACACCGCTATTATTCGTTCCACCAACGCTCCACGAAACGTATTCCTTCACCAAGCAGAAAAAAATGTCATCAACTTAACATATCACATACACAGCCAGAATCAAAACAACACAACTATGAAAAAAACGCACCTATATGACAAATTTGAAGCCTGCAAACAAAACCGCAACCACCTCCACGCAGCAAAACAAACGGGCAACCTGCCACCCAAAGCGTAACTGACGACGAGCTACACCCAACAAGAAAGAGCATGAACCAGCCAACAAACCGAAAAACTATCTACCGTAAAGACGACGAGCTGCAAAAGATCGCAGGGCATCAGCGAGTCGTCGGCACACAGCAGGGTGGCGAACGTAGGCGACGAGCTATCAACCGTATAGCCGACGGGCATCAACAAGACAGGCAGCAACAGCTAGTCGTGGGGAAACAGGATGGTGGCGAACTGTAGCAGCAGTTCGCGGAGCGTCAGCAGGCGGGTCGTCGGATAGCGGAAAGGTGGCGACAGAGGCGATGCGGGCCCGCTGCGGGGTCCAGCAAAATTACAGCAAAGAATTCCAAATGGCAGCCGATGCTGTGCTTTTATGCAGAAAAATAGTTCGGCCGAACAATTATTCGGCCGATTAATTGTTCGGCCGAGTAATTGTTCGGCCGAATAATTAATCGGCCGAATAATTGTTTGGCCGAGTAATTGTTCGGCCGATTAATTGTTTGGCCGAATAATTATTCGGCCGAATAAACTATTGCCAAATTTTTTTTTCCGTCCGGCAACTGTTTGCACACATTTCAAGGATCTCCGTTAGGCTGGACGGAGAACTGTTCATGGTTATTCGGCCGAATAACCTTTGCATTATTCGGCCGAATAATGTAGATTATTCGGCCGAATAATTTCAATATTTGGCCGAATAATGTAAATTATTCGGCCGAATAACTTCCGCTAAGACGATTTCCCACTCGTTTCTCACGAAAGTGTTACCCACCTTCACGTTTTCACCCTCTTTAAAAAAAAATCAAGAAGAAAAAAACATATTTTTGCTATTCTTTCAAATCAAAAAGTATATGCATTGTTCAAAACTGTCCATTAGAGCTCCTCAAGAGTTATAATCAAGTCCAAAAATACATAAGGACAAAATCAACTATCATCAAGAAACCAAAAATTTTGAAAGTGCCAAAGCCAAAGCATCAAAAAGATGTGCAAACAAGGATAAAAAAAAAAGATTATTCCAAGAAGTATAATTGTCCATCATGTTCCAGATGACCATCAATATATACTTCCCACAAGAGAAGACCTTCAACCTGCATCAGAGCCTCCTTAGAAAGTGAATATGTTGTAGCATTTAGTTCCCTAAAAATATGTTATATCCCCAACTATGAAACTTGTTCAATAAATCTTTAATTATGTTACATCACTGAAGTAGCACAATGGACTGTAAAGTAGTAGAATTTTTTGCCAAAATTACCATAGATAAGGAATCCCCAAAAATATTGAAAGTGTCTATTCCAAGAATCCTTGCAAAATTGATCAAACACCATAAGGCAAGTAATTCGCCATTGGTATTGGTACCACATCCACACAGTTTCAATTTGAAATAGTGAGAACAATTGATCACAAGAAAGGCACCCGCAACACAATATCCATCCTCTGTCGCCCCATCAAAAAAATCCATGTGCCTCATCCATAACAGGTAGCTTATCAATGATTCTATTATTTAAAGATTTAGCTTGAAAATGACTTAATTCCTTATACATATTTATGACTTTGATCATCCTGCAGTAATAGAAAGAGTTTTCTCTTTAAAGACAACACCATTCCTAATGTTCCAAATCACCCAACAGATGATGGTTGGAAGTATACGATAATCCTTCCTAGAAATATATTGTCTAAACAGTATGATATAATTTTTAAAAATATATTTTAAACATTAAATTTAATATTAATATTATATAAAAAACTATTTAAAATTATTTAAAACTATTATAACTACTCGCTTACTAAAATAAATAAGTATATTAATTAAGATATTTGCTTATCACTTTACCTTTCTTTTTATATATATTTATATAACATAAGATCTCATACAAAAAAATAATAAAGATCACTACTCTTTTTAACTACCAAGCTTGAAAACTAAAATGACCAACTTTAATATTAAGTATACAACTTGAAAACGATTTTGATGTCATCTATTTTTTTTAAAGATAAAGATAAAACGGATGTTGTATTCGTCAATTAGGACACAAGGGAATCATTTTGGTTCAAGGTATTTCGAAGATTCCCTACGTAGTCCATTTGAATAGAATTCTCAAAACTTTGTTCGTGTAGAAAATGATGTATGAGACCCATTGTCTTATTTGAATAGAATTCTCAAAACTTTGTTCGTGTAGAAAATGATGTATGAGACCCATTGTCTTATTTGAATAGAATTCTCAAAACTTTGTTCGTGTAGAAAATGATGTATGAGACCCATTGTCTTATTGTTTGGCTAATATATATCTAGAGCCTCTGACGGTGGGATATATAGAGCCTGTGATGGTGTCCCACCATCATTGTTGATAGTCAATGGTAGGGGATAATGTTTTTGTTAGGCTTTGTTTGGTTGGTTTCAAGGTATCTTGGTAAAAGGTAGGAATATTGTTTTTATTGTTTTTTGGGTTGATTTTAAGGTATCTTCAACTCTCAATAATAGTTGGTGGAGATAACACGATGCACATCAAGTTCTAGCTTGTGCACACCCACCACGTTAGCATGCATGTGCATGCCTCAACATCCTATATGTACAAGTTTCAACATTCCCCTCACATGCCTACAACTAGAAATGCTAACTATCACCAGGACCATTATGTAAGCCAACATTTGAATGAAAATAATAACTTGTTCTATACTAGAAATGCTAATTATCACCAGGACCATTATGTAAGCCAACATTTGACTGAAAATAATAATTTGTTCTATACGTCTCAATAATAGTTGGTGGAGATAACACGATGCACATCAAGTTCTAGCTTGTGCACACCCACCACGTTAGCATGCATGTGCATGCCTCAACATCCTATATGTACAAGTTTCAACATTCCCCTCACATGCCTACAACTAGAAATGCTAACTATCACCAGGACCATTATGTAAGCCAACATTTGAATGAAAATAATAACTTGTTCTATACTAGAAATGCTAATTATCACCAGGACCATTATGTAAGCCAACATTTGAATGAAAATAATAATTTGTTCTATACGAAGAAGATGACCAATGATGCAAACTTATAATTGGAAATTGGATGTAAACTTATAGTTTTTTGTTAAATAGTTTTGAAAATATTAACATTTCAACAGAAAACATATGATACATTTTGTTTTTTAATAAAGAGAAATATCAAAATTATATTACTTAAATTGGAAAATGAATAATAATGACCAACTTACAAACACTAAGTTTAACCATGTGTTGGGGTCATACACAACCATAAGGTTAGGAGATACAACACAAAAACTAAAGAAAGAGATTTGAACCAAACAACAATATGTATCATCCCATAAAATAAAAGGGGTTGACAACCTCAAATGAAAATTGCAAACACCAAAGGTTATCCAATACTCACAACAATAGTAAAATGTTTCATGAACTCTTGAAATGAACACAATTAGAGAGATGTATGTTGCTTATATTGGAGCTTGCTTGCAAAAGGGATAACTAACAAATAAACTATGTGTGGTATATAAGTACTATAAAGTACCATTCATTGCAACATGGATGGGCATGCCTTTGTTGTAGATGTATGCAATTATTTTTCCTCCAATTGTGTGGCATTCATAGTCCTAGTTGCCTTTAAATCAACAATGAAAGTAAGATGGCCATATACTAAGATTAGTGGCATAAGTCAATGTTTTCACCTCATCCACAATTTGAAACAAATAAAGTTGTGATTTCAAAAAAATGGGAATGGTACTGCATTCATGAGGTTGTTGTACATCTAAAGAAGTCTAACCATTAGTTTTCAACCCAATCAACAAAGGGCACAACCAATTTTTCATAACTATATATTGTTTAGGATTAGCTAATGATATGAGAAAACCATACGTATTTGCTAAAAATATTCATGCATGTTATAAAGTACCCATCCTATTTCTTTTTCATTCTAGTGACCCTCCCTTAGTCTTAGTGCCAAACCCCTCCTCAAATATTAGTGTTGGTGTTGAGAGTTAGATTATCATCAAATTTTAAAGGATTCCCTATCACAAAAATGATAGAGAAGTTGCTTGAAAAAAACAATGATTCACTTGATTTGTGAATGTGTGCCATCATAGTATTGTTTTAGAATCGACAATGGAGATGGTGATAGAGAGGAGGAGTGTTTGGATACTATCAAAATTTAGCTACTTGCAAATACATAAATTCAAAGCTGATTTATTTAGAATGAAGATAAACCCTCACCTTAAGAATAAAAGAGAAAGGTGAATGAAAGAAATAAGTATTCAATAGAGACCAATCAACCAACCCTTCCTTCTTAATGAATTTGACATAGACCATCCTGAACTTCAAAAGCTACCAAGGTGAAGGAAATAAGTGAGTGAGTGAACATGCCCATCCCTTATGGCTATTTTTAGCCTCACAATCCTTTCTTTCCACTTCTTTCCTTCCTCTATTTTTAGCCTCACAATCCTTTCTTTCCACTTCTTTCCTTCCTCATCCTTCGAGTGAGAGGCCTTCAAAAAATGAGCCCTCTTTTGATTAGGGTCTTGCTTTGGCTAGCCTTACCTACCACCCAAAAGGGCACAATGTCACTATTGTGTTTGGAAACGATATTATCCTTATCCAACTTCAAGGAAGACTTGTAATATCCACATCATCTTTCTCCAACTCTTTTCTACAATTGAAAATGTTGTACAAACCTCATATAGACATAGAAACCCTTAAACCCGAACACTAAGGCATGTAATGGCCATCATGAGTTCTAAGGGATAATTCCCTTAATGGTATCCTATTGATTTTTGGGGGGGTACAATGTGTACTACTCTATGCCCACTAGCATAGTGACATACGACAAAAAATGGGCTTATACTATCATATTCAAGAAAAAACTCAGTTTGAAGAGAAAACCTAGGGTTTATAGGAAAGAGGTAGAGTCTCTCTTACTGTGATTGAGTTGGAGGAGCAGTAGGAGGTGACTAAATTCTAAGTAAACCTACACACAATCAACCAAGAAAACATTATCTCTCTTTGCATGGTAAATCCTTGATATAATTAAACAAGAAATAAAGTCAAATCATCAATGAAGTAAAATCATGAACAACACATGAATTAGCAAAGTAATTTTTTTTGTTTTTTGTTTTTTGGGGAGAATGGAGACTCTATTGCAAGAAGTAAATATTACATTAGTAGATCCATACATTTCATGATAAGATAGTTCCAAATTCCTTCTACTTTGGTTTTGTTGCTCTTAAGTTTTTCTTTAACTTAATGCCTTCCCACAAGTTTTCAATATCTTCCTTCTCTTTGTCTTTCACAATTAAGGAAAGCAAGTAGAATCAAATGTACAAATTGGTCAACCCTTTGAATGATAAGAAAGAATCACAAGTTTTCAATATCTTCCTTCTCTTTGTCTTCCACAATTAAGGAAAGCAAGTAGAATCAAATGTACAAATTGGTCAACCCTTTGAATGATAAGAAAGAATCATAGTAGAATAAACTTATCATACTTTAAATCTAAGATCCATAACAATATGAAAATGGGGCCCTTATATAGGATTAGTGTTCCTCGTAGTGTTTTTCCATGAAGAATAGGTGCACATTATAGAACCATCTAGGAATATTTATGCTTTAGGCATGGCATCTTTGATCACAGTGGAATACTAGTGAAGTTAATAAAATACTTCCTATTGCATATCCATGTTAGAAGAAGGTAGTATTTCTTGTACCAATGCATAGAGAACCATTGAAATAAACAAATTTTATTTTTAGATTAATTGCATGGAGTATTCGATGATTTAATATGATCTATATTTAATGTTGGATTGGTTATCAAAAAATGGTACTTATAGAAGATGAGTCACAATAAATGATTGCTTAAATAAAGGGAAGGAAGCTTTGAATGAGTAATTCGTAAAATATGCTAATGGCAAAGATTTTGTATGAGAGATTCATGGAAAAGCTTTATTATTAGTCATACTTTAGCCATAGTCATACTAGGATGGGCATCCTTTTTAAATAGTCTTAGTCATGGTGGTGAAACTTGTGGACATTATGGTTGAATCTATGAAATTCATTTTGTTGTTTCAACTTCACTTCTTTACAGCTTGGATTAGTTTCATTCTTGGGAATTCTTAGGTGCTTGGTTCAATTACTAAGTGTGTTGATTGAATCAATAAAATTCATCTTGTTAGTTTGAACATTACAAGAAAAAACCTTTTTAATGAATGTTTTCAATTTTACAAGATTGGGAAAAATGATAAAAAAACAAATTCTATTGACAACATAGGTTTTCATAGATGTTCACCATAAATTAAAATTCTCAGTGGCCAAAGGTCCTAACAAAGGTTTTTTATTCATTGCGCTTTAAACAATAAGGCACCTTGGTGGTCCCCTATTTCATGCGCACCAATGTGTATTGTATATTTTAAAGCACCAATTATTATTATATATTTTGAATACATTGATGCATGCTATCTTTTTTGAGCACCGATACACATATATGATTGTGTACTAGTGCACATTCTATATGATTTATCGCAAATGCTTATATATCGCAAATGCTTATATATTGTTGCACATTGTGAAGTCTTGGTAATAGTAATTGAGTGGTAGTAATGATATCCTAGAAGGGAACATTGTTGTTATTTAGTTAAGAGAATTGATTATATTATTATAGTTATAAGCATTGATGTGTTTGTACATGTACATCACATCAATGCATAACAATCATTTAAATGCACCAATACATAAATAGGTATTAAACACACCGTTGAATTGAAATGAATACAATGCATTGATATGTTTAAGTGTCGACTTTCTCATGTTGTGGGTATATAAATGCAACATTTTGTTTTTTCATAAAATTTCAACTAATCATCAGTTTTTTTTAATAATAATATTTAATGCATTTGGATATAATCATTGCATTAATATATTATATTAGTTCAACAAATATACTGGCTGATTACAACTTCATTTGTTTTTAATCAATAAGAAGTATTTGAAAACATTTTTCAAGGTGGTAAAATACAAAAGTTTGCAAAATGCCTAATCATACAAGGCATGCATATGATTTCAAAAAAATCCACTATATGAAATAAGGGTATAAATCCTATAAAGAGGGTTCTAAATACAACCATGAGGGAGTAAAATAATAACTTAAGGGAGTAAAATAATAACTAGAGTAACATCATAGAAGTGATACAAGTCATCACAATAAACTCAATAATAGGGCTAGGGCATCTTCAAAACTAATTTAAAACAAGAAAAAATTTAGCTATTCATAAGTTTTTGTCTTTGGTAGTAGGGATAGGGCCATCCTTCTTTTGTAGCATCTTGAATACTAGCCCCTTCATTTGAATTAGCTCTTGGATTTTCTTGATAAGTTCTTTGGAGACTAGAGTGAGGGTTCTCTCTATATAGGGCAAGAGATTTATGATTAGTTTTTAGAAATTATTTTGAGTATAAAGGCTTGAGGGAATAAAGGAACAAATGTACCACACCATGTCCAAGGTGTGCAAGTAAAGAGTGTACTTGTCTCTTGTGTTCATGGGGTCTTCATGGGAGAGTTAGATATGGCGGGATGTTCATCTTTCTTACCTTTAACAATAAGACATGCCTTCTCATCCAACCTAAAAAACTTATAGAAGGAAAATTAAAGTGAGAGTGGGTAAGGGTTGAGAAATTATACTTGTTGTAGTCCTTAAAGATAGCATGGATGCCTCTTTCAAAAGGGCCATCATCTAGGTATTCATTAGTGGAGCCTTCACTATACAGGTCAAGAGGAGCTTTGTGCTTCTAGGGTTTCCCACAAACATATGAGTAGTAGTAGCTCTACCAATTACTGGGGTATTCTAAGTTCATTTTGTGGGGATTCTTCATATTTCTGCATTTTTTAGCTTGTGGTCCTCCCATACCAGAATGGAAACATGACTATCCATAGAGGCTAGAGGGGGTGCAGTGTTGGGTGGGGGAAAAGGCTTAATATGTCCAATATATTTAGAGGAAGGTGAGGATGATAAGTGAAGAGTTAGGTTTGAATGAGGACAATGGAAAATCATAGGTCAAATAAAATTAGAGGCTAAATAATTGGGAACTTGAAATAAAAACCAAGAGTGACTATGAAGTTACTTTTAAACCTTGAATGCTCTTGCCTTAATGAGGGACAATATTCCACTGATATTGGGGAGATGAAATCCTTGGAGAGAAGGGCACATACGAACATCAATTCCTTGATTGGTGATCATGTAGTGGTTTTCTTTACTTATATTGCTTATGCTAGGTGGAGGATTAAGAGAGCCATAGATGTTATCATTGGGGATTACCACAATCCTATGTGTCACCCTTTATGGGGATTACATCTTTGTTCATTGTGATATTATAAATTATCATATATTTAATTGGAAATATAAAATTTTACAACATTGAAGACTACAATAAAATAAGAAACTTATTTTATTAAATGCAAATAATGCACCCTTCATCATACAAAATGGGACAACATAAAGGTCCATGATAATAAAAATTTCAATAAAGAATTGTTATAATTATTGTAACCCATCATCATACCGACTAGGGTTGCTTCATGTTTCGAATACAGAAATGAAAGTTACTCTTGTAACTGTAGCTTTGTTTTGATAGGCATTGTTATTAGGGCTAGTTGAAAGGTTCTCAATAAGGATAGGTTACTTGTATATAATGGATAGATCTATATTCCTTATATTGATATTCCACGTATTATATAAATAATATGTAGAGTATATGTACTTAGTAATAAATTCCTAGGGATATTTTTTTAACCCAAGTTGTTCTTCCTTATATACAAATATTGTTAACTAAAACATAAGTATATGTTCGTTCTACAGAGTAAGTAGTTTAGTCAGAATAAGATACATAGATTAAGAATAATATATTGAGTCTATTCCTTAGTGTAAGTAGGGAGCTAAGTAATAATAAGGTAATGGGAGGGTGAATAAGATGTATAGCCTATTCTATTCCCTCAGTTACTATTGTAGTTAGCTTTGCATTGTATGAAATGGTATGTTGAGACTTTTACAAAGCACTTTTAAAAGCCTTCTTGAAACCCTACTCAAAACACCCTTCGTCTCAACAAAGTAGTGTCAGAATTCAAACTGATACTTTGTATCTATGCCTATTCCATATATATATATATATATATATATATATATATATATATATATATAGTTTTCTCACTCTTCAAAACCTACCTTGACAAAACCCCATACCCTAATTAGCTGAGAAACCACAAACTACACTATAGGTTGAAAAACAACAGGTTTCCCATGAGTTTACCATAAATATATCTTGCAATCCCCATTTACATTATTTTTTCTCTCAATTTAATATAGATAAAGACAAAAAAACAGAGGGAGCCTAGTAGAACAAATATCAGAACCATGGTATCATAGATGGCAGGATTAAATTGATAATATTTTTTACCATCTATAAACAACAAAGAAGAGTTTCCTTATATCAATGACAGAGAAATTATAGGGAGAAACACTAGAAGCATGATACAAAAAATGCCTTGCAACTCTTCAACTAGGAAATTTTATCTCTCAAAACTAGCCACACTCACTAAGTCTCACTGGAGAACTACCCTTACCTATCTGCACATACCTTGTTTTGGCTTGCATAAATGTACCTGACTTTAGTTAACACCTAGCTTACTTACTCATATAAATACAATAATAGCAATACACTTAAATTGACCTCATCCTAGACTAGTTAGATTTACTCTTTCATACTCTCTTTCTTAAGCCATTAACCAACAACTCTAAATCCTCTTCAACGACTCTCAACAATTCTTATTACATATGCAACAATAATCACTCATTCATTATCAACTACACTACACACCTATATAGACCATCAAAACCTAACAATTCAAACTAGATAAAATATTTTACTATATATGAGGGACAACCATCTAACCACCAAACAAAACCGATTTATCACACCTTAGACATAAAAACCCAGAAATCACATCTCTTAGAAAAAAAACTACCTACTCTTACCTACTTTGTTGTAGTGGAGCTGTAGTTTCATGTTTCACCATAAGCCTATTGAACTTCAACTTCTCTTATCATATATTCCCACATAAAAACCACTTCAATTTATAAAGCTCCCATCAAAGGATAGGAAAAATACTCGATAACATGTATCATAACAACAACAGATCCTAGGTCGTATATGTTAAATTTTCAGAATTTACTTCAATTTGATCTAGGATCTTAACTAAGAGAACAACATGTACAGCATATCTATAGCATATCAATCATGGAGTAATGCAAGCACACAAGAGACACAAAGATTTACTTGGGGAAAACCATAAAGGTGAAAAAACCCAATAACTTCCTCAGAGATAGATAGAGCAATGATACAACCCAAGAGATAGACATATCCTAGCAGCAGATCCTCCTCCTCCATAAGTGCGCCACTCCTCCTTGAGTGCATGAGTGAGAAGTGAGTGATCAAATAGAGTGCCTCCCGCACTCTATTTATACTTGACTTGACTTGCCTTTGACATAAATCATGTAGGCTCGAACTTAACCACATAACATAATGCTGACTGGGCCGACCCCCAATAGGGTGGTCTAATAACCCTTTGACCCACATGGCCGACCCCCAATAGGGTGGTCTAATAACCCTTTGACCCACATGGCCGACCCCCAATAGGGTGGTCTAATAACCCTTTGACCCACATGACTTATACAGGGCTGACCCCAACAAGGTGGTCTAATAACCCATCAAGTATAAGTTACGACATTTACAATATAAATGATGACACTTCCATATAGAGGAATAATACCATCTCTATAGGAATACAATATACATATATGTGAAATACATTCCGAAGTTACATATACATCAACACTCCCTCTTAACTAGGAAGGTATTTCTCGACACAAGTCTTCTAGAACAAGTCATCTTCTCTGGATCATCGTCACTGGATAATCGTCATCGAGTCATCATCATCGTCATTGCTGCTGCTATCTCAATCAATCTCTGAATCTACTCGTCATAGGAAGTTCTACAGAGCCAGTCCTTTTTCATACTGGATGTAGGCCCACCACCTGCAGGTCTTCATCATCACTGGACATACTATGGAATCCTCAGGACTTATTACGTGCATCACAAAACCTTAAAAGAGTCTCTTGACTAGCAAGAACTCTAAAGAGCATCTGAGTCCTTTTTCATTCTGTCCAGATCTCCAGGACTTATTACATGTGACCCCACCACAAAACCTCGCAAGAGCATCCTAGGCTGTTACGAGCACACAGCTCTACCTATAGGATCTCCCAGGGCACAAATTACATGTGGTTATGGCAAAACCTCGCAAGAGCATCCCAGGACTGATTACGGGCACACAGCCCAACCTATCGGATCTCCCAGGGAACCAAATTATATGCCATAGGACAAAACCTCGAAAGAGCATCTGCCAGATATCCCAGGGCACCGAATTACATGCCATAGGCAAAACCTCGAAAGATTATCTGCAGATCTCCAAGGGCACCGAATTATATGTCCTCCCAGAGCAAAACCTCGAAAGAGCATTTTCCAGATATCCCAGGGCACCGAATTACATGCCATAGGCAAAACCTCGAAAGACTATCTGCAGATCTCCCAGGGCACTGAATTATATGTCCTCCCAGAGAAAAACCTCGAAAGAGCATTTGCCAGATATCCCAGGGCACCGAATTAAATGCCATAGGAAAAACCTCGAAAGACTATCTGCAAATCTCCCAAGGCACTGAATTACATGCTCATCTGCACAACTTGATCCACGGCCATAGAGTATCAACTTGATACTTACCATACATCATCCTGATGTACACATGATCATCCTAATCATCATCACTGCAACATCCTGCTGCATATCATCTGGAGCAACATCCTGAAGCTCGTCATCCATGATCATCCTGATCATCATCACTGCAACATCCTGCTGCATGTCATCTGGAGCAACATCCTGAAGCTCGTCATCCATGATCATCCTGATCATCATCACTGCAACATCCTGCTGCATGTCATCTGGAGCAACATCTTGAAGCTCATCATCCATGATCATCCTGATCATATAATGCATCTACCTGATGCATACCAAGTATCTACCTGATACATATCATCATACATGATCCACCTGATCATACAATGTATCCTCCTGATACAAATACAAATACATGATACATATCACCATACATGATACACCTGATCATACAATGTATCTACCTGATACATATACAAATACATGGTCCAAGCATCCAACATGATGCATATACAAAAATACATACAGATGATCCAACCGATCATATCCATCATCCAACATGATGCGTACATACATATAAATGATCCAACTGATCATATCCAACATCCAACATGATGCATACATACATACGTAAAATGATCCAACTGATCATATCCAAGCAGAAACCAGAACATCATCCTGATGCTCATCATCCAACGCTTACATCCACAGCCATGTGAAGGATCCTCCTTCCAACATGCTTGGAATGGCTTCAACAAATGTGTCCATCACTTCTTCCTCGAAGTGTCCTCGATCTGAAGAACGCCAAGCCTCTCTCTGAAGTACTCGAACTTCACCCTGGCTAGTGGCTTCGTCAGCACATCTGCAATCTGCTCGTCCATCGCAACATACAGGAGATTCACAGCTCCTCTTTGCACCATATCCCTGATATAGTGATATTTGATCTCTATGTGTTTCGACCTGTCATGAAACACCGAATTCTCGGACAGCTTCACACAACTCTGGTTATCACAGAAGATACCAGTAGCATCCAACGGGAGATCAAATAACTCGGACAGTAGCTTCCGTAGCCATACTGCCTCACAACTAACTGAACAGGCTGCAACATACTCTGCCTTAGCTGTACTCAGTGCTACGCAGGACTGCTTCCTGCTAAACCAAGAGATCACACCTGATCCCATACTGAAGCAGCACCCAGATGTGCTCTTCCTATCTGCAGCACTGCTAGCCCAATCTGAATCAACATAACCTTGCAAGTTAAACTTTTGATTCACTTCATACTTGAGCCCATAATCCACTGTACCCTTCAGGTACCTTAGAACATGCTTTATAGCAACTAGGTGAACACTCCTTGGATCCGTCAAGAACTAGCTCAATGTGTTCACTGCAAAGCAAATATCTGGTCTCGTGTTCATCAGGTATATCAAGGACCCAATCATCTGACGATACATAGTGATATCAACCGGCTCAGATGAAGCATCACACAGACACTTCAGGTTCGATGCCATAGGTGTGGCCATAGCCTTGCAGTCCATCATCCCGAACCTCTTCAGGATCTCTACTACATACTTCCCTTGTCCAAGGAAGATTCCATCACTCTGCCACACCTACATGCCAAAAACAAATAGTGCATCATCCCCAAGTTCCTCAACTCGAACTCGGCAGCAAGCTTCTGCTGTGTGTCGGTAATCAATCTATCCTCACCTGATACAAACAGGTCATCCACATAGTAGTATCACTGGATTGCCTTCCTCAACCTTGTAGTAAAGGTTGGAACCCGCTTTACTCTTGGTAAAGACCAAACTGGATAGAAAGCTGCCTATCCTACCATACCAAGTTCTGCACATATATGATTTCCTGTCATGTGTCTCAGAACCAAGTGGCTGCTCCACATACACTTCTTCTTCAACTACACCATTCAAGAAAGCTGTCTTGAAATCCATCTGGTGTACCTTCTATTTCATCACTTTTATATTTCTCTATGCTGCCGTCTGCAGCATGCTTGATCTTGATAGATCCATATGGAAGTCATAACAAACTTCCCTTCAGGTCTTGGGACTACATCATTCTTCATGATCGACAGATCATGGCATTCTTACCATATCCTGGGAACTTCAATATCTTCAATAGATAATTTTTTTGTTGAACAAATGTTGTAGTTCTTCTTTTGTAGGTGATGGCATACGATCTTTCCTACACAACAAGTTAAATTGCATGATTAGAAAATATCTCATAGTTTTCAGAACAAATTCTTACACATAAAGAAATATGTCATACAGTCATGCAATTATCTTAGCTAATGCTTCAATACAACATTTATCCATATCCTGTAACTTTCTAGATGCCTTCCAATCTCTACCAGAACATTGTTAAGAGTGTGCACAACTCCCAACATGTTAGCAAAGAGGTTTCATTCTAGATAAGTAGCAATGGAATGTTGTACAGTGCCATAGGCTACTTACCCATGCATATTAGTAGTATACTGTTCATCAATGCAACTATTCTAATATGCATAATACACAACCTAATTCTAGGAACATTAGTATATACATTATTGAATAGTATTATTTAAACAATAAAATATGCAAGTAATGACAATTCAAATACTTATCGTTGTTTGTTTGTTGGGTGGACTCCCTCTGAGTCTTTGCTTCCTTGCAGGAGCTACTGGAGTCCTAATCTGAAGTAGCTTCTTCTACACCTTTCTGTTGTGGAACGTAGAGAGATGGTCAACTCCCTCTGAATATCTGCATCCTTGCAGAAACCACTGGAGTGTACTCCCTCTTGACCTTTGCTTCCTGGATTACTTGTCCTTGAACTTATATTCATTCTCGATCCCTATGCATGCTTGCTAGTATCATCATTGTGTTATCCTCTAGGTCTCATATGTAATCAAACATTCATTAGTATAATCTTAATATTATCAAAACACAATAATCTCAAGCATGTATAGTCAAGATCATTTCAAACATAGATAATAAACATTAGTATTCAAGGTTTCAGGGAAGTCTTCTTTTACTCATGCATATTCTTATTTGATCATAGGACTCTTTTGGTTAGTTAAATCATCAATAAAGATAAGATATATAATATGCATAAAACCCGTGATTACTAAAACCTATACCTTCATGAATCTTTTGGTTAGTCATATCATCAATTATGGTAAGAAACATAATATGCATACAACTATGACTATTCAAACCTATGACTTTATGAATAATCATTCTCAACAACACAACAGTATAAGATCTTAACACAAGGTAGGATTCTATCTTGATATAGGAAAAACATACCTGGATTAGCATGCTAGCTAGTTATGTCTAACATACTCACATGATGTCTTCTTGTTCTTCTTCAATGACTTGTGCTAGTAACCTGTATATCTCATAGGTTAACCATTATAAAACCAAGTTATACATACCTCGTAAATGGATCTTCTATGAGATCCATGACAATGGATGAATATTTGTCCTCATGTCATCATGATCATATGTTCTTGAACCAGAACATGATTTGTCTTTCTTGGTGTACCTTTCATGTTAGTAGACAACATAAACCTCATACAACACCATAATGCATTAGTACAATCATAAGTGTCAACACCCTAATCAATGGATATTTTCTATCGTGCATTCATAATTTTATTAAGGTGATACGACAAGTCTAAAATTAAGATTGTACTAACCGTAATAACATGAAGACAAACATACCATAAAATTAATCATGAACAAATCTCAAAACATACCTCGATGAGTCATACCTGTCGAGATCGCTTGTAATATTCTTATGTAAGGCCTTAGCCTCATCTCCCTCTGAAACAGGAACTTCTTCACTTATGCAGGTGACCAATCCATCTTCTTCTAGGATTAACCCAATCCACTTGATTTGCAAGAACTAGACCTGGAGCTGGATATGGGTTTGTCAGAGAAACCCCAAAAATTCAAACTTTGAATTTCAAACTTCTGAAAAGATAGAAATATGCGCCTTGATGAGCTGATCAAGTTGGTATATTCAGAATTTGAAAACTGCAAAGTTTCACCCCTCAATTTTTCCTTTGAAACTTCCGGATTCACTGGACGTGAACCTGAACTTGGGGTTTGATGAATCCCACTCTTCTTCCCAATCAAAAAGTTTGATCCAAAGCTCTAAGCTTCTATTTTTCTGAGGAGCTTCCAGCCGTGGTCACAGATTTCAAAAATTTCCATTTTTACAGAAGCCCTAATTTTCCACTTTTCTGATCAAAGTCCCGAACTAGGGGCTGATCAAGCCCGGCCTTCTGCCCAACCAACAATTTTTATCTTGGTCTCTAAATTTCAATTTCGATGAGTATCATCCAGCCGTGGTCTCCGATTACAAAAATTCCAACTTTCTCCGAAGCCCTAAATTCCGGAAGCCATGAATGAAGGTACTCAAAAATAATTCTGTTTTTGATAGAAATATGTACCTGATTGTTTCTGGCGTAACTCTGAACTTTTTGATCCATAGGGTCTGAAAAAGTTTCCTGAGACAGAATGACCTGTTATCTTTCCATCCTGACAGGTCTGACCTCAATTGGATTCTCTGAGAGAGAGTTATGCCAAGTGTCGCAACGTGACCTGTTTTGGGATAATACAGGAGAGAGAACTTGTACGGAGTGCCACGTGTCATTGTTTGAACTTAGGCCTCTGAAAAAGGTTTCTGAGATATTATAGTCTGTGTACTACCTGTCACTTTTTACGAAATTTCATTTGGATCTTCCTAGCCCAAGTTATGACCTTTTTCCCAAGGTCACCTGATTTTGACTCAGATCTGGAAGAGGCAGAAACCCTATATTGTACAGATCATAAATCACAAAGTACAACGAATTAGAGGTTTTCCTTTGGACATAAGGTACATGGGGATTTAATATTCGACTTGTAAATATTTCAGATATGAAAACTTCGCCAAAACAGATTGATAGCGAAAGTGCTACGATGACTAGTTTTTGCTATATCAAGCCCTAGCATCGTAAGTGCAACAAGTGTCTTACATGCCATATCATGCCTTCTTTCAGGCTAGCTCTGATACCATGTTAAATTTTCAGAATTTAATTCAATATGATCTAGGATCTTAACTGAGAGAACAACATGTACATCATATCAATCATGGAGACAATAATGCAAGCACACAAGAGACACAAAGATTTACTTGGGGAAAACCATAAAGGTGAAAAACCCCAATAACTTCCTCAGAGATAGATAGAGCAATGATACAACCCAAGAGATAGACATATCCTAGCAGCAGATCCTCCTCCTCCATAAGTGCGCCACTCCTCCTTGAGTGCATGAGTGAGAAGTGAGTGATCAAATAGAGTGCCTCCCGCACTCTATTTATACTTGACTTGACTTGCCTTTTACATAAATCATGTAGGCTCGAACTTAACCACATAACATAATGCTGACTGGGATGACCCCCAATAGGGTGGTCTAATAACCCTTCGACCCACATGGCCGACCCCCAATAGGGTGGTCTAATAACCCTTTGACCAACATGACTTATACAGGGCCGACCCCAACAAGGTGGTATAATAACCCATCAAGTATAAGTTACGACATTTATAATATAAATGACGACACTTCCATATAGAGGAATAATACCATATCTATAGGAATACAATATACATATATGTGAAATACATTCCGAAGTTACATATACATCAATAGTATAATCTAGGCCTCCCCACCTTCAGCTTTTACAACAAATGGTGGATCAACACGAAGCTCAACAACTAGTGAATACAATGCCGTAGATTGTGAATCACTCTGATCTCATGAGGACTAAAGAGCTAGAGCATCAACTAACTAGTTAGGTATAACTTGTTCCTTAAGGGATATCTATCATATACAAAGCATAAGTCAAACTCTTTTAATCCTAGGATTCGTTTTGCAGCATGTCCAGATAGAGTAGTTTTAGATACTAGGTAGTGTATGGGTCAAACTTACAAACTATGTTAGTTTTCTAGGCATTTTAGGTAATGATGGAAGCACTTAGTAGCAAGATGATAGATAAAAAAACTTTTTCAATGGGTTCTAGTAGGTCTCATAGTCATCAAGAGCGCAATTTATGTAATAGATTGCTCGCTTACATTGATAATTTCTTTATACATGAGTAGTACAACTATGGCCTAGTTAGATGTAAACACATATAGTAACTAAATGGTCAATGAAAGGTAGGGGAAAGTCATCCTTAGGGATAATAGCATTGATGTGGTAAGAGTTTATGTAGACTCAAAATGTGCCATTCTTATTCATGATTGTAACTATGTTTAATAGCCACTCAAGGTAATTGATTAATTGGATGAACTTAGCTTTTCATATCTCTTTTTATACCATAACATTTACCTTGGGCCTATGCCTATGTAGCTTAGAGTTTATGGGTTTAGTATTAAGTTTGAGTGCTAGGTTATGGTATACTAGGGATTCATCCATACTAGGCATATTATTTTACTCCCAAGTGAAGGCATCCTATAATTACCTAAGTAGATTGATGTATTTAACAACTTTCTTGGGGGTTAAATTTTCCCCAAGTTTCAAGATATGAGAGTAGTCTTCTGTACCAATGTTGATGTCAATAGTGCAGTGGAGATTACAGATCTCCATGACGACCTCAATATGAAGGTAGTTCCCTTTCTTGAAGGTCTTAAGTGTGGGGGAAAGTCAAAGTCTTCATAGTTTAGGTGTAACCTGGATCACATAGAAACACAAGTCTTAGCAAAGGAACCAATTAACAAAGTCCACATTAAAGAAAATGTCTGATTTTTACATATAAACATTCCAAAATATAAAACTTGTAGCATTCAATTATATTGATCATCATTCATCACTTTAACAATTTCCAGTGCTTGCATGTCTCATTTATTCATCACTTGCATAGAATATTGTACTTGGGTTTATTTGTAATGCCTTGTCATTATCTTGATTTTCTTCTACCTCTTCATTTTCCATCTATAAAAATAGAAATAAGGTCCAATGAGTACTTGCATTTATTTGATAATATACATGTTTGTGTAAATAAAAAATTATACCATATCAACAAGTGCTTTAGAAACCATGCACATTGTTTCAAATCCCTTCTTCATGCCATCTCTCGAAATATTTGCTAGTGGCTCAACTCTATACTTTGCTTCCTACAAGTTTTATATGCCATGATAAAGTATAAATATATTTAAAGATTTCTTTTTGTTCCATTAATTATAAAATAAGTGAAGTAAAACAACATATTACTTACAAAATTTTCAATTAACCCTTGATACTCCAACATATGAACACCCCATATGTAATTTAATGTCAACCAAATGTTAGGATGACTCTAGTTTGTACAATAACACCGAGTAAAAAAATCCATGTTTGATTGTAAATCAATTAAAATATGAACACCACAACATATATGAAATGCCAAGGAAAATTAAAGTACTCACAAATTATGATTAACCCTTGTTTCCTTGTCATCTCATCTTATTTGATGATTGGGTTTCACTCTATCCCTTTTCTGCAACAACATAAAAATTGCAAATTAATTTTTCAGGTGATGATTAAACTCTTTGATTACACATAAAATAATGATTACATAGGTTTGATGCATGTTAATGTTGGGATAATTCTTGAGATTCAATTATTCTTAGGTCTTTGACCATCTAATTGTACATGTTTTTGGACATCGCAATTGACACGTTTTAGATATAATTTTGTTCAAGCTCTTTAAATTTTTAAATCAAGTTCCTGGAAAATAGAAAGCACAATAAAAAATCAATTAATATTTATATGAAAGTAAGTATAATGAAAATATTAATTTGGTAATTTTTTGGACTAGAATATACATATTATAGAAAAAAAAGTTTATCAATAATACTTTCTAAACGATTATGTTTTGTTATTGTACGATTTTTGTCTTGCAAACTGCATATGTCTAATTGAAGATTGCTTCAAAAGTGTTTTTTGTAATTTGAAAACAATTTTGGTTCTTGAATTCATTGGATTGATATTTGTATTGTAAGTAAACATAATGTATATACATTCTTTTCACTATATCCCTCATAGATTTATAAATGTTTTCTGCTTTCTCATCAACTTCTTTCATCACTCCAGATGAATTTAGGGTCCATTCATCATCATTTACATCCTTCATAGTTTAATTATTCTTTGATGGCCTTTTGATCCTTGGTTGTCAATCTTGGTACAACATTCAACATATGCAAAATTGAATGTTTGAAACTTGTTATATATTATTGTTAAGAAGTACATTATTAGTAAAAAGTCAAAGAAGAGAAGCAAGATGTATGCAGAGGTTTTGTATTATTCAGAGGACCCTTTAGTAGGGGTCCAAATATTTGTTGAGGGGACAATCTAGTAGAGGTCAATCTCGGAGGAGGGTGTTTCCAATGACATGAAGTCTAATCAACATATAGAATTTTGTCTAGTGATGTGTTGGTGTTCCATTTATGATCCTAGTACTAGCAACGGTACTGATTCTTTTACTAATCTTGTAGGTTAGAATAAAGTGGATATATATTTTGGGATACAAAATCATTATGATTGTGTCTTTTTTGAGAAGGATCACCACCTTTCTATGTAATAAATATAACTATTCTCAATATCCGTTAGGGGGTTTTGATAATGAAAGGGATATATGCTTAGAGGACCTAGTTATTAGGTCTTTCTCACCATTGGAAGGGGGTGAAATTTCTCAGGAGAGGGAGAATTTTTTTCAGGTGAGTTACCTTGGTTTTTATGAAGTGAGATTAAGTAGGGATGCAAGGGGTAGTCATTAGAGTGGAAGTGAAGGTAGTTCGGGCAAGAGGGAGTTTGGTGGAGCAGAAGAGGGTAAGCATGTAAAGACATGCATGGAACACAATCATGCTCTAGTGAATTTGATGCTAGGTGATGATGTGAAAATGAATTAGATATAAGAGATATCATCTTATACATTGGTAGGGAATTTTTTTTGTAGATACATAAGTTTTTAGTCTCTAAAGAATGATTTGAGTTGAATGGAGCCATGGATAGGTTATTTTTTGAGTTTCTATTTGCTAACAAGGGGATGGATAGAATTTGTCTTTCGATTAGACTTGGATGCTGATAATATTTTGAATGGGGTATGTAATCTAGGTTTTACCTCTTTATTGATGAAAATATATAGTCCATTATTTACTCAAGGATAGATCCATATGGATGTCATTCTTGTTTGGGTCAAAATACTAGGTTTACTTATTGATTAATGGTCTCTTGAAGTATTTAAGGAAACATATAATTTTTTGGGTTCTTTTATGGAAGCATATATGGTTTTCCATTTTATGATTATCTTTCTATTGCTTGGACCCTGGTTAGTTTGGACATGCATGAGGAGGTGGCATAAGAAATTGTGATCCATAAGGGCACATACTCTCATAGCTACATTTTGAATTATGTGGGGATCCATTTTAGATTCACAAGTTGTTACAAATATGGACACTTAGTTTTGGTTTGTAACCTAAAATTTTGCAAGAAGAAATGGGTCAAAAAATTTAAAATTTTTGGCTCATGAAAAGGGGGAACAACCCATATTTCAAGAAAAAAAATAGTGAAGGTGTCAGGTGAGAAGGAGGAAGAGTGTATTGTGAAAGCATAGGTTTATTTGAAGAACCTCATTAAGTTCTTCATATTGGGAAGGGAACAATCCAATACTTTGATAGGAAGCTTGTGGCTATGTGAGATGTTGGACAAAATGTAGAAGCTACAAAATTTGTTGATATTTTGAGAAGAGAGGGGAATACTTCTCAATAGTTAAACGTTGAAAATTTGAGTAAATGCATAAATTCATCTTCTTTTCATTACAACCTTCTAAAGCATTTTAAGGATTTAAGGTAGGAGAGAAACCCATTCTAAGATCCTATGAGCCTGATGAAGTTGGGATTTCTATGGATACTATGGAGAATCGTGTGTTGAAAAAAAGGTATCCTTTAATTGACTTTAGTTAGGATAAGTGTTTGTATTTGGAAGGGTGTTCATGGGATAATGTGAATGGGATTATGAGCAATTACCATAGCACGCCTTTGAGTGAGGATGATAGCATTTTAGAGGATTTCCCTAGATACTATTTAATACCAAGATTGCTTGTTGTTGGGTTAAAGGATCATGGGGTAATAGGAAGTTTAGGACTTGTATATATAAATGGGGTAATAAGGTCTAGGAAAGGAAGAAAGTCTCACTTAGAAATGAAGCAAGTTCATTAACATGGGTTATTAGAGCTAAAAAGACCCTGGTGGAGGGTGATTCATGATTTGTTTATCTTTGAATGTAAGAGGGATGCAAAATTCCTTGAAAAAACTAGCCCTAAAAAGGATTTTAGAGTTGCACAAGCTAGACTCTTTGTTGCTTAAGGAGACAATTAATGAAGGTTCCAAAGTGATTGGGGAATTGGGGATGATGTTGAGGGATTGAGAGTTCTCTACAATTGATTTGACATGTCACTTGGGGGGTTTAATTTATGGATGGAGGAGGAGGTGTTTTAATGTCTCTAATCTCTTGTCTTTTGATTTAGGTTTAGGGGCACTTTTGTGATCATGGAAAATGAGTGAGGACTTTTTGGTGTTGAACATTTATGGTCCACAAGAAAATTGAGTGGAATATTATAATCATGTTTTTTCTATGGATTTATTTAGGCATAGGAGTGTTGATTATTATAGGAGACCTTAATTTTCAATGGAAAAAACTAGAGATTTAGGGGTCCACAACACATTTGGATTCATTGTTTGTCTACTTCATGAGGAATCTAGAAATTAGATGTATGCTTACTTGATGTGGCCCTAGTGAAACTTTCACTTGGAGGAATATGACAGTCAGTGAAGAAGAGTTGCAAAAATTATATATAGATTTTTGGTTGTTGAGTTTATTGTGATTGACCATGTGTTAGCGCGGAAAAATTCCCAACATCAACAATAAGGGTTATCCATGAAAGAGAGGTCCAATTGGCCTCTTTCCTGTTTGGTGTACAAAAACCCATTTGGATTCTAGCTTGACAACCATTATCGGTTTTTGTGCTTGACGAATTGCATCGCAATCAACCATTTCGGATTTTAAAATGCATTAAACAAAAATGTAGCTAAAGTAAGATACACAATGAAGTATACCCTAAAACTTGTCTAACAAAACTAGAAAGTATGAAGTTGATACAAGTAAATGCAAGCAATGTCACATGAGTATTGTTACATATTATTTAATCACTAACAAATTTTTGAAGCAATCTTACAAACAGAGTCAAAAGTGACATATTTATACCCAAACCAACGCAAAAAATGAAACCAAATAGAGTATTAACAAGTACCATAAGTGAGAGTAATCTACAACAAAAATTCACCCATTTTGCCGAGGAAAAAAAGACCAATTCTTTGTCAAGAGAAATGATAAATACAGGGATTTGTTCATAATTACCTATTCTTGATTTTCTATGCAAACTAGTCTTCATCCCTCCAAGGAAAAAAACAATATAGGGATTTATTCTTAACTACATGAAATACATGAAATACATTTCATGGGGTCCCCTTCTACAATTCATTTTTTTAAGGCTCGTACCCATGGAGTTTCAAACCGGTGACCTTACACAAGGAATTCCTTAACAGTACACCCATTCACCATCTATTCTATGCCCCGTAGCCCCCCTTCTACAATTAATTGTTTGAATGTAATATATGATTTTTTTCTTTTTGAATGGTTATGATTAAATAATTTGGGTATTTCTTCACAAGAATTTTTTCAAAAACTTCAAGGATTACTTATGTATCACCAAATTAATATTTTTTTAATTTTTTTTATAACAAATTAATAATATTTATTTTGAGTGATGGTAGGCACACCATTAGAGCAAATTTGGGGTCTAAAATGGGCCTTACAAGAAAGAGAGTCATTGATGCATTGGAATTAAAGAATCGATAGAATTTCAAGAAAATGGGTCAACCATTATGGTTGACTTGCCACATTTGTCATAAAAAACTACTTTTTAAAATCGTATATTCAAATTATTTCCCTGTGGTTTTACTCAAATTTCGAGCATGAGCACTCATTGGATGTGGAGTTCAATTTCACATCCAATTCAAAAGTATGTAGCATGGATACTCATTGGATGCATAATTGAATTCAATTTCCAACGAGTGATCCTGCTCGAAATTTGACTAAAACCATGGGGAGATAAGTTGAAAATATGAAAAAAGTAGTTTTTGTCTTTTTTTCCTTCAAAATTTATAACTATTATTTTATTATTTTCCTTAGGAGACGCTTTTTAGACCTTAAATTTTCTCTAATGATTATCTTGTCTAAAATTGGATGTAGTATATGTGAGGGTTGCTCATTATTATCTAAAATATTGATTCTCATCCCATGTTGTTTTGGTTGTCTTAGGATTAACATTATTCACATTCCAACCTCTCGTAAGTGTCACATATGCTCTTCAAGTCATTATTTTCCTAACACTTTTCAATCATGTTTGATGTTGTATGTAAGTTCTTTATTGCAATCTTAAGTCACCTTGATTATTTTATTCTTCATGTCATTTTTACTTTGATTTCTCATTTTCTTCACTTTTGTATTTTCATATCCTAATATCCTTTGCATATAAGATCCTTGTTAGTTTTCTATAACATTTCATAATAACAATAAGAATAAACATTTGAGGGGATAATCAATGGATACCTACCTTTGGGATGAGATGAACAAACTCAAGGGATTATATGTGCTTTCTTTTCTTGTCAATGGTTGTTTAAAACAATTCATTATCATAGATTTACTGAATTTCATTCATGATTGAGAATTACTAAATTGAAATAAACAATTTATTAAAATAAAAGATGATCTCTTGAATTGAAATTTTACATTTAAGAAAGCATTAATATGAAGTTGCAATTAAGACTATGCTCTCACAATCATATTGTCTATATTAATATTAATATTTTTATTATTATTATTATTTTCTTTTAAAAGATAATCTCTTATAACTGAATTTATACTGATTATGTCCTATTGTAGTCCTATTTGTAAATTTCTTGTTATTTCTAGTTTAAGTTGAGTTTTTTAAAAACTTGAATAGGACTTTTGAAACTTTGAACTTTGTGGTAACTTGTGAAGCTTTACTAACAAATCTCACACATAATTACTTTTTTTATGAAGTTTTACATAAACCAAAAAAAAAGAGTATTTTTTTCTTATAATGTTGAGGCTAGACCCAACCTTAATTTCAGTTTGGGGTTCGCTTCAAAACGTTTGCAGTGGGTACTCCAAAGTTTTAGCAGAGATAAGTAAAATTTTTAACTGCATATTATTAACTAGCAAAACCACTTAACTGGTGGTCGGTGAACGTCGTTAGGCCACAACCACAATTTAAGTGTCGCGAACTGCCTGTTATCCATGCCTCAACTACCAATTATCACATGTAAATTGTGATATTTTCTATTTTTTTTAATAATTGTTTATTTTGAATTTGAAATTACAACTATAAAATTAATCTCAGAAATACGTTTGTCTCATCTTCCTGTAATATAGGAAGAGGACCCTTCCTCGTCCACCCCAAATTGTAAAATATAAACACCTATCAAAGTAAATATTTTATATTTTAAAATTGTTTTAAAATTTTCAATGTGGGGTTTCATTGACAAAGTTTGTTGTGGGTACTTCAAAGTTTTAGTGGAGAAAAGTTAAAAAGTTTCTAAAGATTTAGAGGGTTTTATCTAATAAGCAAAGCTAACATTTTCCAACCACTATACTGCTTGAGTGAAACAAGTTTGGTGATTACTCCACAATGCTTAGAGAATATGAGTTTTAAATATATGCCAAGGTAGGAAGGACTTTGCTAAAGTCAAAACTTGTGAAAACTCTTCACTTAAAACTAACTTTGAATTCCTTTGAATGTCTAGGAGTTTAACCTCAATTTTATGCACTTAATGTTGGTATAGCTTTAATATTGAGAGGGGGGTGAATCAATATTAGCGGAGTTATTAGTAGTTTTTACCTTCTTTAAAATATTAGTCTTTAACTTAATATTGATCTTTAATTATGCATCCAACATAAATAAACATTCATCCACGTGTGCATCAAGACAAAGAACATAGAACACTCGGTATTTTGGCGTGGAAACCCAAATGGGAGAAAACCATGGAATGCTCTTTTGTAATGAAAAGAATACATTCAAGGAAGCACCGACTTCCTGTGTTTACCACACCAACTGGAAGGAGGCACCGACCCCTTGGTTTTAAAGGAACTAGTCTGGAGGAAGCACCAACTCCCTGTGTTCTCCACCACCAACTGGAAGGAGGATACAACCTCCTGCTCCTTGCCCCGTCCTGCCGCCTAGATATCCAAAATAATTTTCTACCTTACTGAACTTTCAAATCACACACACTTATGATCTTATGTATTTCATTCTACTATGAGCCACCTTCGTATGCAGTTGATTCACTGTCAATGTGCTGCATACATTACTTGACTTCTCATTCCACTCAATTCTTCATTTCAGTTGATGACTTACTTCATATGTCGTGTGGTACTTCATCTGTTGCAGTCTGCGCCACTGATTAGCCATTTTTTTATGCTTCTGTGTCAATGCACTTCATCGAATAATATTGTGCTTCAATTGATAGCTTTATATTATGAAATTACGCACCAGTATTAGATGGAACTGTACACTAACTTAGATGTGTTCATTCGGTTTAAGTGCTATGGTCCTTTAGACAATCTACAACATGTTGTGCATCATATGATTCGTCCTTTCAATTTAACGCACTTGCCTCAAATCATCCTCATCATGATGCACTTACAAGATTCTGCAGTTGTTATGTTGTTGTGCATCTGATGGACTTCTTTACTTCTCACACTTCACTTCAACATTCATGCATCAACCAAACTTGTCCGCATATTTTGATCTACTTCAGTTCTGTCTCTGTGCTTATTTTTAACACATCTGTGACTGTATGTGTGCTACCAGCAATATTGTCATCCAGTCCTTACGCACTTGTGCATACTTCTATAATGATTCATTTTAGTATTTGCGCATTCGTCACAGATCTACAACATCATTCTATGGACCACAATAAATCATTCTACTGCATGTGTGCACTTGGATCCTTACTAGATCACGCTATTATGTCCTCAAGCCCTTGATGCCCTGAATATAAATATGTATTTTCCACTTGAATCTCTATAGCCTTGCCATCAAGCTTACATCAAATCTCCAACTTGCATCTTTATTTAAACATGTCCTACATGGATTGTATGTCCACAAGTTGGTTGTGGCATTCCTTCTTCCTTGATTCACAGATTATGCCTATGCCACATGTCATGTTCTGCATTGCCGATGTGTCATCCTTTGTGAGTCTTAATCATTCATGGTCCACGACTTAGTGGAACTTGTAATGTCCCCATCTCTTGTAAAAGTTTTATTTACTCAATTTTTGTCTATCTTACATGATGACACTATTTAAAACCTAAAGTAGTTCCCCCAATTACCCCTAGAGTGGAAAAAGGACATGGTGAACCACAAGGGGGAGATTTTTTAAGTTGTTAAAGGCATGCTGTTCTTTGGCTTTGATTTAGCTTCTGAACATGAATTAAGTTAATTTAATTATGATATATTTATATACAAATATACCTAAAAGACTATCACTGTCAGTTGGCTTTTTAATTTAAACATGATAACTATTTAATTTTAAATACATATACATATGTATTTATATGAGGATATATGAATATATATTGCATACATTTATTATATGTAAATACTTTTATATGTTTATGCCTTTTATAAATGCATATATTTTATGCTTTTATATAATTAAATAGAAATGCATATATATTTTATTCTTTTCATGCTTTTATAGATATATGAAGAAATGCATATCTGATTGGGGAGATATATGTTTTTACAGGAAAAATGTAGTGGATTCTATTTTTAACCTAGTTTTTGGATTGTTGTGTGGAAGCTTTGGTGGCCGGCAGAGGAAGCCAAACCCATTCATGTTCGTTGTATTGGGGAAAAATGATTTGGGGCTCTGCCTATTTCCTGGTATTGATTAATAACGTTTTGTATATATGTAGTATGCATTGGTGTAGATGAAAACGTTTTGGAAGTCTCTGTTTATTTACTGTAGTGGATGGAAAACGTTTTGGTTCTTTGCCTATGCTTGGTGTGGATGAAAACGTTTTGGAAATATCTATTTATTTACTGTAGTGGATGGAAAACGTTTTTTTTGCTGTCTGCCTATTCCTGGGTTTGATTAAAGATGATTTGGAGCTTTGTATTATGCATTGGGTTTGATTAAAAACGTTTTGGGATCTCTGTGTTATTCTTTGAATGATAAAAACGTTTTGGGGAGCTCTGCATATATTCATTTCGCTGGAAAAATGTTTTGGGGAGCTCCGTATTTATTCTTGGAGTTGGAAAACGTTTTGGATATTTGTATTACTTCCTGGTTTGATTAAAAACATTTTGGGACCTATGTATGATGCCTTAGGTCTGATTAAAAACGTTTTGGGATCTTTGTGTTATTCTTTGAATGATAAAAACATTTTGGGGAGCTCTGCATATATTCATTGGTTGGAAAAATGTTTTGGGGAGCTCTGTATTTATTCCTGGAGTTGGAAAACGTTTTGGATCTTTGTATTACTTCTTGGTCTGATTAAAAACGTTTTGGGATCTCTGTATGATGCCTTGGGTTTGATTAAAAATGTTTTGGGATCTCTGTGTTATTCTTTGAATGATAAAAACGTTTTGGAGAGCTTTGCATATATTCATTGGCTGGAAAAACGTTTTGGGGAGCTATGTATTTATTCCCGGAGTTGGAAAATGTTTTGGATCTTTGTATTACTTCCTGGTTTGATTAAAAACATTTTGGGACCTCTGTATTTGTGCATTGGGTTGTTAAAAACGTTTTGGGATCTTTGTATGATGCATTGGGTTTGTTAAAAACATTTTGGAGCTCTGTATTTATGCATTGGGTGGTTAAAAATGTGTTGGAGATCTGTATTTGTGCATTGGGTTTGATAAAAATGATTTGGATCTCTGCTTATTCCTTGTGTTGGACATAAAACATTTTGGATCTCTTCTTTGTGGTTATGCTGCTGTATAATTTGTATTATATGTCTTATGATGTGAAATGCCTTTGTCAGCCATTGTGTTTCACCTCTGCACAATAGAGACTCCAGCATGGTTACCTTGGTATATTTATTGAATTTCTGGGCAGCACGGTGCTCCAACATGTTAACGTTGTATGTTGCGATCGATATACATGTATCTTATGCCTTTGTGTTAACATTGTATGCTTCCATCGATCTATATGTATGTGCAGCCATGATTTTGTTAATGCTGCTTGGAGATAGCGTGCATAGCATGAGTATGCAGTTTGCTATTACCAAGTCCCTGTTGGGATCGTGTTTGTATGTTGATGCTGCCCGAAAAAAAATGTGGATGCTGGAAGAGCACAGATGCTCTGCATATTTAATGTCTTATGTGTATTATTTTATGAGAACATGATAGATGTTATCAGTGTCTATATATATATTGTAAAAAGATATATGTAAGAGATATCATGAGTATATAAATATATAAATAGTAATATCATATGATATATAGATATAGATATTTAATATATATATAAATCATATGACGAGTGCTTTGTATGCATTGGTTATGTATGCATTGGAAGCATTAGAAATGAGAGTATGTTGAATGGTCTTTGACAGTACTTGTTACATATGAAATAAGTTGCTTCATATTCAATATAGTGTATGCATTGGTTATGTAGGCATTGGATGTGTTATATAGTGTATGCATTGGTTATGTATGAATTGGATGCGTTATATATTATATGTATTGGTTACGTATGCATTGGATGCATTAGAAAATTATTCTATTATGCGCAGGGCATTGGTTGTATTGATGGCGTGGGGCTTAAACCCCGTAACCAGAAACCTTTAAACACTTGTATGTGTCATAGAGTATAAGAGGTCAAGTCTGGAGCATAGACTTGGGCCAACAGAGAACAACACTACATCTAGGTAAGTGGTTAGAACACGATATGTGTTCAGGTAGGAGCACTACCTTATGAGTCACATGAACACTGCAGTAACCACTAGGGCTGTGTGTGGTTAGCTCTAAGGCGACGAGACTTAAAAAATCCCTATCATATTTGTGGATCACCATGCCCAGTTCGGGGGTGGCCTTCAGATGGACTAAGTAGAAGCTGTTGAAGACCTACGGTTGGGTGGAGTGTTGCATTGCTCAAAACAATTCCCCTTAATAAATATTTATGAATGTTAATCAGTTAGATGTATCGCATGATTAATGGAAAATCATCTAGAGTTGTAGAGTATATTTTGTAGTACTAATAAATGCCACAAGAGTGATGTGGACAAGTAGAAGAAGGCGGGGAGGAGACTCTCTTGCAATTCTACCAAGCCGGTAAGAAAATTATGGTCGATGGAGCTAATGTAACCAGTGGGTAAGAGAAGAGTATTTCCTAATGCCTAATGTTTGAACATGTATTTATGTAAGTTGTTAACATTAATGTTTCATTATTATGGTTCAAATGACTAAGAGAATTGATTAGCATGAATAAATGTATTTAACTATCTTACTAGTGAATAATGAACCATGATTGAAAGTGGGCATAATAAGAATGTGATCATTGTATACCTTGTGTGGAGTATACTAAATGATGCAAAATTTTGGTACGTAATTGATGAGTTAGAGCTACTATTGTAATGTGGAATACTTTTTGGCATGGAAATACTTCACTAGGTAAATAGTTACTTTAGAATGATATAATATCTTGTATGGAGGTATATGTATGATGATAAACTATTATCATTGGGTTGTCATACTTCTAAAGTTGAAAATATAGGCTTAATTAGTTGAAGTAAATTTAGGTTATTGATTATGTTAATGAAGTTTAAGTTATGGATAGAAGTAACGGGTTTAAATAGTAAATTTATCAAGTAGATTTACAAGTGTAAAGATTTTATTATAACAACCGTTGATTAGAGTCTTAAATCATTTCATCTTAAGGGATTTAATAGACTCTATTTTGATATATGTCATTTGTGGAATACAAGTGGTATCAAATGTACTATAAACTTATTACACAATCTTCGACATTATGATGCAGTACAATATTTCTACGTATGAAGTTAATACAACTGGTTTGTTGGAGCTAGAAGGAAGAAATTGTATTTCTAATGGTATCCTAGTAATGTAAGTGAAGAGTATAATCTCTTATGTTTACTTCTCCATGCATCTATGTATAGTTGATTGGTAGATGGTCAATGGAAAATGATTCTTACAACTAGTTTGAAAAAGAGACTTCAATATGGTACTAACCCTATAGATGAATAATGTCATACATATGCTTGTGGTTTCACCATTCCGTTATCTATATGATGTGTTTGTATTTAGGATGAATAGGACTTATGTCTAATGTATGATCATGTGATTATGGGTGCATTAGATAAAGGATTTAGCTTTTGTTTAAGGTAAAATGGTGCACTTGAATGATCTTTGTGTTCAATGTTTTATGCGGTTAAAGAATAATACATTATATCGCATTGAAAGAGTCAATTAATAGCAAGGTCTATTACAATGGTTACATAGCAATGTCTCTTACGTTAAGTTTACATCAATGTTGAATTATGTAAAAGAATGGTGAAAAGGGGCATGTTTAACAATATTGATTGTATTCATTCTATGTAAAGAGGACAACCAATATAAAATAGTTAAATCCTCTTGAACTATATTTATGTTGATGTATATGTAACTTCGGAATGTATTTCATCTGTGTATTATATATATATTTATTGTACCCTTATAAGAGATGTGTTATTCCTCTATAAGGAAGTGTCGTCATGTGGATTGACAAGTGTCGCAAGTGTGTGTACTTGTCGATGGGTTATTAGACCACCTTATGGGGTCGGCCCTAATTAATATATAATATAATGTGGATGTATCCAAGTAGACAAGTCGGCCCCAGTAGGTCACTGGGCAAAAAGGTGAGTATAAATAGAGATAGGAGATCTCTATTTTACTCACTCGGAAAAGCAACTATCTCTCTCTCTGAAAAGTGGCGCACTAGTGAGGAGGAGGAGGATCATCTGCTAGGAGACTATCTCAGTATTATTTGGTTGTATTTTGGTTGAGCCATTGCTCTCTCTATCTCTGAGGAAGTTGTGGGGTTTTTCACCTTAGGGTTTTCCCCACGGAAACTCTGTGTCTCTTGTCTCTATGCTTTTGATTCTTGTGATGCTTGTGATGCTTGTCATATTATGATTGTCATGCATTGATATACTGTAGATGTTATTCTCTCAGCAAAGATCCTATAGTATTGTGATTTAATACTAAAAATTTAACATGGTATCAGAGCTTAACTGAGAAGAAGACATTTTGCAGTGACGGAAGCTTGTATTCCTTGTTTATTGGGTTTCTCTCCACAGATTTTTGAAATTCAGTATAGTAGATTGGATCTACTCATCAAGGCGCATCTATCTGTCCAATCAGAATTTAGTTCCGAGCATTTTCAGATTTGGCCCTAAAAATTAGGGTTTCCACAAAAATAGGAATTTCTGGAAACTGAAGGTACAGCTGGAAGCTCCTTGCAAAAATCGAAGGTTTGAGCTTTGGATCGAGATTTTTGGCTGGGTAGATCTCCGGGAAACTCAAACCCTAATTCAGGGCTCTCCCAAGTGAACCCGGGAGGACAAAAAGGCAATTTTGAAGGGCAAGACCTTGCTGATCTCAAATTCTGAATGTACTAGGCTGATCAGCTCTCCAGGGTGCATCTTTCTATCCTTTCGGAATTTTGAAATTCACATTTTGAATTTTTAGGGTTTCTCTGACAAACCCTAATCCGGGACCAGATCCAGTTTTCAGCACTTCAAGTGGTAAGTTCTAAATCTTTTCTATTTCCATTTGAAGTACTCTTAAAGATGTCTCTTCACACCAAGCTTGAGGATAAGCTTGAAGGGGCTGATAACTTCCGAGCCTGGAAGTATAGGATTGGGTTAATCCTGGAAGAGAATGAGTTGGACTCATATGTGAAAGAAGACATCCCTATCCCAGAGGATGAAGAAGCCAAGGCATTGCACAAGAAGAAATTGGTCAAGGCAAAGAGAATCATTGCTGATTCCATCAAAGACCATCTCATACCCCATGTGTCTTCTCTTAAGACACCCAAAGAGACGTTTGAATCTTTAACCAAGCTATTTGAAGGAAAGAACATAAATCGGAAGATGACCCTGCGGAACCAATTGAAAGCAGTGAAGTTCCAGAATGGAGAAACCATTCAATCTTACTTTTCAAGGGCCTCTCAGATCAAGGAACAATTAGAAGCAGTAGATGAAATGGTGGAGAATGGTGAGGTGGTGATGACTACTCTAAATGGCCTACCCAGGTCATGGGATTCCTTTATTCAAGGAATTTGTGCAAGGAAGAAGTTGATCTCCTTCAGTAGACTTCGGGAAGAATGTTCTCAAGAAGAAGCTAGACTTATAGCTCGTGAGGAAAAGATGGGATGAGAAGTTCAAGCTCTTGCAGCTCACACCAAAAGAAGCAAAACCAAGAAGGATCACTCTCACCACAAAAGAACTCATCAAAGGAACAAGAAGGACCTAAGATGCTTTACATGCAATGAGAAGGGTCACTATGCTTCAGATTGTCCCAAGAACAAAAGGGATAATAACAACAACTTCAGTAAGAAGAAGAAGGGCAGCAAAAGAAGATTTCATGCTCATGCTGTCGAAGATGATGAACCCCCAAAGAAGAAGGCTAGGGCAGAAAGTGATAGTGATGATGACTCATCAAGTGAAGAAGAGTATGTTCTGATCTCTGCTCTTACAGGTACCATCTCCCATGGATGTAATGATTGGTTAATTGATAGTGGGGCCTCCAAACACATGACTGGGTTCAAGGAATCTTTTGTGAACCTTTCTGAACATGAATCACCCCATAAGGTGAAACTTGGGGATGATTATCAATACCCAATCAAAGGAAGTGGTGAAGCCTCCTACAATCTAGATTCTGGAAAATCATTGAAGATGAAAGAAGTATTGTATGTTCCTGGACTCAAGAAGAACTTACTCTCCATCTCTGCATTAGATGCAAAAGGTATGAGGGTTGCATTTGTGGATGGCCAAGTCCTAATGTGGCCAAAGGGAAAGAACATAGATGATGCAGTAGTGATTGGAGAGCAAGAGGGATGCTTGTATAAATTGAAGGGACAACCTAAACATGCCATGGTATATGAATCCATGGAGCCAAGTGAACTTTGACACAGAAGACTTGCTCACATGCACTATAGGGCACTTCCAATTGCAAGCAAGGCAGTAGAAGGTCTTCCTGAAATCAAGACCAAACATGAAGGTGTTTGCAAAGGATGTGCAAAAGGAAAGAACACTAAGAAGGCTTTCCCAAGCAGTGAAAGCAAGGCAAAAGACATTCTGGAAATCATCCACTCAGATGTATGTGGCCCCATGTCATCCAGTTCCCTAAGTGGGTATGTTTACTATGTATCATTTATTGATGACTTCTCCAGGAAGACTTGGGTATACTTCTTGAAAGGCAAAGATGAGGTGCTTGACAAATTCAAGGAATTCAAAAACTTGATGGAGAATCAAACTGACAAGAAGATCAAAACATTCAGATCTGACAATGGTGGATAATTCACCTCAAATGACTTCAAGAAACTTTGCAGTGATTCAGGGATTAAGAGGGAGTTGACTGCTCCTTATAATCCTCAACAGAATGGAGTTGCAGAAAGGAAGAACAGAACTATCATGGAAGCAGCAAGGGCAATGTTGCACGATCAAGATCTTCCTATGCATCTATGGGCAGAAGCAGCCAGAACAGCTGTATACGTGCAGAACAGAACACCCCACAAGATATTGGACAACAAGACACCAGAAGAGGTCTTTTCTGGTAAGAAACCTGAAGTCAGCCATCTCAGAATATTTGGTTGTCCAGTATATACTCATATCCCAAAAGAGAAGAGGACTAAACTAGATCCTTCAGGAAAGAAGGGCATCTTTGTGGGTTATAGTGAAAGCTCGAAGGCTTACAGAATATACTTTCCAGGATTCAAGAAGATTGATGTCAGCAGGGATGTAACATTTGATGAAAACTCAGCATTCATCAAATCAAGGAAGACACCTACCGAAGTTTATGAAGAACCTAAGGAAACAAGATTTCAGGACACTACCATGACTGAAGCAGTTCCAGAAGCTGTTCGTGAGTTTGAAGATCCACAAGAACCTGTAGATCCACCCCGTGAGGATAACTCTCACAAGAGGAAACCTGTATGGGCTAGAGAGCTCATTCATGATGCAGAAAGATTTGGCATTCCAGAAGAAGAACACAGAGCAAAGAAGAGAACCAGATCACACACCAGTTATGTTGCCTTACTCTGTGACATTATGAACAAAGAGCCTTCCAGTTATGAAGAGGCAGCAGAAAGGAAAGAATGGAAGGATTCTATGGTTGAGGAATACCAATCAATAATGAAGAATGATGTTTGGGATGTTGTCCCAAGACCTAAAGAGAAGTCTGTTGTGACTTCCAAGTGGATCTACAAAATCAAGCATGCTGCAGATGGCAGTGTGGAAAAATACAAAGCAAGATTCGTAGCTCGTGGTTTCTCTCAAAAGGAAGGAATAGATTATGAAGAAATCTTTGCACCTGTAGCCAGGTATACTTCCATCAGAATAGTGCTTGCCCTGGCTGCAGCAATGAAATGGAAAATACACCAGATGGATGTCAAGACTGCTTTCCTGAATGGTGTAGTAGAAGAGGAAGTATATGTGGAACAGCCACTCGGTTTTGAAATACATGACAGAGAATCATATGTATGCAGATTGAAGAAAGCCTTATATGGTTTAAAGCAAGCTCCCAGAACCTGGTATGGTAGGATGGACAGTTTCCTATCTAGTTTGGGCTTTACCAAGAGTAAAGCGGATTCCAACCTTTACTACAAGGTTGAGGAAGGGAATCCTGTGATTCTACTACTATATGTGGATGACCTATTTGTGACAGGAGATGACAGACTGATTGCAGATACTAAAAGGAAGCTTGCAGCTGAATTCGACATGAAATATTTGGGAATGATGCACTATTTCTTAGGTATGGAGGTGTGGCAGAGTGCAGGTGGGATCTTCCTTGGTCAAGGGAAGTACACAGTAGATATCCTGAAGAGATTTGGGATGATGGATTGCAAGGCCATGGCCACACCTATGGCATCAAATCTGAAGCTTCTATGTGATGCTTCATCTGAGCCGGTTGATATCACTATGTATCGTCAGATGATTGGGTCCTTGATGTACCTGACGAACACGAGACCAGACATTTGCTTTGCTGTGAACACATTGAGCCAGTTCCTGACGGATCCGAGGAGTGTTCACCTGGTTGTTGCAAAGCATGTTCTGAGGTACCTGAAGGGTACAGTGGATTATGGGCTCAAGTATGAAGCAAATCAAAAGTTTAACCTACAAGGTTATGTTGATTTAGATTGGGCTGGCAGTGCTACAGATAGGAAGAGCACATCTGGGTGCTGTTTCAATATGGGATCAGGTGTGATCTCTTGGTTTAGCAGGAAGCAGTCCTGTGTAGCACTGAGTACAGCTGAGGCAGAGTATGTTGCAGCCTGTTCAGCTAGTTGTGAGGCAGTATGGCTACGGAAGCTACTGTCTGAGTTATTTGATCTCCCGTTGGAAGCTACTGGTATCTTCTGTGACAAACAGAGTTGTGTGAAGCTGTCCGAGAACCCAGTGTTTCATGACAGGTCAAAACACATAGAGATCAAATATCACTATATCAGGGATATGGTGCAGAGAGGAGCTGTGAAGCTTCTGTATGTTGCGACGGATGAGCAGATTGCAGATGTGCTGACGAAGCCACTAGCCAGAGTGAAGTTCGAGTACTTCAGAGAGAAGCTTGGCGTTCTTCAGATCGAGGACACTTCGAGGAAGAAGTGATGGACACATTTGCTGAAGCCATTCCAAGCATGTTGGAAGGAGGATCCTTCACATGGCTGTGGATGTAAGTGCTGGATGATGAGCATCAGGATGATGTTCTAGTTTCTGCTGGATATGATCAGTTGGATCATTTTTATGTATGTACGCATCATGTGGATGCTGGATATGATCAGTTGGATCATTTTTATGCATGTATGTACGCATCATGTGGATGCTGGATATGATCAGTTGGATCATTTTTATGTATGTATGTACGCATCATGTGGATGCTGGATATGATCAGGTGGATCATGTATGGTGACATGTATCATGTATTTGTATCAGGTGGATACATTGTATGATCAGGTGGATCATGTATGGTGACATGTATCATGTATTTGTATCAGGTGGATACATTGTATGATCAGGAGGATCATGTATGATGATATGTATCAGGTAGATACTTGGTATGCATCAGGTAGATGCATTGATGATCAGGATGATCATGGATGACGACCTTCAGGATGTTGCTCCAGATGACATGCAGCAAGACGTTGCAGTGATGATGATCAGGATGATCATGGATACATCAGGATGATGTATGGTGAGTATCAGGTTGATACTCTATGGCTGTGGATCAGGTTGTGCAGATGAGCATGTAATAGCGCCCTGGGAGATTTGCAGATGGTCTTTCGAGGTTTTGCCTATGGCATGTAATATCGGTGCCCTGGGACATCTGGCAAATGCTCTTTCGAGGTTTTTCTCTGGGAGGACATGTAATAGCGCCCTGGGAGATCTGCAGATAGTCTTTCGAGGTTTTTCCTATGGCATGTAATAGCGCCCTGGGATATCTGGCAGATGCTCTTGCGAGGTTTTGTCCTATGGCATGTAATAGCGCCCTGGGAGATCCGATAGGTTGGGCTGTGTGCCCGTAATCAGTCCTGGGATGCTCTTGCGAGGTTTTTCCATGACCAAATGTAATAGCGCCCTGGGAGATTTCAGGTCGGAGTTGTGTACCCGTAACATCTTGAGATGCTCTTGCGAGGTTTTGTGGTGGACCACATGTAATAGCGCCCTGGGAGATTTCAGGTCGGAGTTGTGTACCCGTAACATCCTGAGATGCTCTTGCGAGGTTTTGTGGTGGGGTCACATGTAATAGCGCCCTGGGAGATCCTATAGGTAGAGCTGTGTGCTCGTAACAGCCTGGGATGCTCTTTCGAGGTTTTGTGATGCACGTAAAAGTCCTGAGGATTCCACAGTATGGCCAGTGATGACGAAGACCTACAGGTGGTGGGCCTACATCCAGTATGAAAAAGGACTGGCTCTGTAGAACTTCCTATGACGAGTAGAGACAGAGATTGGTTGAGATAGTAGCAGCAGTGACGATGATGATGATGATGCATCGATGATGATGATCCAGAGAAGAAGACTTGTCTAGCAGATCTGTGTCGAGAAATACCTTCCTAGTTAAGAGGGAGTGTTGATGTATATTTAACTTCGGAATGTATTTCATCTGTGTATTATATATATATTTATTGTACCCTTATAAGAGATGTGTTATTCCTCTATAAGGAAGTGTCGTCATGTGGATTGACAAGTGTCACAAGTGTGTGTACTTGTCGATGGGTTATTAGACCACCTTATGGGGTCGGCCCTAATTAATATATAATATAATGTGGATGTATCCAAGTAGACAAGTCGGCCCCAGTAGGTCACTGGGCAAAAAGGTGAGTATAAATAGAGATAGGAGATCTCTATTTTACTCACTCGGAAAAGCAACTATCTCTCTCTCTGAAAAGTGGCGCACTAGTGAGGAGGAGGAGGATCATCTGCTAGGAGACTATCTCAGTATTATTTGGTTGTATTTTGGTTGAGCCATTGCTCTCTCTATCTCTGAGGAAGTTGTGGGGTTTTTCACCTTAGGGTTTTCCCCACGGAAACTCTGTGTCTCTTGTCTCTATGCTTTTGATTCTTGTGATGCTTGTGATGCTTGTCATATTATGATTGTCATGCATTGATATATTGTAGATGTTATTCTCTCAGCAAAGATCCTATAGTATTGTGATTTAATACTAAAAATTTAACAATTTACACCTTTCAATATCATTGTTGTTGATCTAATTTTTAATAGGTGTAAGAGAAAAGAAAATTATTACATATCATTATATGGCAAGATAAGTGTATATCTTGGCCTACCTCTATGGTGAGATTAATGGTACATATGCATGCTTCTGATGTTTAGATGACTCTTGTTAGGAGAAATTTGTTAAAGATAACATTGAAGTTATGGAACTAACTTATTGTGTAGAAGGAGTTCTCTTCTAGGTTTTACCAAGTTTGAAGCTTTGTGTAGCATTTTTTACCCAAGTTTGTACAGGAAGTTGAAAGTGATTTTCTACTTAAAACCTAATTTATAATATTATAAAGAGAAACTTGGTTTGCATTCCTCTATGCTTGGAAATACTTTTCAATATTGCAGTAAATATATGTACCTAATTTGTCTAGATGTTATTCACTTATGGTAGGTGAATTGATGATTGTACAAATATTGAAAATATGTTAAATAAAAAAAAAATTCCACCCCATTTCCTCGAGAACTTGACGATGATTTTGGCTATATTACAAAACTTTCACCTTAGCGTTGTATTTTTGCGCTCTCGATGTACCATTAATTTGTAGAACTTGTGCAACCATGGTATTCAACTTGGTGGGACTTTGAGCCTTGCGTAATCACTTGTGGGACTTGCGCACTTCTTGAGTCTTTAGCTGTGGAATTTGTGCATATACTAACTTCAACCACTGAACCCTTATTAGAACTTGTGTGCGCTTCAATAACTGAAGGCCTCTTTTGATTGGTGAGTCATTTCATACTTCTTGTGCACTTCCAATCTTTGACCATACAATGCTTGGGATTGCTTGCACATTCTAGAATCTTCCCTTGACATGCTTTCACACTTGTACCTTTTCTTAACCAACTTCTTGGTTGCTTGTGCACATTTACCTTTGTCCAACCAATTCTTTGGTTGCTACCTTGAGGGAGTATGAATTGGTGGACTTGATATTTGTGCAGGTACCACATGTAGTAGGATACATTACTTATGTACTTATTTGAACTGGATCTGCATGATGTACCTTCCTTATGTGCTTCTTCATACTGGTTATGCATGATGTATCCTTGGACATACATCTTTAGACTGTATGCAACTTCTAGATATACTTCTTGAGACTGGCATCCATATCCTTCACAATCTTGTTCATATACTTCTTCAAAGTGGCTTCCATATACTTTTTTAAGTTGGCATAAGAATGATGTATCCACTTTGAACTCAGTTGACATCAATGACTCAAACTAAATCAATTGACATCCTCTTTGACATTAGTTGACATCAATGACAACCAAATTTCAACAATATCCCATTTTGGCATTGATGTCAACACCTGATGAATCTATGTATAATATTCTTGAACTGTATGCTTCATCTCTACTTGTCGTAGTGCTCCCCCTGTGCATATGCTACCCTTGAGTTCTTTGGGATTCTGACTTCTGCGCATACTGCTGTCACTACTTCTTTTGGTTTATGTTACTTTTGCACAAACAACTTATCTACTTCACCCTCTTTCACATCTGCTACATCTAATGTTGTCTCTTCGATAATCTGCTTCACGCTCTTTCACATATGTTGCATCTGCATGTTGTCTCTTCATTCTCTATTTTTAGCTTCATGTAATCAATGCCATACTTTACTGCATGTTGTTTCTACTTTATTCTCTTTCACAAATTCTCATGCATCTTTTCTCCTCGGCTATTTTAGTTCTTCTCAGATTCATGCATATTCTGTCCCTTTGACATCAATGGCAAAGAGGTGTCATTACTTGGGAAATTATTGGTTCTTCTTTCATTTTGTTTTGCGTTAGTTTCTATTTCAACTATTTAGGGATGAATCCCCCTATCTTTGTGCTTCATTTCTTTGTTGTAATTTTGCACAGATAATTTGCAATATGCATGTTTCTTTCATAATTATCTTTGAATGCTTTCTTGTTATAGATTTTATATTATTCCTTCATCTTGATCTCATGTTCCTGTCACAACACTTCATCATTCTTTCCGCAATGATTCATGCAACCATCCCTTCGTGCCAACTGTGTAGTGCCAAAATCAATCCTTTATTGGTTTTGTACAATCCTTTTTGCTGACTTCCTTATTGCTCCTGACTATTTCATCTATTGCATTTTACTGTGTTTTCTGCTTGCATTGTCGCATCCCTTTCCATGACAAACAAAGATTTGGCACATTTATCTGCCAGTTCAACATTAAAGGAGATATGATACTCAGTTCGTGTGGGATCAATTGTGTGTCATCATCTTACTTGATCTTTTGGGGAAACATCATTCCGTCGCATGGAGAAATGGATTGGATTTCCGCTTTTCGTACATCTTTCCAAAGCCTATTAAATATGACATTCAATTTTGGCGACTCCACCACTTTATTTGACTTGTGTGATATTGAATGCATATCTCATCAAATTAATTTCAGAATGCAAACGTCTTCCATTCAATTCTATAAGAGTTCCATGAATAATGGTTGGTTCATCACCTTTTCCACTTCTGCATTTCCATGTCATATTTCTATCTAGTTCTTCTTCTTTCTTCTAATGGACTCCTTCTACCAAAGAATGAATACCTCCCTTGAGAATGTGTGACTTGCAGTTCAGACACAACAGTCTGAATTCTCACGCTTGAGGGTTGACATGGGCGTCTGGTAGTGACAGATGGAGGAAATAGAGTTCTGTTGTCAATACACTTAGTCGTAGGTGTATCTCGGGCATTCTGAACAACTGACTCATCTGAATTGTCGGGTTAACAATATGGAGCACTGGCAGCAATAGATTTTGGATGAACTGTCATTGCTTCAACCTCAGCATACTGCACCATCATCGTCTGCAACTTTGTAACTCCTCCATGTGCGTCCTTCTTCAGAGTGTACTGCACTTGTGCTGGTGGACCTGGAGCTTTGTCTTACAAACTAGTCAGACATCAACATTGACCTTGAACTACGGCTGTAGATCACTTCAGAAACTCTATTTTACCAGTTTTGTTTGTATACGCCTTTTGGCCTTGGCATGGAGTCTCGACTCATGTAATTTTGTAAACAGACTGATTTTGAATATAATAAAAAGTTATATTTTGCATCGAATCGTGTCTATCTTTCAACAATGTTTATACCATTTTCATGCAAGAATTTTCATTTTTTGTCTGCAATACTTAATTCAAATAATTGCTCTGTTCTTTACTATATCAAATGCAAGATAAATCAACAACAACTTAATGTGTGCATGTGTCTGAAATTTCTTTCTGCGACATTTTCAACTTAACACATAACCTTGTTCAACTATTATGAATAATGTGACAGACACATTCTAATCACACACTTCTCTTACTCCTTGAATTCTAATATGCATCGTTTTGAATTCAAGCGTCTTCACCTGATCTTTTCACGATCAGCAGGTGGAGTAGCAATTTCTTGCTACTTTGGATGTTCCTGGATTATCTACTTCTTTTGTGCGCTTCCAGGGAGATTTCCTTACCCATGTTTTCTTGTTCACACTACTAACTTGATTATTCACTTGAGATTTTTCTATATAATTTATCATAATGTAATTGCCTTTGCACAATAAATCTTCATATGGACAATTTATTACCCTTCGACAGTACATAGCCTTATTTCCAAAACCATCACATGCATTGCATCTCACAGTTTGACAATATTTTGCAACATGACCAAAGTGATTACATCTTGCGCACTTGATCCTATTGACCCTTCTTTGATTAGTATGTTTAAAGAGTTGTATTCATCATACCTAAAGGACTTAACATGATTTGGGCAATGTTCTCTGTCGCAGACCTTCTTTGATGCCTTTTCATAACCAAGACCTGTTTTTTCTTCAGGAAATCTCTGATCTTTCAAGATATTTTTCAGAATTGGTGTGGTTTCTTTGAACTTGCATTTCACTTCATCATCAATACTAGCCTTGTTTCTTTCTTGATGTGCGCAAATCATTATGGGATCTTGGACTTGTTTCTTAACTTTCATCTCAACCAATTTTTATTCTAGACGAGATATCTCTTCGTCCTTATCCTCAAGTTGATTTGTCAGCATCCTAATTTTCTGCGCCAATTCTTCTAAAGAAGCTTTCAATACATATTTCTCTTCCTCAAGCACTTTGATCTTGTCTTGTGTGAAAATTAGTTGTATCTCATAGTTTGCTACCTTTTTACAAACTTCTGCATCAATATATTCTTGAAATGGCTTGTCATGTTCCTCATACTTCAACAACTATTCCTGCAAGAATTTATTCTTCTTTCTTGACTTCTTTAATTCATCCAGGGCACTAATCAATTCCCCCTCCCAGTCAATATCTGCAACATTTTCTTCTTCTTTAGATTGACTATCAGTCTTTACCTCTTCAACAGGATTTGGAGATGTAAATGGATTCAGAGGTGTTTTGAATGATCCACTAAAGAAGTATTTGCCTAGTGATCTTGGTTTTCTTTGCACAACTGGAGTATTCTTCAAACCACTCTTTTTCTTTTTATCTCTTCTTTCTTCTACCACAAAGTCCATGAAAAGTACTTATTTTGGTTCTTCTTCGCAGTTGCTTCCTTCAAATACATGACTATCTTCCTTAGTGTACATACTTTTCTTTTGTTCTGGAATCCTCCTTTGATTTTCAGGTCTGTGTTGAGTGCATGCATTTCTATGTTCATGATAACTAGATTCTTCCTCGTTGTCATTGTCTTCATTTTTTTTGTAAGGAAACTTAGAGGAATAATGACCTACTCCACATTTGAAACATTTTAAGGGAACCTTGTTCTTATACTTACCTCGTCCTCTTTTCAACTTTCTAACAAAGTTTGATTCCTCATCATCCAACTCATGGCAACAGTCCTTTTCGTGATCATGCTCGTCCTTCCTAGTAGATTTAAAAGCGACTTCCTTTTTGATGGGAGACTCTTTCTCAGTTCTCATCTCGTATGCAGTCAAAATCCCCTAAAGCTCGTCCTTTCTTATATCTTAAAGATTAGCTCTGTCTTCTAATACATACACCTTTGCATCAAACCTTGAGGGAATAGTTCTTAGTATCTTTTGTACAATGTATTCTTCTTCCAAAGTGACCCTGAGACTTTTGATAGCATTAAATATCTCATAAAATATTAAGAAATAAGAGGTAATGTTCTCTTCATCTTTCACTTTCAAAGATTCAAATAAACTAGAGTAGTTCTGCAACTTTTCTTTCTTTACCTTCTCATCACCTTCATAGAAACCTCTGATTTTGTCCAAAACCTCCTTGGCTGATGCGTAGTGCATAACCTTGATGAATTCATTACCAATCAAACCACAAAGCAATTCGTTTCTGGCTCTTTAATTGCATTCATAGATTCTCCGATGTACTGGATTAATTGGCACGACTACTAGGATATTGTAACCGTCAATAATGGACTACCAGACATATGCTCCTAGTGATTGCATATATACTTCCATCTTGACCTTCCAGAAGATATAGTTGGTTCCATCAAACCTTGGCGCTCTGTTAGTTTTGATAACTTCATGCTTGTCCATATTTGCGCAAGGATCTATCTTCCAGATGTTAATTTGTGACTGAATAAACCCTCTCTGATACCAATTGTTGGAATCAGTTTAATACTGAGAGGGGGTGAATCAATTTTAGCATAGTTATCAGTAGTTTTTACCTTCTTTAACAAATTAGTCTTTAACTTGATCTTGATCTTTAATTATGCATACAACATAAATAAAAATTCATCCACATATGCACCAAGATAAAGAACATAGAACACATCGGATTTTGACGTGGAAACCCAAGTGGGAGAAAACCATGGAATTCTCTTTGGTAATGAAGATAATACATTCAAGGAAGCACCGAATTCTTGTGTTTACTAGCACCAACTGGAAGGAGGCACCGACCCCATGGTTTTACAAGAGTTGACCTGAAGGAAGCACCAACTGGAAGGAGGCTAAAAGCTTTTACTCCTTTCCCCGTCCTACCGCCAAGATATCCAAAAAAAATTCTACCTTACTGAACTTTCAACTTGCGCATACTTATGATCTTCTGTAGTTCGTTCTGCTGTGCACCACCTTCATATGTAGTTGATTCACTATCACTGTGCTACATACATCACTTGAATTCTCATTCCACTCAATTCTTCGCTTCTGTTGATGACTTACTTCATATGTCATGTGCTACTTCATATGCTACATTTTGCGCCACTGATTATCTGTGTTGTTCTGCTTCTAAACAACTGTACTTTACCAACTAATATTGTGCTTCAATTGATAGCTTGTTGTTCTAAAATTATGCACCAGTATCAGATGGAACTATGCACTAAATTAGATGTGTTTGTTCGGTTTAAGTGCTACAATCCTTTAGACAATATGCGACATTCTATGCATCATATGATTCATCCTTTCGGTTTAAAACAATTGCCTTAGATAATCCTCATCATGACAGACTTACAATATTCTGTATTTGTTATGTTGTTACGCATTTGATGGACTTATTTACTTCGCACACTTCACTTAAACATTCATGCATAAGACAAACTTCTGTGCATATTCTGATACACTTCAGTTCTGTCTTTGCGCTTCTTTTTAACAAATATGTGATTCTCTGCATGCTGCCATCAATAATGTCATTCGGTCCTCACGCACTTGTGCATGCTTCCATAATTCTGCCTTTCAGTATTTGTGCATCCATCACAAATCTACAACATCATTATGCGCACCATTAATAAATCATTTTGTTGCATGTGCACACTTGCTCCTCTCTAGATCATGTTGTTATGTCCTCGAGCCCTTGATGCCCCGAATATAAATATGTATTTTCCACTTAAATCTCTATAGCCTTGCCATCAAGCTTACATCAAATCTCCAACTTGCATCTCTATTTATGCATGTCCTGCATGGATTGTATGTCCACAAGTTGGTTGTGGCATTCCTTATTCCTTACTTCACGGATTATGCTTATGCCACATGTCATGTTCTGTGCTGCTAATGTGTCATACTTTGTGAGTCTTGCGCATTCATGGTCCACGACTTAGTGAAACTTTCACCTTAGCGTTGTATTCTTGCGCTCTCGATGTACCATTGCTTTGTAGAACTTGTGCAACCATGGTCTTCGACTTGGTGGGACTTTGACCCTTGTCGTACCATCACTTGTGGGACTTGCACACTTGCTGAGTATTTAGCTTTATAATTTTCGCATACACTAACTTTGATCGTTGCACCCTTCTTGGAACTTGTGTGCGCTTCAATAACTGAAGGCATCTTCTGATTGGTGAGTCGTTTCATACTTCTTGTGCACTTCCAATATTTCACCATACAATTCTTGGGCTTGCTTGCACATTCCAGAATCTTCCCTTGACATGATTGCACACTTGTACCTTTGTTTAACCAACTCCTTGGCTTCTTGTGCACATGTACCTTTGTCCAACCAATTCTTTGGTTGTTACCTTGAGAGAGTATGACTTGGTGGACTTGATATCTGTGCAGGTACCACATGTAGTAGGATATATTACTTATGTACTTATTTGAACTGGATCTGCATGATGTACCTTCCTTATGTGCTTCTTCATACTGGTTATGCATGATGTATCCTTGGACATACATCTTTAGATTGGATGCAACTTTTAGATATACTTCTTCAGACTGGCATCCATATCCTTCACCATCTTGCACATATACTTCTTCAAAGTGGCTTTCATATACTTCTTTAAGCTGGCATAAGAATTTTGTATCCACTTTGACCTCAGTTGACATCAATGACTCAATATGAATCAATTGACATCCTCTTTGACATTATTTGACATCAAAGAAAACCAAAGTTCAACACTTACTTTAGCGTTGGTTAATTTTAAACGACAAAAAGTTCCCCATATTCACTCCAATCAAGAAACCATTTTTTTACACTGCAAAGAGAACAAATAAATTCCCAATGAATGGTTTCAATCCCAACTTCAATATAAACATCAAGGTGTTCATAATCAATAAAAATAAAAGTATAACATGCTTCATTGGAGAGGGAGTCAAACTATAGATTTTCATAGTTGTGGATGTCAAAATTGGATTCTATGAGTTGTGTTGAGTTTGAAATCCATGAAAAATTACAAGTATCATATCTCAATGGTTAAATTGTCATGTTTGGTCAAGGAGAGAAAAATTCACAAAAGCAAATTTTAATGAAATTTTGAGCCACATTTAAGACACTAATTTTCCCAAATTGAATTCCTTCAACTCTTAGTACATATTTGTATTATATTCTTCAAAGGCATTGATTGAAATTGGCTTGATCCATGCCATCTAGAATATTTTAATCATTGAAAGTGGTCAATTGACATCTGGAACACCTATTATCGAGTGCTTGACAAACTTGCGACTCTTTTTTAAATAATTTCTAAGTTATCCATAGATGCAAGACAACTTCAATAATCTTAGATAAGTTTCACATAATCTTACGTGGATTGAAGATGATTAAATCCATAAAGTGCAACCTTAAAACAAAGATGTATGCAATATGATACAAGCAAGAAAACAAAATTATGAGGCAAATAAAAATCTAATATTATAAACAAAACAAGCTTTTAGTGTGTGCATTATAACCATACAATAAAAAAACACATAACTGAATGTTGATCCTAATCAATGGTGCAAAATCATCAGTCAAATTCAAAAGATTCAAGACTATAGAAGCAACATCTAAAATATTTAATTTAAAACATTTGAAGGGGGATCCAAGTAGGTTAACTTGGGGCATGTTTGTTGGGTTAATAATTTGACCTATTTTTTCCACTCATTTACCTTGATCAAAATCCATCTTGAATTATCTTTTATCCCTTTTTGATATTATCTTGCCTATAGCTTCATGCCCTAACCCAAGGTACAACCTCTTTAAGTATTGCATTGCCTTGAGTTATAATATAAGTTGTTAAAGTGGTTTTGTCCTTATGTTTGGGTTACTAATTAAAATTCTTAAGGTATAATTAAAATTCTTAAGGTATGTACAAGCAGGATGAGTAAGGTGATCATTTGCTTGAATAAGCAGGTGTTGCTACTCTCCTACAAGACAAAGGGATATAGTATCTTTTGATATGTTGTTACTTGCAACGCCGTTACTTCCCAAGTTATGATGTTGTCACTATTTTGTGACACTTGAGCATTTGGTATTCAACCGATGCTCAAGTGTAGAAAAGACAAATGCCATCATGAAAAAACATTGTCATCCATAGATTTAGGAGTATCAAGATTACAACCATTTATGGTTGAGACTGCATAATGTAATGTCTTAGTTTGTATACTAATTGTAACAGCATAACTGTGTAACAGATCCTATGCTACAATTTGTGAGAATGGCCTTGAGAATCTCTAATTCTCATGGCATTCAATTATTCTATCTTGAGAAGGATGTTACTCAAGGATTGTATAAAGAAATTGATCCCTATTAGGTTCAGGGATTGAGTAGTATAATATAGAGCTTGGATAGAGTGATGTTATGATTTGTTGTATAAATATCTTTTCTATAATAATAATTATTTTCCCACAAATCATCTTGGTGTTTTAGTGTGAATTATTATGCAACCCTAGTTAGAGAAGGAAGGCCCCCCTTCACTAATAAGGAGCAGACACTTCGTTTACTTTTATAGGTATATTAATCATAGTTTGTTCTTGATTCCTATATTTTTTTCAACAGTTTAATTATCATTTGCAGTAGCTATTATTTAGTGGTTTTTACTCGTGTTGTTACTTGATAGTTCTTATTGCAGAGTGGTTGCTATTAATTGTTGTTACTTTCATAGATCAAATATTAGTTTTGTCATGTGGTTGGATTTCCTTGTGTTAGATAGTTTCCTTATTTTTATATTGTAGTAGGTTCAATCTCTTAAAAATCATTATGAGCTAGTGCTTGATTGGAAGCGTTGTTATTGGTTATTACATATATTGATCCAACAATGATTTGAATGATTTCATTTACAGGTAGTGATTTGAGTGATTTCATTTACCAAAAATGATTTGAGTGATTTCTTTTACAAGCAGTGAGTTGTGTGATTCCATATACAAGAAATTAGTTGTGTAATTTCACTTATGGGCAAGAATGGTGTGATTTACTTCATAGCAGAGGTTGCATGTGTGATTATTTTCCTTGCAGAGTGGTGTGAGTTATGATTGATTCCATTTTCAAGTGAGATTTCAACCTCCTCATTGGTGGGTCCCATCAAGGGTGTGGAGGTGGTGGTGATAGAGGACAGAAGAGCGAGAGTGACAAGGCTTCCCCAGGTTGGGGAATAGTGGTTTAGTAGAAGAACACCATTGGCATAAGAAGCAAAGGAGTTTAGTAGAGAAGGTGAGCTTTTTCAGTGACGAGGAAAAGGGTATGCACATGAGCCATTGCCCGACATATGAAAGGAGGTATATCTTTTTGTCCTGAAATATATCATATGTGAAGGTTGCTACTAGGTAATTTTTGCATACCACCTTAAGTTGTTATCGCATATGAGACATAATGATCGCCTGAATGTTCCTTATTTCCTTTTGAGATATTTACAATTCATGGAACAATTTGTTAAGAGGTGTTAAACACCCCTTGGAAACATTAACATACCATGGCTTCGTAAAGATATTGATTCTCGATTCCCTGGAGGATGTTCAAACATCATGGAGGCAATTTTTGGGGTTATCTGAAGAACTTGAAAAGGAGAAACAAGATAATGCAGAACATGTTGAAGTAGAGAATGTGGAGATAGTTCAAGAGAAACAAGGTGACGAAGAACTGCCAGGGTATATTCAACAAGAGGAACAGTAGGGAAGAACAAAAATAAAGGAAATAACTGAGCCAAGGGATATTGATCAGAATGACGATCCTCGGGATGTTGAGAATGAACAAGTAAAGGATAATCCAATGCTTACACATGCAAATAGAGACATGGATATTATTGAAAAAATACCCCCAAAAGAAGACTGAACACCATGCATAATCGAGGAGGAACAACTTGCAACACATTCCATGTCAAAAGGAAGAAAGAGGTCATTCACATAATTTGTGGCCTTCTACCTAGAAGGAGAACAAGGTCAATGGACCCTGAGCTGGTGGATATAGAACCACCAATAATCACTCCTTTAATTGGTCCATGAGAACTTGTTATAAGGGATAGTGAGTTGGAAGAAGTTGATACAATTAATCCTAAAGAAGAAAACCCTTCTGTTGTGACCTTCGGTCAAGTAGAAATGATTCATACACAAGATATAGTCGATGAAACTGTGATTAATGATGAATAAATGGCCATGGTTACTCCTCCAGAAACCAATAACAAGGATTTCATACATGTTACACAAGAACTGGGTATTGGAAATTTGGCGTATGAGAAGATAAGGTGGTTGCTACATATGTTACAATTGATGTGACACCAACTAATCCACCATAAATAGCTACAGAATATATTATGCTTTCCCCGCAAGAAGAAGGCATGGACATAGACATGGAAGGAGGATCCCATGTATAGGGAGCAGTTGTCAAAGATTCAAATAGTGCAAAATCCGTTACACCTATCTTTGTCAAGGTTAAAACAAAAAATGGAGAACCAAGTGCGAAGGGTAAGAAGAAGAAACCTTCCTCTATGGTTAAACAAGTTGCAAAAATAAGGAGAACTAATAAAAAATTATAGCAAAGAATCAAGGAATTGAAGAAGCGAATCAAAGAATTATTGAATGCTTCAGGGTTAGATACCCTTGCTGAAGTAGCTCAAACCTTTGAGGGGACATATTCCCCAAAGAAAAATGGAAAGGTGATTAGGAAGGTAAAGGTGGAGCTTCAGTTAGACTGGGAGGAAGTTTTGAAGGATGTAGGGTACAAGTCTATTAAAAAGGAGCAGTATACAATGTCTACTCAAACATAAATTGAAACAAGGGAAATTTGAACTTTTACCTTTGAGTTTCCTTCTCCTACGTTACTACAAGCTAAACTTGATAGATGGAATATATTGGAAAAATCCTTTCAAGAGGGAGCGGTGTCTCTTGTAGAACATCGACAAACCATACAGACCATGGAGATAAGAAAAGCATAAGAGTTTCCCCCCTACAGGATAGAAGAAGAAAATTGGAAGGAAGATAGGAGGAAGTTGAAGGTTGCACAAGAGAAGATCAGGAAGCAATATGAAGAGAAGAATGGGATAAATACACTTGTCCATGAATTATTGGGTTGCAAGGCACCTTCTCTTACATATGGCATATTCCTAAAAGAACAATTCCTCCTTTTTCAGTTGATGGACATGGTTGAGGGTAATATTTATTTGTTCACTAATGCTAAGGAGTTTTGAAAGACCTTTTTATAGGTAAATGTTCTTACACATAATTCTTTGTGTGATTTTTATTTGCATAATTTAATTTTACCCTTTGAATGAGAGTTTAACCTTACACCTTACATTGGGGATCTACAATTACGGGATTTTGCATCATACATAATGAATTGGATTAGATGGAATCTATCCCAAGATACTTTGGAAGGGAATCATGCCATAAGTGAACTGAGTATTAGGGAAGAGATTTCTAATGTAGAAATATTCATTTGGGCCCACACTCCAATATTTAGGTCCCCTGATGTGTCTAGATTGCTTTTTCACATTCAATCCCAAGTCCTTTCTCAATGTGTGAATTGTATTAATGATATTGCATCAGAGCCCTGCAGAGTAACGAAAGAAGATGGGAGTTATCCTCAGTAGCAGTTAGAATAATGGAACCTTTCGGATACCCAAACTTTAGGAGAACCATGGAAGGATTGTATAGGTATATATAGTACATTGAGAAGAGGAGACCTAGATGTATTGTTATGAGGTTCCATTTTCCTCTCATATGGATGCCCAAAGAAAAATGCAGGCCCCTATATGATTTGGCATCAATAGAACAATATTGGGGACCCGAAGTGATGATCGCAACATGATTTAGGGAATCCATGGAAGAAACAAAAGATATTGACTCGGCTATCTATATGAAGCCTACTCATGGGCCAACCTTAATATCATAGCAAGTTGGGGGGGATGTTGGGTTCATAATTTGAACTCTTTTTTCCACTCATCATAGCAAGTTGGGGGGGATGTTGGGTTCATATAGGACATGCATCATAGCAAGTTGGGGGGGGATGTTGGGTTCATAATTTGACCTCTTTTTTCCACTCATTTACCTTGATCAAAATCCATCTTGAACTATCTTTTATCGCTGTTTGATATTGTCTTTCCTATAACTTCATGCCCTAACCCAAGGTAAAATCTCTTTAAGTATTGCATTGTTTTGAGTTATAATATAAGCTCTTAAAGTAGTTGTGTGCTTATGTTTGGGTTATTTATTTTCAAAATACTTAAGGTATGTACATAGATGATGAGAAAGGTTATCATTTTCTCAAAGGAGTAGGTGTTGTTACTCCCCTATAAGCTCAAGGGATATCCTACCTTTTGACATGTTGTTTCTTGCAGTGTTGTTACTTCCCAAGTTATGATGTTGTCACTATTTCGTGACACTTGAGAATTTGGTCTTCAAACGATGCTCAAGTGTAGGACAAATAAATTCCAGCATGACAAAACCTCATCATCCAAATACTTAGGAGTATTAGCGTTACAACCATTTATGGTTGACACTACATAATGAAATGTCTTATTTTATAAACCAGTTGTAACAACATAATCGTGTAACAGATCCTATGCTACAATTATGTGAGAACGGCCTTGAGAATATCTGATTCTCAAGGATTTCAATTATTCTATCTTGATAAGGATGTTACTTGAGAATTGTATAAATAAATTGAGCCCTCTTGGGTTCATGGGTTGAGCAAGAGAAGACAGATCTTGGATAGAGCGTTTATGTGACTTGTCGTATAACTCTCTTTTCTATAATAATAATTATGTTTCTGCAGATCATCTGAGTGTTTTAGTGTGAATTATTCTACAACCTTGGTTACAAAAGGAAGCGCCCCCTTCACTAATCAATAGCTTCCACTTTGTTTACTTTTATAGGGATATTTATCATAGCTTGTTCTTAATTCCTGTAATTTATTTCGACAGTTTACTTATCATTTCCAGTAGTTGTCACTTAGTGGCTTTTATTCGTGTTATTACTTGATAGCTATTATTGTAGAGAGTTTTCTATTAATTGTTGTTACATTCATAGATTAGAATCTTGATTCTTTCATATGGTTGGATTTCCTTGTTTTAGAAAGCTTCTATTTTTTATTTTATAGGAGGTGCATTATCTTAAAAATCATTATGCATTGGTGGTTGATTGGAAGCGTTGTTATCGGTTATTACATAGATTGATCCAACAATGATTTGAATGATTTCATTTACAAGCATTGATTTGAGTGATTTCATTTACTAGCAGTGATTTGAGTGATTTCATTTACAAGCAGTGAGTTGTGTGATCCATTTACAAGCAATGAGTTGTGTGATTTCATTTATGAGCAAGAATGGTGTGATTTCCTTCATAGCGTAGGTTTCCTGCGTGATTCTTTTTGTTGTAGAGTGGTGTGAGTTATGATTTATTCCCTTTTAAAGCGAGATTGGAATTACTTTTGGTGTTGATTTTATGAATGTGTTTCCTTTAAAGAAGAGTGGATTTATTAAGTTCTTGATTGCATACTGCATGATCATCATATGATCAACATTACGGAGGAAATTATAGCTTGCATAGACTTTGCACATAAACTTGAAACGTTCTTGGATTGATATTTAATGTGAGTGATAATTAGTTGTCTTAGAAAGATAGTTAAAACCCCAAAAGTGTTGAGGATGTTAATTTTTCTTACTTTTTTAGCATAATAACATTAAAAAAATCTATCACTGAAAGAAGTACAATCACAACAATCACAATGAACACAATATTTCTCTCGGGGAAACCACAAGGGAGAAAACCCCAACAAAACTTCTTCAATATAGATTTCACAAAGTAAAAGATAAACCCTAAGACAAAATCAACTTCTCTTCTTCTTGTGTGAGCTTCTCTCTTTCTCCTATGCGAACTTGTGTGAGTGAGTTGAGTGAATACAAATGAGCAACTCATCCTCTATTTATATTCTTCCGTTGATGTGAATTTTCCCCAACTGGGTTGACTTGTCCTAACTAACTGGGCTGACTTGTCAATTACATAATATAATAATCTTTTTTGGGTTCTTCTAGGCCAACTCAAGACCTAGGGTTTACATTGACTCTTTCAATTACTCTTGCATTATCAATTACATCAATGACATCTCTTGAAGGACGAATACAATAATAAACAAATACATTGAGAATATCTTCCACAATTACATTTATTTTAACACTCCCTCTTAACTAGGAAGGTATTATGCAGGCAACATCAACAGCATTAACAACTGTCCAACTGACTTGTGAATCTCTATATGTCATAGGAAGTTTTTGGATCGTCATATGTCTGGGGTATCACATCATCTTCTGGAACATCATCATCATCGACATCATCATCTTCTGCTGGAATATCATCATCAACATTGTCATCGTCTGTTAGAACATAACCATCAACATCGCCATCGTCTGTTGGAACATCACCATTAACAATATCATCATCTGCTGGAACATCACCATCAACATCGTCATCATCTGCTGGAACATCACCATCAACATCGTCATCGTCTATTGGAACATCACTATCAGCAATGTCATCGTTTGCTGGAACATCACCATCAGCGACGTCATCGTCTACTGGAACATCACCATCAGCGACATCATCGTCTACTAGAGCATCACCATCAGCAACATCATCATCTACTGGAATATACTCATAAAAAAAAATCAATGTATGAACATTGGAACAACATCAATCATCAGTAACTAAATACTGGAACTCTATCAGTTAGCAAGTACTGATCTTTAGTCACCTCTAGACTGGCATCAATCACCTAAGGAATGGAACTCTATTGGTCATCCAGTAATGATATTCTGTCACCTCCGAACTGGCATCAGTCACCTAAGGACTGTAACTCTATCATGCATCCAGTATTGATCTTCAATCACCTCGAGACTAGCATCAATCACCTAAGGACTGGAACTCTATCAGTCATCCAGTACTGATCTTCAGTCACCTCAGGAATGGAATTAGTCACCTGAGGACTGGAACTCTATCAATCACGCAATACTGATCTTCAGTCACCTCAGAACTAGCATCAGTCACCTAGGGACTGGAACTCTATCAATCAGCCAGTACTAGTCTTTAGTCACCTCAGGACTGGCATCAGTCACCTAAGGACTGGAACTCTATCAATCGGCCAATACTGATCTTTAGTCACCTAAGGACTGGAATCATCATCATCATCACTCCCTCTTTTGAGGGAGGTCCTTTCATACCACATCAAGCTTGTCTCGGAAGTATTCAAACTTTATGAGAGACAGAGACTCAGTCAATACATCAGCAACTTGTTCCTCTGTAGGAACATACTTGATATTTACAGCTCCCTTCTGCACGATATCCTGGATACAGTGAAACTTGATCTCGATGTGCTTAGATCTATAATGGAATATTGGATCCTCTGTCATCTTGATGCAATGCTGATTGTCACAAAGAATATTAGTCACATCTATCTCTGCATCGAACAATCCTGCCAACATCTTGCAAAGCCACACTGCTTCGCTACAAGATGAATAAGCTACTACGTATTCATCTTATGTTATGCTAAGAGAAACACATAGATTCTTTCTATTGAGCCACGAGATCATACTTGATCCCAAACTAAAGCAACATCTTGGAGTGCTTTTTCTATCTTTGACACTTCCATCCCAATCCGAGTTTTGTATATCCATACAGTCTGAACTCACTATTAGAAGCATATCTGAGTCCATAGTCTATCGTACCTTTTAGGTACCTCATCACATGTTTTGCTGCAATTAGGTGAACATGTCTGGGATCCACTATATACTGGCTCAAGGTGTTCACAACAAAACATATGTCTAGTCTGGTATTGGTCAAGTACGTCAATGACCTAATGATCTGTATGTACATCGTGACATCTACTATCTCTGATGAAGCATCATTCAGGAGCTTCAAAATTTTCACCATCGGAGTAGTCATGTCCTTACAATCCAACAGCCCAAATATTTTTAGGATCTCAACTCTATATTTTCCTTGACTCGGGAAAATCTCATCTAGAAACTGCCATACTTCAAGACCTATAAAAAATAATGCATCATCCCAAGGTATTTCATCTCAAATTCTACAGCAAGTTTCTTTTTAATTCAGTGATGGGCTTGTCTTCTCCTGTCAGGAACATATCATCCACATACAATAGTAATATCATAGGTTCATCATTCATGATATTATAATAAAGATTAGAATCTGATTTACTCTTGATAAAACCTAAACTCATCAGGAAGCCATCAATTCTTCCATACCATGCTTGGGTGCTTGCTTCAACCCATACAATGCTTTCTTCAATTTACATACATGTGTTTTTTCTATTTTCTGTTTTCTATTTCAAATCCTTCTGGTTGTTCAATGTATACTTCTTCTTCTATCTTTCCATTTAGGAAAAGTCATACTTACATCCATCTGATGTAACTTCCATTTCATCTTAGCTGCCAAGGAAAGGATGGTTCTAATTTAGGTATATCTGGCCACAGGAGCAAAAGTATCCTCATAATCAATTCCTTCCTTCTAAGAGAAATCCACGGGCTACGAACCTTGCCTTGTACTTTTCAATGCTTCTATCTATTGAGTGTTTTGTTTTGAAGATGCATTTTGACGAAACAACTGGCTTTGTCCTTCGGTCTTGGTACCACATCCCAAACATCATTCTTAATGATGGAATCGTATTCTTCATTCATAGCATCCAACCATTTCTTCTTCTTTATTGCATCTTCAAAACATGTAGGTTCTTCTTCAACAAGGTTACACATCAAGACTACATAATTGGAGTATGGGCCTTGGTGTTTTTCTTTCTCTACTGGTTCCTTCTGGGGCACCATATATTCCCGCATCTTGTATTAATTCTCGTGCCCAAGCTGGTCTTGTCTTTCATGTATTTTCTTCATGAGGTGTCTCCTCAAGTCTACGAGGTTCTGTCATATCATGATCTTTCGGAATAGGTTCTTCTTCAACATTTCTATCTGGTACATTATTTGTTTCTGTGACTCTAGGAGCTTCATGCTCATCTTCATCCTCATGAATCTTCTTAGACTTGTTGAAGGTTGTGTCTTCATCACATGTAACATCACTGTTTGAGTTCAATCTGATGGAATCCTAGGATGTATATACGGTAGGCCTTTGATTGCTCAATGTAACCCACAAATATTCCCTTCTTTCATGAAGGTTTCAACTTCGATCTCTTCTCTTTTAGAATGCAAATAAATACTGGACATCCAAATATCTTTAGATGACTGACTTCATGCTTCACATTGGAAGAAATCTCTTCTTGGGTCTTGTTCCAAGAGCACTGTGAGAGATTCTATTATGTACGTAGGCCATGTTCTAGCTGCGTCCTCCCATAGATGCATGGGTAGGTCTTGATCATGGATCATGGCCTTCACAACTTCCGTGATAGTTCTATTCTTTCTTCCAGCTACACCATTATGTTATGGATTATAGGGAATAGTAAGCTCCCTCTTAATCCTTGCTTGTTTACAGAAATATTTGAAATCACCTGAAGTGTAGTCCCCTCCATTATTTGTCCTTATTATTTGTTTACATTTTTATTATTTAAAATTCAATTTATGAATTATCTTCATTATTTACACAGGTTATTTGTTTAAGAAATGATTTTGTCGCTTCAGTGGTATCAGAGCATGCCAGTTACTAACACAAAAGATTGAGAGATGACATTACAAGCAAGAAATCAAACATAAGGCTTGTCTTCAGTAAGATTTGAGGACAAATCTTCCCTTAAGGGGGAGGAAATATAACAAACATAATATTCAATAACCAATAATAATAATATAATAATAAATAAAACATAACATTAATAGATTTAACTAAGGGACATATCCCTTTGGAGAATAGCCACCATATAATCCTATATATGCAAGCTACATATTCATTGTAAAATATCACCTTATAGAAGCGATAACGATTTAGAAGAAGAAATATAACGTTTAAACAAGCTCATCATGGACAAAGATAAAATTCACTCAAGTCCAAAGAAAGTTAGAAAGTCTAAAATCATAGATATGTCGACATCAACACAGAAGAAAGAAACCCAACATAAATATGACGACACTAAGAAGATGCACAAGTTGGAAATTTCGAAAATCAATAACACGTTATTAAGCAATACATAAGAGATATTTCAACTAAAAAATAATAACAAAACATTAGTTACAATAATCAAGAAATTGAAAAGTAGTTGGAAGACAAAATATTCTAATGAAGACTTCGAAGGAAAAATACTAGAAAAGCGAGAAGAAAATCTCTGCCTAAGAAATATTAATCAAGAACTAGAAGAACAAATCAAGAATTTAATAGAGGAGAAAAAATCGCAAGAAGAAAGGTTCGAGAAGTTACTGAGTAATAACAATCTGTCAAAGGACAAATTAGAGTAGATCCAGAAGGAAACATCTAGACTCTCAAGAAAACAAATTCAAGTTGAGGAACAAGAAACAAATACACACTCAACTGAATTATTATCAACCAATAAAAAGCCAAAAGGCCAAAAAGTTGAAGTTCCTATAAACACTCCACAAGCGACTCGAGTACCATATCGCCATCCAAATCACAAGAGTCATTATGATCGACGACAAGGATAAGAGGAAAATTTCCAGTATTATTCCTACAAAGAGCAAAGACAAAATCGACAACTCCGAGCAATCAATTAGAAATAATTCCAATGAAGCTAGATCTCAGATGAACCGTGTCACAACTGACGCAACATCTCTACTTAATGTTTAAAAGAACACATCGTCTCGTTTCGTCACGTGTCACAAGCTATCAATACAAAATATCACAAGGAAGTGTTACGAGCAAAAACAAAAGATAAAATTCTTGCATAATTATGCTTTGAAGACAAAGAATCTCTATTTGAAAAAAGCAATGTTATAAATAAAAAATAATAATAATAAACATCAACAAATATAAAATAACATAAATAATAAATAATAAATTAATTAATAATGTCTTTATGAAAAGATATGTCTATTGTTAAAAGGGTATTCCGTCAAAATATAAATAAGGGAACTTACTTGTAATTCATTATCATATCTCATTCAAATATACATTTTTATTATTTAAAAATTTATTTATGGATTATCTTCGTTATTTGCACTAGGTTCTTTCCTCGTTTCAATCTCTATAAAAATATATAGAAATAAATTGTATAATAAATTGATATTTAATTTTATATTCTCTATTGATTATGAAATATCTTTTAGGTTTATAGACTTCATTCATTATGAAATATTTTTTTAAAAATAGTTTTGGAAGTGATAAGGATAAATATATTTTAGTGTATATTGTGGTATGAGATTGGTCATCAAATCTCATACTATTTCAACATCACACATCGTCATGAAGTTATTTTATGTAATAAATTTTATATAGGTTAGGGTTTTGAAATTGTATTAATATTATATTTTTATATTTTTCATATGTATTATAATTTTAAAATAGTAGTAAAAAGAAATTGGGTATTTTAAATTGAATGGATAGAATTGTAAATATTATATTAATATTCTAGAATTGAAAATATTAGATATTAATGTAATCATATCATAATAGAGGTTTTTTATAGTGTTGAAATTCATTTATACATTAAAAATAATAGTTTTATTAATCTAAAAGTACAATTTTAATAAAAATTGACGATGTTGATAATAGTTATTAATGTGCAATGAGACCAACTTTTTCCTATAAGATTTTAAAAAATGTAAAGAATCACTTGGTTTTCTTTAGAACTTCATTTTTGTGTTCATAAAACTTTAAGAGAAGCATTCCTAAATCACCATAATTGTGACAAAATTGTGCTTTATGCAAAAGTGATTTTTATCTTCAACCCTCTTAGTGTCACAAAGATGACAAATGACATTTTAGTAATTGTCCACTACTCTTTTTCACTATGAACTTGTGAAAGTTTGTTATTATTTTAGAAATGTTGATTTTTTTTTAGATTATGGTAGATCACTTCCTTATAGTATCTTAATTTTCTCTTGTACTCTAATTCTTTATTTCACCACAACTTCTCCTTAAATGTAGATGTGATAATACTTTTAATATTATCACTAGTTTGTAAAGTGACATCTTCATCAACTCCCCAATGACTTAGCCAAGATTTCACATCTTTATGCCAACCTCACTAAAGTTGTAGGTGGTTTTGGCTAGAGTATGAAGCAATCTTAGGATGCCTCTAGTCTCCCATGTTGTTTATATTGTTCTTGTATATTATGTACCTAGTTATAGCCATGCTCTCAATGGGGAGAGACTTGCTCATATGAAAATGATAGGATATGGTGTATTGTCTTCAATTTTGAGATAATATGTTATAAAGCGCTTTTGGATTTACTCTGTTCTTCTCCACTATTCTTTAAAAATGTTGCAGCATCAAAGATAACATTAATTATACAAAAAAAAAATCTTCTACAAAATAATACTTATATAATTTTATTAATTAATAAAAAAAACCTTTAACTTCTGGGGCGGTAGGTGCGGGTGGGATACTCTTTGATCCCAGAGGAAATAAAGTCGCAGCTTTCTCTTGGGGCCTAGGCAGCAAGACAAATAATGAGGCAGAATGGCTAGCCCTTATTCTCTCATTAGATTTGGCCTCCTCCTTCAGAATTGACAATCTCAGAATTTATGGAGACTCTAGACATGTTATTTAAATCATGAGAAAGGACTCTGCCCATCAAGGTTCAAAAGCTTACAGATATATGCAACGAATAAAATCCAACGCTCTCCTCCCAAATGTCTCTTTTTTTCACATCCTTCGAGAGAATAATCGGCTTGCTGACTTAGAGGCTAACAAAGGAACCTTATTAGAACTTGGGCACATGTAAGATCATAATGGCGCCAAGGCATTTCACTTCATCCCCTAAGATAATGTCAAGGGCTAAAATTTTTTTACATGCTTAAAGCATGGGTTCTTTGGACCCCCGAGGGTTCCCCCCATCCCTCGTTCAAAGTTAGGTTTCATTCACTCCCCCCCAACCCCCGTTGCGTCCGCCACACGCCATTTAGGCCCTCCATGCACCTGTCACATGGCCTCCTGCTGTGTTGTCAGCTCCCACGAGCCGATATTAACTCCTCCCTCTGCTCCATTCTCCTCTTACCCCGCGATGGCTCGTCCCCCTCATTTCTCCTACTCTTCTCTAAGTCGGCTCTCTCTGTGTGAATTGGACTCCCCTCCATCCCCCAGACCTCCACTGTTGCCTCCGTTTAGTCTTGGCATGATGCAAAGTGTAATGGCGGCCATAGCTGCCCTGAGCCGCACCGTGGTGGATATAAAACTCTTGGTACGCAGTACTTATGATGCCGTCTGCACCAGTGTGAAGCAAAATGAGGAGATGGCCGCGGACCTGAATCACACAGTCTCTCAGCTTTCATGCCAGGATTCGAGGATTGATGATTTGGAGAAAAACTTGTTCGAGCTAATGGGAAAGGTTGATATGCTGCAGGAAGATATGGCAGTGTTGACAGGGAAAACGCAGGGAAGTTATGTGCAGGAAACCCCCACGGTCAATCAAGAGATAAACCAGGAAATGGTGGACGCATCTTTAGCCCAGTTCAAGAATTATGGCTAATTCACTTTCTAGCCCAGGTTTCAATTTTTGTATCTATTTTGCCAATGTATTTCTGTATTCTCCTAAACAGTCAGTTTATCAGGGTTTATCCCAGTACCGTTTTGAACAGCTCTAGAAAGATAAGGCTCGGAGCTTTTAAAGACATGTTGATAGAAATTACGGTCTTTCTAGAAATTTCTTCTTCTGCAAAAAACTATTTCATATGCATGTAATGAATAGCTGTGCACAACTTTTATAAATACACTCTTTCCCCTGTTTTTGTTAAAAAAAAAACCTTTAACTTTTGATATTTTTAAATGATTTTTAATAAGCAAATATTATTTTATTATCTTATTTTTGAAGGAAAACAAAATCGTACTTCTGTTGTTTCATAGGAAATCAAAAAGTGCAAAATAGGTAGAAAATGTTCAATCCTAAAAAGAGTAGGATCTACTGATCATGTTGATCGAGCAAGTACATACAACAAAACATCGTCTACTCAAAAAATAACTAATCCAACACATCAAAACCATGGCTAGTCACCACACTGACTGAGGCCTAAATAACTCAAAGAAAAAAAAAAGGCATAGACCCAGAATGGGTAATTATCTTTTCAACTCATTCTTCCCAATAAAGAACGCCAGCAGTTCCATCAAGGGCCTCTTTGGATAAGGCATCGACAATGTCATTGTTTTCCCCATAGGTATGATCTATAGAGAGATCAATGAACCAAGACATCAAAAAGGAGATTCTGTCACACCAGTATTTGAGCTGAGAATTATTCAACTGTTGCTTTCTATTCACCCAATTAACAATGACCAAGGAGTCACCAAAAACTCTGAAAAAACCCAAACCACAACAAATTGCCACTTTTAATAATCCCCACAAACCAAGTAACTCTACCTTTGAATTTGTCCCATGACCACACATAAGCCTAGATTTGTATGTAAGATCAACACCACAGGTAATAAGAAAACCTGCTCCACACCCTAACTATGTCGAAACCCCATCAAAAAATCTAAATACCTTATGAATAAGTGTTTTTCTTCTGGAATTTATTCTCTCATTATAAATATTACTTTATTACCAAACCAATACATTTTAAAATTTTTGCATGGAATAACTCATATCACAAAATAATAACATATATAATTTATAAATTCAAATCTGTTAACATCCATATATCACAAAAGAATATCATATATAATTTATAAATTCAAATCTATTAACATCCAGATATCACAAAAGAATAACATATATAATTTATAAATGTAAATCTATAACATCCATATATGCATCAAATTTCTTGATTTGAATCGTTGTATATTAGCTTTTTTATACATTAAAAACACAAAATTCTATACCTCTCTTTATATATTAGATATAGCATATTGATAAAAAAGAACAATGATTTCCTTAAAAAAAAATTAATCTCACTGAATAACATAAATAATAACAACCAATCTCAAACCACATAGTTAATTCACCATCATCCAAACCACATAGTTAAACAAATCGGGGGCAAACCAATCATCCCACATCTTGAAACTCTGTAAAGATTGCAAATGACATCCTAAGCAGGGCAAAGAATAACCATTCAATGCTTCAAACAGCAGGTTGAAGCTATCCATCAACTACCCGACATGAAATCCGTTGTAGTCACACTTTAATTTACTAGAACATAGTCAACTCTGTTGTCGGAAAGCCAAATTCCCAAATTCTGGGTATGAAATTCAATGCAAAAACTTGTCTGTTCCGCTTCCACCGCCTGTACCTGCAAACCATTGCACCGTCTTTCCGGCAATGGAAAACCATTTTTGTTCATTCGGCTCCCCAAACCTGGTGATGGGAAGCAAGGTATTATTATTTCTGCTGCGAGACTGCAATCTGTCGATGCCAATGATCTCAGACATGGATCTCTTCCTGCTGATTTCAGCTGAATATCCATCGCTCTCAGGTGTTTCAGTCGTTGGTCTGCTCTCCGTTTCAATTTCGTCTGTCGGCTTTATATTTACGAAAGCCATGCGTCCACTGTCGGTCGTGATCATCTGAGAGCTGAGAAACAATAAATCAGAATGCTTGATATCGCTCCATCGATGTTGAGACATGACATCCGACACAATTATACGATGAGCAAACCGACGAGCGAATTTCAACTCTTCGTCGGCCTCTGAAAGCTGCAGCAGCCCTTCTTTTCTCCCGCTGTCGAAACACCCAATTGATCCCACCGCTTCCGACAGCCCGGGCTGTCGGAAGCTGCCAGGCACTGCAAATCTGGAAGACTCGGACTCTCTTCCCACGCTATCGACATTTTCCCTCTCCACGAAGGCTTGCAGGAGCTGAGGCGTCCTGTCGTCGAGTCTATTGGCTTCTTCGACATCCTCGTGTCGGTAGACCATAAACACGTCCTCGGCCTCGACCTTCTGCCGACACAAGGGGCAGGTGGAGTTAGATTCGAGCCACCTATCCACGCAGCCGACATGAAACGCATGTTGGCACTTGGGCAGCAATCGCAGGACCTCTGAACCTTCGAAGCTGCTCAGACAAACCGCGCAGTCTAATCCCTCTTTCATGCCTTGCAGCGAACCGAATTTGAAGATGGGAAGCGCGTCTATAACCGAACGCTCCAAGCCAGGGTCATTTCTCGACAATATATCGGCCGAAAGACCCGTCCAGACGCGGCCGGGGATGCCCTGGACGCCTCTTGCTCCGCCGACTCTGCGCCGTCTGATTCTAGCCAACCTGCGGTGCCTGGCATACAGAAGCAAGATGATGGTCAAAGCACACATGGTCGTTAGAATGATTATTGTAGCAGCTATTTGCGGTTGAAACGGAATAGTCGAGCTCGTGGCCACATATCCTCCATCGTTCCAGACATCGTTCGGCTGTGCAGATCCCCCACAAACCATCCATGCCGACAATACGATTAAATACGCTTTAATCCTCAGAGTCTCCATTGCTGCATCTCTCAATCCCAATTCCGCGATTCGTCAATTTAACTGCATACAATCTGCGAGTCCCTTTGAATCCGGGCGCAGTCTCATTTTCAACGCAAAACTTCAGATTCAAGCTGCGCAAGCGATTCAAGGCCAACATCCACGGATTCGGAGAACGGAAATTTATCAATCGAAAGAAAATTGTTGATTGAAACAAAGGGGAGTTCTGCCATTATGACCTGTGCATTGCTGTGCTGTGGCAGTGGAAAGTTAGAACCTGTGCGTTTGAGAGTATCAAGAAGAGCATACCCCACCCTCATTTCTCGATAAATATATTGGCAGCTATGGCTTTTTCTGGCTTGGCCTGGCCGGCCCAGACAACCTGTACATTTTGGTTGGTCAAACGAACCATTTTTAATTATTTATTAATGTTAGTTTATATATAATATCCATCGAGATTGTAGAAAAATTAAATGTGCTGTGGCTCTTTTCCCTGGTCCGTTCACATGGCAAACACTGTGCATTGACTTTTTTTAAAGGTTTAATGGCCTCCGAAAGGCTTCACTCCTAAATTCACCTCAAACATACGAGAAGGCGAGTATTGATTTGAAACAAAGTCTGAAGGAATATCTGAATCAAATACGAAGCAAAAAAAAAGGTATTTTATGGCAGTAGTTTTAAATTTAAAATAAATAACTATAAAAAAACATATAAAAAATAAATGATGCATAGTAAGATAAAAAAACATATAAAAATAAATGATGCATAGTAAGATAAAAAAACATATAAAAATAAATGATGCATAGTAAGAGACACTTAACCAGTGTGGAATTTGATTTTCATTTTATTAGTAGGATTATTATTTTTTTAAAGTTTTGTTGAAAATTTTACCTTCAAATAATGAAGTTTTCTTAAAAAAATTTACCAATCAATAATTTAATTTGGTTAATTTTTTTCAAAATAATATTTATCTCATTAACATTTTTAATAATATATGTATAATTAATTCTAAAACTATCATTCAATCAAATGTTGAGAGTTTAGAGTTACATTATATTTGAATTGAATCAATATGCTTTTTTTGTTGTATATTATGTTTGAGTATTGTTTATTCTACCAATTGTATAAGCCATTTTCATCTTAGTGAACTTGAACCATGAGAGAAATATAAGAGATGTTCATTTCAATTTCAATGGGAGATGGAGAATATACTCTTTGAATCTAATAAAAATATAATATCAATAAAAATAGCGTAGGCATTACCTCTGATAAATCAAATAGCTCAACTCCCAATTCCCAATGTTGTTGTAGCATGCTAATGTAATCAATGAGCATTGAGCATTGAAATTTGTAGACTGTAGATGCTCATTGTAATAATAAAAAAATAAAAAAATAATGGAAAAAACATTGAGTTCAATGAATTTTTTGTTGTTAGGAAAAAACAATGCAACTTGTAAACTGAGAGCATAGAAATAATTCTAATTTAATAGATGTTTCTATTTATTTAGTAAATGTATAGTTTGAAAGTTGGAATTTAGAAAGTATAAATTTAAATAAGATAAATATATTAATAGTATTAGTAAATTTAGTAAATTAGTAATATAATGACGTTTTAGAAATTTTGTTGCTTTTCAAAAATAGTAGTAATATAATGACATTCATTGCCCTTCAAATGTATTGACAATCAAATTCCATCAATGCACTTAACTTGTGACCTATGTGTGTTCATCCGCTACAAGTTAAGTGGTTGTGCTAGTATTAAAATAATTGACATGTTAATTAGTTTTCACATCGATAAAGCTTCAATATAAGAATACGAGTATTAATGTGAAGATGAGTATTAATGTAGAATCCAATATATGGATGCTTTGAGTATTAATGTGGAATTTGATATATAGAGATATGTTATATAAGATATAGCTACTAATCATAAATAAGAATAATGTAAAACAAAATTTTAACACAAGCATAATCATAGATTAAAAATGGAGAATTAAGAATGATCATGAAATTATTGACATTGTTTAAGATGTATTTATGTTGGTTTTAATCCTTTTATTTTATGAGTTATGTTATTCTTTTGTGATGAGGGTTAGATTCCCATGCTAACTTACTATGTTACTTGATAACATCTTCCCCTAGTTACTCTCTATGCAATTAGCTTAAGACATTCTAATTAGCCTATGTATTGGTGATGGTTTTTGTGTAGAAAAGGAATGTTAATGTGGAACCCAATATAGGAATATCCCATAATAACATGAAATAGTGAATAACCATAAATGAGTATTAGTGTGGAGCAAAATTTCAGCATAGTGATGTATGAACCATAAGTTAAAGATGGACAACAAAAAATAACACTTAAATAATTAGTTTAGGGATTGGAAAAGTTTTAATTAATAAGAGTATTAATGTGGAACCCAACATAAGGATTTTCCATTCTAAAAATATCATGTAACATCACATATCAAACAACTAGAAATGAGTATTAATGTGCAATGGATTCTCAACTATTGATATCTATATCAAAATTAAAAAATGGATCATAAGAAATGACATTACAATAAATGACACCCTAATTATCTTATAGATTGGCAACTAATGTCTCAATTGATATAAGATAAGACAATTTTATCAATGACCATAAATATGTCAATGCGACTACTAAGTACCTACATGTCAATACAAAGTTGGAGTAAAAAGGTCAAGTGCAAAGGTCAGTCCTATAACAAGATAAACTCATATATAATCTATAGTATTGAAGATATTAGAACCAATAGTCAATTCTGACTAGCTCACTTGGTTAAGGTGTGGGTCTCATCAGCAAGGAAACCCGAGTACAATTCCTCTTATGGGTGACTTAGTTGGGAGGCGACACCCAAAGACCCAGTCAAGTTGAGGCTGGTGCGGTTTAGGCCGGGTGCGATCCTCGGGTGATTTTGACAGCTTAGATGCCCATGGATCGTGGTTTCTCAAACCATAGGCCACTCCCTCAAGTCAGGGAGATTCGAGCAAAAAAAAAAAGATATTAGAACCAATACGCCAAGAGTCTAAGAGTACAAAGTTGTATTGTAGTAGAACAAAAGTGTGAATTGTTGAGAGACACTACAAGCAAGATCCTGGGGAGAATGATTCTCAAGTAGTAACCTTAAAGAAATCCTTAATGGTCCCCACTATTGCCCCTTGAGGATGAGGACAAGCTGCATCGCTCTCTTGAGCCATAAATCTCGTGTGTTTTTCTCTCAACATCTGAAGCCATAAGGAAGAAACTACTCATATTTGATTGATTATAAGCCTTGTAAGAGTTGATGTGTCCTATTCTCTAGAAGGAAACACCTACTATAAAGATTTGGAGGAAGGAATATGTTTACTAGTGCTATGTGACTTGTCTTTGGATTTGAGATGACACCTCCATATGGATTACAGTGCTAGCTCAACACTAGTGATCACACAAGGTGTCACGTTCCCATCCATTGATTTAACTAATAAAGAGGGATATTTACAAATTTCATGCTTATAAATTTCATCCAATGGCCATACTACAAATTCATAAACAATAAAGATGCATGTGCAGATGTATAATTGTAAACGCAACGGAATTAAATTTCTATCCACACACATATCATGCTTATACACGCATAATTATCGTGGGCATAAAATAAAATGATTGCACATCCAAATAAAAAGAGAATACTTATCTTTAAACAAAAAAGATCCAAGAAATTGGTTGTGTAAGAGCAATTTTCCACCCAATCATAGGCACTATGTACATCATATACTCTTTTTGTTGAGAGGCCACCCCCAAGCTGGGCTATGAGGTTGTTGGGGTGAAGGAAACACCTACAATATTTTCTCTCTCATCCCACAGCCCATTATTCTCTCAATGCTTAGCCAAATGCTAATCCATAGCTCTACAAGAATCTCAACTAGTCATCATGGCCATGGCACTCTTTCCAACTACCCCACGCAACAAAAGGAATTCCCCTCTATTGACCCACAGTTCCCTTAGGAAATCCAACCCTTAGAGTGGTTACTAGTTTGTGTAGTAAGAGTCCAACCTGTTGTATGTTGTTGAAGAACCTCCTGCATCATTAATTCAATGCTTCTCAAGCATTTGTGAGTAGAAAAACTCAATGGGTAAGGTTCCTAGCTTTCTGATCCTCTTTGCTCACCTGCAACCATCTCTTTTTCCCCAAATATGCAGTTCTCATTCCCAATTCAAATTTCTAGGTAATGCATGGTCTTCTCATGGTAAAGGTAATGAACGTGGAAATGAATGGAAAGAGGAAGCTCTCTGTAGTGTAAATCTACATGAACAATAATCCTTCCCATGAATGGCAGATTGCAAAGGTTATGGGAAAATAGTGAAAAGACAACTAATATAAATTTTGACCATAGAGGAAAAGGATCCTTACAATTTTCATAGAAGTATATCCATCCCATGCTTCCATAACTGCATGAGAAGACTTTTCCCACCAACTTCACACATGTATTCAATGATTGGATTTAATAGTCAAAAGAAATTAATTGGCTCATTTAAGGCACGTGGTAGCAATTGGATGAATTCTAAGGTTGATGCTTGCTTAGCAATAGAGGATTTAATCTCCCATAATCCTATTTTCCTCTTCCCCTCTAGTGGAATCATAGTCCCTCCAGTGCTCCTTACACATTCATCTTGGACCATTTTTATAATTTTCTAACATAATATTTACCTAGATTTGATGTCATCATGGAAAGATAGCCACATGGTCCATATAGAGATATTTATATCATACATGCATATCCATGCACTAGTCGTACCTTGGCCTTGAGCTCTGCACTAGGAATCCATACTAGTACATTTACATCCTTTTACATTGTCTAATTCAATACAAATTACAAGGCTCAAACTAGGGGTATTACATAGGGTCTCATGGATCTTACGACTCTAGCAACTAATATGATGATAATGTCTCCTTGCCTCTTGGTGTCCCTATTTTGTGAGAGCACAAAAAGGAAAGAAGTAATTTTTCATGGAAGAATATGGTCTTGGGGGAGGTGATTGGAGTGAGTGAGATCAAAGTCCAAGGGTCTCCTTCATGAATAAATATAGAAACCACTAATCTGGGTACCTAAAGAAAGTGGATCTAGAGAGTTCTAGGACTCTCTGAAAAGGTAGTAAAATCGTCCTCAAATTTTGTAGCAAATGGGGTACTAAAAGGTGAAGTGGTCTTATATTTTGGTCTCATGTAGATGACATAGTTGGTATATTGTATCTACCTTGGTGATATGATGCTTGGGATCAATTTGAGCCAATGCGAGCCAACTTAGAACTTCCTTAGGGGGATCCTAAGATCATGAATCCAATGACAAAGAGTGTAAGGAGATCTAACAATGATGCCATTCCTTATCTCCATAAAGTGCTCTACATATAGAGCCATCTTAGGGTTCAAAACCCTTGTAAGGGTGACTTAGGTAACCTAAATATACTAACTATATATGTGTTTTCTAGTAACTTAATGAGAAGAGTTTCTTTAATACATAACCCAATATAGGGATATACCACTATAAAGATACATGTAACATCACATAGTGTAAATCTGGAAACAAGTATTAATGTCAAACAATATCTCAACATAGGGATATCTAAAATCATAATTAAAGAAGGACCACAAGGAAAAAAAACTATAATAACTAGCTTATAAATTGTAATGGTTCAATTGAGAAGAATATTAATGTGGAACCTAACATAGGGATATATGGCATTGTAAAGGTAGTATGTAACATCACATAGCAAACAATCACAAATGAGAATTAATTTGGAAAAAAAACTCTACATAGAAATATGTTAATCATAAGTTTAAAATGGACCACAAGGAATGACATTGAAATCATTGACACCGTAACCAACATTCAAATTGTTAAAGCTTCGAGTGGAGAAGAGTAATAATGTGGAACCCAATTTCGAGATATGCCACTATAAAGATAACTAGTAGCATTGCATATCAAACAGCCACAATGTGTATTAATGTGGAACAAACCCCAACATAAGGGGTATGTCGTTCACATAATTAACAACCAATCACATAGCTCACAACTAGTTCCACAAATTAGTATTAATGTGGAACAAAATGGTGACCGAGTGGATATGTCAACCACAAAGCTAACAATCAACCACACAATGAAACCCTAAATGAAACTACTCACAATATTAGTATTGAAGGGAGAGAAATTTTTATCACATCATTGGACTTGCGCCCCAAACCCAAATTCTAAATTGTCGAAGCTTTTTGTGTGAGTAACACCTTGTAAACCATGTTTTTCTCACAATTGACATAAGATTATTCACAACAAAAATTCCCAATGAGAATGTTGGCATGTCACACACAACTAAAAATATGAGTATTAATATGAAATACAATCTTAATATAGGATAAACTATTGTAGAGATAGCATGTAACTCCATCACATATCTAACAAACATAAGCCAAAGAAGGGAAGAAAACTGTCAACAATATGTAATACCAGAGTGAGGGAAGATACTATGGAATCAAGGAGTGACTTACAACTAAAAAAACAAGAACTATTTAGTGACTTCCTATATATACTTTTGAGACTCTATTTCAATGGTGTTGCGGAACTAAAGAAAAAATTATGTTGTTCAGTGACATAACTTTTCAGCACATATATAGGGAGCATAATACTGTGGCTGACAACCTTTCCAAAGCTGCTTAGGATGGTGAAGAAGGATTAATTATCTGGGAGGAATATATTGATTTGTAGTTGGAGGAACAAGGCTCTTTCAGAATGTTTGACTACTAGTTCTCAAGTCTTGGTTGAACATTTCTAGTTTTTTGTTGTCTATCGGCTTTTTTTCACATTTTGGACTTTGATGTTTATCAGTCCTTAGGAGTATGAGTCACTTTTGACACAAACTTTATTTGTACTATTTAATTCACTTTTTTTTAATATCAATAGTATGGTTTTTTTCCGCTGAAAAAAAAATACTTAATATATTTCAACATGAAATTTAAACCAATCACCTATTGACACCAAGTTAACCAAATACCCAACAAAACAAGTTGAACTAACTTTTTAAAATATATTATAATTACTTTTATTATAAAACACCTAATTATTAAACTATATTATAAATATTTCTATTAAATAAAAAGAATTATTATTTTATTTATACTTTATCTTTTAATTTTTTATTATTATTTTAAATATTTTTATACCCACCAAAATAAATTATTACTTTATTTTTTTAAAATTATATAATTTTATAAATATATTTAATTATAATGTTAAATAATTTACACATCAATCACGAAGGAGACTTAGAAGAATCCAAGTGAATGCAACTACATTATAGTAGTAGATGTCCCAATGAAAGTGGCACTTGAAATAACCTTCCCTCGTATAATTTGCACTTGTAATAACCTTCCCCATATGTGATTGTGGCAGGGAATGAGTGCCCTGAATGAGAGTGCCCACCTCTCCATATAGACCATTGTCCCTCTCCTCCTAAATTACTTATTAAAACATATTAGAGTTCAACTGTTTATTGATAAATATATGTTAATTCAAAATGTTGGAATGGTTGAACTTCTTTGTTGGCGTTTTCAATTATTAGTTACTATTTTTGCATCATCTTTCTTGGGTTTTTGTGCGTGGCACTTGCATTTCTTTATAAATCTTACATAGTTTTATGTTTATCTTTTAAAACTTTGGTTACACACGCTTCACGCTAGTCAAGATGAAGCAAACTTTGGTTACACATGCTTCACGAAAGTCAAGATGAAGCTTGAGGACAATATGAGATAATAAGTTGTACGCTTATTAATCGAATTACACAATATTATTCATGGATGTCATGGATGATGTAATAGAGGATATTATTATTAAATTATGTAAATATTTTTGTATATTTAGTTAAATAAAAATTTTGTTGTTAATTTTAGTTAGCTTATTTGGTTAAGGTGTAGGTTTTTTTTACAAGGTGACCTTAATATGGTCTAGACTAGGTACTTATTTTGGAGGTTTATATATATATATAATATGTAAAAAAATATTTCACAATTTTTTCAATATTATAATTTTTTTATAAATTAGTTTTGAAAGTGGTTAAAATTATATATATATTTCACACAAAAAAACCATTTTTTTGCTATTCATACGAATCAAAGAAAAAGATGGCATACATCCATCCTCCTAGGTTTCCAATAAGGCAAATCATAAAGGATCATCCCCACAGTTCAGTTATACAAATGACAAAACCAACTAATAATTATCCTTCACCAGAGGTTAAGTACTTCAAAACATTCTATCAACAAAGGATTCCAAAAAAATATAAAACCAAATATGCCCACAGACAACCAGAAGACAGAAGTCCACTACTCAGATCCAATAGCTACACGTTATAACACCTATATCCAATTATCCAACAAAAGTTGATACCAACAAGACAAGAACCATCAAAACTACAAGACAACAATCCTACCAAATGAAAACTGAATCGGTCAATCAAACTAGCAGAGCCTATAGAGATCATTGTGTCTTCAATGAATTCTTCAAAAGAAAAAGTGCCAAAGGGAAGATCCACGACACTCTTCGACAGAGAATCAACCTCATTGTTAAAATTCATGTAGATGTGTGAAAGGACTATACTAGAAAAACATTCCATCAAACTCTATATCCTTTTGCACCATTGATCTAAATGCAACACCTGTAAATTGTATAAACCATTAGCCCAATTAATAATTACCTAAGAGTCACCAAAAACTTGAAGTGACATAATACCATTAAGCCAAGCAAAGTGTAGCAGCCCCATAAGGCAAGTAGCTCAACTTTGGTGTTGGTACCCTGACCACACCCCATCCTCATTTTAAAACAATGATCTTCATTAATGTTAAGAACCATACCACATCCTCCCAAACCATCAATACAAGCACCATCAAAAAATCTAATAGCTTAAGTAAACTTGAAAGAGGGCTCCTGTAAAATTTTCTGCTTTTTGTGATTCTTCCCATGGTGATACTCATTATATACAGCCACACTTTTTAATTTATAGATTTGAGGATCATGATTCATATTTTCAAATAAATCCTTATTTCTCATCTTCCAGGTGGTCCAACAAACATAAATAGGCAACCATTTATGATGAAATACCATTTTTCCCCACTATCTAAGACTATCTACAAGGACCCCGACTGCGGGTGCTTTTCCCGAACACACCACACCTGGCGGCATAATCCATCCACCTAGAGCCGGCATGCAGCACCCGTCACCTCCTTATCATGCGGGAATGTTGTCTCTTAATGGATTCTATGGGGAAGACGAGTGGATTAATGGTGATAATATGGAAATTAATGAGCCGAGGCTATTGAGGTCCCTTCACATTAACGGTGGTAGTTTTATTTTGTATCTCCCGCGTGTGGCTCACTTGCGTCCCTCATCCTTGGCGTGTAAAATGGCGGATAGGTCTTGCTCCTTCCTCATTTGCAATCCTATGCTGCTCTCAGTGGTGAATTGCTCTATTGTGAATTTCCCTGCTCATTTGGTCATTGCTTGGGCACTTCGTCTTCACACCATGACGTGACCGCGAGGCACCTCAAGGCATGGGAATGGACATGGTGCATGTAGGGATCTTGCATCTCCAGGAAAGAACAAGGTTGTCATCAGTGGCTATGACATTAGCGTCTCGACCTCGGTTCACTTGCTAATTGATGACTGGGAATCCAGTCAGCTGGCTGATATTCTCGCTACAGGAAACTCTGATAACCAGATCAACTACTACTGGCTCGTAAAAAATATGATGGGAAACATGGTCGAGGAGATGCTGGAAAACTGGAACTATGCTAATTCCTCCATTTTGGATATCAAGGCTCACTTGGCTCATCTGGATGCACAATTGGTCAATTTGGACACTAGTCTCGCTGGTGGAAAGTACTCCCTGGAAAGGTGCTCTACTCTTCACGGGGGCTCGGCCCAAGCAGAGTCCTACAAAAGTCGTGTTGGTTTAGATGGCATGGTTGCCACTCAACCTGGTGTGATCTCGTTTGCACCAGAAGCCCCGGCAATTCGGTGAGAGATGATGGACGCAACTGCTGGAGGCTTCGTCGTTGCGGTGGACACTCCTTCTGGGTCGGCTCCGCTTGCTACTGAAGTCTCTTCTGGTATGGACCCCCTGCATACCACCTTCCCCATTCCAACCATCATTTATGCACTACACTCCAAACGGGTCTGGAAGTCTGAAGGGGACACCTCCCCCAGTCGCAAAATAGAGCTGTTGATGCCAAAGCTCCCTCCCTAAGGGTGGGAAGATGAATTCTTCAGTAGCTTCCCCATTGTAGAAGATAAGCCCAGCTCTCTGAATGAAGAAGTGAGTACTCTAGAGGTCCGTCCCTAGCTCATTTTGTGAATGTCAGAGGTTCTATTTTTTTTGCTATACAAATTGTTATAATGCTTTGTTCTACTTTATGAAATGATATGTAATGACTCTTTTAGCTCTTGGTCTCCTCGAATAGGTCTGTTTTACCATGTTACTTATATGCCTAGCATTTTTTAGCGTCTCGACTGGTGGTTTCAGCCCCCAAGACCACCAAGGCTAATTGAATGCCATGTAATTTTTGTACTCTTATTATAAATATACTATTGCAGCTTTACAAAAAAAAAAGATTATCTACAAGGCAGAAGGTACCCCAGACCTGCTATATGTTCAAAACTTAATACACTTCTTTCCAAACCAATTTGTTGAAATGACAAAATATAAAAAGATGATCAATGGTTTCACCTTTTTTTCTACACACACAATTTGTTTATTGTCTTTTAAATTTGACTCAATATATTTATAATATAGAATATTGGTTTTTTTTCTACCTCATCTACCAACGAATAAGAAAGAGTTAAAATCACATCAAGCTTGCTCAATTGTTTTGAAAGAATTAGTTGAAGCTTTTCCATTGATAGGCTCTTAGGTGGCATGGAAAATAGTGAATGGGAAGAAGGTTAAGGTTGGAGTAGGCTCATTGGTGGGAGCCAAAGGAAATTTCACATTATCTCAAAGCCTAAGGGACCATCTATATAGACTGAATATTTATTCAACAAGAGATGTTTCGTGATTGATTTACGATATTTTTTTGGAGATAATCATGGAAAATTTTAGGATGACCTTAAGAGATAATCATGTAAATTAGCAAGGATTTGGTTTGGAAGGGAGTTAGGTGTAGGAATGGAATAAATATACACAAAGCCTAATCAATAGTGCTATAAAACTAAGGGAAGGAGAGGATGATATCCTTTGATCTAAAACTCAATTTACTACTAGTTATATAGCATGATTAGGGTATGCTAATTTTATATTTGAAGAGAATGTAAGATTTGAAAGGGAGCGGTGGTGGCATGTCCTAATTCATTTGGTAGCTTAAATATGCAATGACTTTCAGAGGGAAAAACATTTTTATTTTTTCTGGTTAACTTTGTCCAATAAGATTCCCGCCTGAGACTTGCTTCAAAAGAGTGTCAAAGAGGTGTACCTCATGAGGATGAATGATAACGACCCATGATAGAGCGTCTCAATGCCTTTAACTCTATGATAATTCAGTTGTTATCTGTTGATATTACAATTTTCATTGAATATAAGTGCATTAGTCTGTGGTGTTCTTTTCTCAAGGAATAGTTTGATTGTAGTTATTAGGAGTATTGCAGAAACATTTTAGTTTGATAATGTTCTTGTATCCCTACTATCGGAAGAAATGAGGTGATAAATCATGCATAGTCATTTTTCTATAATAGACCCTATATATAGAAATAGGATATAAGTCTTTGAGGGTACATCTAAATATCTAAACAACCTATAAGGAAATGTTGGACAGTATAAGAAGGATTATAGATCTAAAAAAGTTGATAAACGAAATAGATCTAATAATGCTTCTTCCATAAAAGAGAAGACCTCCTTAGAAGAAGCGAGGGATTTGTACTTGCCATATACAAGTAACACATTCATATCATTATTTAGTGTTGATCAATTTGTGTGCTTCATTTCATATGACTCCTTACAAGGAGTTGTTTTTATGAATATGAAGTATAATGCAGGTGATGTTTTCCTAGGAGATGGCTTGACAAACAAAATCATAGAATGTTGAAAAGTCAAGTTCTTTCTCAAAGATGGAAAGATTAGAACTATCCCTAGGGATTTGCACATTCTAGATTTGGCCAAAAACCCAATATTCATAAGTAAGATGAGTTTATGATTATTTGTAAACATCCAAAATAATAACATTAAAAAGTATATTAAAATGTAACACATACACTAAAGAATCAACCATTAACTATACTATATTTAACTAAATAAAAACAATCCAATTAATTGTTTGTATTTATAATTAAAATTAAATAATTATATTTATTTAACCATTAATTTCTATAAAATGAATATCCAATTAAGGTATCTTGAAAGTGTTTTCAAGTAAAAACAATAAAGCAATATATCCTCAAATTATTTTCAAATAAAATTTAATTACCTAAATAAAATTTTAATGAAAAACATTTGTTCAACTAAAAGTAAGTAAAATCATAAACAAAGTATTTTGTTTGATTAGCTACAATAAATAAACATCATCAAAAAGAGATAACAAAAAAAAGGATATTTTGCTTGATTAGTTAAAAGTAAGCAAACAATAACAATATTAAATCACAACCAACTACATAATAAAAATAATAAAAAAGGAATTCATATCAAGTTAACCAAAATCATTTCGAGTGGGATATAGGTACCATGAGTTGGTTTTGTGCATTGGAAATAGAACTTAATGTATAAATTTGGTCAAGGATGGATATGGGCCTTAATCTATAATTTAATCTTCTCGAGATCATGCACCGTGAACCACACCTATAAATTGTAACACAAGCCCTTGCTAGGGGGTCTTTAGCCTAGGAGTTGTATATGGGTTCCATTAAGATGTTTTGTGTTCCGCAAATGGCTCTTAGAACATTAATAATGGTCTTAGTAGGGGAACAATATCATCAGGCCCTTGATCATGGTTGGGGGAAGGAAAAAACAATGTTAGGCCCTAAACATAACTCTTAGGCTTAAGCACCATGAACACATCCTCAGACCACCACATGGGACCATGGATGCTTCGTGGGGCCTTGACCATGATCAAGTAAAGAAAATAAATGCTTCGGGATCTTATTGAAGATTCTCGAGGTCAAGAGCCTTGAACAAGTCATCAACCCAACACATAGGAACTTTGTAGGGGGTACTTGGTCTCCAAACAATACCTAAAAACCACGGCATGGGCCCTCTTCAAGAATCCTTTAGCATTCAAATTGAATATGGGCACTTGGAGAGGGAAAGAAGAGCCTCTAACACTAAACCTTACTTCTTAGGCTCAAGCGCCATGGATGAGTCCTCAAACCACCAATTTTCACCTCTGATGGTTATTATTCACCTCCAAGGGGAATATGGGAAGGATTACTAGGTTAGATGTCGACCAAGAATTAGTCTTGAAGTATACCCAAGGTTAGGGGAGGACAATAATTTCCTTTCACCCTAGATGACACTTACGAATCTCAAGCACCATAAACAACACCTACAATTGATGAAGCTTCTCAACCTATAACATTAAACACGTCTATGCACCACCAACGAGACCCTTGTAGGGTATCTTTGGCCTACTATAGGTATCTCTAGTTGGTATGTAGCATCAAAGTTGAATATGGATTCCATTAGGAGGTTTTTGACACCAATGATCAGTCTCAAGCACTTGATCATGGTTGAGGGCATAACATAAGCATCTTTAGATATGGTTAAATATTATTGGGCTCATGAGCCTTGAACAAGTACTCAAACCAACACATGAGTCCTTCAAGTGGGATAAAATCACACTGAGTTGATTTTGTGCATCGAAAATGGATCTTAATGTCTAAATATAGTCAAAGGGGGAAATAAGGACCTTAATCCCTATTTGAGTCTTCGTGAGCTCAAGTGCCACAAACAACACTTAGAAATAGTCACACAAACCCTCAATGAGGGGTCTGTGTCCTAGGAGTTGGATATGGGTACCATTTTAAGATGTTTTGCACACCACAAATGGTTCTTAAGGCCTTGATCATGATCATGGTGGAGAAACAATAACCTCAGGGCCTTGACCATGATCAGTGGAGGGAAACAACAACCTCACAACCTAAACATAACTTATTTGACTTAGGCACCATGAACAAGTCCTCAAACCACCCACAAAAGAACATGAATGGGTCATGGGGCCTTAATCATCATCAAAGAATGAAATAAATTCCTTAGTATCTTATTAGATATTCTTGAGCTCAAGAGCTTTGAACAAGTCCTTGAACCATTTTATAGGATCTTTGGCCTTTGAGTGGGATACAAGTGCCATGAATAATTTTTTTTGGACTAGAAATGTGTATGGAGCCATATAAGCATGGTTAGGGGGGAACAAACGCCTTAAGCCCTTATTGAACATTCTAGAGCTCAACCGCCATGAACAACACCTTAAAACCATGACATGAGCCCTATCTAAGGAGTCTTTGGAATTCGAGTTGAATATAGGAACCATTATGAGGTCTTGGTCATCATGGATGAGTCTTGATCCTTTGACCATAATTAGGGGAGGGAAATAAGAGTCTTCAATTCTAAATCTTGCTTCTCAGGCTCAAGCACCATGCACAAGTCTTCAAGCGACCACATCTGACCTATGTTGGTTATTAATTGCCACTAAGATTGCTTTGGTCCCATGACTAGGTTAGTTGTTAGCCAAGAATGGGTTTTGAGGTCTAACCAAGGTCAGGGGAGGACAATAAGTTCCTTTTGTTGTAAATGACACTTCTCGGGCTTAATTGCCATTAAAACACCTATAATGCACTTGAAGCATTCCCTATTTTGAGATATTTTACCTATGGGTGGTTTACTAGGGGACATTATGATGTTTTCAATGAGGTTGAAGGGTATCTAGATCTTGACAATGGATAAGGAAGCATAAAAAGGAATTGCACAATTAACAAATCTTATCAAGCTCAAGTTTCATGACATATGCATTGAAACACCACATAGGACCTTTCCATGACCTTTTATGGGACCTTTGGCCTATAAGTGGTATATGATTGGCATTATTTGGATTTGGGCAATAGTGATGGATCTAAGGTCTTAAACAATAGTTAAAAGAGAGAACGAGCACCTTACATAGGAAACTGAAGCTACTAGGTCTTAAATTGTAATGAATAAGGCCCGCAACCATGATACATGCCCTCTATGTGGCATCTTTCACCTTTGAGTGATATTCCAAGTGCCATTAGGTAGTTTTGCATAAAGGGGATGCGCCTAGGGGCATTGACTATGATTGAGAGAGGGAAATATGTGATTTTCCCCTAAACAAAATGTTTTGGTTATAAATATTTCATTTTGGAGCGTGCTGCAAGAGTTTTACATGGTTATTATTTTATGTACAACAATAGTGCAAGCCATTAATTATATATATACACTCTAGGGTTAGTTCAAGCAATCATAAGCTAGTCATGAAATCTCTCTCCAATGCAGGGAAAGTCATGAGTTTGACTAGTATATAAATGATACCTACACACTAAATAAATAACAAATTGTATTCCGATGTACACTAAATAAATAACAAATTGATTAATTATGGTAGGACCCTAAAACCCACTGTATAATCTTAGGGTTTCATTGAATTTATTAATTTAAAAAAAAAAGACAAAAAAGGACGACTCACAGGAACTATTATCTACAATTGCTATTTTTTTAAAGTAATTCCATAGTTTATATACTAAATTGACATACAAAAACATGCATTATAATTTAGATGAAAAATAACATATCATTGTTAAAAAAATTTGGTTTTTCTCGAAATATATTTATTTTCCATAAATAAAAGTTATATATTTATGAAACTAATTTTTTTATTTTTTTTTATGTTTTACTATTTTATGATATATTGTACATAATGTTTTCCTAAATTTCTATTATAATTAAAGTATTAATAAAGAAAAAATAACTTATTCAAATATTTAATTTAAAAAAAAACACACCAAAATATATATATATAAATTTCAATGCATGATTAATACAATAAGATACATGAACATTATAAAAAGATTGGAAAAAAATGCCTTATGACACAAAATAGAAATCCACCCAAATCATATTTTTCTCATCTTCTTTTATTAAAAAAATAACTGCTAAGAATGCCAAAAAAAAAAGGACACCCTGGGACTCTATTGCAGTTATGACTAGTTCCAAGAATAGAAGGTGCATATAAGTACTCCAAAGCTGCAGTTATGAATTAGATATACTCCTAGCATCGAAATAATAATAATTTAATTATAATATGATAATTAACTGAAAACTTATCATAACCATTTCACTAAAAGACGAAATAAAAAGACATGATATCAAGACACTATCCATTTATTTAAATAAAATTAAAAATACTTCTGACAGATCTTCATATTAAAAAATAAAAACCAATGACCATTCACGTCTTCCTAATTGGATTCTTTGTTATTTATCTAAAAATCATCAAATTTATAATTAAAGATTAATTTTTTTTATTTAAATTACAGATTCCACTATTTAGAAAAACATAAAACAAAGTCAACCGTTGACCTCCATACCTTATCGAACCTGCCATCGTAATAAACTCACCCAGGATCCATTAACCTTAAAGCATGAGACATTTAAATACACAGTCTAAAAATTTGAGGAATTTTTTTATATTTTCCATAAGATTTTGAAAAAGTTTGGCAGAATTTTTTTAAAATCCTAGTTATAATTTTCAAACTCTAAAATTTTTGGATGTTCTAAGAGTTTTTTATAAGCTAAATCTATTTCTACCATCCATTAAAACACTAAAACACAGTTATAACCAAATTTTGCAAAATAAAAAAATCAAATTCCCCTAAAAACCATAGTAACAAAATCGGGAAATATTTAAACAACTTCATTTATTTACAAATTCCTATAAGCAACTTGCCAACTTGTCTTCTGTGATTGACTATTTAACCTACAACTTTTACAGTTAAATAAGACTGCAACAGCACTGCAATTTAAAAATTCCTATAAGCAACTTGTCTAGGGTAGATTATTTAATTTACAACTTTTACAGTCTAACTTGGATTGTGGGTTCAAAATTATTCAATTGTCCGTTCTATCCCTTTGGCATTTGCATTTGTCCGTTCTATCCCTTTGGCATTTGCATCACCACTGCTGGCCAACCGTTGCACAGTTTTCTCGGCAATAGAAAACCATTTTTGCTCATCTTCCCCTCCATACTTGGTAACTGGAAGCAGTGTATCGTTGTTTTTGCTGCAAGACTGAAATCTGTTGAAGCCAATGATCTCAGACATGGATCTCTTTTGGTCAATTTGAGCAGAAGATCCAACCAATCCTTTTGTTTCTGTCGTTTTGCGTTCCGTTTCTATTTCCTCTTCTGTGAAAACCATTCGTCCGCTATCAGTCGTGATCATCTGGGAGCTCAGAAACAACAAATCGGAATGTCTGAGATCACTCCATCGATGTTGAGACATGACATCCGACACGACAATACGATGAGCAAACCGACGAGATAATTGCAGCTCCTTCGACTCTTCGTCGGGCTCTGAAATCAGCAACCCTTTCTTTCTCCCGCTGCCAAAACATCCAATTGATCCCACGGCTTCCGACAGCTCGTTTGGCTGTCTGAAGTTGTCTGCAGGCACTGTAAATCTGGAAGACTCGGAGGTTCTTTCCACGCTATCAACATTTTCTCTCTGCACGAATGCTTGCAGTAGCTGAGGCGCCCGGTCGTCGAGTTCCTTGGCTTCTTCGACATCCTCATGTTGGTAGACCTTAAACACGTCCTCGGCCTCGACCTTCTGTCGACACAAGGGGCAGGTGGAGTTAGATTTGAGCCACATATCCACGCAATCGACATGAAACGCATGTCGGCACTTGGGCAGCAATCGCAGGACCTCCGGGCCTTCGAATCTACTCAAACAAACCGCGCATTCCAATCCCTCTTTCATGCCTTGCAGCGAGACGAATTTGAAGACCGGGAGCGCGTCTATTACCGAACGCTCGACGCCCGAGTCCCTTCGTGGCAAGATACCCGGCGAAAGAACCGACCGAGCGCGGCCGGGGCCGGATTGGACGATTAATGTTCTGCTCCGTCCTCTGTTCCGGTGCTTGACATACACAAGCAGGATGAACGTTATGATGATTAGGGCCGTTAGAACAACGATTACAACCACTATACTCGTATGTAATGGAATCACTAAAGACTGACCCGGAACGCCATCGGTCGGGACGTTCCAGGAGGGCTCGGTCGGCTGTGGTGATCCGACAAAAACCATCCATGCCGACAATACCAACAAATACGCAAATTTTCTCAGAGTCTCGGCCATTACTGCATCTTATTAGCAACTGCTCAATCTTTTTTTACTTAACATAATCTGCAGGTCGTTTTGAATACCTCAACTCATTTTGAGCTCAAAACTGCAGGTTCAAGTTACTCAGAGATTCAAAGAAAGCATACACGGGTTCTTTAAAAATACATACACGAGAGAAAATTACGGACGACTTCTAAGTTGGATGCAGGGTGTTTGGGACTATCAGAGAGCGAAATGTAGGCCCAAATTTTTTGGGCGGCAAATACACTTGTCATATAAAAAAAACAGAATACCCCACCTTCAGCCTTCTATTCTCGATAGTAAAAAATTTCTGGAATGAATTTCTATCGCAGAACGATACAAAATTTAACGTCTGATGTGTTTTTCCCCTTTATCCGGAAAATGGGCCAAACACGACATGCATTGACTTGCTTGAGCGTGCGGGTTTTTGTCGGCTAGGTTATGGTGTGTGTGTAAAGTTAAGGGAATTTATTACAATTTCTCATTTTTAATATTAATATGATTTTTTTTAATGTGAGCTATTTTCGAGAGGAGATTGATATCATTTAATTAGAGGCGTAGGATAAGTATTGCATTTAAAAAAAAAATTGAATGTGTCAAAATAATATTAAAAATCGGTCATTAAAATTGAAATATTTGAAATTATATAAATAGGAAAATCGGTTCGGTGTCATTAAAATTGAAAGATTTGAAATTATATAAATAGGAAAATCGGTTTAGCGTCATTAAAATTGAAAGATTTGAAATTATATGATATTAATCGGCAGATGATATTAATCAATAGATTAGCTTTTTATTAGATGTTATAAAATTTTAATGCTTTCTGATATATAATTTGAGGCCTAATTCTAAAAATATGTGCTTCTCTTAAAGAGTTAAAAGTTCAAACTACCAGTTATATGATATATATTTAAAATTCTTTTGATATTAAAATTTAATAATAATATAATTTGTGGTTTTATGTAGAGAGATTGTATTAAATGATTTTGTGATTATTCGACATATAAATGGATTAAAACCTACTTTTATGTTCTAATTTTTAAGTCAATTTTTGTTAGCTTACTAGGTTAAGGTGTGGGTGTCCTTACCATAGGCCACTCCCGCAAGTCACAGAAATTAAGCAAAATAAACAATAAAAATATTTAATAATAAATCAAGGCATTAAATATTGAAGTTCAAATTTTAAGAGATAAAATATATTCATTTATAATTGTTTTGTAATTTATTAAATTTTAATAATAAATATTAAATAATTAAAATATTGAATTATAAAAAATAAAAAATATAGTTTGTATTAAAAAAATTAAAATAATATAGTAAAAAGTTCAACTCTTGAGGATAAGATACCTACACTTAAAATTGTTTTAATAATAAATATAAAATAATTAAAATTTTGAATTTTGAAAAATAAAAATATATTAATATAATATTATTCAAAAATAGATTTAAAAAATAATGTAACAAAATGTTACATTATGTATAGTGATTTGGATGATATGCCAGTGATATTGTATTTTATTTTATATATTATAAAAAATTAAATCAAATTATATTTTACAATTTATTTGAAAAATAAAATAAACATTTTATCCTCTCTTCAATCATTAAGCATTGGAGAGAAGAAATGAGCTTACCCATAACCTTTAGAGGTTTATATAAACTTTCAAATACTTTGTCAAGTTCAAGATCTCCCTAGGTTTATATAAACTTTCAAACACTTTGTCAAGTTTAAGATCTCCATCAAGGGAAATCAAGGTGTTTTGTCTAACCTTCAATAAGGGTTACCTTAACTAGTGATAAACCACTTATTTGGTCCACGTCAAAGACTTGGTCGAAGTTCCGTTGGATATGCCATAGATCCTTTAGTGCGTATTTTATACATTGATAAAATTATTGAGACCTTAACTAGTGATCAACCACCTATTTGGTCCACATCAAAGACTCGATGGAGGTTTTGTTGGATATGCCATAGACCCTCGATTTAGTGCTTATTTTAGTCATTGATAAAAGTATTGAGACCTTGATTAAGGGTCCACTCAAATCTTCTTCTTTTTTCTTAGTTTGCCAAAAAGTAAAACACTTTTTGTTCTCTTCCCTTGCCAAAAAATTGTAATGTATCTTTATGACTTCATCTAAATGGAGCCTAAATTTAACTAGCCTAATCTAATTAAATGGATGTTAATTAGACATTAATTATACCAAATAAAATCTATTATCTAACGTAATGACAAATCATGAATCTACATAATGGGATAGAAGTAGACACAAAAAGCACACAACTAATGCACAAACATAAACAAACAGACTCAAACCAAACACATTGAGATGTAAAATAAGATGCAACATAATGCATGGGACACATTAAGAATAAATTCACACCAAAACATATGAAATTATGGACATATAGAAATATTAAAAAAAGATGTGGACGTATTAAAACATGAAAACGTATATAAAAAATAATGCTCAAAAATATATAAAAGATAATTTAAAGTGTGTAAATTTGATTAGAGGAGACACAAAATCAAATACATAATAAAACACAAACACTAATTGAGATACTAAAGATAAAAACACAAATAAATATAAACCAAATACAAAGAGGAAACAAATTTGATTAATTTAAAAGCAAGGACAAATAGAAAGATAACCAATTTGATTAATTTAGATGCAAAAACAAATAGAAGGATACTAACATTAACACAAGACAAACGAAAAGAGATGCAGAGACGGATGCATTGAGACACAAATAAAAAAACATGAGATACAAAATTATGATTACAAGAAAACGCAAAAGAAACACTTTAAGACATCCCAAAAACAAGTGATACATAACAAATGGACGTGAAAAGAAACACAATTTAGACACAAGTATGGATAAAGAAACATTGCTTAAACAAGTATATACATTACTCGTTAACAAAAAAAGCAACATGAATTTATAACTATGAGCACACATAGATATAGGATGCAATATAATAACATAAATAAATCATGCTTGGCTTAAACCATACCTTTTTCAAAGTAAAAGTATAAAATATTTTATTAATGTAAATAAAAGAAATAAACAATAGTGTCAATATTTAAATAATTTTATTACATGGGAAATTCAATATATAAGTGAAAGGTTGAAGTATGAGAAGAGTGTGTTTGTCACAACTCCAAAGCTTTGTGCTTAAAACATGATTGATTTCTTTGACGATTGGGCGACATGACTCAACTTTAGTTACAAAAGCTTGGTTACCTGAGACTACTTGTCAAAAGACTATGCCTTTTTGTATAGAGATCGTTTATGCCTCCACTCTAGACTACAACCTTGTTATACCTACAACTGGTGCCTAATGAACTACGGAAACCCAATCATGGGATTAATGCAAATTGTGTTACTTTATGCCTTGTTTTACCTAGCCATTTACATTCAACTTAATAGAACATGCAAAGAACAATACACATCACAAGTTTTGACATCCAAGCCAGGTGTCATCAAGATTTATTATTCAAGAAGAATAAAATATTGACATTCAACTTAATAGAACATGCAAAGAACAATACACATCACAAGTTTCAACATCCAAGCTAGGTGTCATCAAGATTTATTATTCAAGAAGAATAAAATACAATACAATGGGGGAGATCTGGAACAGGGCCATTTCCTCTATAAAAAGGAGGACCCAATATTCTATTGGGATCCATTTACAATAGACAAACAAGCATAGGCTTGACTTGACCCCCTTTCCACCTTGCCTACCTACAACCTCTGACGATGCATTGTCACTTGCAAATCCCATTCTTCAATAACTTTGGGTGCTTTAGAAACCCTTCAATGTAGGGCTTGAAACCCTTGAACTTGGCTCATGTTGGATGAACCTTTTCCTTTGCTCACCTATGTCTTCATACTTATTGAAGTCATATTTCCAACTCCACCAAGTGGACACACCCACTCCATCATCCAAAGTAACGTGGACACACTTTGTAATGCCCTATCTATCAAGGCCCCTTCAGTTGCAAAGTGGATACACAATTGTACATGATCTAGCCAATCGTGCCGATGGTTATAAAAAAATTGGCAAGTGTTGATTCAATCCTCCTCTTGGTCACACCTCTTTCTCTTCATGCCACCCTTTGTAGATCGCTTCAACCACTTCTTGAACTTGCCAACCAAACTTATTTGCCATGAATTTGATTAAATAATCATTCCCGTGTAGTCCTATAGTGTTGTCACTCCAATCTAATTATCTTTCCCATGTTAGTTAGGTAAAGCATCTAGGCATGTTAGAGGGTGAGGATGTTACATCCTCCCCCACTCAACTCGTTTCCATCTCGGAAACACTTGACCAACACTCATACAAGAGAATTGAGATTCTACTACTTGGATTACTAAACCTTGTCTTCATATTGCCACAAATTTTTTTTGTCTCTCAACTATATTCTTCATCTCGAGCATCCTTCCCATGCATGAAGTACTCTTGTTCTTTTGTCTTCTTATGCATGATTGATCTGTGCGTTAACACTTTGTCCAGTTCATGTTATGGATGGTTTATGATCATGGAAGGTGCTCTCGATGGTTATGTCCTACCAAGGTCCTCCTCATCTAGTATACAAAGTCATAACTGAGTGATCTGAAAAATTGGGTGGAAGGTGTTTACATGTTTGGGAAACTTTAGCTTGTATGCCACACTCCTTATCTTATGAAGTATCCCAAAGTGCACTTCATACCTTCACAACAAAGCATAGCACATTCCTTCCAATGGTTTAAACTGGTCCTTACTCAACCTAAGCAAGATCTTCTCACCTACTTGAAATGGTACATCCCTTCTTCCCTAATCCATCCAATACTTCAACTTCTCTACTTCCTTGTTTCACTAAACATGCACCCTCTCTAGCCAGTCCTACCAATCCTTAAAAAAATACAAGGTCGATGGGTTTTCACATACAATATTTTGAACATCATGTGTAACATCATTGGTTCCTACCCAGTGGCTAGTTCAAGCAGACTATACCTGGTGGATGAACTCTTTTTCAAGTTATATTAAAACTATGTTGAGTATAACATCTCTGTCCAATTTTCCTAGTACAGTTTCACGAAATGCCTCAAGTAGTTATCTAGAAAACAATTGTTCCACTCTATTTTACCATCTATTTGTGGGTGGTGACTTGAGCTCAACGATGGCTTCATAATTCCCACAAGTTTGAACAATTCTATCGGGAAATTTCAATGAACCTAATGTATTTGTTTGAGACAATGTTCAACAATAAATCCCACAACTTCAAAACATGTTTGAGAAAATCCCCATGACATCTTCTACTGAGCAAGGCACTTTTGTGGGAACAAATTTCCCATACTTGGAAAACCTATCTACTACAATAAATATTCTATTTTAAGATAAAGTCATCAACAATTGAGTTATGAAATTCATTGAGATGCTTGCCTATTGTCTCTCTAGCATGGGAAAGGGATAAAGTGGACTCGATAGCATCTTGGTTTCGATATTGTCCTATTGGAAAACAAGGTAAGTTTACACAAACTCTTCAACATCCTTCTTCATGTCCTCCTAGCAGTACCATCATTCTAAAAGGGTGAGGATCCTTTGCATACCTATGTTCCCATCCCAAAGAGAGTCACGACACTCCTTTAACAACTCCATGTACATGTTAGTATACATAGGCACATAAAGTTGACCATCAAAGTAAAGCATTCCATTTCTCACCCAAAACTTCATGGTCTTTCCCTCCCTTGAATGAGTCATAATGTTCAAGGAAGTAGGGTCAACTTCCAACCCTACCTTGATTTTTTCTTGCAAATATACCAAGACTTGCACTTGAATTTCTATCAGCACTGGAAGAGGTTTATCCTCCTCTAGTATAGTGGAAATTTGTGCCTTCCGACTTAGTGTATTGGAAAATTTGTTCAACTAACCTAGCTAATATTTTATCGCCGTGTCAAACTTGATAAAAAAGTCTTGCCAACGAGCCTCCTTTGGTGACAACTTTGGCCACATTGCAAAGTAACTGGTTGCAATGATGTCTATCTTTACCACAACCAACCTACTCAATAAGTAATGTGTTACAACCTATTTGGTTGTACTCAAGACTAGCCAAATGGATAAGTCACCCAATTGACAATAACTCCATAGTAAAAAAATATAATTGTTGAATATTTGATAATTATATAAAAGATTATGATTTACAATGAGGATGTAGCCGCATATATAGGGCTTATTTGGTGACTATTCACCAAAGGGTTATGTCCCTTAGTTAAATATAATTAATGTTATGTTTTATTTTATTATTTATATTATTATATATTATTAATATTTTATTTGTTACATTGCCTTCCCCTTAAGGGAATCTTTGTCCTCAAAGCTTATTGAAGACAAGGCTTACATTTTATTTTTTTGCTTGTAATGTTATCTCTCGATTTTTTGTGTTAATAACTGCAACACTTGACAAAACGAGACAATATGAGTTACGAATTCCCAAGAAAAAATGTCGCATCATTTGTGAAGTTGCCAATCCGACATCTATCTTCATTGGAGTTGTTTGTTGATCGTTTTGTTGGATGGAACTTCTCGTTTTCTGCTTAGTTTGTTGATTCGGTGGTCTTTCTCTTCTTAAATCATAACTCTTATGTTTATGTTCATTTTGACCTTGTCATTGCTCAAAATGATTTTTATAATTTGGGTGTCGATAGGGAGTTTTTGTTGTTTGTTTCTTTACTAGATTGGTTTCTTGTTCCTCAACTTGGAATTTGTTTAACTGAGAGTTTGGATGCTTCCTTCTGGATTTGCTCTAATTTATTCTCTAATAGCTTGTTATCACACTAAATATTTTTGAACTTTTGTTCTTGAGACTTTATTTTCCTCTGTTAACTTCTTGATTTTTTCTTCTAGTTCTTGATTAAGATTTCTCAGGAGAAGATTTTCTTCTCGCTTTTCTAGTATTTTTCCTTCGAAGTCTTCATTGGAATGTTCTGTCTTCCGACTAATTTTCAATTTCTTGATCTTTGTAACTAATGTTTTGTTATGATTTTTTAGTCGAAATATCTCTTATGTTTGCTTAATAACGTGTTATTTATTTTCAAAATTTCCAACTTGTGCGTCTTCTTAGTGTCGTCATATTTATGTTGAATTTCTTTCTTCTATTGCTAATGTCGACATATCTCTCATTCTAGACTTTCTAACTTTCTTTGGAATTGCACAAATTCAATATCTTTGTCCATGATGAGCTTGTTTAAACGTTTTATTTCTACTTCTAAATCGTTATCGCTTCTATAAGGTGATTCTTCAGCATTCTTTGACTTTATGATTTTGTCTTCAAGATTTTGATAGTGACTTTTTAGGTGTGATATTTATTTATCTTTATCAGATAACATTTTATTGTTGTCTTTATTAACTTGTTCTAACTATTGATTTTGATCCTTTAAGCGACGATTCTCACTCTCTGCTAACATTTTCAACAAACTTTGTGTTTTAACCTCAACTTGTAGATGTTTATTGGTCTCTTTATATTGCTCTAACTCCTCTAATACTGCTTGTGATTGTGACTTTATTATTGGATATGCATTTTCCCTCGTTTGCGATTATGACTTCACTTCAACTTTGTCTTCTTCTCTTGACACGGGGTAGACACATAAAGTGTAATAATCCCCAATCTGGTTCTTTTGGAGAAAAATCGTATTTGACCCTTTTGTTATTTCCTCTCTTCTTTTTACCAAAATAATTATTATTTTCAAAAGATAGTAATAATATTATAATAATATTATTATTATGATCATTTGTGACTTTTAAGGGTTATACTATAATAATATATATTATTAGAAGTAATAATTTTTTTTGGTTTGAAATTGAATTAGGGTTAAACCCTGGTTATGGCAGCTATGTGGATATTGCTGGCCAAATAGTGCAGGTGCAGTGAGGACGCGATGGTATTGGTTGTTGGAAACGGATGAGCGTGGGAGGTTGGTAGCAGGTGCAGGGAGAAAACGTGAGGAAGGCGAGAGGATAAGGAGCAGGCACAAACCTGAGTAGCGGTGGTCGATGGGGGTGAGAGCGTAGCTGGGTAGGGGAGGCATGGAGTGCATGGGGATTGCATGAATGAGGAAGATCGCAACAGCGAGCTGGGGAAGTGTTGGAGAGGAGCGTGCCGTGAATGGAATGGGGGTGAGTGCAGTGAATGGAGTAGGAGCGTGAGCAGACAGACGTGGAAGGGGGTGGTGTGTAGGTGGACGTGGAGGAAAGTGTGGACGCGGTGTGGGAGGAGGTTGTGTAGGAGTGGAGGGAAGAAGGGAGGAGGGTGTAGAGATATGGAGGTTGTAGTTTGGATGAGAGGAGCGGCGTGGATCGAAATGAGGAGAGCGGAAGTGAGGGATACGGGCGCGGGGTTGAAGAAGGCAGAGAGAGTGACCGCGATGGAGGTGAGTGAGTGGCGAGGGAGTGCGCATATTTGAAAGATAAGTGTGGAGGATGCGAGGGAGTTAGGGATTTGAAGGACGAGAAGGAGAATGCATTGTTGCGTGGGTGAAGAGAAGGAGAAATGAAGTGGAGGTAAAAAAAAAATGGAGGTCACAAGCCTGTATTGGTCAAAAACCAAGTGTCGAGAGAAACTCTCAAATGAGTGTCTAAGGGACGGATCAGGAGCCAAGCTCTAATACCAATGTTACAACCTATATGGTTGTAGTCGAGACTATCTAAAAGGATAAGTCACTCAATTGACGATAAATCCATAGTAACAAATATAATTGATGAATATTTGATAATTATATAAAAGATGATGATTTACAATGAGGATGTAGCCGCATATATAGGTCTTATACGATGACTATTCACCAAAGGGTTATGTCCCTTAGTTAAATATAATTAATGTTATGTTTTATATTATTATATATTACTAATATTTTATTTGTTACATAATGTCTTCATGCATGTAGGTAGTTTACCATGGAATTCATCTCTTTTTCATGAAAGAGGTACCTCTATTCTTTTTCTTAGAGATTCATGCTCTCATATGCTACAGGGTGACCTTTCTGAATTAAAACCCTACTAATGGAAAATTCGAAGGTATCCATCTGCACCTCAAACTCCTTCTCAAAATTTGATTGCTTCAATACAACTGCCAACACCAAACTATGCTTCAGTTATTAAAAGGTTGCTAGAAATTCTCCAACCAACATCAGAAGTCAGTTCCTTTTCAACAAGTTACTCAAGGGAATTGAGATATTTGAATAACCCTCTAAAAAGTGATGGTAATAGTTCTCTAAGATAAGAATTATTATTAGCTCATGCATAGTATTTGGTTCCTCCTAGTTTTCAATTGCCCTTGCTTTCTCGGGGTCCATGCAAATGCACCCCTTTCCAATCCAGTGACCTAAGAATGACACCTCCATCTACCTAAAAACACACTTAGAATTCTTCAAGTATAATTGATTTCCCTCGGTGCCTTGAATGCTTGCACCAATTTCTCCTTGTGCTTCTCCATGCTTTCATTGAACATCACAATTTCATCTAGGTAGATGACCATGAACATATCCAAGAAAGGCTTGAACACTTCGTTAATCAATGAGTAGAAGGTTTTTGAGAATTACATAAACCAAATGGAATGACAAGGAACTCAAAGCTCTCATACCTCATCACATAGGCTATCTTTGCCTCATCTCCTTCTATGATTCTGAATTGGAAATAAATTTTCTATAAATCCAACTTGGAAAACACCCTTTCCTTGGCTAAATTTTCAAAAAAGTCCATGTCTAAGGGTAGGGGATACTTTTTTTTCATTGTTTTTTGTTCAATTCCCTAAAGTCCAAGCACAATGTAAGTTTTGAGGTGTCCTTCATTTGGAAGAGGATTGGTGTATTGTAAGGAGACCATGAAGTTATGATGAAGCCTACCTCTATTAACTTAGACAAATTCCTCTTCAAATCTTCCAAATTTGGCACAAATAGTCTATATTGAACCTTTGTCATGAGATTCACCCTTGGTTTAAGCTCTATACAATGTTCTATGGAACATCCCGATAGGAGTCTTTTTCCCAAGCTCTATGGAAACTGGTTCGCGAATTCGTTCAACACATGGAAAAGAACTAGAGGAATTGGCATCCATATCCCTAAAATCCCTTTCCATCAATTCTACAACATAAATCTATGAACTTGATCACTAAGCTACTTTATAGAGACTCAATGTGGATCCCAATCTCACTCTCCCATCAAGTTGTCTTGTTGTTATGTGCACAACACAAGGCTTCTTTCCACCAAAGATTACTAGTTGTTCCTTGAATAGTATGAGGACTATTTCATCCTCCTTAGTAGGTCTTTCCTAAGGATGAATTCAAATTCATACACCTTGTTAATGCCTAAAAATCGCACACATGTGACATTTCGGTGATTCATCTAGTAAGGCGTCATCAACATAAAGAATGCATATCACCACAGGTATCCTCAATAGATCAAAAACATAGCTTGAGTCCATAAGTGCCAAGGAAAATTCAAAACAAAGGGTAGCGAGGGCAATACACAATAGACCCGTGAAATAGCACACGTTATCTGAACAACGCCCACACTACACCCGCGCAACTTTTCCTTCAATAGTCGTGCTACTGTCAAAACGGCGAGACCACTCACTCCTAGGGGCGCATTGAAGACTCAATCCTCCCCAAAGACCTGAATTCGGTTCCTGACACACTTGGTTTCATCAATCATCCCCCCTTGTGTACCTTGGATCTAGTTCATGAAGGAGGAGAGTTCACATTTGGATCTAGTTGTTTGTTGGCCACCTCTTCCCCTATAAAAGAAAGCCATTTGCATGCATTTTGTAGAGAGAAATAAGAGTAATTTTATGCCGTTGGATTTGAGTTGGAGCTTCCTCATAGCCCAAAATTTCCTACCATTGTAAGAATTCCCAAGATCCCTTGCCACCTTCCATCTAGGGGCAAGTGTTTCTATAACATCCCGATATTTTCATAAAATTTAAATTTTTTTAAATTGCCATAAAAAGCTAATATTGTAAAATGCGGAAATAATAATATTCAATATTCAGCAATTAATAAAAGTGTCGCTTGGTAGGAACAATTTAATGGTTATGTCTTTTGTCTTTTGATGATGTCATGAAAATCAATTAATGATTATGTAATTTATTCGTATGTTGGAATGATTGAAAATTGTGATGCATTGGAAAACATAATTCTTTTGACAAGTGCTGATAGTTTAACTTTTCTGGATGATGATGAAAGGGGTCCCACGGGGTGCCTCGAGGCTTACTTAGCTACTCCGCTAAAGCATTGCACTCGTCCTTCATGCGCAGATTCACAGGTAAGAGATAGCGATAAAATTCAGAGTGTTTAATAACCGTGATATAAATCGAAATTGCTTATGAATTTCGATGCTACAGGTATGGTCTCCTTCCAATTCTGTAAGATGAACCTGTCTATCTCAAGACTGTAGATAACGTCTATTTCAGGGTGTGTTTGTTATGAATGTTTCCATTAAGTGTTGATGACTTTACGTATGGTCATTCCATCAATGCCTTGCGGCTGTTAAAGTAATTCTTTTATAAAATTGGCAGTGACAGGTTGATGACAAAGACGCATGGTCTTAAGTCATACTATGGAGGGAGTGATAAGTTGGTTCTAAACTCTATTACCTGGGTAGTTAAAATGGTGATGCCTTAAACATTAATACTCTGCCATGCAATGAATGCGATGGGTCCTTAGGTGGCAACCATACCCTAACGATGTGTTGATATTACTTATGGTGTGAACAAGCTTTATGAGCTCTACAATGATCCCTATGTTGAACTTTATAATAGACTTCATGTGATGGGAGGAGTCAATCCATGCCCTATGATTGCTCGCGACCTTGGTGGATATTCACATGCTATGAGTGTTTTTCGAAATTGATTATATGGAATCGTATGAGACCTTTGTTATAAGCTATCGGTGATCATTATACATTGATAATATTTATATGTCGATGCTGTTAACGATGGTTCGTATGGATTGGCAGGTGGAATGATGGCCCTGCAAAAGCCCGCGTATGAATCGAGGGTGTAATAAATGATTGGGTTTGCAATTAAATTACCCGGCCACCATGTTAAAGATAGTGTTATGTGCATGTCTATGTGGATGTTACGGCGTGTGATAAGGTTTGGCAATTTGCTGAGTTGTGACAGGCCTACTGCCCTGGTGTCAACAGAAATGGCAACTCCGTGGCTGGGGAGGTATATGAGCAATTTAATGCTACTCCTGCCACCCTCCTACGTGGCTTAATGAAAGTGGATCTTCGTCGTTGATCGTTGTGTATTGGGATGAGCTGAACCCTAGCGTAACTTATGGATTCTTGTAACGTTTCTTGGTCATTGTTCGGTGGTAGGGTTTGGGAGGTGAGGCCAACCGGCCGAGAGGCACATAGGGTTTGTTGTTTTTCTAGCCTTCCCCGAGTTCGATTCTGAGACTAGTATCAGTCCTCAAATTGTATGTGAGAGCCATCAATGGAGGCCGAGTTAGGAGTTAAATGGTGTGGCCATCCACAGGTTGGATGAGTGCGTCGGTTTGGCGTTGTAGTAACTTGCAAGCCTGGGTTTCTCCATCGGGTTGTAAGTCTTCAGGATTTATCACACAGGGTGGTCTTCAAGCTGGGTGCATCTCCTTCGCAGTGGATGGATGCTGGCTTCGTCAAAATCTCTGTCACGACTCAGGTATTGTAACGTTGCAAGGGTTTCATATTATTCTTTGTTGCATGCGTTCCTACCTCATGATCCGATGCTTAACTTATTGTATGGTTGTTGGCAAGTAACCCTCGGCGACCAACAGGGTGCCAGAATAGTTGAAGGGGAAAAGAACTAAGCGAACCCACCGGTAAGCTTCGGTGGTATCCCTCCTTAGTGGTTCTCCTGGAATCGGACTTTGATGAGCAGAGTTTTGGTGGCATGCCTTCACGGTAGTGGCTTTGTCTCACCTGCAGCATTTGGGGAAACGTTACTGTTTTAAGCTTTAATGATAGTATAGATGATGTAAGGGTTTAAAATGTATGGCCGGCCATTCTTGGCTCGAAAAACTTGGTAGGGTCGAACCCTCGTGTTAGCAATGAGTCTTATAGCTTAAATGTTTATGTCTATCGTTTTGGTACTTCTGGGTTGATGAATGAAGAGATACGTTGACTGTAACTTTGTTTCAGTATTTGTTGTGTGTATAAATAGCATGGGGTTTTGTATGGAACATTCAACAAGAGAATGCGGAAACTGTAGGGTGTAACCACTGCTAAATTAAATGGAAACGATTACTGTTTAGGGTTTAATGTTTTCGTTTGGTGAATTGAACTTCTCGTTTTTGTATCTAAATCTAAAAAGCCTATTTAAGATATTTTAGAGTTTCATGTCTACGTATGGTGTTTTCGATCTTCTCATTCTTGAATTCTGATCCAAGGAACGAAGGCATGTTTAAGTTGTTTAATTAAAATGTGGCTATAAGCCGAGAGCGATCTACCTGGCTTACACTGTGTTTGTGCATGTATGGATTAAGTCGAGAATAGAAAGGAGATGGTTTTGTTTTGAAAGCATAAGTGATAATGTTAAACCCTAGCTGTTGATGTGAATGAAATCTACATGTCTATAATGATGTTTTAAAAGAACAAGAATAACAACTCTTGATTCTCCAGTTAAATTGTCTATGGTAATGAAACCTTCGATTGACAACTATTTAAATGTTTATAAATAATAATGTGATGAGACAAGTCAGCCCTAGCTAGGTGTAGAGATACTGTAACTTACTCTGTCAATTCAATACTGCTATGTTTGTCTTTGCTTTAAATAACTTGGTCTTTTGTGATGTAAATGCTGTCACATGCAATTGATAATATAGAAAAACAAGGAACTAATAGTGCATTCATCAGTGAACATAGTTGCTTATGAATAGTTTTTCTATTTTAATTCTATCTCCCTATATTTGTCCATTTGGGACTTCTGGAGGAAGTGAAAGAACAATGCAGTATACTTTTTTTTGCATAAAAGAATAATACAGTGATGGCAATAATTTCTATAAAGACCAGACCGATTCAAACAAAAAAATAAAGGATTAAGTAGGTGGTTAAACAAAATGCATGCATGATATTGTTTTCTTTTGAAGAAATAAATGAAGACTAGTAAACACTAATTGTTAACACAGTGTCCACTTTCAGGAATCATAAAAGAATCTACTGCTATAATTAGTTTTTGTTAAGTTGTTTCAACATACAGAATTGAACAGTAAAACAATACATGCAGAGATCTAATCTACAACTGCTAAAATATAAGATGCATGATAAACATAGGTCTATGCATGGGTGGTCTTTGGTTTAGATATTTAGATGCATGCAAGGTTTCACTTTTAACTGGGCAGATTTAATGCTACCTCTCTGTACTGGAGTACGATGCAGCTCCACGCATGGGGAAAAATGCAAAGGAGTCATTTTATCAGTGTAGCAAATCTAAATTAATTAGGATCTGACATTTTCTACTATTGATTATTAAATGACAATACTAATCCATTTTCTGAGAGCATTCATATGATTTGAAAAAGAAAACACAAAAGAATAGAACCTGGGTGTAATGGGAGGAACAAATCACTCAAGAAACTTGTTCCACCCAACCTGCTCCCAAACAGCCAAGATGTCTACCTTAGGACCCCCGATCCTATCCACTGATCCACCAGGAGGAAAAAGGTTCTGCAGCTTAGGAATTCTACTTGCAGCAGCAAGAAAAATTTATATATCCAGCCTTACAGGTTTAGTAATCAATGGGATCAGCACCAGCACCTCTGGTCTGTCCTTCTCATAACATTTGCAGACTTATACTTGCACTCTCCACAGCCTCCCCTATTCGAATCTCTCAGCCATCACCTGATGAGCATGAGGAATGTTTCTGTAGAAAACATTGTAAGAGCTGCCTGCTCAATTCGAATTGCCCTTTATAGGCTGCCTAGGTCTTTTGTAATTAATTGGTCATTAGTGAGCTGCCTGCTCAATTCTAATTGCCCTTTATAGGCTGCCTAGGTCTTTTGTAATTAATTGGTCATTAGTGAGCTTCCTGCTCACGTCTCTCCACCTGGAGAGGGAAATGCCACAAAATTAGGGGGAGTTGTCCCATACCAATAGCTAATGGTAGAGTGTAGATGCTGCCATTTGTCCAATTCCTTCTAGTAGCTTCCATTCCTCCTAGTGGGCCAGTGGACACTCTTGTAACAACTTTCTTGAGTGTTTGTCTCCCATTTTAATTTATTAAATAATAATAATGAGTCATTACATTCATTTTTGACCTACTTGATCATAATTACAAACTTGTAATTATAATTTAACACAAAGTATTTTTTTTTGCAAAAGGATAATAGTAGAAAATCATTATTCAAAAATTGGGTAGGTGACATACACCCCCCCTTAAGCCTCAACGTCGTCCTCGATGTTGCTTTATTCACTCCTTGAGTGTTCCTGGAACAGAGTTGGGTATACAGCCCGCATACTGCTCTCCAACTCCCAGGTAGCCTCTGCTGGGATATAGTGCTTCCATTGCACTTTTACTTGGCCAACCGTGCGGTTCCAGAGTAGAGTTTCTTTCCTTGTGATAATACAGTCCGGTTCCACCGGAAAATTGCCGCCTTCTTCCACCTAAACATTATTCCAATTTACAACATGAGTAGGATCATGCACATATTTCTTTAAAAATGAAATATGAAAAACATTATGGTCTTTGAGGTTTGAAGGTAGGGCTAATTGATATGCCACAGGTCCAACCCTGGACAAGATTTCGAAAGGGCCACAATACCTGGGTGCCAGTTTGGCACAACTTCCCAATTTTAAGGAACTCTTTTTCGACCTTACCTTAAGAAAAACATGTTCACCAACATGGAACTCTTTATGAGTTCTTTTAAGGTCTACTTGACTTTTCTATCTATCCTGGGCAGCTTTAATATTCCCTTGTACTTGCTTCACTATTAGTTCTAATTCCTGAACAATTCATGCCCTAAGGTGACCCTGCTAACCGGATCACTCCATGACACCAGTGTGTTACACTTTCTTCCGTAAAGGATCTCATATGGGATGAGTTTGGCTGAAGCATGGTAGTGATTATTATACGCAAACTCTGCCAAATGCAAGTAGTCTTCCCACTTTCCAAGCTGATCCTTAACATACATTCTGAGCATATCTTTCAATATCTGGCTCACCCTTTCAGTCTGTCCGTCTGTTTGCAAATGGAACGCGGTGCTGAAATTTAAGGTGGTGTTTAACCCCTTGAACAAAGACCTCCAAAAATTATCTGTGAAATTTGAATCTCAGTCTGAAACTATTACTTTGGGTATGCCATGTAGTCGGAAAACTTGCTTCATTAAAATTTATGCGATATCAAGGGATTTATGGGTAGTTTTAACAGGGATAAAATGGGCTGCCTTGCTAAGTTTGTCTACTACCACCATGATGGAGTCATGCTGTTTTTGATTCTTTGGTAACCCAGTGATGAAATCTATACTTATGATTTCCCATTTCCAGCTGGGTATAGGCAAGGGCTGCAGCAATCCAGCAGGATGCTGATGTTCCACCTTCACTTTTTGACAGTCAAAACACTTAGCTATATACTCCGCTACTTCATCCTTCATCCTGGGCCAGTAGTACTCCTTCCTTAGCATTGTGATGGTTTTCTGGTAACCTGGGTGGCAAGAATAGTGGCTTTTGTGCATCTCATCCAAAATCAGAATTTTTACTGCTGGTACGTTTGGTATGTACTATCTGTTTTTGTATAGCAGTAAGCCATTTTCCTTCAAACTGAAATCTGTTACAGAATTTTCAGAGTTGTTTTTTGTTGTCCTTTCCTGTAATTTTCTGTATTCCTCATCCTCCTTGATTCTTTCAAAAATCTGTTCCTCCAAATCTGTTGCGTATGTGCTGATGGCTGAAACAAAATGTATCCTTGCATTACGACTTAATGCGTTGGCAACTTTATTCTCCTTCCCCTTAATGTGCTGAATTTCAAAATATACTCACTCAAAAAGGTTAGCCATCTGGCTTGCCTGGCATTCAAATTTGTTTGATCTAACAAATATTTCAGCCCCATATTATCCGTCATCAAGGTAAATTTTCTGCCGATAAGGTGGTGTCGCCACATTTTTAGGGCATGAATCATTGCTAACAATTCTAGATCGTAGGTGGAATAGTTCTTCTCATGAATTTTCAGTTTCCTTGATTCATATGCTACAGCATGTCCCTCCTATGTTAGGACTCCCCCCAGTCCATCATTGCATGTGTCTATGCATACTACAAATTCTTTATTAAGATCTGCAATCCTCAAAATAGGCGTTGAAGTCAATAATTCTTTTAAATTTGCAAAACTGTCCGCACACTTTTGGTCCCAGACAAACTTCTTTCCATTTTTCTGCAGCGACGTTATGGGGTTTGTGATCCTGGAAAACCCTTCAATGAATTTTCTATAATAACCAGTGATGCCCATAAACGATCACACATCTGTCACATCTTTAGGAACCGGCCATTCATTAATGGCCTTTATCTTGGCATGGTCAACCGAAATCCCTTCCTCAGAGATTATGTGTCCCAAGTACTGGATCTTGTCTTTGTAAAAATCACATTTGCTGAATTTTGCATACAACTGGTGCTCCCTTAGAACTTGCAGAATGATACGTAGATGTTCATCATGCTCTTCCTTGTTCTTAGAATATACCAAAATGTCATCGATAAACACAACTGCAAACTTATCTAAGTACTTGTGCAGAATTTTGTTCATTAAGCACATAAATACAGCAGGTGCATTAGTTAATCCAAATGGCATGACAACGAACTCATAGTGTCCATAACAAGTTCTAAAGGCTGTTTCGAAAATGTCTTCATCCTTCACACGGACCTGATGATATCCTGATCATAAATCGATCTTCGAGAACACTGTTGCTCCGCATAGCTGGTCAAAGAGATCGTCAATGCGGGGCAGCGGGTACCTATTCTTGATCGTCATTTTATTCAGTTGACGATAATCTATGCAAAGTCTTAGGGTACCATCCTTCTTCTTGACAAAAATGACTGGTGCTCCCCAAGTGGACACACTGGGCCTTATATATTTTTTATCGATCAGCTCCTTCAGCTGAGATTTTAACTCATTCAGCTCCAGTATATTCATCTAGTATGGAGCTTTAGAACTTGGTACAGCGCCAGGTATTAATTCAATAGTAAAATCCAGGTCCCTTTTGGGAGGTAAATCTGGGATCTCTTCAGGAAAAATATCTTGGAAATCCTGCAAGACAGGTATGTCTTCCATTTTTAGTTTGTCCTCCTTAGTACTTATCTCATCATACACCGCATTCACAACAAACATCTGACACCCTTTTCTAATTGCCCTTTTTTACTTGCATGGCTGAAATCTGTCGAATGGATGTTTTTCTGGGGATGCCTTTTACCTCTATTGTCTTTCCTTCATCATCCAGGAAATTGAAGCTTTTTTCATAACAATTCAGAATGACCCGATGGGTTTCTAACCAATCCATACCGATTAGGATGTCATTTGACCCTAATGGCAGAATATTTAGCTTAACCTGCGTTGTTAGTTGACTCATAGATAAAGCACAATTTTCCACAAAATCAGAAACCTTCCTTTTTGTTCCTATCGCTAATCTAACTAAACAGAATTTATCGAATTTCTCTGTTTTCAAATCAAGTCTTTCTACAACAACTGGTGATATATAACTTAGACTAGCACCAAGGTCAATTAAAATAGAAACTGGGTGGTTTTGCAGCATACCTTCAACCTCCACCATTGAGACTTGGTGTTCTGCTTGCCGGTTGTCTAATGCTGCACTAATTCTGGGTACTTCTCTTGCCACATCTCCTACAGTAGCTTCAGACTGTATGGAGTGAATATGGTTGGCCGCCCGTTTCCTGAGGGGACAGTCTGAGGCATAATGGAGCCCTTGGCACTCAAAGCATTTTATAGGTGGCTTCTGTTCATTGGTCCTGGCAACATTGGGGACATTTTTGGGTGCTGTAAATTTTTGCTGCTGATTATTTCTATTATACTGAAATTTTTTATTCTGAAAATTTCTCTTCTGGAAACTGGAATTGCCGCCATATCTAAAATTATTCTTCTTCTGTTCAAAGTTACTGGGTTTTGGGTTTTTCTAGCTAGGTACCCCTTCTCTTTTCTTATTCTGGTCAAAGCAAAAAGTGGCTTTCCTCATGGCTTCCTCTAGGGTCTTAGGGTTATCGTACTCTATCATGTCCTTGATGTGGAAAGGTAGACAACTTAGGTACCTCTGGACCTTCAGTTTTTCTTCCACCATATACGGCACATATCTTAGCAGACTTAAAAACTTGTTGTTCAGTTCTTTCATATTCATCGTTCCCAGTTTCAGATCATAAAATTCCTTAGATTTTTCTTCATAATACTGCTCAGATAAGAATTTCTTCTTGAAGTGTCTTTTAAAAGTACTCCAACTCACATCTCGGTCTTTTATACCTTTTACCCTTTTAAGGTCTTGCCACCAAATATCTGCCTTCCCGGTTAGATTATAAATTGCCATCTTCGCCTTCAAGGATTCCGAGTAGTCGTAGATCTGAAAATACTTTTTCATGCCGGACAACCATGCTTCTGCTGTCTCTCCTTTTTCTGTCTCGCCATTGAAAGTTGGCGGTTTGATTTACCAGATATATGTTCACACTGTCTATTCCTTTTTCTTTTTGGCTTACAATCTCCTTCACTGCTGTCACTAGAGTAGTTATGCTTCTTTTTACTTAGATGTTTGGCAGCTCTTGATGATGTTGAATTGTTTTTTTCTTCAGCTGTTTCTGTTCGTTTGTTCTTGCCTTCCTGGGATAGCTCTTTAGTTTTAGAAGTATGTTCCAAGTTCTGTTCATATTTTGGATATTGGTCAAACAGTGCTTGCTTCAATTCTTCCTGTGTCTGCAGGATTCTTTCATTGTCTTGTTTTACTAACTGGATCTCTGCTTTTAATTCATGAAAAGCACGCAATAATTCTGACGAATCATTACCCTGATTGCCCTGGAATTATTGTTCCATACTTGGGCTGTTTGGCGGAAATCTGCCCCTTATGTGTTTAGTTGATCCTTCCATATCTATAAATCAAAGAAATTTTTCTGTATAGGACAAAATAATTTAAACTTGAGTTAGTGAAAATTTTCACAGTCATAAATTTTCTATTTGCGTGTTTCTTGGACAGTCTTTAGGCCTAGAGTTCGAACATGAGCTTTGATACCACATGTAACATCTCGATATTTTCATAAAATTAAAAAAAAATTAAATCGCCATAAAAAGCTAACATTGTAAAATGCGGAAATAATAATATTCAATATTCAGCAATTAATAAAAGTGACGCTTGGTAGGAACAATTTAATGGTTATGTCTTTTGTCTTTTGTCTTTTGACGACGTCATGAAAATCAATTAATGATTATGTACTTTATTCGTATGCTGGAATGATTGAAAATTGTGATGCATTGGAAAAAAGAATTCTTTTTACAAGTGCTGACAGTTTAACTTTTCTGGATGATGATGAAAGGGGTCCCACGGGGTGCCTCGAGGCTTACTTAGCTACTCCGCTAAAGCATTGCACTCGTCCTTCATGCGCAGATTCACAGGTAAGAGATAGCGATAAAATTCAGAGTGTTTAATAACCGTGATATAAATTGAAACTACTTATGAATTTCGATGCTACAGGTATGGTCTCCTTCCAATTATGTAAGATGAACCTATCTATCTCAAGACGGTAGATAATGTCTATTTCAGGGTGTGTTTGTTATGAATGTTTCCGTTAAGTGTTGATGACTTTACGTATGGTCATTCCATCAATTCCGTGCAGCTGTTAAAGTAATTCTTTTATAAAATTGACGGTGACAGGTTGATGACAAAGACGCATGGTCTTAAGTCATACTATGGAGGGAGTGATAAGTTGGTTCTAAACTCTATTACCTGGGTAGTTAAAATGGTGATGCCTTAAACATTAATACTCTGCCATGCAATGAATGCGATGGGTCCTTGGGTGACAACCATACCCTAACGATGTGTTGATATTACTTATGGTGTGAACAAGCTTTATGAGCTCTACAATGATCCCTATGTTGAACTTTATAATAGATTTCATGTGATGGGAGGAGTCAATCCATGCCCTATGATTGCTCGCGACCTTGGTGGATATTCACATGCTATGAGTGTTTTTCGAAATTGATTATATGGAATCGTATGAGACCTTTGTTATAAGCTATCGGTGATCATTATACATTGATAATATTTATATGTCGATGCTGTTAACGATGGTTCGTATGGATTGGCAGGTGGAATGATGGCCCTACAAAAGCCCGCGTATGAATCAAGGGTGTAATAAATGATTAGGTTTGCAATTAAATTACCCGGCCACCGTGTTAAGGATAGTGTTACGTTCACGTCTATGTGGATGTTTCGGCGTGTGATAAGGTTTGGCAATTTGCTGAGTTGTGACGGGCCTCCTGCCCTAGTGTCAACAGAAATGGAAACTTCGTGGCTGGGGAGGTAGATGAGCAATTTAATGCTACTCCTGCCACCCTCCAACGTGGCTTAATGAAAGTGGATCTCCGTCGTTGATTGTTGTGTATTGGGGTGAGTTGAACCCTAGCGTAACTTATGGATTCTTGTAACGTTTCTTGGTCATTGTTCGGTGGTAGGGTTTGGGAGGTGAGGCCAACCGGCCGAGAGGCACATAGGGTTTGCTGTTTTTCTAGCCTTCCCCGAGATCGATTCTGAGACCGGTATCATTCCTCAAACTGTATGTGAGAGCCATCAATGGAGGCCGAGTTAGGAGTTAAATGGTGTGGCCATCCACAGGTTGGATGAGTGCATCAGTTTGGCATTGTAGTAACTTGCAAGTCTGGGTTTCTCCATCGGGTTGTAAGTCTTTGAGAGTTATCACACAGGGTGGTCTTCGAGCTGGGTGCATCTCCTTCGTAGTGGATGGATGTTGGCTTCTTCAAAATATCTGTCACGACTCAGGTATTGTAACATTGCAAGGGTTTTCATATTATTCTTTGTTGCATGTGTTCCTACCTCATGATCCGATGCTTAACTTATTGTATGGTTGTTGGCAGGTAACCCTCGGCGACCAACAGGGTGCCGGAATAGTTGAAGGGGAAGAGATCTAAGCGAACCCACCAATAAGCTTCGATGGTATCCCTCCTTAGTGGTTCTCCTGGAATCGGACTTTGATGAGCAGAGTTTTGGTGGCATGCCTTCACGGCAGTGGCTTTGTCTCGCCTGAAACGTTTGGGGAAACGTTACTGTTTTAATCTTTAATTATAGTATAGATGATGTAAGGGTTTAAAATGTATGGCCGGCCATTCCTGGCTTGGCGAACTTGGTAGGGTCGAACCCTTGTGTTAGCAATGAGTCTTATAGCTTAAATGTGTATGTCTGTCGTTTTGGTACTTCTGGGTTGATGAATGAAGAGATACGTTGACTGTAACTTTGTTTCGGTATTTTTTGTGTGTATAAATAGCATGGGGTTTCGTATGGAACATTCATCAAGAGAATGTGACAACTGTAGGGTGTAACCACTGCTAAATTAAATGGAAACGATTACTGTTTAGGGTTTAATGTTTTCGTTTGGTGAATTGAACTTCTCGTTTTTGTATCTAAATCTAAAAATCCTATTTAAGATATTTTAGAGTTTCATGTCTACGTATGGTGTTTTCAATTTTCTCATTCTTGAATTCTGATCCAAGGAACGAAAGGCATGTTTAAGTTGTTTAATTAAAATGTGGCTATAAGCCGAGAGCGATCTACCTAGCTTACACTGCGTTTGTGCATGTATGGATTAAGCCGAGAATAGAAAGGAGATGGTTTTGTTTTGAAAGCATAAGTGATAATGTTAAACCCTAGCTGTCGATGTGAATGAAATCTACATGTCTATAATGATGTTTTAAAAGAACAAGAATAACAACTCTTGATTCTGCAGTTAAATTGTCTATGGTAATGAAACCTTCGATTTGGCAACTGTTTAAAGGTTTATAAATAATAATGTGATGAGACAGGTCAACCCTAGCTGGGTGTAGAGATACTATAACTTACTCTGTCAATTCAATACTACTATGTTTTTCTTTGCTTTAAATAACTTGGTCTTCTGTGATGTAAATGTTGTCACATGCAATTGATAATATAGAAAAACAAGGAACTGATAGTGCATTCGTCAGTGAACATAGTTGCTTATGAATAGTTTTTCTATTTTAATTCTATCTCCCTATATTTGTCCATTTGGGACTTCTGGAGGAAATGAAAGAACAATGCAATATACTTTTTTTTTGCATAAAAGAATAATACAATGATGGCAATAATTTCTATAAAGACCAGACCAATTCAAACAACAAAATAGAGGATTAAGTAGGTGGTTAAACAGAATGCATGCATGATATTGTTTTCTTTTGATGAAATAACTAAAGACTAGTAAACCCTAATTGTTAACACAGTGTCCACTTTCAGGAATCAGAAAAGAACCTACTACTATAATTAGTTTTTGTTAAGTTGTTTCAGCATGCAGAATTGAACAGTAAAACAATACATGCAGAGATCTAATCTACAACTGCTAAAATATAAGATGCATGATAAACATAGGTCTATGCATGGGTGGTCTTTGGTTTAGATATTTAGATGCATGCAAGGTTTCACTTTTAACTGGGCAGATTTAATGCTACCTCTCTGTACTAGAGTACGATGCAGGTCCACGCATGGGGAAAAATGAAGAGGAGTCATTTTATCAGTTCAACAAATCTAAATTAATTAGGAATTGACATTTTCTACTATTGATTATTAAATGAAAATACTAAGCCATTTTCTGAGAGCATTCATATGATTTGAAAAAGAAAACACAAAAGAATAGAACCTGGGTGTAATGGGAGGAACAAATCACTCAACAAACCTGTTCCACCCAACATGCTCCCAAACAGCCAAGATGTCTGCCTTAGGACCCTCGAGCCTATCCACTGATCCACCAGGACGAATAAGGTTCTGCAGCTTAGGACTTCTACTTGCAGCAGCAAGAAAAATTTATATATCCAGCCTTACAGGCTTAGTAATCAATGGGATCAGCACCAGCACCTCTGGTCTGTCCTTCTCATAACATTTGCAGACTTATACTTGCACTCTCCACAGCCTCCCCTATTCAAATCTCTCAGCCATCACCTGATGAGCATGAGGAATGTTTCTGCAAAAAACATTGTAAGAGCTGCCTGCTCAATTCGAATTGCCCTTTATAGGTTTCCTAGGTCTTTTGTAATAAACTGGTCATTAGTGAGCTGCCTGCTCACCTCTCTCCACCTGGAGAGGGAAATGCCACAAAATTAGGGGGAGTTGTCCCATACCAATAGCTAATGGTAGAGTGTAGATGCTGCCATTTGTCCAATTCCTTCCAGCAGCTTCCATTCCTCCTAGTGGGCTAGTGGACACTCTTGTAACAGCTTTCTTGAGTGTTTGTCTCCCATTTTCATTTATTAAATAATAATAATGAGTCATTACATTCATTTTTGACCTACTTGGTCATAATTACAAACTTGTAATTATAATTTAACACAAAGTATTTTTTTTTGCAAAAGGATAATAGTAGAAAATCATTATTCAAAAATTGGGTAGGTGACAGTTTCTCTCCATTGTTCTTCCATCTACTTAGAATTTAGTTTGGACAAGAAAGTCCTCCCTAAGGGATATTTTTGGCTTCCCTTGAAGCGCACACCTCCTAGGTGTTGTACAACTATTCTATTGGGAAATACAAGAGTGGTTTAGCATATCTTTGGTTGTTGTTGAAGTTTGCATTCTCCCCCCATATCTTTCATTTTCTTTTCATCAATATTTCTATGTTTGAATGTGAACTATGCTAACAATCTCTTGCAGGATCACTTGGAGGAATACCAACAAAACTAAAAGGGGCTCCAAGGACTGAGGCCTTGCAACAACCTACAAGGCTTGGTCCCTTACTAGGTGGAAGAGTGCACTTGTGCAATTTTTTCCACAATAGTTATAATGGAAACCATACTTGTATTTGTTCCTTTCTATTTAGACTAGGTTGTTTTATTCTAAGTATCTAATTCTGGGTATTTATTACTTGCAGGAGAGCAGGTATTCCACCTCTTGCTTCTAGAAATTGGCCCCAATTTATTTCTTTACACAGTCGCGTGGTTCTCGGTGTCTTTGCCACGCTAACAGTGTGGAAACGACTCAGACAATCGCATGCACAACACAAGTTACCAGTGTTATACCCATGCTACACCGCTCATCGCAGAAGGTGAGTGTATTACCCGCGCTACCAACGCGTCTATTTTGTATTAACCTGCACGTTCCACGCAACTGAGTGTGGTTTAGCCACGCTACTGTCATTTATTTGTTTTTTATCTGCATAGTTTAGTTTGGAAGTCCAAATACTGCTCACTAGTGAACTTAAATTAAGGCTGATTCGCATAATTACTTAATTTTTTCGTAATTAGTTCACTTAGACCAAGATTAGGAATTAAAGGATTCATCTCTCTTGAAACTTACCTAGGTAATCAACTTTGAGGCTTCCAATGAGCCCCATTGGTTTCACTAGTATTCAAGACCATTTCTTGGTTACACACCAATTGACATGTTTTTAGTACTATTTCTAGTGTAGAATACACTTTTTGTACACAAGCAAGGACCTAAAGACCCTTGTCTCCTGAAGTATGCTCTTCACCTCACACTTCATGCGAGCTTGGTGAATCAGAAAAGGGTGAGAAGTGTGCAATACCTCCATTGCACACTTAGTTAGCATCTTTTGATTTGAAAAGCATCATTAGTTTCTTTTAGAGTTAAAAGTACGTATTACTTGATATGCTCTTCTAGTTAATTTGTCGATATCAATTTGCTTCCATCACATGTGTTTGCACCACTAGCACACACACACCTCGCACTTCATGTGAGCTTGGTGAATAAAAAAGGTAGGGATTGTGAAATACCTCTCTTACACTCCATAACTGAACATTCAAACCCCTTATAATCAACATTGTAATTGTCTTAACCAACTAAAATCCTCCACAGGAGGTCACAAAACAATATTTTAGTTAGGTAGGATTGATTGGGCTAGGCATCCATTAATTCCCACCAATCTAGTTTCATTAGCAATATTTTGAAACACAACATTGTTGTCTCATAGGGTACTTACAAAATCCTGCTATAAGCAAGTGTTAAAAGAAAACCCGGATAAGAAGTGCATCGTGACCAAGGAGGTGAACGTCGAGGTATAGCTACCCTGCTCTCCCCTACAAGCCACTCAACTTGTTGTAGGGAGAGGACACTATATCGTGCAGGCCGAACCACTGATACACACTTGAGGCAAGGTATCTTAATGGCCCAACTTAGGACATCACCAAGGAGCAATTGTGAGTGCAATTGACTCTTAAAGTTAGCTATTTCCTTTGGGAGGTGTCTCCAATTCTTCTTGATTGGAACACTGGACCCATTGCCGATAGAACTAGCTGTTTGTTACCTCCACTAGTCACTTGTTGAGTGGATACCATTATCACCATCAATTGTGCTTTCGGGAGGCCCATTTACATTTGAGAGGAAGGATGTTAGGTCTTCTAGGGAATTTACATTTATTTTCTTTTTAACTACAAGTTCACTAACTTGTAATAAAAATAACCTACATGTGGGAGCTCATGCACTAAAACCGAAATTGCACATATCACTCACTTATTGCACCATTTTGCATCTGTTGTGGTTGGCATATTTTTGCATTTGTTCAATTGTGTTTAAATTCCACTATCACTCTCATCTAACACAAATCCTTCACCATTGAGGAATACAACAACATCCTAAGACAGTCTCGTAGACTGCAAGGCCTATCCACTCTCCCAAGGGTTTTCAATACACCTTCTTCCCATGTTTCACAAGGAAGGTAACCTGTTTGGGTCCGTTCCCAAACTACATTGATAGGATCATCTAGTTGAGGCCAAGCCTTGCTAGGTGCATTTTCTCCTCTCAAAAAAACTATTAATTACACCACTTCTTCCCCCATCGAAAAATGTACCTCGATGGCTTCTCCCCTTGGAGATCCCTCGATTCCATTCGACCCATCCTCTCTCATAGGAGGACAACCGTTGTTTACAACACCACCTAGGTCTCCCCCTTGTGGAAATCACATCCCACATACAATGGCAATACTAGTCATCCCTACCTTACCATTTATGGCTAGTTTAAATCTACCTGATTTGGCCAAACTGACTAATGATCCACATGAAAATATGAACACAAAATACGACGGCATATATGTCTGATTTTTGACATCACGATGTCGACAATCCGACCAACCTCACCTTTTTTAAATGTCGGTTGACCTTCGGCGGATATCTGACAGCAATATGGTCTCGTCGGATATCCAACACGACAATGTCGAATATCTGACCATAATTCTTTTAATATACACGTCGGATATCTAAAACCCATTACTTTACAGGAGGTCAGATATCCGACCACATGGCGGTCGGATATCCGACCCATATTACATTATAGGATGTCGGATATACGACACATATACCCACAAACAAAAGACAAATTCCGACGATGTTTGTCGTCGGTGGTATGGAGAGGTCGTCAGATTCTTTGGAAGGGGATGTTGGATATCCGACCCAGATTACATTATGGGATAATAGGATGCTTTGGAGTTTAAATCATTTTTGTACAAGAATCAAAGACTACATATCATGCAATTAAGGAAAAAACTTGTTCTGTTTCCTGAGGAACAAAATGTCTATGGACATTACATATTTCTTTATCTTCTTACTGCTAAGGTTACGGTTTAAGAAATTGGAAGACAATTATAAAGTCTTAGTTTTTATTATTTTCAATTTTGTCTCTTCATTGTTCTTGATAAAACTGCTATAGCCTAAAGATGAAAACATTATTCGCATTTCATTCATACCAAGATAACTGTTTCTCTATCTTTTGTTCAATACACAAGAAAGAATAATTTTTGGCTACATCGATAACAAAAGCATTAAAAATGCAAGAGATCAAGATGGATTTGAAAAGTAACTTTTGAGCACTGTACATAATTGCTATAGTTTATGTGATCTTGGTTTCTATGGTTCTTTCAATAGTAAACTCGGGAATTGTATCTCGTCCATTGCACGGAGAAGCATATTCTTAATTTCTATAGAGGTGATTCCCAGTCTATTTCTTATATGCTTATATGGAGGATAGTTTGAATAACCTTCCATGATTTTAGACCCTACCTTGGCCAGCACTCAACCCTACAAATGGAAAAAATTCATCATTTGAAGCATGCTTACACCCTTTTATACACCATTTCATGAGTGATATTACATGTTTGGACTTTTCTCATTGAGATGGTCCACTAATAAGGTTTTTCACATGGTTCATATACACTAGCTATGAAATAAATATACTATCTCCTAACTTCCAAACTTGCATGCCCAAAAGATAATGGAATTTACCCAAGTCGCTAATATCAAATGTAGTTTTATGATTCCTTTAATGCATCAATCAAATAAATGTTTGAACCTGTAGATACCAAATCTACATATAAAATAACAAAAAACATCACCATAAACCTTCTTAGTGTAGATATTTTGAATTGGATAGGTGCTTTTTAAAGCCACACTTCAAAAAATGGTTATCAAATTCTCATTCCAAGCCTTTGGCACTTGCTTAAGTGTTAAGACCATAATGTGACTTCTTTAACCTGTATACACAGTTTGGATATTTCTGATCCACAAATTCTAGTAGTTGTTGCATATAGATTTCTTCATGTAGAATTAGAACCCCATTGGAAAAGATGATTTTTGTATCCATTTGGTGGATCTTACCCCCAAAGACTACTTGCTAAAGGAAAATTGAGTTTGAAAGTGTTTATTTAACAACTAGGACATAAGTTTCAGCATAGGAAACACCTTCTTTTTTATTGAATCCTTTAGAAACTATTCTAGGATTTAACTTCTCTATGCCATCATCTGAATTTAATTTTGTTTTATAAATCCATTTGCAACCAACAAGTTTCTCACCTCTTGGAAGAGGTACTAACTCCCAAGTTTGGTATTTCTTCAAAGCATTGTTTCCTACCTGCATAACTTCCTCTCATTCTTACTCATCAAAACTACAAGAAATTTACTATGCATTCAACTATAGCAATATAGAAGTATAAATAAACATGATAAACTTTTTTAGAGCAATGAACAAGTACTTATATTTTCCAAAAGTTGGATACTAAGAAACTAATTAAGACAACAATTTTTCACCCAACGATATGAAGTTCTCTATGGATGTCACCCTCTAGTTGGGATATGCGACTACTAGGGAAAGAAAACAAATGTAAAACTCTCATGTAAGTTATTGTCTAATAACATGTTGAGAAAGATGAGGGAAGAAAATCAAAACTAAATAATAGTTCAATTTAAAAGTATTCCTTCATCCTAGTTTCAAGTAAAACACTATCAGACTTAATCTCTCCACAAATATTAATATTTAAAGTAGCTTCCAACCATGTAATAATCTATAGGAAAGATAAGGCGAGAGTTCAAGAAATTATAAACCCATTGAGGATGAACATAGTCCCTAGATTAAAATGTATGGCCCTGGGTTGGGATATCCACTATCTGCACATCACATTCAATAAATTAAGTAATACAACAAATAGGGCCACATTCAAAACATTGCACACATAATCAATTACAAAATTAACAGTTACTTTTGTAGATGTTGGCACCATGTGTCACTACATGAATACCATATAGTAATATGTGTAGGTCATTGAGGATTGACTATATTTCTAGGTTTTTCATGCAAAAGATGGGAATTTGAACATGCAGGTCACCAAGGAAGGTTGCATGTTGATAGGAGCACTAGCACTGTCACAAATCTACAAGGAAGTTCTAACAATTGTGGGGAAAGGGATAATATGTGTAAATATCTATAGGATGCACAATGTCTTGCGGATGCAGATGAATCTTGAATGTGATGGGAAAAAATGCTTGCACACAAATTCCTTATGTGTAACATTAATGCAAACACAACATTATCTTCACTCAATGCAGTAAACTTATATGCATAGTTGCAAAGCACTTTTGGTCACAATGGAAAGTGTTTCATTCATAGGCACTTAGAAAATATTTCACGGTTTGTACTAATGTTCCAGGACTAGAACTATAACTAAAACCCAGAAATGTACCATAACTAGAACTAAAACCCTCCCAAATCCTATAATGACACAATTTTACATTTGGCATAAATTGGGCAAGGACCCATGCATCATGTGAACTTCCTAATCTCTTGAATACAAGTTATTTATACTATGAGCACCCTAAACTCTCTTGTTATTGGTTTTCATCTTCTCTCTAGCACACTTATGGATTCTCCCTCTAGTGCACCCATAAATCATCTCTAATACACTTCTTAGGTTGTAATGTTGTGCTACCCTAACATTGTTTCTCTCCTTGTTTATTATAGGAATTAGGGTTTGTTGGTTGGTTCAATTTCATCCTTGTGGTCTCTTATGAACCTCAACATGGTATACAAGAGAGTGTGGGAATTCCTTACTCATTTCTCTATTGGTTTATGCCCACAACTAGGGTTTATGTCCTAGCTGCAACCCTAGGGTTTATTGACCTACTATTTTGTTGACTCAATGGACATTGATAAAATTATCTTATCAATATTATCTTTTGTCATCCATAGGTACATGCCCATTGTTTATTTTTAAACATTGAATTGATTAGTGATATGCTTGTTCAAGTATGCCTATAAAAAGGATTGTGGAACTTGATTTCAAATACTTTTATCTAACAATATCGCTATGTAAGAATTGCTTGCTTATTTTTTTCATTGTTGATGCTTAATTTCATTTGATTTTACCCTTGCTCAAACTATCATAAGTATTCCATGTCTCGATTTCCTTACCTATTTGATTTTGAACCTCATCTTGCCTTAAGCCATTTGCAAGTTCATTACATCATTTGTATCTTGAATATGCATTTGTCTTGAGTCTTTGTACTTGTATTTATGCAAGCAAGGAAGGAACTAGGGTTTTGGGGGCAAAAATTAGAGGATACTTGAAGTGTTAATGTTTGAGTCCTTTTGTGAGATGGACGTAGATCCCAGGGCATGTGACAAAGAAACCCTAGAGGATACTTGGATCTCTTTGCTTAGAGAGCTTGTGTGAGGCATGCTTAGTGAAATAAAAAAATTGGACTTGATGGTGTTGGTGCTAGCTTGTTGTAGATCCTTTTGTGTGGCTAGAGAGAATGGTGGGTAGTCAAACATGCAGACCACCAAGGAAGGTTGTAGGTTGACATGAGCTCTATCACTGTCATGAATCTACAAGGACATCCTGACAATTGTGGGGCAAGAGATAAGATGTGCAGAGATCTGTACGATCCACTATGTCTTGCAAATGAAAATGGATCTTGTGAACATAAATAGGTTTGTGGAACTTGATTTCAACGACTTCTATCTGAAAATATCACTATGTAAGAATTGTTTTCTTATGTATATATTGTTGGTGCTTACTATCATTTGATTTTACCTTTTCTCAAACTATCATAAGTGAGAAATGAATAATTCCTTACCTTGTCAGAGGCTTGGAAAGTAGGATAAGATGCTTTAGTTTCATAACAAGCCCCAAGAAATTGTCAAAATTTAGATGACACGCGAGTGGGTTGTAGAAAGAAACCACCGTAGCCATTCATTGAGCTCCTCTTTGTTTCAAGAATAAATTAATATTCTCTACTGAACATGGCCAACCACGTGAAGGTAAAATATCTTATGGTCCCTCCCCCCCCCACATCACTCTCAATTCCCCATACCCAATGCATGTACTTAAAAAAAAAATTATGTGCAAACATGTATATTTCATCATAAAGAAACATTTACCATTCATTCAATAAAAGCTAACATTCATTAAACCATTCATTCATTCAATAGGGAAAAAATTATGCACAACATTATATTATCCAAAATAATTACACTGTATTTCTTCAGTCACTTCTTTCTATTTTTTTTTCTCTTTAGAAAATCAACAAGAAACTCATCTTCTGGAACTTATTCTTCAGATCTTGGTGCTTCATCAAATTGTCATGATGTCTGCCTAGTAGAGTACTTGCGACGTGAATTTTGTGGCAAAGGGTCTAGATTTGCTGCAATAATTTGAAAATGTTACATTGATATATTCTGGTATTATAATGACAAGTATTTCATTTAAAAAAACATTACAAAGGTGTTTTTTTACCTGATGTGGCCACATCATGTACTTCATATTCATGTCAAGGCTGAACCTGTATAGTGTGACCCTCTACATGATCTACAGTTGAAACATGCAAAAGTACAATTAATGTTCACCATCTGCAATGCAATATTTAAAATTGTAGCATATGAATAAATTCATTACCAGGATTCAAAGCAAGATCTTCGATTGGTTGTTGTCCATCCTCGACATTGAGTGGATTGTTGCTTTCCTGCTCACAACAGAGTCAATATTTTATGGCAATTATTTATAATGAATAGATTGCACAACTAATAAATCTTCATTAAGCTATATAGATTTTATATACCTGTGCGCAAGATGGATCACCAGAAGACTCTATTTTCCCATACAAGCTTTTTCGACGTTCAAAAACAGCTCCAAATTCGTGCTAGAAGACAAGCTTTAAGTCTTCCTCAGTGGGAACTACCTTGAATCGGTCGGCCTACGTATTTGCATAACGTCATGAATTTATTTTTTGCGATGCAATAAAACAAAAAATAATTTACAATTTATTATTTGGATGCATTATTGGTTTTTCGATACTTACAATTCGTGCCGCCAAATTTGAATAACCACCAGGCCCAATATTGTGCTGACCATTTTTTTCTTGTCTTGCCTTTGTGGCCTTTGATGTGTCTGACAGCCTATGAAAGTGTTTAAATACGTTGGATGTTCCAAATTTGATATAAAAATTAATAATAATAAGGTTAGAATTACATTGTGGAAAGTATTGCATACCTCCCTGTTCCTGGTGGTAGCTTTCCTTCTTTTCTCAGAGCCCTCTCCTTTCCATCTTCCACTAGGGATTTCCACTCTCTTGTTGGAATAATCGGAGGGCGTTCATACCTAGGGTTCCTTTCTAGATGAACCCTATATTGGTCCCAAACAATCTTCATATGTTTTACAGCCTTCTTTAGGACCATGGCTCTATTAAAGGTCTCATTGCCAAACATGCCAACCAACCGATTAGTGAGATCATCTTTTAAATTTTAAATTTGTTTATCCCACCTTGTGTGGATGGTGGGCCCAAATATATCCAAGTAAAAATCATTTAGATGTTTATAGAAAACATCATTTCATTCAAAACAATCATGCCATCATTAGTTGAAAAACAATGTTTTATCGGTATATTACCATTAAATTATAAACACTAACTTGAAAAATGTATAATTACCTGGGATCTTCTCTATCTTTATTGGAACGAGCTCTTCGTCCACCAAAAATTTTGTCTGTAGTGTACTCGTGCTAGTGACACGGGAAGATCCAGGAAATGTTGCTTCAGCAATATCAATACTAGCAGGCTCTGCATCGTTCCCTTCTTCTGCACGATCTGGTGTGCGCTGGTCACTAGTGGGTGCATTCACAGCTGGCCTCGGGGGTGTCGCGGAATGTGTTGCCGACTGTTCAGTCGACAACAACAGCACATGAGATGTACGTGGATTAGTTTTCTCATGTGATGACTCTTCACGAGCATCACTAGGGCCAACACCGCCTTGACCACTACCGTGTGGTCGCAAAAAAATCTTGTAAATACAAACCATATTTTATAAGTTCACCATCATATACATCTAAAAATCATAAAATCATAAATGAATTTATATTATGATTCAATATTCCCCAATTTACTTTCAAGGCTGAGATCTCTTTACCAAAACATCAACCTTGGCTCTAATCCCATTTGTATGTGGCTGAATGAATAGCAAACAGAGGATATCCTCATTAATTTTTTTCAATGTCTTCTCTATCATCTTAATCGGGTCTAGAGAAGAACCAATGTCAGCATCCCGCATCAACTCATCCACATCAAAAGCTATTGATTTCTCTAACGCTGTATCACATGCCGAATCAGTGGTCTGCAACAAAATATAAAAAACATTAATGACGTGAAAGAAATAGACTGAGGAAAAAAGTATTTAAAAAAACATATCAATCATGATAGATTCCTAAAATTACAATTAGGTTTATCTGATGCCTCGATACTGGTGTCGTTTGATCCATAGCTAGGGACTTGTCAAGATCACCCCCCTGCCAAAAAAAGTAGAAAACATTATCATAATGAAACCAATATACACACGAAAAAGGCATAACAAAAAAAACATTATGCTACATATTATATTGGCACAATTCCAATGAAATATACCTGTTTCCTCGAGGATTGTCTACTCATAAGATCAATGGTTATAGTTGACCTACCCCGATCTACTAATAGGGAGGTGCCCCAGACAGAACCCTTCAAAAACATAGAAAAAATCATCTAAAAGAAACCAAAATACTCACGGAAAAAACTTAATAAGAAAACATATTGATGTATTTAAATTGTACAATTACAATCAAGTATACCCATTTCCCCAAGGCTGTTGTCGTCTGATCAACAACCGAGTGGTTTCCCCGATCAACACTCTGCAAAAAAAAATAGATAACATTATCTAAATGAATCGAATATACTCTTGAAAAAACACAACAAAAAAAACTTTTTGTTCATATTAAATTTGTACAATGGCATCGATGTATACCTATTGCCTCGAGGCAGTTCCAGTATCATCTACTGCTAGGGAGGTTCCCCTTACAAAACCCTACATCAAAAACATAGAAAAAATTATCTAAATGAAACCAAAATACTAATTGAAACAACATAATAAGAAAACATTTTGACTTATTTAAATTGTACAATTACAATCAGGTCTACTTGTTTCCCCGAGGCTTTTGTCGCCTGATCAACAGCCGGGTGGTTTCCTTGATCAACACTCTGCATCAAATATAGATAACATTATATAAACCAAACGAATATACTCATGAAAAAACACAACAACAAAAAAAAACTCTTTTTTCATATTATATTTTTACTATTACAAAGATGTATACCTGTTGCCTCGAGGAAGTTGTACTCCTCTTACCAACTGCTGGGGAGATGTCCCGATCACTACCCTGTGAAGTAAATATAGAAAATTTAAACGAAATTATAACAATAGGCTAACGAAAAATCCTTAAGATGTTAAATTCATTAATAAAAGGTTGGGTAAATTGTTAGATGTACCACTCCCATAGTAACTATGTTTGTATCTACTCGATTCAAATTGTAATTAATAAGAAACTCTTCCCCTGCAACTATTGATTTAATGGCACATAAAAAAACACGGTTTCCTTCACGCCCCTCAAATATTCAGTTGGGTTTCTTAATTGTAGACCCTAGTTGTGTACTGTTTATAAACCCCACAATATTCGCTGTGGCTTTCGACCTTCCGTCAATATACAACGTTGCTCATTTATTTTTATCTTTGTATTTCAGCTGTAAATAATTTGCTGACAATCCATATCTGTACATACTTCATGTATATTGGACCAAGTGCATCCAATATTTGTATTTGTAGTTGTAACAGGGTCCAACATACTCCATCAATTATGTACATCTGTCATAACTGACCTTTATGCCATCCATGCAAAACAACCCCAAACCATGTAGTGACGACGGTGAAATTCGATATATACTCTCGTTCACACAAAAATATGTGTTCAGTTGAGGAAGATCCTTGGGTACCCATTGTTTCACTAGATTTTTGTACCTCAAGGGCACCTCGATGTCGCCTATTGTCTCATCATCATAGGAACATGACCCCCCTTCAGCGAGAAAAAATTCCATGCATTTATGGAATTTTCTTATGATCTTTTGACATCTAGTTGATATAACTATTGTAGACCTATTAGATGTCTCACTTTCCTCTATCCTTCCTAAACTCCCCTCACTCGAGGAAGACAGATCTAAAAAATACCTGTTTGGATTCCCTATGAATATGAATGTTAAATGCATATCAATCCATTTTAAATACTTGTAACATATGGATATGGCATACATAGTTATGAAGGTATCTATGTTAAATGTAGATTTGATGTCCTATTTCAAAGATGTTAAGTCTTATTCTGTAAACATGTCTATGTCATGTTCTGTTTTGCATTGAGATTATGGCATGGTTTTTTAAATTATGATGCTAGTTGCAACTACTCTAGAGTTTTCCTTGCCAATATTGTTGTCTCAAGAATCCAATTTGCCAATTAGCACAAAAATATAGGGATTGCTTGAAGCTTGAGCTCATTTTTTAGATATAGGTTGCTTAGGTTATTGCCCTTGTTTTTTTTAGATGTAGGTTGTCTTAGGATATTGGGATGTAAACACCAATTTTTTTGGTGCAATTTTGACAGTGCATGCTTGCACATTTCTACTCATCGTGCTTCTTCCCATTCATACTGTATGTAATCAATATCAATCCCCTCTATTTGCAAAATAGATTTATCATTTCTTGTATTATTTCAATTTCCTTTTGGGTCAATTTCCCTTTGTCATTTTTATAGTGATCTTTTCATATTTTTGAATGCATTTGTAGTATGCTTTAACATTCAATATACCATTGGCATTTAATTACTTCAATTTGTGGAGTTGTTGATGGATATAGAAGAATGTAGTGTCTGAATCTGAATACACTAAAATCCAATAGAGAATAACTCCATGTGCAAAGATAAATAATATTGAATATGAATTGATAAAAATGATGATATTACTTTCACAAAATATGTTGGCTTTTTATAAAGCCCTTCGTGCATTTTCAACATAAAGGACACACCCTTTTCTTATATATATATATAGATATATATATATAGATAAGTGTTTATCATTTATTATTTATGAATATTTATTATTTAGGTTTATTTATTTATTTAATGTTTATTTTTATGTTCATAACATTGCCTTCCTCTTTAGAAAGGCTTTGTCCTCAAAGCAATTTGAAAAATTCTTTATGCCTTTGCTCCGTAATGCCATCGCATCATTGTATATTTGGTCATAGTTTATGACACATGATGATATGACTTGTTGAGTGTTGAACATAACTTTCAAATGTAGAAGGGTTGATCCATCCAAAATCAATCCATTGTTGAACGATGCGCTTCCATAGTGAACTGACGTCATGGAGTTTGAATGCACTGGAATCAGTATCTTTCATTAGTTGTTCATGATTTTTAGGATATCTAATTTTATGATTTGGATGTCTATAGGGAATTCTTATAACATTATTTCCCTTGATCATATTTTCCAAGTGTTTTCTTGTTTTAACCTTCGCATATTATTTTCTTCATCTGGGTTCACATCTTAAGCGGTGATCTGAACTGGATCTGTAATTGTGTCTTTTTATACATCTTGTACTTTTATTCTTGATGATTTCAATACCTCATTCTTGATTTCTTCTCATTTATTTTCTAATAATCCATTATCATTATGAATCTTCATGGTTGTCTCTTCTTGCAACTTTTCGTTATCTTTTAACCTCTTAATTTGTTCTTCTAGTTCTTGATTAAGATTTCTAAGGCGATGATTTTCTTCTTGCTTTTCTAGTATTTTTCCTTCAATGTCTTAATTAACTCGTTCTAACTTCCGAATACTTTTTTATTTTTTTATTTTTGAAACTAGAATTTTGTTATGGTTTCTTAGTCGGAAGATTTCTTCAGTATTGCCAGATAAAATTTTATTGGTTTTTGTGATCTATGATTGTTGCATGTTGTGATTGTCGTCTTTTTGGTGATGGAGTTCTTTTATTTGATGTTGACAATGATCGACTTCTGATTCTTAACTTTCTAACTTTCTCTGGACTTGTGCCATTTCATTATCTTTGTCCATGATGAGCTTGTTTAAATGCTTTATTTCTTCTTCTAAATATTCATGGCTTCCATATGTTGATTCTTAGATTGTATTTTGTGATGGGGGAACTCTCACGGATAGGTCGTGTATCATTATTTTATTCTTCTCAAGGAAGAAGGTCATGAAATTATTTTTTGTATTGAAGGTGAATATTCCCAATGTTTCCAACCAGTTATAACCTAGCATTATATCGATAAGATTGTCGTCTATAGCTGCAACAGTGAATTGGGATGCAAAATTATAATCATCGATCTATAAATGTAATTCATCTATTTAATATGCATTTGAATGATTCTCCACTATACTTGATTATGGAACTTGTAGTTGATTAACAACATCAATATTAATGAAAATTTCTTTATTTCATGGACAAATAGAGATGGCAATTGGACTTTCATCAAATATCCCATAAACTTTCAGCATTGCCATAGGCACTTTCGACGGAACCTCGACGAATATTTTCTTCTCGGGAGTAATATTTGTCTCTTCCATTTTGATTTTTTTTCCTTAAGAATTTTTCGACGATAAAGGGTCTTCGACTTCTCTTCTTCTTAAAACTTATTTAATACTTTAAAAAAAAATTATAAATTTGTGGTCTTTTATTCGATGACTCAATGTTGATGATGGATAAAATCCGCCACCCAAATACAAATTATGACTGCACCAGTAACTCCATCTCGCGAAAACAGTGAAGAATGACTATACACACTGCCACCTTCATCTCATAACCAGCCACAACAATATTTTCCTCTCTCCGCACACAATGCAGGCTCACATAGAGAAAGTTGTGCTCAAAAGGCACTTGGATATCCACATTGGTTAACATTTTTCTTTAGATGAGCTTCTATGTGGATTATGTGTAGATTGGTTGGTTGGGATTAATGATTATTACCCTTCCCACCTGGGTTCAAATCTTGCTTTATTCCCTTCACCTGTATATAAAGAACCCATTTTAACTAAATAACACCTTCACTAATAAAGTAGTAAGCTACTTATTAAAATTACTCTTCTCTTATAATATATGAATAATCCATTTCTCTTTTATTACAAACTCACTTTTATATATTTTTTGTAAATCCTTTGTTTATTTACTTCTCCTTATTTATGTTACTTCCATGTAATATCTTGGGTTAAACCATGTATGGTTTTAAGAAAACCATGTGTTGGTTTCTTTTCTTTCTTTCTTTTTCTTTTCTTTTTTTCTTTTTCTTTTTTTACTTTCCTTTTTTTTTAAACTTACTTTCTTTCTTTCTTATTTTTATTTATTTTTCTCGCTCTCTTTCTTTTCTTTTCTCTTTTCTTTTTATCTTTTTTTAGGTCAAAGACCCATAAAATATGAGATGACCGATAAAAGACAAGATATGGCCAAAGGCACGTATCAGGAACGCTACTCTGATACCACTGTAGTGTCTGAATCTAAATACATTAAAATCCGGTGCAGAACAACTCCATGTGCAATGATAAATAATATTGAATATGAATTGATAAAAACGATGATATTACATTTACAAAATATGTTGGCTTTTTATAAAGCCTTTCATGCCTTTTCAACATAAAGGACACAGCCTTTGCTTATATATATATATATATATATATATATATATATATATATATATATATATATATATTAGTGTTTATCATTTATTATTTATGATTATTTATTATTTAGTCTTATTTATATATTTAATGTTTATTTTTATGTTCATAACAAAAAATACCAAATAGCTTAAACCTCCCAAGTTTTCTACAATATTTTTTTAGAATGTGTTCACCTTCCTTCTAGTTTGTAAAAACTTGAGACTTCTTCGTAGGAATAACAATTTTCCTTGGAATCGGTGTTATTATCACTCTAACAATAAAATGTATACCCAGGCTTACAGAATGGTCACATCTTTAGTTTTTTCTGCACTAAGAACGATCCCTTAATTATTTGTACCAAATGAAGCAAATTACCTAGCTTTACACCTTTGTTTGCTTGTTTTTTGTCAATGATTTCCATCACACAAATCCTCAAGCAATTGTTGAAGTTTAAGCATGCATGTACTACAATCAACAAGAACAATCTTGTCATCTTGATTCTTCTCTAGAGCAATATTATCTATGGCCTTGGTAACATGATCCACAGTCTTCCTAAAGTAGTGGTTCTTCATCTCCTCGTGAGGAGCCCTTATTAAAGAATAAAAGAAGGATTCTACCATCAAAGATAGACTCAATATCTACATGGACTTGATGTTTGTTATTGAAGGTGCTTTTGGCATGCTCATTTTCCCTTCACAATTTTGCTAATGCTCTGTTTCCCTTACCAATATCCTTTCAATGCTTCTTCTTGCTCAACTTGCTCAAATCTTCCATTATAATTTCAAATTCCTCACCTACAAAGTGGGTATCACCATTGGACACAACACTAACATCAAATGCATATAGATCCAAATCAAGATACAATATAAGGCATATTAAGCCAATAATAATAAGCTTCCTATGACTAGAAGAACAATAGATCACCAAAACTACCAAATTTGGGATGATGGTGGTTCCTTAGATGAGGATGTTGCAAATACATCCTAAATTTCAAGTTTGAAGATCTGCTTGGCATATGTTCCTATGATTCTTGATCTCTACCCATATGTTAATGGTAAAATTGTGTAATCCATTGAGCTCCAACTCTCATCCCTCTCGCATACACATTGGTAGCATTGATCATGAATGTGAGAAATAGAACAATGACTAGATGATCCTTCATGACCTATTTCGATTTAGGCTTTGCATATAGAATCTCTCCAAAGTAACAACGAAAGTTTAAAAGTACAATAGGTGCAATGAGAAATTCCAATTTAATGATCCCATACCTTTTCATTCCAAGAAGAATAAGTGTATTGAGTTTAATTACAAGAACACCAACTGATACATGTGTATGGTACGACATGTTAAAAGCATATGCACTTCGACCAATCACTTGAGGAATATTTGTTGCTATGCCAAACCATTCTGCATTGTTGGAGATCACTCCCAATGATAGGCTCAAATTTTCAAATAGTAGTTCTAGAAGTCTCACCATTCTTGTAACACTATGTTTTGGAAAATTTTCCAAAGTGTTTGTAGTTATCAATCTAAACTTGGGATTCACATTTTATGCTTGATCTGGATTTTGGTTTGATTTTTAGTATTACTACCTAACTTTTGGGATTTTAGGCTTTTTTAGATTAGGGTTAGGAGTTGATTTTGAACTCCTAAGTCTATGTTGTTATAATGGTTGTACTTCTTAGCCCTATTGGCCTACTATTTTATTCATCCATTGAACATTAATAGAATTATCTTATTTTGTTTTATTTATTACATAATGCATATGCAATCAAACCGACTTCCTAATAGTTACATTATCTGAAACATTATTTTTTCTTGTTGTAGAATGTATCATCTTCTGTAACACTCCTGGTTTAAACCCCATTATTTTGTTAGTATAATTTTGGAAAAATACTAGGAGTGCCTGTAAGGTAGAACTGATGTTGTATTTCTCTATGTTAATATAAAAAATTAAACTGGCAGTTGCAGAACCAGCACGTTGAATGAAAAGGGACTCATGTATTCACCTAGGTCAGTGAGGGGGAGTTGAATAGCCTAGAAGGGGCTAATTCATAACCTTGTGTACCCTGAAAACCTTTAAAAATAAACTTTTTATCTTTTCACTAAGCCTAATCCTTGTTTAAACTTTAATTTTGTTTTAAGAGCCAATTATGTTTAAATGGGTGGTTAATGAAGGATTAGGTGGGAAATTAAGGAATTAATTAACAAGTGTTGATGGGAGAGCGTGCATACAACAAAAAGAATGTAAAGAGGAAAAAACAGAAAATTAGTGAGGAGGAAAAAGAGAAAACGCAAGGGACAACATGAGAATGTTGTAGCGTTGAAGGAAATTGGGACTAAATGGTCGATTGGAATTGTTGGAGGACAGATAAATAAGTCAAGTTCCAGAGAAAAGTGTCCAATCCATCCAAGTCTATGGAAGTTGGGTTGGTCGAGAGTACCTGTAATCCCAAGTTTGTTTTGTTAAATTTCTGGTTAAAATTTTACACTCGATTTGCCTCTGGTTGCACCTGAGATATGGCAAAGGTGTGAGAAATTATTTTAGTGGAATTCTAAGCACATGTGCAGTGATGGATTTTCATTGTGGTGCTAGTTAGAATGAAGCTAAGGGAAAGGATTTCATAGTTGGCATGGATTTGGTAACAACCAGTAAGATCATGTTTTCCAAGTTAGGGAATCGTGAGAGAAACTTGGGACTGGTGAGAATCTATGGTGAATGCATGAGTCTCGACTCGGCGGTGGAGTTATGATGATAGATTAATGAGCAGAACTACCTGCGGTTGGGTGGAGCGTGGCTTCCACGAATCCAGTTGCTCATTTCAAGTATTTTGCAGATAAGTTTATCACATGGAAATTCTATCTTAATTTCTGAGATGTTATCTAATTAATTGTCGGTTAAATATTTGCAAGATTTTCTTGTTAAATTTCCTGAGTTTGGTTTCAAAATAGGAATTTACATTTTATTTGGTTAAATTCATGGGAATGAAATAAATTCAAGTTTAATTATGCATTATTTCTTAGAAATTTTATGCAATCCAATTTGTTTTTATTTAATTCGAAGTCGAAATTTATTTCATGTACAAATTGTTAATTTCCAGGTTTGAAATTGTAATGTTTAACTAAACTATGTCGAAGAGCACAAGGTTTGGAAAATTTAAAAGAGTGGATAATTAACCTGGAATTTTATCCATTTCTATTATTTTTCATTAAATTAAAACTTCATGAAAAAAAGATAAATTGTATTGCCAAGGCCTCTGTGATAATGCTAGTTTAGTTTTATTATTTTATCGTGCAGTTCCTAAATTCAAGGAAATGTTATGCAATTCAAGAAGGATTATAGTTGGGAAGACCTAGTTTTGTCTAATAGGTAAATTGAAACCATAGATTGATTTGACTCATTAAAACCACAATTGTTTTGGGTTAGTAAAACCACGAGCTGATTTGTTTAGTTGAAGAGATTAGATGTTTAAGTCTTAACTGTATTTATTAATTAAATGATAAACAATACCTTGAGTTAAGGCATTTTTTTAGGATTTTTGTGATGAATGGTATATTTGATTTGAAAACCACGGGTTGAAATGGTATAACTTCAAATTTATGTTGAATCCAAGTTAGACATATAAATATGCTTAAGTTGAAGTTATATAATTCGACCATTGTCGTTAATGAATTTAGTCGGTTAGTGGACTAAGTTTTTGTCTCTAATTTTATTTAGTAAAGTTAAGAAGAGGTGATGAATTTAGTCGAAATTTGACCGTAGTCAGAATTGGACCGTAGTGGGTGGAGGATCTAGTCATCAGTCGACTAGGCTACTCTGACATAATTTAATCGGTTAGTGGACTAAGTTAATACGGTCGGTAATTTATTTATTATAGTTTTAAAAGAGATTTGTTGAATTAATGTTTCTTTGACTTAATGAAATGAAAATATGCATATAAATGGAAAATATTGATGTTTCCTTGTTTTAAGGAAATGTTTGAAATAATTATATATGTTTGAGTCGAAGTTAGACAAATATTTGTTTAATTCGAAGTAGACTATATATATTTAAAAGCTCACTATTTTCATAATTGCCTAGTTAGTCGGTAACCGACAAATATTTTTTTAAGTCGAAGTAGACTATATATATATATATATATAGCTAGAATATTTTATAATCCTCGGAAGGTAATAATGTCTTTGTATTATGTCGAAAGATATCCACAATCTTATGTAAAAGAGTAATACATTATATCCCATATTCATTATGGTAAAGTATACTCTTGATATTCATTATTATATAAAGAGATGTTATTATGGAGAATTATATTATCCCACATGTAATATGTGAGAGCAATTCCTCCTCATCTCTTAGTATATAATAGAGTCAAGGGAGTCACATCACTCATCATGATCTTTACTTATTCACACAAGTATTGCTATATTGTATTGGGGTTATTGGCATTTCTCTCTTGCAAACTTGAGGGAGATATTCTGGAGATAATAGAAGACTACCTTCCCATGGACGTGGCCCAATTGGGTGAACCACATATATCTGGCGTACTATTTTCTCTTGTTCTCTTTCTGTACTTATTGTTGATATATTATTGTTTTGCATAGATAGGTAAGCTAGTTTAGCTAGATCCATACCTCTGACATGGTATCAGAGCTTGTTGTTATGATCTAGCACATTCTATTGCTTTCAAACAATATTTTATCATTTGGAAATTTTTTATTTTGTAGATTTTCTTTCTATCTGGTAGCCATTAGGTTTCTCTTCATATTTGGGCATATTTCTGCAGTTTTTTTTCTAACCCTAACCTTGTTGTAAAGTGTTTTTTGCAGAAATTTTTCAAGGGTTTCCTTATTATTTTTTTGTAGATCTATATGATTTTCTGATTCTCCTCAAGGAGATCTATCTTCTGGTTATCAGATCAGCAGTTTTCGTCCAAGTTTGGTTGAATTTGTGTAGGTTTCCGTCTTCGGCAGATTCGGCACTGTTTTTGGCCTCAAACTTGACATTCGTGACTTTTGCTTCGCAGAACCCATGGTTAACCGTGATTGTGCCTACTGTGAACCCACGAGTATACTACAGACTCACGACTTCTAGTGAGCAGACCCGCATATGCTACGGCATACTCGTGACTATTCTCACTGCTAACTCGCGTTTACTTCAGTCTACTCGCTACCCTCCTGTGCAGAGACTCACGAGTGCTTCGGCATAGTCGCAACTTTACTGCACACACACCCGTGAAGACCCCGATCAGAACAACAAAATTTTCCTTTACAGACCCGTGAAACCGCGACTGACTCTACTGTAAACCCGCGAGTAACCGCGACCTTGCCGTGCAGAACCCACATTTTTTCAGTGTTGTTCGCAAGTCCACTGTGGCAAAACCCGCGAGTGACTTTTCTTGGCACTTTTCAAATGGGTTGTAAGTAAAAGTTTCTTTTCCTTTACTATTTTTTCTAACTGTGTTTCTATAGATTCAGTTCAGTACGGTAAAGTATATCAGTTTTCTATTATTCACTTATTTTTCTCTTGGCATTTCTAGCATTTAGGTTTCTTGTCAATATTTCTATCATTATGAATTCAGAAGTAGCTTCTATTCCTGAACTTGTTGGTTCTAACTATCTTACATGGAAGAGAAAAATGATTGATGTTCTCAGGATTAAGAATCTATGGAGGATTGTTAATGGTGAACACACGAAACTTGTTGATGCTCAAGCTTTGGCTATATGGGAACATAAATGTGATCAAGCAAGAGGGCTCATTGGTCAAACAGTTTCAGATAGTCTTCAGTTAAGTATAGAGGCAGAAGACAACCTCATTGAGGTATGAAAAATTCTTGCTTCTTTATTTGATAAATCTGATGATGTTTCTTCTTATTACCTTGAAAAAAATATTTTTGAGCTAGATCCTACTAACTTTGAAAGAGTAGAATTATATATTGCTGAAGTGACAACCTTAAATGAAAAATTAAATAATTGTGGTAAAGATTACAAGAAAACAGACACTGCTCTTATAATTATTGTAGAACAAAAATTATCATCTTGTTTTGATATGTTCATTCAAACTAGGAATAGAACTATTGAATTATCTTCAAATACCATGAAACCTACTGTTGATGATTTTTGTAAAGGATTGATAAATGAGCAAGAAAGGTTAATTGTTTCAGGACAAATCTCACCTAATAAATCTATAATGGCACATAATAAGAATCCTAAGAGAATTTTTAATAATGTTAAAGGTTCTAATTCACACACTTCAAATCCTACTAATAACTCTGGTAATGCTTCTACTGCACATCATGACAATAGTAAGATGAATAAAGTGTATCCTCGTTGTAAACATTGTAGTAAAACTAATCATCCTGAAAAGAATTTATTTAAATTGAAACGTTTAAAGGCTAAGGCTAAAAAGAATGGTTCTGATGAATCACAAGTATATTTATGTGCATCTGTTGTTTCTTCTAGTAATTCTTCTTCTAATGTGGAATGGATAATGTATTTTGGTGCTTCTAAACATATGACTAGTAATGCTTCTTTATTTACATCTTATGACAATAATAAAAACACATCTCAGAAAGTATCTATAGGTGATGGTAAACAACTTTCCGTAATTGGTTCTGGTAATGTTAATGTTGCTAATGGTCAATTGGAAGATGTTTTTCATGTTGGAAATATGACCATCAAATTACTTTCTATTTATTGTGCATGTCAAAAAGGATTTAAATTTAAAGCTTGGCCTGATAAATATGTTCTTAAAGATATCAATCAAAATTTCAAAGTAGTTTCTTCCGGTCCTGTTGATCATACTGCTAATTTATATAAATTTGTTGGTTTTAATTCAACTAAAAGACAACATTTTTATTCCTATGTTGCTCATGCTGACGAACTAAGTAAATTATGGCATGAAATATTAGTTCATTTGAATTATGGTAAAATGAAAATGTTAACTAAAATGGTACATGGCTTACCTAATATTTTGTTTACTAACGGTGTTTGTGAAGGTTGTGTTCTTGGTAAACATCATAGAGAAATGTTTGATAAAGGTAAAGCTTGGCGTGCTAAAGAACCTTTGCAATTAATTCATAGTGACATTTGTGGTCCTCTTGAAGTTCCTTCTATATCACATGCAGTCTATTTTCTTACTTTTATTGAGGACTTGAGTAGAAAATCATGGGTTTATTTCTTGAAAAATAAAAGTGATACTTTTTCTAAATTTCAAATATTTAAATCCTTGGTTGAAAATGATTATGGTAAAAAGATTAAGACTTTAAGAACTGATAATGGGGGGGAATTCATTAAGAAAGAATTTGAAGTATTTTTATCTAAACATGGAATTCAACATCAAAGGACTGTTCCTTACACACCTTAACAAAATGTTGTTGTTGAAAGGAAAAACAAAACTTTAGTTGGAATGGCTAGATGTATGCTTTATTCTAAAGGATTACATAAGAAATTTTGGGTTGAAGCCATCAGTTATGCTAACTTTATTTTAAATAAAGTCCTACAAAAGTTGTTAAGCATGTTACCCCTGAGGAAAAATGGAATGGAAGAAAACCATATATTAGTAACTTTAAAGTGTTTGGTTGTGAATGTTGGGCTCATATTCCTGATGAAAAATGAAAAAAGTTAAAACCCAAGTCTCACAAGTGTATATTCATTGGTTATTCTGAGGATTCTAAGGATTATAAGTTGTTTGATCCTTCTAATCAAAGTGTCATCATTAGAAGAGATGTTCAATTTATTGAAGTCTCTCCACCACCTAAGTCTGTTGAACCTCATGTTACTCTGAATATTCCCTTATCACCTATTACTCCTATCTCGATTACTCCTTCCAATTCTGTGACTGATCTTAGATCACGTTTTTCTTCTTCTCCAAGTATTCCACCTGAATGTCTTGAAGCTCCTGAAGTGACTTCTATCCCTTCTAACCTTCCTATTTGGACCTGAAAAACTCTTGAATCTGCAGGAAGTGATATCGAAATCCCTTTCGATAGTCATAGAAGTAGATCTAACTCTGCTGTTATGACCAAAGTTTTGGCCACAGATGATCCTACTACTTATGCTCAAGCTAAGGGTAAAGCTCATTGGGAACAAGCTATGTCTAATGAGTATGATTCTCTTATGAAGAAAAAGACTTGGTCTCTTGTTCCTCTTCCTTCAGGAAATAATTTAGTTGGTTGTAAATGGGTTTATAAAACTAAATTTATTGCAAAATGACAGATTGAAAAGTATAAAGCTAGATTAGTTTTTAATCAAATTGAAGGAATATATTATAATGAAACTTTTGCTCATGTTGCTAAAATGAATACAATAAGAACCATTTTATCTATTGCTGCATCTTCTAAATGGGAAATACACCAAATGGATGTTAAAAGTGCTTTTTTTAATGGTGATTTTAATGAAGACATTTATATGCAACATCCTCCTGGTTTTATTAATGTTGAATCATCAAGTTTAGTATGTAAATTACACAAGTCTTTATATGCTCTTAAACAAGCACTTAGGGCTTGGTATGATAAAATTGATGCATATTTCTAGAATAATGGTTTTAAGCGTTGTATATCTGATCCTAACTTGTATGTTAAAAGCATGTTGATGATAATATCATTGTTATTGTTTTATATGTGGATGATCTTATTATCACTGGAAACCAACTTGTTCTCATTCAAAGTATGAAAAGTGACCTTCAAAAGCAATTTGAAATGATTGATCTCGGTATATTGCACTATTTATTGGGTCTTCAAATTTGGCATCTGGCAGATGGTATTTTTCTCTCTCAAACGAAGTACGCTACATATTTATCAGCTCGTTTCGACATGGGTGATTGTAAACCTGCTCCTACGCCTTTTCGGTCCAGTGTAAAGTTAACTATTGAGTGTACTACTCCTCTTGTTAATGCTACTCTTTATCGTCAGCTAGTCGGCAGTTTGATATATTTAACTCTCAATAGACTAGATCTCTCTTTCGTCGTCAGTATGGTTTCACAGTTCATGCAGCAACCTCATGAAATTCATTAGCAAGCAACAAATAGAATTCTGAGATATATTTACAGGGGACATTGTACTGTGGTGTTTTTTATTTGAGAAGTAATACAATTTCACTTTCTGGTTATACAAATTCTAACTGGGCAGGTGACAGTTATGATCGACGATCAACTACCGGTTATATATTTCAACTTGGTTCAAGTCCGATTTATTGGTCCAGCAAAAAGGTGAAGACTCTTTCTTTATCTTCGTGTGAAGCAGAGTATAGAGCAGCAAAAGAAGTAGTTTGGTTATGGCATGTTCTCACTGAGCTTGGTTTGGTTCCTAAATCGTCCACTCTGTTGAACTATGACAATCAAAGTGAATCCAACTTGCTTATAATCCAGTATATCACTCCAAGACAAAGTATCTCGATAGTGATGCTCATTACATTCGAGGCCTCATTGAAGATGGTGTTCTTTCTCTTGAGTATTGTCCTACAGAGCAGCAGGAAGCCAATATCTTCACCAAATCCTTAACAGCCGCGAAGTATGTGCATATTCATTCCTTACTTGGGATGAGGGAAGTTGTCATCAAGGGGGGAGCAGTAATGACTCCTTCATTCCTTTGTTAGTGGGATTTTCTCCCAACCATTATTAAGGGGGGGTGTTGGAATATTTTATATTCCTTGGAAGGTAATAATGTCTTTGTATTATGTCGAAAGATATCCACAATCTTATGTAAAAGAGTAATACATTATATCCCATATTCATTATGGTAAAGTATACTCTTGATATTCATTATTATATAAAGAGATGTTATTATGGAGAATTATATTATCCCACATGTAATATGTGAGAGTAATTCCTCCTCATCTCTTAGTATATAATAGAGTCAAGGGAGTCACATCACTGATCATGATCTTTACTTATTCACACAAGTGTTGCTATATTGTATTGGAGTTATTGGCATTGCTTCTTGTAAGCTTGAGGGAGATATTCTGGAGATAATAGAAGACTACCTTCCCGTGGGCGTAGCCCAATTGGGTGAACCATGTATATCTGGTGTACTCTTTTCTCTTGTTCTATTTATGTACTTATTGTTGATATATTATTGTTTTGCATAGATAGGTAAGCTAGTTTAGCTAGATCCATATATCTGACATATATATATATATGATGTATTTGTAACTTCGAAAGATATTCTTCTATGTATTACACTTGTACTTTATTATATTCATGATGGAGATGTATTATTCCTCCAATCAGAAGTGTCGTCATTTGTATTTGTAAGTGTCGTAAGTGTCGCAACTTATATTTGATGGGTTATTAGACCACCAGTGTGGGGTCGGTCCTAGTTGAGTCATGTGGATGGGTTATTAGGCTTCCTTAGGAAGTCGGTCCTGTTAGGTTATTGGCAGGTCAAGTCAGTGTATAAATAGAGAGGTTGTGTCTCTCATTCTATTCATTCACTCACTCATCCAACATACATTAGTTGAGAGAGGAGTGCGCACTAGTGGAGGAGGAGTAGCTGCTGGAGACATCTATCTTTTGAGTTTGATCATTGTGATCTTGTATTGTGGCTTATTCTATCTCTGAGGAAGTTGCGGGGTTTTTCACCTTCTTGGTTTTCCCTGAGGAAACTATGTGTCTCTTGTGTTTATGAATGTTATGTTGTGCATGTTATTCTCTTCGTAGGATCCTAAGATAATGTTTGAATGAAATTATTGAAAAATTAACATGGTATCAGAGTCGTGCTAAGAAGAAGACACTGTGTAGCTACGGAAGCTAGGGATTCTTAATCTTTGGGTTTCTCTCCTCAGATCATCAAAGGCAGGAGCATAGGTTGACTCTCCTTGGAAGGGCGCATCTTTCTGTCGAGACAGAATTCAATTCTGAGCACTTTCAGATTTTGGCCCATCACTGCTGCGGGAAATTAGGGTTTCAGAGAAAGTTGGAATTTTTGGAAACTGAGACCATGGCTAGATACTCCTCAAGAAAATCAAAGTTTAGAGACCAGGATAGAATTTTTTGGTTGGGCAAAAGACCGGGCTTCATCAAACCCTAAATCGGGATTTTGATCGGAAAGGTGGAAAATTAAGGTTTCTGCAAAAGTTGAAATTTTTGGAATCTGTGACCACGGCTAGATGCTCCTCAGAAAAATCAAAGTTTAGAGCACAAGATCGAATTTTTTTGGCTGGGTAGAACCCCAGGCATTATCGAACCCTAGTTTGGGATCTTGTCCAGAAAATTCGGAAGTTTCAAAGGCAATTTTGAGGGGTCAAATTTTGCAGATTTCAAATTTGAAGTATACTAGCTTGATCAGCTTGGAAAGGTGCATCTTTCCATCCTTTCAGAAGTTTGGAATTCAAAGTTTGAATTTTTAGGGTTTCTCTAACAAACTCTAATCCAGCTCCAGATCTAGTTTTCAACAAATCAAGTGGTAAGACCTTAATCTTTTATTTCCATTTAAGTTTTCCATTAAGATGTCTCACCACACCAAGCTTGAGGATAATCTTGAAGGAGCTGACAACTTCTGATGATGGAAGTATAGGATTGGTTTAATCCTATAAGAGAATGATTTGAACACCTACATAAAAGAAGAGGTTTCAGTTCCAGAGGGAGATGAGGCTAAGACCCTACACAAGAAGAACTTGGTCAAAGCCAAGAGGATCATTACTAATTCTATTAAAGACCATCTCATACCTCATGTGTATTCCCTAAAAACACCTAAGGAGATGTTTGACTCTTTGACCAAGTTGATTGAAGGAAAGAATATAAATCGGAAGATGACTACGGAATCAATTGAAAGGGGTAAAGTTCCAGACTAGGGAAACGATCCAATCCTACTTTACTAAGGTCTCTTAATTCAAAGAACAACTTGAAGTTGTGGATGAAGTAGTGGACAATGGCGAAATCGTCATGATCACATTGAATGGCCTACCTAGGTCATGGGACTCCTTCATCCAAGGTATTTGTGCTAGGAAGAAATTGATCTCTTTCAGTAAACTATGGGAGGAATGTTCACAAGAGGAAGCTAGGCTTGTGGCCTGAGAAGAAAAGATGGGAAGTGAAGACCAATCCCTCATAGTACACACTAAGGGAAGTAAGTTCAAGAGGGATAAATCGTATAGCAAGAAACACCATCGCTTCCATCAGAAGAAGAAAGATCTCTCCCGTGTTCAATGCTTCACTTGTGATGAAAAAGGACATTATTCCTCAGAATGTCCCAAGAATAAACAAAGCTTCAACAACAACAACAAGAGATATCATGCTCATGCTGCTAAGGATGATGAACCTCCCAGAAAGAAGGCTAGGGCAGAAAGTGAAGACTCGTCAAGTGACGATGAATATGTCTTAATCTCTGCTCTCACAGGTACTATTTCCCATGGGTGTGATGATTGGATTATTGATAGTGGGGCTTCCAAACACATGATTGGGTTTAAAGAATCCTTTATAGATCTATCTGAACATGATTCACCTCATAAGGTGAAACTTGGGGATGACTACCAATATCCCATAAAATAAAGTGGTGAAGCCTCCTACAAACTAGACTCTGGGAAGTCTTTAAAGATGCAAGATGTTCTATATGTACCTGGACTCAAGAAGAATCTTCTCTCCATATCATCTTTGGATGCAAAAGGGATGAGAGTTGCATTTGTGGATGGCCAAGTACTTATGTGGCCTAAAGGTAAGACCATTGATGATGCAGTAGTGATTGGAGAGCAAGAGGGAGGATTGTACAAATTGAAGGGACAACCTGAACATGCCATGGTACATGAATCCATGGAGCCAAGTGAACTTTGGAATAGAAGCACCAAAGAAGGCTTGCACATGTGAACTATAGAGCACTGCCAATTGAAAGCAAAGAAGTAGAACGTCTTCCTAAAATCCATTCAAAGCATGAAGTTGTTTGCAAAGGTTGTGCAAAAGGAAAGAACACAAAGAAGGCATTTCCAAGAACTAAAAGCAAGGCATAAGGAATCTTGAAAATTATCCACTCTGATGTATGTAGTCCGATGTCATCCAGTTCTATGAGTGGGTGTGTATATTATGTTTCTTTCATTAATGATTTCTCTAGAAAGACTTGGATTTGTTTCTTGAAGAACAAAGATAAAGTATTCAGCAAATTCAAGGAATTCAAAGCCTTGATAGAAAACCACACTAAAAAGAAGATCAAGACTTTTAGATCCAACAATGGTGGAGAATTCACTTCATAAGACTTCAAGAAGTTATGCAGTGATTCAGGGATTTGACCACTCCTTACAATCCACTTCGGAATGGAGTTGTAGAAAGGAAGAACCTCTCATCCATTTTCAGCATTGGTTAAGGTGCATACTATTAGAGACTCCAGTAGCTCCTACAAGGAAGCAAAGATTGAGAGGGAGTCCACCCGACAAACAAACAAAGATAACTATTTGAATTGTCATTTCTTATATATCTGCTTGTTTAAATAATGTTGTTCAATGATGTATATACTTATGTTCCTAGACTTAGGTTGTGTATTATGCATAATAGAATAATTGCATTAATGAACAGTAAACTACTAATATGTATGTGATGGGTAAGTGGCCTCTGGTATTGTACAACATTCCATTGCTACTTATCTAGAATGAAACCTCTTTGCTGACATGTTGGGAGTAGTGAGAACTCTTAACAATGTTCTGGTAGAGATGGAAGGCATCTAGAAAGTTACCGTATGAATACGGGATATGGATGAATGTTGTATTGAAGCATTGGCTAAGACAATTGCATGACTGTATGACATATGCCTTTATGTGTAAGACCTTGTTCTGAAAACTATGAGAAGTTTCTAATCATGAAATTGAATTTGACTTAAAGGAAAGGTTGTGTACAATCACCTACAAAAGGACTACAACATTTGTTCCACCAACAAAGCTATCTATTGAATATATTGAAGAATCTGAAGTTCCCAGGATCCGGGATGTTGTAATGGAAGAATACCATGATCGAGGAATACCAGTCGATCATGAAGAATGATGTTTGGGATGTGGTCCCAAGACCATATGGGAAGTCTGTTGTGACTTCCAAGTGGATCTATAAGATCAAGCATGCTGCAGATGGTAGTATAGAGAAATACAAGGCAATATTTGTAGCCCGTGGCTTATCCCAGAAAGAGGGGATAGATTATGAAGAGACTTTTGATCCTGTAGCCAGATACACTTCCATCAGAACAATACTTGCCCTGGATGCAGTGATGAAGTGGAAGGTACACCAGATGGATGTCAAGACAGCTTTCTTGAATGGTGTAGTCAAAGAGGAAGTGTATGTGGATCAGCCACTTGGGTTTGAGACACATGACAAGGATTCATATGTGTGCAGCTTGAAGAAATCCTTGTATGGATTGAAGCAAGCTCCTAGGACATGGTATGGCAGGATAGACAACTTCCTATCCAGTTTGGGCTTTTCCAAGAGTAAAGATGATTCCAACCTTTACTACAAGGTTGAGGAAGGCAATCCAGTGATACTCCTATTGTATGTGGATGACCTATTTGTGACAGGTGAGGATAGATTGATTGCCGACACGAAGAGGAAGATTGTTGCCGAGTTCGAGATGAAGGACTTGGGAATGATGCATTAATTTCTAGGTATGGAGGTGTGGCAGAGTGCAGATGGAATCTTCCTTGGACAAGGGAAGTATGCAGTAGATATCCTGAAGCGGTTCGGGATGATGGACTGCAAGGCCATGGCCACACCTATGGAATCGAACCTGAAGCTATCGAGTGATGCTTCATTAGAGTCAGTTGATGTCACGGTGTATCGTCAGATGATTGGGTCCTTGATGTATCTGAAGAACACGAGACCAAATATTTGCTTTACGGTGAACACCTTGAGCCAGTTTCTGACAGATCCTAGACATGTTCACCTAATATTCTAAGGTACCTGAAGGGTATGATTGATTATGGGATCAAGTATGATGCAAATCAAAAGTTTAACCTGGAAGGTTATGTTGATTCAAATTGGGCAGGAAGTGCTGCATATAGGAAGAGCACTTCGGGGTACTACTTCAGTATTGGATCAGGTGTGATCTCTTGGTTTAGCAGGAAGTAGTCATGTGTAGCACTAAGCATAACCGAAGCAGAGTATGTCGTATCTTGTTTGGTCAGTTGTGAGGCAGTATGGCTGAGGAAGCTACTGTCTAAGTTATTTGATCTCCCGTTGGATGCTATATGTATCTTCTGTGACAACCAGAGTTGTGTGAAGTTGTATGAGAACCCAGTGTTCCATGACAGGTCGAAGCACATCGAGATAAAATATCACTATATCAGGGATATGGTGTAGAGAGGAGCAGTGAAGCTCCTGTATGTTGCTACGGATGAGCAGATTGCAGATGTGTTGACCAAACCACTAGCCAGAGTGAAATTTGAGTACTTCAGAGAGAGGCTTGGTGTTCTTCAGATAGAATATATTTCGAGTAAGAAGTGATGGAACACATCTGCAGGAGCCATTCCAAGCATGGTGGTAGGAGGATCCTTCCCATGGTTGTGGATGTAAGTGTTGTGTGATGAGAATCAGGACGATGCTCCAGTTTCTGCTATGATGATGATCAGGATGATCATGTGATGATGATATGCATCAGGATGATGTTGTGTATATGATCAGGGTGATCATGTGATGATGATGTGCATCAGGATGATGTACTATATGATGATGATCAGTATGATCATGAGTATCAGGATGATACTCCGCGGACAAAATGTACAGGTAGCATGTAAAAGATCTTGGTGTTAAGTTTAAACCAAATAGACTAGCAAGATCACTGAAAGAAGCATAATCACAAGATAGACACAGAGATTACCCTGGGAAACCCTCATGGGGTAGAAAACCCAGCAAAGCTTTCCTCAATAAGATGATCAACCAAAATACAAGATGTGCTCCCTCCTTCTTTTCCTTCTTAGTAGATCTCCCAGACAAGTGCGCCACTTTTCACAAGTGAGTGAGTGTATCTAATGAGGAGTTCACCTCCTCTATTTATACTGACTCCTCACTGACTAAAATACCTAATGGGGCCGACCTCTCCTGGAGAAGTCTAATAACCCCTAAAATATTAACTCAGGGCCGACCCCCACATGGTGGGTCTAATAACCCTAGTTACCACAACTTCTCGGAGGAATAAACATCTCCGGATACATAGTAGAATCACCTCGGAGGTATGGAACATCTCCGGAATAAATAATGTACAAATATAATATTCTTAGAAGTTACAATATTCAACACTCCCCCTTAACGAGAAGGATATTATAACAACATCTGCAGGAGCAACGAGTCATACATCATACATGATACATCTATATATCATCGGAAGCTTTCTTCAGTTCATCATCATCAGTAACTCAATTAGTTACTGGAACATCGACATCACTCGATCATCAGCATCGTCATCAGCATCGTCATCATACGATCATCAGCATTGTCATCACACGATCATCAGCATCGTCATCACACGATCATCAGCATCGTCATCACATGATCATCATCATTGTTATCAGCATTGTCATCATACGATCATCAGCATTGTCATCACATGATCATCAGCATCGTCATCACACGATCAGCATCGTCATCGTCGTCACACGATCATCATTTTACAGGATGATCAATCCTGCTCTCTTTAGGACATAGGTCCATGGATGATGCAATCCAGTCATGTACCTTTTGAACCGAAGTCTAGGGGCGATCCAGTCCTATCATGTACCTTTTGAACCGAAGCTCAGGGACGATCCAGTACTATCATGTACCTTTTGAACCGAAGCTCTGTTGTAGAAATTTCTCCCTACGGATAGGTAGAAACTCTCTTAGGATAAAGCAGGATGTACTGACTCTATACTAAGACAAAAAAGAAACAAATGCTACCTTGAATCCCTAGATCTAACAAATGTCTCAAGATTAAAATGCTAGAAAGAGTAGGAGAAGTTTAACTGACCTTCTATCCAAACGCTTGTCTTTGTAATTGCTCCAATCTCCAAGCCCTCACGAATGAACCTGTCAAAATGGAACCAAGACACAAGAATGCACTATTCTCTAGCAACCTGAAACATGAGTTAGAATCTAAATCTATGAAAGATACAAATCATATCATTAAAACAAAATTAACACAAATGATTTGGGAAAACAAGACAAGTTATTCCATTACCAACTTGAAGTCATGTACAATAGTTGCTTGATGTCCAAGCCAACTTCCAGCTCCAAGTGCTTCCTCTAACTATCTCTGCAGAAGTATGAAGATCATAGGTTTGATGCCCCAAAAGTCCTCCCTTTGGCCCATGGAAAGCTTCTCTCTTATAGCACATGGAAAGGTTAACCAACAAGAGAGAAGTGTGGATCTATGGAGGGTTTAGTGGATCAGGCCAGCTAAAAAAAGAAGGAGTTAGGATCGAACCAAAGGTAGTAATCCCAACAAAATCTCCTCGAAGGTCGAAATCCCAAAATCCAAGGCAAAAAGGCTAATTTCAGACTACCGCGCCCCTATAACTGAGCATAACGCGGTAGTACCGCGCCCCAGAGAAGGAGCAACGCGCGGTAGTGCTAACTACCGCGCCCTTGTAGATGTGCAAGGAGCGGCAGTGCTCACAAACAGGGCTAAGTTGGGCTGGAAGATGGCAGAAAAAGGTTTTGCTTTCAGTATTCAGTCAATGGTTTTCACTCTGGATGTTCAGATGATCTTTAAGGGAAACTATCGTTTAGGTCGCTAGTACAAGGATGCGACACTAATGCATAATGTGTAATATTGAGGTATAACAGATGCCCCCTAAAGTGTGAGGTCAGAAGAGACTGATGGCCGAAAGACTTTACAAATATGGTTCGGAGATAGCATCGAGGGAAGCAACAAGGAGCTGAAACAGAAACAAAATGTCAGATATACCACCGAGGCGGGCATTCCCATGCTCGGAAACAAATGACTCAAAGCATGGCTGCCGACCAATACATTGCAGATCCATGAGTACTGAGATGATATAGACTATAGACAAATCATGGCTACTATGAACAAGCATAGATCCATGAGACAGTGATGACACAGCCACGACCAATACAAAAGTGGATCTGTGTGACAATACAGAGGAAATCTCCATTGCAACCTGGACGTAATCAAAATACCAATGGATGTCCAGGGTCTTCTACCCGATCGCGAACGATACGAATCTAGCCATGTGATTACAAGATGTTGAAGTCGAACATGGTAGAAACCATTTGATTACCGATCAATGATGTGAACCGTTAACAAATGCGAGGGAAATCACCAATGATGACGATGATCCCCAAGGTATCTATAGTACATCTCAACGAAATGCGAATAAAGGAGTTGATGTCGAGCATCCGAGAGATCATTCAATCAGAGGTCATTGATGAAAACCTACTGTTGAATACGAGGAAACCTGCCATTGAGGCATGCAGGTACCAAGGTACTAGTGGTTGACTCCTAAACCTAATTCCTGGATAGTGATTTGGTGTCGACAGGAATAGACTCGTCGAAGGTGGGCCATAAAGATTCCCACATCATCGACACGAAATCAGAACGAGAGATAGTATGGACCGATGAAACAATAGAATATGTACTGACACAAAGGGAAGGTTTGACATGAAGTGGAGCTGGACTCAAGGTAATAACCCTTTGAACATATAACGGCATGAAACAGAGCTTGGCAGCAGGGATTAATTGAACAGACAGAATCGCAGGAAGTGTGAACTCATAGCAATAATGAGGACGCATGATCATAATGATGACACTATCGAGACTGACTACCCAAAATAGACAAGGTGAGGATGCATGCCATGTTCAAAGGTGACGACTCACAAGCTGCCAACAAGGTAAACTTGACTCATTTTCCCATTTTCCCCCGACATGATGGACGAGTACCTCTTTGTTTTTTAACGAGCTTGAGGAGGATAACAGATGCTCGATATAGCTCATCTCATAGATGAGTCCAATCTCACATGTTTTTCGAACCTGAGAAAGGAGGGGTTCGTCCCAAAGTGGGCCCTTCGATGTCAAATTTTAACGAGTCCAAGGAAGGAAAACTCGATGGTCATTTCATGTTTAGAGAGTCTGAAAAGAACTAAAGAAGACTCCAACGGTCCTTTTTCGTAAGGTTAGCCTCATCGCCCGAAAAAGGGTAAAACAACGCGGGAGAGGACTCTTCCAGTCATGATTGGCTGGAGTATTCCTTTTTCGTAAGTAGTGCCCCCTAGTCCGAAAAAGGGGTAAACTATCACTAGGGAGACGATCATTCAAATCCTTTTACAAGCGTGAATGAATCAATTTCGCTTGGCAATCTTTTCAATTTTAGGGAGTCTGAAAAGAGCTTAACTATGGACTCCATGTACAACTTTGTCATGGTTGATGACCGAGTACGACAAAGGAAAAGTAAACTCGGCACAGTTCCTTTTCCGTAAATAGTCTAGCGAGGCCGGATAAAGTGATAAACCTATACTCGTTAGACACACCTTTTTACTCCAATTTGTTTAACGAGCACGATAATGGTATCAAAAGCACTCGGAATCTTTTTCATGTTTGGATCCAGAGCACGAAAAAGGAAAAAGTAAGCTCAAACCACTTTTCATGTTTTAACCAGAGCACGAAAAAAGTGAAAAGTAAGCTCAAACACCATCTTACTGTTTTTAACGAGCTCGAAGATAGGTTGGAAGAATGCTCATGATGTCTGCTTCATTTTTTAACGAGCTTGTAACAGAAAATGAACTATGCTCGGGATAATTTTCATGGTTTAATGAGCTCGAAACCTAAAAAGGAAAGTATGCTTGAAAATGTTCCCAATGGTGAACTTCTTTCCGTCATGAAATCCAAAGGTTGGTTCATGCCCCCCAGCATGATTGCTAGAAGTAAGTGACTTAGCTCCAACGTGATGTGGAGAGGTGATCGAGTTGACTTCAACGTAACTTCCAGAGGTTGAAGACATGCCCCCAAGCTTCATTTCATTCACCTAAGGTATAGGCGAGTGAAAAGAAGGTTCAGGTACTAGGTCTATGAGGAGACTCGACTCAAAGGGAAAGGATATGTTTCATTTTTTAACGAGCTTGACACAGGAGTAGAACTTTGCTCAGAATACTGATTTCATTTTTTAACGAGCTTGAAGCCAAAGGTAAACTCTGCTCACGATTAAGGCCCATTGATGGGTTCCCTCCCAACATGATGATCAGAGGTTGGTAAATGCCCCCAGCATGATTGCTAAAGGCTAAACATGCCCCCCAAGCTTCGTTTCGTCTGACTACTCTTCTTCCTTACCCAAAAATCCTGGCTACTAATCCAAATGTGTTCACCAGGGGGAGTAGGGAGAACCAGGATCAAGTGACCCAGGCAGATGAAATGAAGGTTCAAATCCTAACTCTAGCGAGAGACTCGAACAAATGGAAGGGAGATCTATTTCATTTTTACACAAGCTTGAAATAGATAATAACAATGCTTGAAAGGGTCCTTTTTATTTTTTAATGAGCTTAAAACAGAAAGAAATTATGCTCGAAGGTAGTTTCGTTTTTACGCAAGCTTGAAACCGAACGTAAACTATGCTTGAGGGTAGTTTCATTTTTACGCAAGCTTGAAACCGAACGTAAACTATGCTTGGGATTGGTTTCGTTTTTACACAAGCTCAAAACCAACGGTAAACTGTGCTTGAGGGTCGGTTTTATTTTTTAACGAGCTTGAAACAAAGAATAAACTATGCTCGTGGGAATCTATTTCATTTTTAACGAGCTTGACATAGAAAGGGAACTATGCTCATAATGATGGTTGGTTTCATTTTTACACAAGCTTAAAACCAAAAGTAAACTATGCTTGAAATTGATGGTTGGTTTCATTTTTACACAAGCTTAAAACCAAGAGTAAACTATGCTTGAGAAAATGGTTTCATTTTTTAACGAGCTTGACACCAGAATAGAACTTTGCTCCAAGTGATGGTTGGTTTCATTTTTACACAAGCTTAAAACCAAAAGTAAACTATGCTTGGGATGATGGTTGGTTTTATTTTTACACAAGCTTAAAACCAAAAGTAAACTATGCTTGGGATGATGGTTTCATTTTTTAACGAGCTTGACACCAGAATAGAACTTTGCTCCAAACGTCCCCCCCCCCTAGGGGGAAGAAACCACTAAAACATGTGGAATGTTTAGGGAAGTCTGGTGACTAGGAGTCATGCGATGAGTGGGCGTCACAAAGGAAAGCTGATCGATGGTCACAACATTCCCATGATGGGGAAAATACATCACTCGGAAGAGTGAGGACACTACAGCCTTCATGGCATGGACGTAATCGCGTCCAAGGAGTAGATTAAAATCTAAGGGACCTTGGATGACCATGACATCAATACAGACAGTTTTCCCTCCCAAAGTGATAGGTAACTGAGGAAGGGACCCTAAAGGTCCAGTAGGCCTTCTGTTGAAAGCCAGTATCTGATCAGTGACGGGCACAAGCCGAGGAGAACCTAAGGCTTGCCAAGCAGTTGAGGATAGAATACTAACAGAAGCTCCTTCATCAACTATCGTACGAAAAATTTCTTTATAGGAAACTCCTACAGATATTTGAAAAGGAACACTCGAAGGAAGACGAGATTCTGTTAGACCATTCCAATCAAAGGAAATAACCTCAGTGCTTGGAGGGGGTCTCGCGGAAACGGACGGGGTTTCCCCTTGCCGAGGACGTTCTGAATCGATAATGAAAACATCAGTGGTTTCCAATTCACTCTCTCTTGGAAGATAAGAATGAGACGAAGGTTGTGTCAAGGTGACTGCTTCAGTCTGGACTTTCTCCAATGAAAGAGCGGGATCGAGTGGGGATGACAGCGACTCAATCACTTCACTCTCGGAAGGGAGAGTGGGATCAATTGCAGATGAAACTGAATTGATCACTTGGTCAACCAGCGGGGGGTCGAGGGATAGTTTACCATGGTCTGTTGGAGGCACCAGTTGAGAACTAGTAATATCTTCCAACCACCGCGAGGCTTCATCCATGCTTGGACAAAGGAAAGTACGGTGCATACCCTTGCATATCAAACAGGGATATAGGACTTTACCCTTACGACCCTTCACCAAGGGGTCACTGGTTGAGGGGGTGCTATCGACATGATGGTCAGAGGTCGACGATACGATTGGTTTGGGGTTTTTAGACCACACTTCTGACACACGGGAAAGATCAGGACAATCCTTGAGAAGGTGATCACCCTTACAAAGTTTGCAAGGGAACTTGGGCTTACGGGGTGTTTTCGTAGAACGAGTGCCATTAGGGGCAACTGGTTTACGCTTGGTCTCTTCTTTATCCTTCTTCTTCTTAACTTTCCTTTTCTTCTTCTTCTTATCCACCTGATTACTAACACTATTGCTTTGGTCAGACGAGGAAGAAGGAACGGAAGAAGATTCATCCGACGAAGAAGGGGAAGGATTAGTTTGGGATTGACTCTCTCGTGGTGGAGAGTTAACATTCGAAACATTGGGCGCAATCGGAATTACCAGATTGAATAACCATACCGGTAATCCTATGGTTAATCCAGGAAGATTTAACGTGGCAATAAAGGGAGGACCAATATCTCCAACTGGAGGAAAAGTAAAAGGTACCCCTTGAAAAGGGGTCTCCAGATTGGTAGTCCCAGAAGGAGCATGGGCGCATGGAGGTGGATTCTCCATGGAACAAAACTAAGTGATGTAGACAAAGTTTTGTTAAAAAGAACTCAAAAACCCTCAGGCAACCGAGCGTGCGAAAGGGGAGCTAGGAAAAGACAAGGCTCACAGGCCAAAAGAGCAAGCTCAAAAAACTATACTGAGGCCGCTGCCACAGTAAGTGAGCTGTACAACAAAACGGCCAGAATGCCAACAAGCAGCCCTACAAAGAAAAAGACCCTCTACAAGATAGCAAGAAAAACCTCCTAACTAAGAGCTGGAGACCTCAACAAATTGTATCCTTCGCAAGGTGATGAAATCCAAGTCGAACAATACAACATGAGAGACCGATATAAGAAGGATATCCCTCTACCGAAAGGGATCCTGGGTAAAAGAGCCCTAGTAGAATAGATACTAAGCCACCTCGTTCATGACACGTCGGAAAAGGTTTTGGGCACTTCAGCCTTCCGAAGAAGACAGCGATCGATGTTGCCTTAGGGCTAAGTGGAGTGCGGTATTCCACAGAGTCCGTCCGGTTCTCAATCTCGCGGCCGTTTAACCCCTGAAAGTTGGAAACAGTCAGGAGGCCCCTCCACAAACTAGCTGTGACCGTGTCAATAAATACTAGAGGATTTTAGTTCCCTAAAGACAACGACTATGTCTCAGATGAAAATGACAAGGGGGAATTATTTTGATGCCTATCCCCGGTGTCCTACCTAACTACCAAATTCTTTTGATTTCCTCAAGTGAGGTTAAAGTTGGTTTAATTAGGGAGATTAATTTTAGTGGCTGTCTTACTCAATCGGGTTATGGAAGTGCAACTTGATGGTGTTATGACGACCCAAACCATGCAAATGAAGATGAATCGAAATGAGCCTTTCTCTTCGATGAACACTAGCTAAAGTAAGGAAGAATTCTTTCCGTTCCCAATATGCACAACCCAATGCACATGCAATTTTATTTCTTTTCAAAACGATAGAAAGAAGTAAAATATGTACCCAAAACTAACCCAAAGTAATGAAAAATTTCTTCATATGAACACCAAACATAATGATTCTAATTCATTTCCTATCTTTTTACACTTGAAAAAGACACATCCAAGCTACGGGAAGAAAGATTCTACAAATGCTTCCAATCAAATGCAAGACAAAGAGAAGAACCTAATAATATCGTCTAACTCAAATGCACATAAATATGAAACAAGCATTCCTTCTTCTCATGAATGTAAGACCAAGAATGTCAAATGATTAAATTAAAGCAAGAAGAATATCTATGTGTTTCAATTTCATGAATATGGTAAAAGAACGACAAAATCAAGCTTCTTTTTGAACTAAAGTGGAGGCAAGGAATCAATCTTTTCAAACAATCATTAGATAGGATGCAAAGGAAATAAGATGCCAAGCAATCCAATCATGCCAAAACACACCAAACCAAAAATGATCTCAAAACCTTAATATGGGTCAAAACAACTAAAGGATGCACGATTCATGGCCCCCCCCGGCCATGAGGGGGAATTTTTTTTCAAAAATAGAACCCATTTCGCTTAAAAATGCAAGCAAAACACTAGTATTGATTCAAAGGGCCAACATGGATCCAAATCTCGAAAAGACCCAAAAATAACCAAACAAACCAAATAAACACACTTTCCAGGAACTACCGCGGACCTGCAGGCCACTTGGGAGCGGTACTGACAGACTACCGCGCTGTAGACAGCGCTTAAGGGGCGGTACTGCAAGACTACCGCGCTCTGGACAGTGGTGAAGGCGCGGTACTACCGCTCTGTAGTCAGTTACGGGGGCACGGCACTGTGTGAACAGAGGGAAAGAGGCGGATGTTTGAGAAAAGATTTTGAGTTTTCAAGGGTTTGCCAACCCAGAGGACTTACTGATCTGCAACAGAAATCTAATGCAGAGAACAGGGAAGTGAATGGGGGTAAAAGAACCCAATTCTTACAATCAATAAGTGAAATTGAAAGCAAACTTCACAAACAAAGAAAATGGATTCAAAAGTCCCCAGCGGAGTCGCCAGTTTTTGTTGTAGAAATTTCTCCCTACGGATAGGTAGAAACTCTCTTAGGATAAAGCAGGATGTACTGACTCTATACTAAGACAAAAAAGAAACAAATGCTACCTTGAATCCCTAGATCTAACAAATGTCTCAAGATTAAAATGCTAGAAAGAGTAGGAGAAGTTTAACTGACCTTCTATCCAAACGCTTGTCTTTGTAATTGCTCCAATCTCCAAGCCCTCACGAATGAACCTATCAAAATGGAACCAAGACACAAGAATGCACTATTCTCTAGCAACCTGAAACATGAGTTAGAATCTAAATCTATGAAAGATACAAATCATATCATTAAAACAAAATTAACACAAATGATTTGGGAAAACAAGACAAGTTATTCCATTACCAACTTGAAGTCATGTACAATAGTTGCTTGATGTCCAAGCCAACTTCCAGCTCCAAGTGCTTCCTCTAACTATCTCTGCAGAAGTATGAAGATCATAGGTTTGATGCCCCAAAAGTCCTCTCTTTGGCCCATGGAAAGCTTCTCTCTTATAGCACATGGAAAGGTTAACCAACAAGAGAGAAGTGTGGATCTATGGAGGGTTTAGTGGATCAGGCCAGCTAAACAAAGAAGGAGTTAGGATCGAACCAAAGGTAGTAATCCCAACAAAATCTCCTCGAAGGTCGAAATCCCAAAATCCAAGGCAAAAAGGCTAATTTCAGACTACCGCGCCCCTATAACTGAGCATAACGCGGTAGTACCGCGCCCCAGAGAAGGAGCAACGCGCGGTAGTGCTAACTACCACGCCCTTGTAGATGTGCAAGGAGCGGCAGTGCTCACAAACAGGGCTAAGTTGGGCTGGAAGATGGCAGAAAAAGGTTTTGCTTTCAGTATTCAGTCAATGGTTTTCACTCTGGATGTTCAGATGATCTTTAAGGGAAACTATCGTTTAGGTCGCTAGTACAAGGATGCGACACTAATGCATAATGTGTAATATTGAGGTATAACAAGCTCAGGGATGATCCAGTCCTATCATGTACCTTTTGAACCGAAGCTCAGGGACGATCCAATCCTATCATGTACCTTTTGAACCGAAGCTCAGGGACGATCCACTTCTATCATGTACCTTTTGAACCGAATCTCAGGGACGATCCAGTCCTATCATGTACCTTTTGAATCGAAGCTCAGGGACGATCCAGTCCTATCATGTACCTTTTGAACTGAAGCTCAGGGACGATCCAGTCCTATCATTTACCTTTTGAACCGAAGCTCAGGGACGATCCAGTCCTATCATTCAATTCTCAGAGACCTCATGTCTACGGTTCAATTCACAGGACTAAAGTCCGAGGACGATCCAATCCCCTTACCTGTTCATTCAGGATTTTGTTCTCGGAGAAATCATGTCTACGGCTCAATTCACGGGACCAAAGTCTGAGGATGATCCAATCCCCTTACCTGTTCATTCAGTATTTTGTTCTCGGAGACATCATGTCTACGGCTCAATTCACAGGACCAAAGTCTGAGGATAATCCAATCCCCTTACCTGTTCATTCAGGATTTTGTTCTCGGAGACATCATGTCTACGGCTCAATTCACAGGACCAAAGTCCGAGGACGATCCAATCCCCTTACTTGTTCATTCAGGATTTTGTTCTCGGAGACATCATGTCTACGGATCAATTCACAGGACCAAAGTCCGAGGACGATCCAATCCCCTTACCTGTTCATTCAAGATTTTGTTCTCGGAGACATCCTATCTACAGCTCACTTTGAGATCAAAATCCATGGATGATGCAATCCTCTTACCCTCGGAGACATCTGTCTGCGGATCACTTTAGGACCAAAGTCCATGGATGATACAATCCTCTCATCAATATGAGTACAAGTATCTTCATCCATACAAGTACAAATATACTCATCAAAACATGTACCAATACATCAAGGCATCATGTATCCTCATCATCAAAACCTCATCATCAAAACATGTATAACCAAACATGTATCCTCATCATCAAAACATGTATAACAAAACAAGTATCCTCATCATCAAAACATGTATAACCAAACATGTATCCTCATCATCAAAACATGTATAACAAAACATGTATCCTCATCCATAGCATCAATACATATATCATTAAAAGCATGTATACATCTATCATCAAAAGCATGTATACATCTATCATCAAAAGCATGTATTCTCACTAACACATCTATCATCAAAAGAAAAAATATAAGAGTCCTAAATCTAAATGATTCTAAGTAACTAAGTGCAATAAATAGGTAACTTGTTATCAGATACTATGCTACTCCCCCTTTCGAGGAGGGTCCTTTCTGAACTACACCAAGCTTGTCTCGGAAGTATTCAAACTTTACTCGAGATAGAGGTTTGGTCAAGATATCAGCAATTTGATCCTCAGTGCTTATATACTCGAGCTTGATAGCTCCTATTTGCACCATATCTCGTATATAAAAGTATCGGATCTCTATGTGTTTTGACTTATCATGAAACACAGGATTTTCAGTCATCTTGATGCAGCTTTGATTATCACACATAATCACAGTGGGATCCATTTCTAAGTCAAACACTCCAGTTAAAAGTTTCCGAATCCATACTGCTTCACAGCTGGAAGAGCAAGCAGCTATATATTCTGCTTCAGCAGTACTGAGGGCCACACTAGATTGTTTCTTGCTGAACCATGAGATCATAGCAGATCCAAGACCATAACATCCTCCTAAAGTACTTTTTTTGTCTGAGACACTACCTGCCCAGTCAGAATCTGAGTAACCATGTAACCTGAGTTCATGACCTCCAAGATAATATAGGCCAAAATCTAATGTACCTTTTAGGTACCTCATTACATGCTTTGCAGCTATTAAGTGAACCTTTCTAGGTTCTACTAGATACTGACTTAGGGTATTTACAGCAAAGCATATATCAGGCCTAGTATTTGTTAAATACATCAATGATCCAATGATTTGTCTATATAGAGTTATGTCCACTAATTCTGATGAATCATTAACTAATAACTTCAAGTTGGAGTCCATGGGAGTGGCCATGGCTTTACACTCCAACATATCAAATCTTTTGAGAATCTCCATAGTATACTTACCTTGATTTAGAAAGATTCCTTTTGGTTCTTGCCATACTTCTAAGCCTAAGAAGTAGTGCATTAATCCGAGATCTTTCATCTCGAATTTTGAAGAAAGCTTCTCCTTGCTTTCAATAATTTGTTTCTCATTTCCAGTTAGAAATAGATCATCTACATATAACAACAATATAACTGGTTCATCATCCATCACTTTGAGATAAAGATTGGGGTCAGCTTTACTTTTGGTAAAGCCCATGCTTGTTAAGAAATTGTCAATCCTTCCGTACCAAGCCCTGGGAGCTTACTTCAATCCATATAATGCCTTTTTCAGTTTGCATACATGGGTCCTTCCATCCTTGACCTCAAATCCTTATGGTTGTTCTATGTATACTTCTTCTTCAATTACACCATTCAGAAAAGCTATCTTAACATCCATTTGGTGCAATTTCCATTTCATCATGGATGCAAGTGCCATGATAGTTCTAATTGAAGTATACCTAGCAACAGGTGCAAATGTTTCTTCATAGTCAATTCCCTCTTTCTGAGAGAATCCTCTGGCTACAAATATTGCCTTGTATTTTTCAATGCTGCCATCTACAGCATGTTTTATCTTGAAAATCCATTTGGAAGAAACCACACTTTTATCTTTTGGTTTCGGGACTATATCCCAAACATCATTTTTCATTAGTGACTGATATTCTTCTGTCATTGCTTCTACCCATTCTTTCTTCTGAGCTGCCTCTTCATAGCTGGTAGGTATTTGATCCACAAGATCACACATCAAAGCCATGTAGTTGGACACTAGCTTTGGTTTCTTTCTTTCTCTAGTGGAGCCTTCAAGAGCTCCATATCTTTCAGCCCCTTGAATAATATCTCTAGCCCATGCTGGCCTTCTTTTCTTAGATAAGTCTGTAATAGGAGGCTCTTGTGGTTCCAACATGTCATGATCCTCTGGAGAATCATCTTCAAGAATGGGCACAGCCTCTGTGATTCTGGGAGAAGTATCTTCTTCATAAATTTCTTCAAGTTGGCACTTCCGGGATTTCTTGAGAGCTGCTTCTTCATCAAATGTTACATCTCTACTTATTTCTATATGATGAAAGCCTGGAATGTAAATTCTAAAGGCTTTGGATGATTCACAATAACCAACAAATATTCCCTTCTTACCAGAAGGATCCAACTTGGTTCTCTTTTCTTTTGGAATGTGGATGTACACAGGACACCCAAATATTTTAAGATGACTTACCTCAGGCTTCTTTCCCGTAAACACTTCTTCTGGAGTTTTGAAATCAAGAGCACTATGAGATAATCTATTTTGCACATATACTGTTGTCTTGGCTGCTTCAGCCCATAGATACATGGGAAGGTCTTGGTCATGTATCATAGTCTTCACAGCTTCCATGATTGTTCTATTTTTCCTTTCAGCCACCCCATTTTGTTGGGGATTATAGGGAGTAGTTAGTTCCCTTTTAATTCCAGCTTCTTTACAAAAGTCTTCAAATTCCTTAGAGGTAAATTCTCCGCCATTATCTGTTCTGAGAATTTTGATTCTCTTTTCTGATAGATTTTCTATTAGAACCTTGAACTCTTTGAATTTTCCAAAGACTTCATTCTTACCTTTCAGGAAGTATATCCAAGTTTTCCTTGAATGGTCATCAATGAATGAAAGGTAGTATTCAAACCCACTTAGAGAAGTGGTGGGCATTGGTCCACATACATCTGAGTGTATTAGCTCCAAAATGTTCTTAGTCTTTGTTTCACTCTTTGGAAAGGGGTTCTTGATATTTTTCCCTTTATTACATCCTTTACATGAGCCATCATGATCAGCTTTCAAATTTGGTAATCCTATGACTACCTTGCTTACATAGGGTAAGGCTTTATAGTTGATATGAGATAATCTTCTATGCCATAGATCACTGGGGCTAGAGATCTCATGAGCAAGGGCAGCTTCTGGATGACCCTTGAGCTTATAGATACCTCCTTCTTCTTCACCAATAAAAACTGCATCTTTAATTGTCTTTCCTTTGGACCACATGAGTACTTGTCCATCTATGAAAGCCACTCTAAAGCCTTTCTTATCTAGTGCTGAGATAGAGAGTAGGTTCTTCTTTAAACCTGGTACATATAAGATATCTTTCATCTTCAAGGGTGTTCCAGAATCTAGCTTGTAGCTAGCTTCACCAATTCCTTTGATGGGATATTGGTAGTCATCTCCTAGAGATACCTTTTGAGTGGAAGACTTTTCTTCAAGATTTGAGAAAGTATTTCTTTGACCTGTCATGTGCTTAGAAGCACCACTGTCAATGAGCCATGTATCTTCTCCAGGAGATACAGATCCAAAGAGTGCAGAGAATAGGACATATTCTTCTGGATCTTCTTTCTTCACTTTATATCTTTTCTTTCTAGGTTTTACCTCTACCTCTTCTTCTTCTTCTTCTTCTTCTTCTTCTTCTTCACTATCATTTTCTACCATATGTGCATGATGTCTTTTGTGGACAAACTTCTTCTTTTGTGAAGGACAAAATCTATAGATGTGTCCTAGTTTATGACAACTGTAACATTCAACTTTGGAAAGATCTCTTACTGGATTGGGTCCTCTTCTCTTTTTATGTCTAGAGAAGTGTTGAGGTCCTTTGTGGTCAACTTTCTTGAGATGACCTATTCTTCTTCTTTTGGTATGGGTGGCCAAGGATTGGTCATCCTCTTTGAGAAGAGCTTCTCTGTTGGCTACCCTAGCTTCTTCTTGAACACAGTCCTCCCATACTATATCAAACTTCATGCTCTCTTTTCTGGCACACATGGTTTGAATGAAAGATTCCCATGGCCTAGTGAGACCATTGAGGGCAGTCATCACAAATTCATCCTTATCAAGAGTATCACCAATTGCATCTAGTTGCTCCTTGATTTGTGAGACCCTTGAGAAGTAGTCTTGAATGGATTCTCCTTTGTGCATCTTGGTACTCTTCAATTGAGTCCTCAGATTCATCTTCCTATTGATGTTCTTTCCTTCATACATTCTTCCTAGGGCATCATACATTTCCTTTGGAGTCTTCTTGGAGGCCACTTGGGGAATCAAGTGGTCTTTAATAGAATCATATATGATTCTCTTTTCCCTAATCAAATCCTTCCTATGTTTTTCTTTGGCTTCATCTCCTTCTGGTTTTGCAACTTCATCCTTGATATAATGAGCAAGATCATTCTCTTCAAGAATGAGACCAATTCTGTATTTCCATGCCCGGAAATTCTCTATACCTTCTAGCTTGTCTTCAAGATTAGTGTTTGGAGCCATATTCTCTTGGGGGAGTCCAAGAGACAGAGTAGTACTTACTTGAAAAGTTACCTTTTACTTTTCCGGAACCTGAAACAGAATTTTATCGCACTTTTGGTAGAATTAGGGTTTGACTTTCCCGAAGTTCTACCCAACCAAAAATTTCGATCTAGTGCTCAAAAGATTTATCTTGAGAAGGGCTATCCAGCCATGTAATCAGATTTCAACAATATCAACTTTCTGCTGAAACCAATTTCTGATTTATCGCACTTTTGGTAGAATTAGGGTTTGACTTTCCTGGAGGTCTACCCAACCAAAAAGTTCGATCTAGGGCTCAAAATATTGATCTTGAGAAGGGCTATCCAGCCATGAAATCAGATTTCAACAATACCAACTTTCTGCTGAAACCAATTTCTGATTTATCGCACTTTTGGTAGAATTAGGGTTTGACTTTCCCAGAGTTCTACCCAACCAAAAAGTTCGATCTAGGGCTCAAAAGATTGATCTTGAGAAGGGATATCCAGCCATGAAATCAGATTTCAATGATACCAACCTTTTGTTGAAACCCTAAACTTCACCGGAGAGAGAGAGAGAGATTCTTACCTTGTGAAAGACGTCCTATTCAGTCCAGCTCTGATACCATGTTAAGTTTAAACCAAATAGACTAGCAAGATCACTGAAAGAAGCATAATCACAAGATAGACACAGAGATTACCCTAGGAAACCCTCATGGGGTAGAAAACCCAGCAAAGCTTTCCTCAATAAGATGATCAACCAAAATACAAGATGTGCTCCCTCCTTCTTTTCCTCCTTAGCAGATCTCCCAGACAAGTGCGCCACTTTTCACAAGTGAGTGAGTGTATCTAATGAGGAGTTCACCTCCTCTATTTATACTGACTCCTCACTGACTAAAATACCTAATGGGGCCAACCTCTCCTGGAGAAGTCTAATAACCCCTAAAATATTAACTCAGGGCCGACCCCCACATGGTGGGTCTAATAACCCTAGTTACCACAACTTCTCGGAGGAATAAACATCTGCGGATACATAGTAGAATCACCTCGGAGGTATGGAACATCTCTGGAATAAATAATATACAAATATAATATTCTTAGAAGTTACAATATTCAACACCTGGGAGATTCAATAGTCTGTGCTCGGCTGCTCTTTCAAAGTTTTGTTGCAGGTATCATAGAAAAGATCCTGGGATATCCGATAGTCTGTGCTCGGATGCTCTTTCGAGGTTTTGCTGTAGGTATCATAGAAAATATCTTGGGAGATCCGATAGTCTGTGCTCGGATGCTCTTTCGAGGTTTTGCTATAGGTTGGTCGTGGACAGGTTGTGCAGGTAATAGAAAATATCCTGGGAGATCCGATAGTCTATGCTCGGATGCTCTTTTGAGGTTTTGCTACATGTAGCATAGAAAAGATCCTGGGAGATTCGATAGTCTATGCTCAGATGATCTTTTGAGGTTTTGCTACCAGAGGCATGTAATCAGTCCTCGAGATCCGATAGGTTGAGCTATGTGCTCGTAAAATTCCTGGGATGCTCTTTAGAGTTCTTGCAAGTTGCAAGACACTCTTTTAAGGTTTTGCCTAACCACATGTAAAAGATCTTGGGAGATCCGATAGTCTGTGCTCGGATTCTCTTTCGAGGTTTTGTGGTGGTGGTCACATAGAAAAGATCCTGGGAGATCCTATAGTCTGTGCTAGGATTCTATTTCGAGGTTTTGTGATGATCACATGTAAAATATCTTTGGAGATCCGATAGTCTGTGCTCGGATGCTCTTTCAAGGTTTTGTTGACGCACGTAATCAGTCCTGAGGATTCCACAGTATGGCCAAAGATGATGAAAACCTACAAGAGTCTAGGCCTACAACCAGCATGAAAAAGGGCTGGCTCTATAGAACTTCCTATGACGAGAATAATTATGAGATAGTCCAGTGATCGAGATGTCAATGTATAGCAGCAGTGACGATGATGCTCCATGATCTAGTGACGATGATCCAACTCCAGAATTGAAGACTTGTGCCGATATGTATTGATGACCTGTGTCTAGAGAATACCTTCCTAGTTAAGAGGGATTGTTGATGTATTTGTAACTTCAGAAGATATTCTTCTATGTATTACACTTGTACTTTATTATATTCATGATGGAGATGTATTATTCCTCCAATCAGAAGTGTCGTCATTTGTATTTGTAAGTGTCGCAAGTGTTGCAAGTGTCGCAACTTATATTTGATGGGTTATTAGACCACCAGTGTGGGGTTGGCTCTAGTTGAGTCATGTGGATGGGTTATTAGGATTCCTTAGGAATTCGGCCCTGTTAGGTTATTGGCAGGTCAAGTCAGTGTATAAATAGAGAGGTTGTGTCTCTCATTCGATTCATTCACTCACTCATCCAACTCGCATTAGTTAAGAGAGGAGTGCGCACTAGTGGAGGAGGAGTAGCTACTGGAGACATCTATCTTTTAGGTTTGATCATTGTGATCTTGTATTGTGGCTTATTCTATCTCTGAGGAAGTTGTGAGGTTTTTCACCTTCTTGGTTTTCCCCGAGGAAACTCCGTGTCTCTTGTGTTTATGAATGTTATGTTGTGCATGTTATTCTCTTAGTAGGATCCTAAGATAATGTTTGAATGAAATTATCGAAAATTAACATATATATATATATATATAACTCACTATTTCACAAACTCAATGGTCGTAACACGCTTTTTCACAATGGTCTGGTCGGTCAGTTAACCAACTGACCACATTAACTTGATTGTAGTCGAAACTCGACCGTAGTCGGAAATCGACTGTAGTTGGCCAATCGACTAGACTCCTCTAACATAATTTATGATAAATGGTCGGAGTTCCTAAGAGTAAGTTTTTATAAGGAAAGATTTAGAAATATTATTTCTGGGCCAAAATTTATTATGGTTGGGTAAACTTATTTAATAAAAATACCATAATTTACTTTTATTATGGGTGTATTAATATATGTCTTAATCTTTTATTTAACATGAAACTTGTTGTACATTAAGGTTTGAAAGTAAAAGGACAACCCAAATTTATGTTTATCTTTGACCTAATTAATGGATAGACAAATAAATAAAGGCATGTTAATTTAAATATTTAAAAATGTCTATGCTCTAAATTTGTGTAGTTTTACGTGTAGTCCATAAGCAAGAATTTTAGTGCACTATTTTTACTGTGCAGGGGGTTAATTTTAAATTTGCATGTGTGCATTAAACTACTTGGTATGAATTGTATTAAACAAATGTCTCATAGATTAGTCTATGCTTTTGATATTATGAATTTTAATGCATTTCTTATAAGATTTAATTGGTCTTTCAAAACAAATTATGCTTCCGCTATTTTATTTTATAATTAATATGCACTATAGAATGAATGTGTTAAAAGGGTGTGTTATATCTTCTTCACTTATATTATTACCTATTGTCCTTATAAAACTAATAAATGATTGTCAAAGCACTTGCAATGCACGAATAGAGGTGTTTTGTCACACATAATTGACTGTTATTTGAAATCTAGCAGTAAGATTTTTGCTTGTATTTAAATTAAAACATTTTTTCATATAGGTGGCATGCAAGTAGACACACAATGTAGCTTAGAGGCAATTTCTAGTTGATAATCACTTGGACCATGTGGATAGAGGCAATTTCTAGTTGCTTGGACCATCAGCCTATTTAGTTGTGTCAAAAATGTTGTTTCTTGGTTATGTGCAATATACTTTTTTCCATAGTTTAGGATTTTGTTGCCACTAACATTTCTTGTGTAGAGAATCCATGTTCTCAATTAGGACAATGCCCTAAATATTGCTTCAAGAATTCCCTAGGATTGAAAATGTGTAGGACAACGCCCTAAATATCGCTTCAATCCTTCCTTGGGATTGAAAATGTGTGAATTCAGTTGTGGCAATTGTGCACTCGAGATATTATGATTGTGGGGTGTACTATTGTACATTTTCTAAAATTTATACATGTTTTTTTAATAAATTGCAAGAAACAAGTTTCATGTGCTACTTTTTCAATTTTAAGTTGGCCTTTAAACAATAGCATGTATACTTAGAGTGTTGCGGTGTTTTCCTAAATTACATCTATGGTTCTAGAAACATGTATGCTAAATGTATAGGATAGAAATTTAAACTATTGCAGGATGTTGTTATCATGTGAATGATTCTAGAACTACTCATGTAAATGTAGATTTTCCTATCCTCTGCCAACAATTGTTTGCAATATTGGAATTTGGATTTATATAAAGATATAATCTGTAGATTATAATTCTATCTAGGATCAATTTAAAAAAAGAAGAAGCAAATTTAAGCATTGTTCCTTTGATCAAACCCAATTCTGAATAACAACAAAAATTCAAATGCATGGATGTTGATACAGGTATTGAAATTGGCACTAATCCATATCTAGGTATCCCTATCTAGGTTTCGTCAATAATCCATATCTAGGTTTTTTAATCTGTTCTAATGCCAAAGAAATCAGTTCCTAGTAAGCTTTCGAGACATTGGCTTCTTATGTTTTCACTTTACTTGTAGCTTGGTGAATCTATAATTTGCAAAGGAAAGAAAAATATACAAACTTGCCTATTCAACATTCATTCAACTGAAGTCACTTTCTAGTTGTGTAAGCTTGAAATCTAGATTTATTTCTAGTGTTCTTAGTTCTATGGCTAGATGATCACATATACCTATGAATAGGCTATAATGTCAGGCTGTAAAAAAATAATGACTTATTCAACTATAAACATCAACAATATTAGGCACATGAAGTGATATAGAGTATTAAGAGAATTAAAACATGTAGGAAATCTATACCTTGAGAATTATTAGCATCCTTTCTTAATTTTGGTTGCTAGTATATTTGCCTAGATTGTATTTGGTTGCTAGAAGATTGTCCTTCATAGCACCATTTTGTTTTTGGAAATGAGTACTTTTATCGATATGTGTTGCAGTGTAGCTAGAAAAGTCCAAGAATAAGCAATGTAGGAGAATAAACAATTGAAAAGAAGGACAATGTCAACATGCTATTGTCTTTATAGTCTAAATTTCCTTATTTTAGTGTAAACAAGCCATTTGTAATATAGGGTTCTTACAGTTAATTGGTTTAGGCACAAGGTGGAATAGAAAAATAGCTCTAGAAAAATATGGAGTTGGAGCACAAAGAATATGAAGACTAATGGAATAATACTAGTTAGAAATGGAAAGGATATAGATACTTATGCTATTTTTTATATCTCGAATGTTGATGTGGTTGTTGCAGTCCTGTTGTTTTGTACCTTGCCTATGTCTAGATTTCTTTTTATGCTCTTGTTACAAATTTTTGTTTTTGTGATTTCATTCATAGAAAAGTTGATAGTTCGTCTTGGATCCTTTAATCAAATTTTATGAACCTAATCTTCAATTTGCAATTTTTCCATTTACCCTATGATACAAATGCTATGGATACCATGGAAATGATAGAAGTAATATATATGAATCGATGACATGTTCAAAGACATTGCAATAGGAAAGAAAGAAAAAATAGGGAAAAAAACGCAAGCACAACAACTTTGTTTTGTCTAAAGGCATTTGTTCATGTTTACTTATTCCAATGCTTGTAATACATCTAATAGGTGTAATTCCCAGCTCATGTAATTATGTTATTTTGCTAGATAGTTCATTGGAATTATCAAAGGCTACATGGAATAAATGAAGCAATGTTTTCATGGACCAACCTCCTTAAGTACATTGAAGGATATTTGCATTCGTAATTCAAAGAATGAAGCAATCAATCTCATGTTGGATACATTGCATTTGTTTCATTTGCATAATTTCTACTACTATCTAGGAGACTGCTTGTTCAATGCATTGGAAGTTCTTTTACATTTTCGTTATACACCAATAGAAATACGAGAAGGAATTGTGAACCACTTCCACTATTGTCTTGATCGAAAATTCCATATGGTTGTATCATCATTGAATACAAAATTAAGCACTGAATTCTTGACATAATTGCACAATGTAACAAATGTTGCTACATACTTGGAACGAATGTCATTGTCTGCTTCACAAAAAAACATGCATAGTGAGATTACTGAATTTGTTTACCAGTATATATCTTCGGATTCATCATTACGATATGAAAATATCCTTGTGATCCAAACCCACTCATACAAGAACATGCAAAAAACATTGACACTCTAATTGTAGAATCAATTTTCCATTTCCTTCAATGGATAGAACCATCATCTTGCATCCATTGGAAGATAGTTTTGATTGCATTAATGAAAAAGAAAAATAAATATTTTCCCTCTTGGAACATAGAGAATATCCTAAGAGCATCTATTTTTCAATGTTTTTGTCATAGTTGAAACTAAGTAAAGATGAATACATTATTCTAGTACGATGCTCACATTCTCATCCTATGCTAATGCTAAAAAGAGATCTGTCCAACATCTGGATAAATGCATTTGCCAAGGAAATACCACAATTATGGAAATCAAATACATATGCACAATTTGTCCTAGATGCTTATGCTGCAACAACCTATATTAGTTATTACATAACAAAGATGGATAGAACTATGACCAATGCCTTTAGGAAAATTAGAAAGCAATGCATTTTAGACAATGGTAGCAAAATCGAAACAGTGCACAAACTTGGAAATGCACTATTGAACATGCAGCAAATGTCCACGATACAAGTTGTATACATTGTTATTTCATTTCCTTTGCATTCAACTTCAAGGAAAACATTATTCATTAACATTGCACCAAAAGAAAAGAGAACAATTGTGCTAAAAAGGCCAAAACTATTGGAACAATAACATGATGATTTCGAAGATATTGTTTGTGCCTCCATTGTATACAAATACATTGCATGTCCAATTGAACTTGAAGAAACATGCTTAGCTGAGTATGCCTCTTCTTATACTTTTGAAAATGTAACCATCAAAAAAAGAAAGAGGCAATGTGTCATACTGCACATTTGCTATAGTAAGGAAAATGACCTGGAGAATTTTTCCAAAGAAAAATGATGTTATATGTCCCACATAGAAAAAAAATGGCAACTTGTTAAAAGGAAAATATTAAACATGGTTTGAGGCATATATGTCCCACAAAGAACAAATAGATCCTATTGAGAAAAGGTTTGGAGAAAATAGAAAAAAAGTGGAGTAATATTGACATAGCATCTGATACAATTTCCTGCAAATCTGAAGAGATATTTGTAGCTGCTACAACTATAGTAAAAGACTCTTATTTTTTTTCCTTTGAAAAATATGACATCCATCATGATCTAATGTGCAAAAATCCTTCTTAGGAAATGCAACATAATGTTGGTAGAAAATTGACACAGAAACCATTTGTTCTAGACACGGAAAAGTACTATGAGAGAAGAAAAATTAACAAAGAACAACAAGCAATAACAAAAGAAATCATAGTGAGAAAAAAGAACAATCCATCCACACCAATCTATATATGTTTAACAAGAGGTGCAGGTATAGGGAAAACATTCGCATCACAAGCAATTTACAATGGCTTATTTCACTATTATGACAAATATATCCAAAGCGATCCTTTAAAAAAAAGGGAATTATAGTTGCATTCACTGGGAAAGCTATACAAAGTGCTAATGGCATCACAATGCATTCAGCTCTTTGAATTTCACTAAATTCATCAAACATGCTTCCTTTAAATTCAAATATGTTGGACTTACTAACAAAAGAGTATGAACAATGACAGCCAGTGCTTATAGATGAGATAGGATTAATCATCTCTCGCGTGCTTTACAACACAAACAAAAGGCTACGAGAAATTATGTGCACCCCGACAAAAGCATTTGTCAATTTGGATGTCATTTTTTGTGGTGACTTGTGCCAAGCACAACCTGTTTGTGATTCTGGGATTTTTAAGCAGTCAATGTTTCAGCAAGAAAAAATACCATATAGATTTTGGCTAGATAACAGCAAGTATTTTGAGCTCAAATAGGCCATGAGACAAACAGACAAGGTATTTGTGTCTATTCTAAACAAAATTAGAATATGTTGTCAAACACACAATGATATTGAGTTCTTAAACAAGCATTGTTATAAGCGCCACCAGATGATCTGAATTTTCCATATATTTTCCACAATAACAAGGATGTTCAACAACGCAATAATAGGGTATTAGCTCTTATGTAGTTAAACACATTTATGCTAGTAACACAAGTCAACACAATTGACTCAACTGGAAAAAAAGACCAAAAACAATGTATTTGCCTGCTAGGATTTTGCTTTAATAAAATATAATGGTTGAATTTGTTGGAGGCAATTATGCAATTCAAGATGGCCTGATAAATGGAAAAGAGAGAATTTTTCAATACTATGCACAAGCTCCAACTGATTTTGATATGGATATAATTTCTAGATCCAACGATTGGATTTGCACAACAGTCTGTAATGCAACATCTATATACACCTGACATAATGTAGAATAGGACACCCATCCAAATATATTTTACGCAAATGACACTTGGGAATAAAAATTCTATTGCTTGGAAATAGTTTCCTGCTCAACTAGCATGTTCCTGAACAATCCATAGAACACAAGGACTCGTGATGAACAAATTGGCATTTGATCCTAAGGGGGTCAAGCAACATGGACTTGTATATACTGCCATTTCTTGTGTCAAAAATATAGAATCTATTTATCTTGTGATTAAACTAGAACATTTTGTTTCAATTTGTCAAAAAATAAATATCGAAATAAATAGACTTGAAAACCGTGCATTCCTACAACTTGACTACGGACTCCAGTCAATAAAAAAACGTAATTATTTGTTTGTATGTTCATTAAACACGCACAATTTTCTATTGCATATGGAAAATATTGTCAATGACAAGGAATTGATGCAGGCATACATTTTATGCCTACAAGAAACCCATGTGCATTTTGTTCCAACGGAAGCTACCTTGAAAAATCAATATAATTGCCTCTGAACATTCTCTTGGCATGGTCTTGTCACATGTTTCAAAAAAAACATAGTCATTGATAATTCAAAAGAACATGCAACAAATTTTATAGAAGAAATTGTGACTAAATTTAGAGTTAACAATTTTGCATTTATGCTATTGGATCTTTACAATAGACCGCATTCACCGCTTCATAGTCTCCTTATGTTCTTGGATTCAATCCTAAAGGACAAGCAACAAAATACATGGACCTTGATCATTGGTGATTTCAACATCGACATGTTGCAAAACAACACATCCAAGAAAAACTATAATCATTCATGCAAACTAATGGCTTCAAACTACAGACAACTAAAATGACAACAATTGTCGGGTCTATGCTTGACCATTTTTTTTATAAAAGGAAATCATTATAAATTAATTTTAATATTCTTTTTTAGATTATTGTGTGCATGTAACTTTATTTTATAAAATAAATTATTTGTAAAAGTGCTTCTCACTTTCTTTATTGTAAAATAACTTATTTATAAAAGCTAGTTTATAAGAAAAGTTATATAAGGAAGGGAATTTTATTTTTTACTGAACAATCTCATTTTGCACCCTTCACCGCTTGGGACAACCTCTACCTACCACATGGAACTTCGGCTATTTTTTATGCATTTCTTAAAAATTGCATACCTTTGACATCTGAAGTCCAATTTTAATGTCATTTTTTAATTGCCTATATAGTTTAGAGCTTTCCATCTAGACCATCGTTTTTTGTTTTTGAAACAACATTATGTGGATATTATGATATGGCTAGTTCAAGCGATCTCCTACTTACTAGTATGGAGTACTTTTCATGGAAATATCATATGAGAGATGTACTATGATGTAAATGACTTTAGTAAATAATTTCCCCCACTTATGCGTCAAACGAAACCAAATGGGAAAATACAAATGACAAAGAACATGGATTAATTAGAATGCCCATCTCTAATGGCTTACGATTTCACCTTCAAGGATTTGTCAAACTAGATGAAGCTTGGACAAAGATAGAAATCGTATTTGGGACACAAAATGAGATTCGAGCTCACTGGATTGATAACCAATTGATTGACTCAGATCCTAATGATTTATCTTGTATTGAAGGTTATCAATCTAAGTTAAAACACTTAAACTACTACTTGAAGAATGTAAGGTATCAAAGAATGATCACCAATATATTTATGATATCATTTCTAAACTTGGTACTGCCTATTCTATTTTTGTATCTACGTTTCATTCCACTAGAGAAGCTCCAGGGATTGCTTACAAACCAACCACTTTTGAATATTTTAATGATTCTTTGATTTAAGAAACAAATAATATCTTTCACCTTGGAGTGATTAGCATTGCAAGTACATCTAGCAAAGCCTTAGTGGTTCAATACAAGGATAAATCCAAGCGTCCAAAGAAGTAACATCTTTGCAACAAAAAACAAAACAATAGTCTCAAAACTTCTCAACCAACTCCTACTGCCAATAGCGAGAAAGGAACTAAATTGAAAGGTAAAAAGACTAAAAGGCATTGTATTTTTTGTGGGTAAGATGGTCATCTGTGTTGGTGCACATAGTGCATGCACCTTGCTAGCATACATCAATCTTGTTATTTCATTATTCGCTAGTCATTTTCTTTGGTTTACTTCAATCCAGCTTTATCACTTCAATGCACATGCAACAGTTAACTTTCACTGTGTTATTTGTTTCCCCTTTCTTCCAGGTAATATCCATGCAATGCCATTGCATGGCCTTCTTTGTGAAAGATTACCCTAGTAGGCATTGTATTTTTATTTCTTAACCTTCATTCTTTTAGGTTCAGTTGATTAATGGGCATTTGCAATACCTTATACAGATTTACATGTTCACCTTCTTGATCTTCAATCCTTCTCTTTAGACTCTGCAACTTAGTTGACTCCAGATCCATGGTACAGATCTTGGCTCAATAGTTGAATTATATAATATGGAGTTTAAGTGTTTCAATAAAATGGGAGCCTTAGAAGCAATAATAATAAAAACACAACATCAATCTTTATTTTTCTTCTTCTAATTTGTATTCTCACACACATGCACTTTATTTTTCTAATTTTCCTTCAATGCAACATCTATTTCTTCTTCTAAGCAATGGATTATTTATCATGGAGCATCTTATCATATGGCTAAGGATAAAGCCATTTTTTTTGCTCTTAATCAATATAACACCAAAAATATATTTGTTGGTGATAATAGATATGTTAGTGTTATAGGGTTTGGAATAGTTCAACTAGATGATGTTCATTTCAATGATGTATTAAATGTGCTCCAAGCCTTTCTTGCAATATTCTATGAGTATATCAGATCACCCATTTAGGCAGAGGTAAACAACAGAGTTTCCACCTTATCAATCAATGTAATCAAGCATTTAAAATATCCTAAGCATGACATAGAAACTAGAATTGTTGATGATATTACTGGGGTGTATAAATTTGGCAACTTTGGGTCATCATATTTTCCATTAGTTTTTATTTCTAATAATGATGACTTGAGCAAAATTTGGCATGAGTGATTTAGTCATCTGAATTATCACTCATTACAACAACTATGTAATCAGAAAATGGTTATTGGTCTTCCTCTCATTTCTTGTAGATATGGTGTTTGTACCTATTGTGTTCTTGAAAATCATCCTAAGGATAGTTCATGCTTCCTAAGATGCCTCACCCCCCTTGTAGCTTGTTCATAATGATTTGTGTGGCCCGCCTCATTCTTCATACCCCATCTTTATGTAGGTTCAATTACTTCTTAATTTTCATTGATGAATTCTCTAATTGTACTTGGGTTTATTTATTAAAACTGTTAACACAAAATTTACAACTTAATACACTACATATGGCATTCAAATGCACCATACTTTTCCATACAGACCACAACAAAATGGTGTTGTTGAGAGAAAGAATTACACATTAAAGGAAATGGCAAATTGCATGATCCAGTCTAAGTGATTAAGTCCTCAGTTTTGGTTAGAAGCCATTAATTATGCCAATTGCATAGCTAATCACACTCCCACAAAGGCTTTAAAATATATAACATTAGAATAAGCATGGAGTAAAATTAAAGCACATGTAAGCCACTTTCATGTGCTTGGTAGTGAAGCATGGACTCACATTCCTGATGAGAAAAGGAAAGCAATACAAACTAAGGGTGAGAAGTGCATTTATATTAGATATAATTATGAATATGTAAAATGTTATAAACTTCTTTAACCTCATTCCAATGAAATCATTATTATGAGAGGGGTTAAATTTGATGAAAATATCTCAAGTTTTGAGTATAATTCGTCATTTATGTCATGTTCAACTTAAGATCCATCTTCGATGATTATGCCATTTTATATTCCCAACTTTTTTGCTAGTTATCCTAATCTGATTTCTTCTTTAGATGACGACAATGGGGATGAAAATCCACCTTTCCATGTTCCTTCCTCTAGTTGGGTCCATTGAACATGAACATACACCAACAGCACTACTTCGTAGATGGGTCTAGACAACACATGAAGCAAATGGTGATCTTTTCAATGATCTACATATCTGTGTCGAACATGTTCATTGTTGTAGTGAGCCTCCTCTGTTTTGGCTCAAGGTTTGGAGACTATGATCCTAAGACATTTGTAGAAGCTTATGGCCATGTAGATTGGGATACAACATTGAATAAAAAATATCATTCATTAATGGTGAATGATACTTGTTATCTTGTACCTATTTCAAAAGGAAGAAAACTTGTCATATGTAAATGGGTATATGGAACTAAATGTGTGTAAGATGGAGTATCTCCGATTAGTTGTGAAAGGATTTTCTTAAGTTGAAGGGATTGACAATAGTGAAACCTTTTCCCCCATAGCCAAAATGAATTTCATCCACATTATTCTAGCCCTTGTTGATTCTATAAATGGGAGGTCCATCAAATGGATGTTAAATTTGCCTTCTTGCATGGGGATTTGCAAGAATAAAATTGCATGGAAAACTCCTCACTGTGTTTAAAGTGACTCCAACATTGTTTGTCACCTTAATAAATATCTTTATGGTCTTAAGAAAGATCCTTGGGCTTTGTATGCTAGAATGGATAGCTTTCTTCTTGAAACAAGTTTTTGTCTATACCAAAAAAGTAGGTAACCATCTCATGATATTTTTATTTATGTTGATGACTTTATCATCACTAGTAATGACCCCACAATTTTAACCCATGTGTAATCCAACCCTGAGAAGAAATTTGAAATGATAGACTTAGTACATTTACATTATTTTCTTGGCCTCCAAGTCTTGCAAACCAAGGAAATAATTTTCCTTTCTCAATCTAAGTATGCACGTGAAATTTTTCGTCGCTATCACAAGGAATATTGTAGACTAGCCACATCTCCCTTCTAGTTTGGATTCAAACTCGTTGCCTCCTACACTACACTTGAAGTAGAAGGCATTTTGTACCATCAATCAGTTGTTATCCTTTTGTATTTTACTCATGCCCTTCTTGATATTTTCTTTGATGTTGGTCTTGTTGCTTGATATATGCAAACACCCCATGGAATCTATTGGACAACAAGAAAAAATATGGTATATATATATATTTAGCTTGGGATACATTATAGTTCAAGGAGGAGTCCCCTATTGGTTGGTTTCATTGATTCTTAATGGCTTGGTGACCCTTAGGATCAAAAGTCCACTATAGGTCATATTTTCAGTCTTGGTTCTGAACCTGCCACCAAATCATAGTTAATGCAAATCAAGAAGCCTTATGGCTTTGACAACTCTTTGGATTGCAACAACATCATCCAAATAGCCTATAGTGTGATAATCAAAGTGCCATCAAGCTTGCCAAAAATACAATTGAACATCAGCGCAACAAACACATTGAGCTACACATGACTTCATCAAAAAACTTATTTAGGATCATGTTATCGAAGTGCTATGTTTCCCTACAAATGATCAAGTTGCAAACACTTTCACAAAGACTCTTATAGAAGTAAAATTTTCCAAACTTCATTCCATGTTAGGAGTTTAGGAAGTTGTCATTAAGGGGAGATAAGCTCTAATGCCTCCTTCGTTCTCCTATTGTGTCACCTTTGTAAATCCTTCAATCTTACCCCAAGTTGTTCTTAAGGGGGAGTGTTAGGATATTTAGACAATTAGGAGCTAGTTAAGACTAACTTGGTATAATATGTTTTTAGATATAATGGTTTCTTTAGTATGCATTTGTACTTTGTAATCCAATTGTTACAATATGTTCTAGACATAAAGTGATTTGATTGTTCTTATTTTCCTTGATACTAATGGATATATTGATCAGTAACTTAACACACAATAGCTTAGCACAGGATTGGTCCATGATTGATTTGGAAAAATCATATATAAAATATTTTCCTTTTGCATTAATATATTTCCTCAAGTGGTTACATTAACTAGAATTATGGATTGTCTCCCTCTCTAAAATTTTTAACCATGTAATACATTAATGTGCCAATATTTAATTTGAGTATGTGAACGATCACTTAAAGTTGCCAGAAATACAAGAGCAATATGTCACTTACAGGAATTGAACCTAAATGGGGAGGGCAACAATCAATCCTCTCAACCACCCAAACTATAACCAATGGACAACCTACCACTTTACTTTGTAGCTGTGTTAATCAAATAAAATACTAGCTATGTTAATCACACAAAAGATAGCAAATTCAATATAGAAGTGAAGGCCTAAGGCTCCAGACTCAAGTATAAGAAGAACATTTTACTATTGTTTTAAAAGGTGTATAGTTTGACCACAAGTGGTAATGTGATCATGCTTGTATTAATCTAGAGATCTAGATCCAAATCCTTTAATACATAGATTACATGTGAGCTACTTCAATTTTAAAATTTATATGGGCAACTTGTTTGCGGGTGTAAGATTATTTGATCTAAATTTATGTTGTCAACTTGGGCTGTCATCTCCAAATTATTCGATTGTCGTCTGTTCCATCCCTTGCCATTTGCATCACCATTGCTAGCCAGGGATTGCACAGTCTTCTCTGCAATAGAAAACCATTTTTGCTCATCGCCGCCTCCACACTTGATAACTGGAAGCAGTCTATTGTTGTTTCTGCTGAAAGACTGAAATCTGTTGAAGCCGATGATCTCAGACATGGATCTTTTCTGGCCAATTTGAGCAGAAGATCCGCCCAATATTTTTGTTTCTGTCGCTTTGTCTTTTGTTTCCATTCCGTATATCGGGTTTAGCTCTGTGAAAGTCATGCGTCCGCTATCGGTCGTGATCATCTGGGAGCTGAGAAGCAATAAATCAGAATGCTTGATATCGCTCCACCGATGTTGAGACATGACATCCGACACGACAATACGATGAGCAAACCGACGAGAGAATTGCAGCTCCTTCGACTCCTCGTCGGCCTCTGAGATCAGCAAACCTTTCTTTCTCCCGCTGCCCAAACACCCAATTGATCCCACGGCTTCCGACAGGTCGTTCAGCTGTCTGAAGCTGCCTGGCACTGTAAATCTGGAAGACTCGGAGGTTCCTTCCACGCTATCAAAATTTTCTCTCTGCACGAAGGCTTGCAGTAGCTGAGGCGCCCGGTCGTCGAGTCCCTTGTCTTCTTCGACATCCTCGTGTCGAAAGACCATAAACACGTCCTCGGCTTCGACCTTCTGTCGACACAAGGGGCAGGTGGAGTTAGATTCTAGCCAAGTATCAACGCAGTCGACATGAAATGCATGTCGGCACTTGGGCAGCAATCGTAGAACCTCCGGACCTTCGAATCTGCTCAAACAAACCGCGCATTCTAATCCATCTTTCAAGCCTTGCAGCGAGGCGAATTTGAAAACAGGGAGCGCGTCTATTACTGAACGATCGACGCCCGAGTCCCTTCTTGGCAAGATAGCTGGCGAAAGAACAGGCCGAGGAAGGCCATGGCCGGGATGGACGATTAATCCTCTGCGCCGTTCTCTGTTTCCAGTCAGCCTGCGTTGCTTGGCATACACAAGCAGGAGGAACGTTATAGTGATTAGGGTTGCTAGAACAACGAGTGTAACCGCTATACTCGCATTGAACGGAATAACAAATTTCATACCGGGGATGCCTTCGGTCCGGTCGTTCCAGGCCGGATCGATCGGCTGTGTTAATGCGACAGACAGCATCCATGCCAACAATACCAACAAATACGCATTTCTCAGAGTCTCCATTACTGCAACTTAATAGCAATAGCTCAATCCCTTTTTACTTAACATAATCTGCAGATCGCTTTGAACACCTAAATCTCATTTTCAGCTCAAAACTGCAGATTCAACTTACTCAGAGATTCAAAGCAAACAATACACGAGCGAGAATTACAGACGATCTCTGCCATTTTCGCCTGCAGCAATGCAAATTTGAAAGCGGTGTGGTTGGGATTATCTATGAACGAATGTAGGCCCAAAAAAAATTTCGGCGCCAACTACTCTTGGAATTTATCAAAAAAGCAGCATACCCCACCTTCTATTCTCGATAAAAATATTTTCAGCAATGAATTTCTCTTGCAGAACGATATGGTGTAGAGTGTACCAGGGATGGATTTTTATTACAAGATTCTAGACGATATGGTGTAGTGTGTACCAGGGATGGATTTTTATTGCAAGATTCTCATATTTATTAATATTATTGTTATCTAAAATTTTAATTTTAGTGAGATAATTTCGAGAGGAAATTGGGGTAGGATACTTAGTGATTTTTTTGTTTTCAGCGTGGTTCAAAATAAATAATGGTAAAAAATTAGTTCGACCTGATTAAAATTGAAAGATATATAAATAGGAGTTAGTATATGGGATTAACTTTGTCTAATGGACTAACTTAACTTTTCGTAATAGATGGCATAATTTTTTTAATGCTTTTCAATATTTATATATAAATCTCCAAAAGATAAGAAAAATATGCATTACGAGACATAGTGAAGTTGAAACTTTCATGTTTGTTTTAAGTTTTATATATATATATATAGTAACTTTGTCTAATCGACTAACTTAACTTTTCGTAATAGATGGCATAATTTTTTTTAATACTTTTCAATATTTATATATAAATCTCCAAAACATAGGAAAAATATGCATTACGAGACATAGTGAAGTTGAAACTTTCATGTTTGTTTTAAGGTTTATATATATATATATATATATATATATTTATTAATTAAAATTTGATAGTGAATATAAAAATTAAAGAATTGAATTTTAAAAAATGAAAATATATATTAATATATTATTTAAGAATACATAAAGGAGTGGTTGGGTTATAAGGGAGATGTTGGGTGGAGGATGATGTGGAATGGGTTCATGAAGATTAATCTAAGTTCGATAAAGAGTACAAAGCTATGTTGTGTGTGGTCAAATCAAATAATCAAGATCAAAATGTGAAGATCGAACATGATAAAGTGCTTCAGAGTTTTGAGCCGGTGTGTCTGTAGGACGAATTGGGCACACAGAGGTCTAAGGCCTTAGGCTTTACTCCCGAGGACCTTTGAAACTTGTGTGAGGGTAAACATCCTTGGGGTTGTATTGTTGTTGAGGCAAAGTCGAGGGAGGAAGAGGAGCTTCAATTAAGGATTGACAGACATGGGTTGCAAGGGGGGAAGGAGAAGATTTCAGGGGAGAAAGCTAAGCATAATAGGTCCAAGAAAGTTTACAGAGTCCACTCAAAGAGAATCCCTATGGTTTTAGGGAAAGATGTAAACTTGGATAGGGTGACAAGCTTGTCGAAGAGGATTTTAATGGGATAGGTTACTTACATCTCAATGAATAAGCAAGAGCTTCTCCAATGGGTCTTTGATAACTGGAAGCTTGTTCGTGGTTATAACCCTAGGTTAATCACTTTGATGAACAAATGGTATTGCTTCCATTTTCTATCAGGTGAGGATCTAGAGAAAATACTACTGAGTTTCTAGGTAGTGGGTAAAGGCTCTAGGATGTTGAAGAGATGGCACCCAGCCTTTACTTTTTAAAAGGAACAATTTTTAAGGAGGCATGTTTAGATGCTTTTACCTGGGCTCCCACTAGAACTCGGGATGAAGAATATCATTTCAGATATGACGAATGTTGTTGGGAAACTTGTTTATTTTTATGATTCCTCTCTATTGCAGGTTGATAAAAGAGTTTACTAGGTGTCAGTGGAAATAGACTTCTCCCTTCGTCTTATGGTGGAAGTTGAAATAATCTGGGGGGTAGGGTTATCATCCAGAGGCTTGAATTCTAGCGAATTCATTTTCTTTGTCATTCTTGTCATAATACTTGCCACTTAAAGAACGATTTCCCTAGTTCTTCTTCCTCAGGGATTTGTCTCATAATGAGAATGTTGGCTTGGTTGATCTAGTTAGGGATTCTCCAGATATAGAGTTGGAGTCCTTAAAAATGGATGTAGCAAGCTCGAGGATGGATTCTGAAGATAGTGGGTCCTTAAGGCCAAAAGGAGACCTTTCCTTTTCAGGTAAGCTAAAAAAAAATCCATTTTTTATGACTCTCTTAGTTCAAAGGAAATTAAATTTATGGATAGGGTTGAAAGTTGTTTTGATTCTGGTTCTCAGAATTTGGGGCTATCTCTCACTGTTACTTCACTTGTTCTTTCAGAGAGGGGTTTTTTACTCGATTGGGTAAGTTGTGATTCCATAAAGGATCTAGGTACCGTGATTTCCAGTGTTGTTGGTGGTAAGAAATGGGTTTCAGAGTTGATTAATGACCTTCCTCGAGGCCATGTTGATTTGGATGTGAGGGAAGGGTCTTGGGAGTTGTTATATACTTCTAACCAATAGTCTATTCTTGTGTTAATCCCTTCTTCTTTATTATTTTTTAACGGGGGGAGAAACGAGGAGTCAGTGGTTGTGGTGACTAGATAAGAAGGAGATGGTTCAAACCCTAGGGGTGGTCCTATAGGTCTCCACCATGTGGTGAGTTATCGTATTCCCTTATATAAAGAAGTTCTACAAAAAAACCCGAAGTCGATTTTTAAGTCTATATCCTCTCAGAAGATGGAAAGTTTTGTGGTTTCTCCAGTTTTAACCCAAAATGTCACAATTCATAGGAAATTAAACAAGGCTAATAAATGGTTTGTGCATGGAGCATTTTCTTTTGTGGGTGCTCCTAGTCCTGAGAATGTGTTATTTGGCTCTAGTGAATTTCTCTCAGATGTTGAAGGAAGTGGCAGAGTTTTGTTTAATTCTTCTCGGGCCCTTAGAGTAACTGAGCCCTTGGGTTTGTTGGAGCATTTTCCAACCACACATCATTTATTTGAGCTTCACAGCTTAATTTTCCACTTATCCTAAGAATTCTGACTCAATCATGTGCTTACATCATCAGTATAACATAGTTTCAGTAAACTGAGCCTCCTCTTACACTTGGGGAGTCAACTGGACCATCATTATCAGTTAATTGGGCCTCCTCTATCATTCAAGGAGTGATTTGCATGACTAAAGCGCCCCACTCAGTCCAACTGACAGCATTTACTAGTTTATTCATCCAACTGGAGACTAGAAGGCACCCTACTACACTGGTTGACTTCATCTGGTGTTATTTTCACCTAATATTCATTTAACTGCAAACAGAAAGGCACCCTCCCCTATTTTTGGGCATTCGGTTGATTTTTGGATTCAGTTAGACAATTTCAGAGTCAATGTCATAGTAGTTAAGTGGTTAACTGATGTGCCGAGTGTTGTTAACTGCCAAGTAAGCCACTCTCATGCATTCAATTCAAATGACCTCTCTGGAATTCGAATTGCTTGTCTTATTGTAGCCATTGTTACACATTGTAATTATCTTTTGAGTTTATGAAATGCATGAACTGCTACAAACCTTTTGCATCAGTGTTTTGACATATTATTTGCCGCATGCATCTCTAGTAATTGTTGTCTTTGTTTCATAGATCTGTTGTGATTAGATTTTACATGGTATCAGAGCATGGCAGGACAAGGAAAATTTTCTACAGTGTTTATGCACTTCTGCACTATTGTTTCTGCACCAGTGCTTTCTGCACCTAGAACACATATGAAGCTTGAGAAATATTTCTCAAAAATATTCCAACTCTGCACCAAAATCCAAAAGTTTTCCACATAATTCCTAGATATTGTGCATCTGACTCTTCAAGCTTGCTTGATAGTCTATGCCAGGTGTGATGCAACTTGAAAAGTGCAAGTTGTCAACCTAAAAATTTCTTGTTTGTTTGTTATTGTAGGTTTCTCATAGTCTCCTATTACATTCACTACAACAGAAATGGACTCTTCTCCACAAAATCTCCTTACTCCTTTCAACTATCATCAGTGGAAGGATGATATAGAGATAGTGATGCACTCCAAAGGATTCTATAGAGTCACTATGGACCTAGAACCAGAGCCTAATTATGCAATAGAGAAGTCCAAATACTTCAATAAGCTTGACGAAGCTTATGGTTCCCTTTGTCTCAATATTTCGAAGGATCTTCTTTTCCATCTCAATGGATTGAAGACTCCAAAAGAAGTATGGGAACAACTTTCCAAACTCTTTGGAAAGCAGGATGAGATGAGGGATTATTAGTTGGAGAATGAACTGATTTCCCTAAATCCTGAGAATTTCGATACCATCAATGAGTTTTTCACCAAGTTCAAGCATTTAGTGCGTCAGTTGAAGCAATGTGATGTTGAGAATAAAGACGAGCAGTTGATTCTTTCTATCCTTACGAAGCGAGGAAAATATTATTCAATGTTTGTCTCTACTTTCCATTCGGGAAAACTCACCACTCTGAATTGGAAGATGCCTACCTTGAATTCCTTCATTGAGTCCTTAACAAAAGAGCATGACAAGCTTGCTTAGATGGGGTCCATAAAAACCTCCAAATATCAAGCCCTATTTGTTGGAGGACCCAAAGCTACAAATGGTAAAGGAAAGCAAAAGAAAGAGAAGACCAATTTTGATCATCCCAAGCAAAAGTAGAAGACCAAGCAGTCAGATGAGCCCTCCAATTCAAGAAAAGACAAACAAAAGGGCAAGGAGAAGACAAAGTGTTCTTACTGTGGTAGGGTATTTCATCCAAAAATCTCATGCATGAAGAAAAATATTGATAAGATGGCCCTTCTCTTGGAGAAATACAACATAACTCTTCCAGATGGCGCAAGGAAGAAGAACAATAATGATCATGCAAAAAGAGGTCATGCACTCATGGAAAGTGTTTCGAACTCTACAGCTCTTCTCATTGATGCAGGAGCTTTGAATCACATGGTTGCAAGCAAATAATCCTTGTCATCATTAGAATCCGATAGCTGCATATCCATCCACATGGTAGATGATTCACAAATTTCTTCGAAAGGAAAAGGTACTATTCATTTAGAACATGGCAGCTTTCAAAATGTTCTCTATGTTCCTTCTCTAGATTTGAACCTGCTTTCTGTGTATCAGATGACACACACTGGTTTTCCCAATAAGGTTGTATTCATCCCTAATGATGTTGAAATTTCTGATATTTCCACTGGAAATCTCATTGCAGTAGGCAAAGCAAATCATGCTACAAAAACATATGATTTTTCCCACTTTTTCCACATGCAAAGCCAAGTGCCCTTTTGAATCATGGAAATGAGGTTAGCTAGCTATGGCATGAGAGGTTTGGACACCTAAATTATAAATATTTTTAGCTGCTACAAAATAATTCCATGGTTGAAGGCCTTTCGAACATCAAATCCTCAAAAGGGATATGCAAGGGTTGCATCATTGGCAAGCATCCTAAGCACAAGTTTGATCGAGGCAAAGCTAGCAGAGCTTCTTGTATTTTGGGGTTGATTCACGGTGATATCAGTGGTCCTTTACCAAATCCCTCCATGAATTTCTCAAGGTATGTTCTGACATTCATTAATGACTTCTCTAGATTCACATGGGTCTACTTTCTCAAGAACAAATTGGAAGTGCTTGAAATATTCAACAATTTCAAGGATTCTGTTGAGACTGCTACTGGGAGAAAGATAAAAGCTCTCAGATATGATAATGTGGAGAATATATAAAATCAGAGCTGCTGGAACTTTGTGCGGAAAATGGAATCCAAATCCAACACATGGTCCCCTACACACCTCAGCAGAATGGTGTAGCGGAGAGGAAAAACCGAGCATTGAAAGAGATGGCTACTTGTATGCTTGAGTCGAAAGGTTTGGATTCAAATATTTGGGTTGAGGCCATGAATGTTGCTGAATAAATTCAGAACAGAGTTCCACACTCATCTTTCAAAGGGTACAACTCATTTTGAAGCCTACACTGGTAACAAGCCCGATGTGTCACATCTTAGGGTTTTTGGCTCCACTGCATGGGCTAGAATTCCGATTGAGAAGAGAAAATATTTGGAACCACAAAGTACTGAGTGCAGCCTCATTGGATATGATGAAGAATCCAAAGGATACAAACTCATGGATATCATATCCAAAAATATATTCATCGAGTGAAGTGTTCAATTTGAAGAACCGCTTCATGATCTATAACTAGTGGAGGAAGAAACTACCAAATTGCTTCCTCTCCAAGAAGAAGATTCAAAAGAAGATGATGAAAGTTTGCGTAATGATATTTATGATATTTTATCAGACATTAATGAATATGAAATATCAATTTCATATTCAAATCCACGTGATCTCCCTCAGCTACCAAAGTGGGCAGAAAAGGCCCTCACATCTGCTGGTTCTAACATTGGAAATCATGTCAATCCAAGAAGAACCCGAGCAGACTTTCAAAGAGCAGGTATGGCTCTTTCATATTCTGATCCATTACTGTCTGAGAAATTGTTTTTTTTATGATTGGTTCAGATCCTAAATCATACTACCATTCGCACCGAGATCCAAGATGGAAAACCACCATGGATGAAGAGTACAATTCTCTTCAGAAAAATGCAACATGGGAGCTAGTTTTTCTTCCACCTGGGAGGAAATTTGTTCAATGCAAATGGGTCTACCAAACCAAGGTTTCTGCTGATGGTTCAACCTAAAAATACAAATCTAGGTTTGTGGAAAAAGGTTTCTCACAAGTTGATGGTGTGTACTACACAGAAACTTTTGCACCGGTTGCAAAAATGGATTCAATCCGCCTAGTTTTGGAAATTTCCGCATCCAAGCACTGGAAGATGCACCACATGGATGTGAAGAGTGAATTTATTCATGGAGATATTAGGAAGAGATTTACATGAATCATACGGAAGTTTACATATCATATCCTACACTTGTTTTCATATGAAGGAAATCCTTGAATGGTTTAAAACATGCCCCAAGAGCTTGGTATGCAAATATGGATTCCTTTCTTCTGTCGCAAAATTTTGTGAGATGCAAATCAGATACGAATGTGTATCTACAACAGCATGAAGGTAATTTGCTGATAATTTTCCTTTATGTTGATGACCTATTGGTTACAGAAAGTAGTATTGCTTCGATCGGCACTATAAAAACCGAATTACACCAAGCATTCGATATGAGTGATTTAGGCATGTTGAGGCAGTTTCTTGGTCTTGAGATCACTCGGAATTTTGATGGGATTATGATATATCAGTCAAAATATGCTTTGTACCTGCTAAATAATTTCAATATGGTAGAATGTAAAGTGGCTCCATTCCCATTCCACTTAGGAATCAGTCTTGAGGATGGTGACTCTACACCATTGGTGGATTCTACACTATACAGACAGTTGATTGGTAGTCTTTTGTATATGACACACTCTAGGCCTGATATTTATTATGACGTGAGTGTTGTGTCAAGGTACATGTAGCAGCCCCATGAGATTCACTAGAAGCCATCCAAAAGGATCTTGCACTATGTGTAGGGTACGAGACACTTTGGCATACACTATGTTGCGGATTCCGATCTTGACTTGGTTGGATTCATTGATTCAGATTGGGTGGGTGATAGCATTGTTCGGAAGTCCAATTCCAGATATGTTTTCATGTTTGGAACAGGGCCTATTTGTTGGTCAATCAAAAAGCAGGCCTCCATTTCCTTATCTTCAATAGAGGCAAAGTATCGAGGAGCAACCAATGCTTGTATTCAGGAAGTTTGGTTGCGGGATATTCTAGCAGAGTTTGATATTGGCAGCACCACTTCTTCTGTCATATTTTGTGACAATCAGAGTGCTATCAAGATCTTGACAGATCCGTTTCAGAGACAAAGGACCAAGCATATCGAGATCCACATGCACTACATCCGAGAGCTTGTGCATGACATAAACATTGTATTGCAATATTTCCCTACAGAAGAGAAAATTGCAGACATCTTCACCAAGAGCTTCACTAAGAATAAGTTCTCTTACCTCCGTTCATTATTAGCGGTGAGTTCCACTATGGTGAGGATAGATTAGATCCTTCACTTTTCAATTTGAGGGGGGGTTTTCTTTCCCACTGGGTTTTTCCCTCTTTCCTCACTTAGATTTTTTTAGCCTTTCTAGGATTATTTATGTACTAGGTGACCTATCGCCTTTGTTGCTAGGGCCCTTTTATTATATTTTTAATCATCCACATGATATTAGCTTAAGGGGGGGTATTGGATAATTTTCCAACCACACATCATTTATTTGAGCTTCACAGCTTAATTTGCCACTTATCCTAAGTATTTTGACTCAATCATGTGCTTACATCATCATTAGATCACAGTTTCAGTAAACTGGGACTCCTCCTACATTCGGGGAGTCAATTGGGCCATCATTATCAGTTAATTGGGCCTCCTCCATCATTCGGGGAGTGATTTGCATGACTAAAGCACCCCACTTAGTCCAACTGACAGCATTTACTAGTTTATTCATCCAACTGGAGACTAGAAGGCGCCCTACTACACCGGTTGACTTCATCTAGTGTTATTTTCACCTAATATTCAATTAAATGCAGATAGAAAGGCGCCCTCCCCTATTTTTGGGCATTCAGTTGAGTTCTGGATTGAGTTAGATAGTTTCAGATTCAATTTCATAGTAGTTAAGTGGTTAACTGATGTGTCGAGTGGTGTTAACTTCCAAGTAAGCCACTCTCATGAATTCAATTCGAATGACCTCTCTGGAATTCGAATTGATTCGTTTATTGTAGCCATTGTTACACATTATAATTATCTTCTGAGTTTGTGATAATGCATGAACTGCTGCAAACCTTTTGCATCAATGTTTTGACATATTATTTGTCACATGCATCTCTAGTAATTGTTGTCTTTGTTTCATAGATCTATTGTGCTTATATTTTACAGGGTTTAGTTTCTACATTAATATTTTGTCTTTAAACATAAGGGGGGTTGGTGCATCCCCAAATTCAATGCCCTTAAAAGGTTGTTTGATCTGGAAAAGCCTGATATTGTCCTAATCCAAGAAACTATGATGTTGGGCTCTAAGGCTTGGGATTTTTTTTTAAAACTTCTTATGGGGTGGGAGTGTTGTTCTATTGATGCTCCAGGACTCTCGGGCGGCTTACTGTCATCTTAGAATCCTATATTATCTTAACTTATTCCTTTTTTAATTTGTGCGGGTATTCTTCTGTAAGGTCGTATCAAATATATGGATCAGGTGTTTAAATTCCTGAACTATTATGGACCCTATTCTAGAAGACGTGAATTTTTGGGTGAGGCGATTGACAATGGTTTATTGGATGATCCTTCTTTGATTATGGGAGGGGACCTAAATCTGGTCCTTTCAAGGAGGGAGATATGGGGTCCTTATTCTAGAATGGATCATTTGGTTGGTTTCTTTAGCCATATATTTATTGTTCCAAAACTTATTGATGTAGTTACGATTCCTATGCATCCCACTTGGAGAAAAGAGCGATCAGGGACGGTTGGTGTGTCTAAACGCCTCGATTGTTTTGTCATGGTTGAAAAAATTGCTGATAAGGTAGGTAGATTCAGGTCTTTGGTTTTCAATGTTAATATTTCATATCATATGCTTGTTTCTAGTCAGCTAGAAGGGACCTCAAATAAGGTTCATTACCCATTTAAATTTAATCATGGATAGGTTGATTTTAAGGATTTCAATCAGATTATCATAAATAAGTGGATATCTCTCAGCCATTCAAATGAGGTTTCAATAATGAATCAACTAAATTTTGAATTGAAAGAGATAAAAAGTGTTATAATTATTTGGGAAAAGAATCATAAGCAAGCTATGAAAGAATATTTGATTAATGTTGAATTTGAAATACACTCTTGTTGCGTAAGGAATTCTATAGGTGTCTTTTCTGCCAATGAAAAGAATTGACTGGTGATTTTGGAACCTTGAAAGAATAAAAAAATTCAAATGGAAGAGGAAGCTTGACGGATTAAGAGCTGAGAAATTGTCCATCAAGAAGTGTTTTCTTGCAATGCCTACAAATCTAGTCAGTATGTCCAATGGATTTTGTGAAGTTGTCAAATGCAAAAGAATTGAAAGTTGTAATGATCTAATCATCAACAATACGAATGTCTTTTCCAAAATGAAAGCGCTCACAGAAAGAACACGAATGAGTTGGGGTATCCTGAATTGATTCCAAGTATGCTTTGATTGCTTTCACTTCTTTTTCATTATAAAATTGCTTTTGTTGAATAGATCTCCCTTGTTTCCTTATTTGTATTTTCAATCGATGCAATGATTTGATATGCTTCATAAGAGAATTTTCCTGCACTTATTAGGTTCCTAGACAAGTGGATTCATGCGAGTATGTCAATCCTATCTTTTCTTCTACATATTGCATTGATCTATTATCTTCCACTCTTTTTTGTCTTTTTCTATATTTTTTAATTCGAATCAAATTTCCTATTTTATTAATTGTATGATTACTAGTATATTCTTTGATGTTAATGTCCTTTTATTCATATTCTTTATTTTGTTTATAGTTATTGATAGCACTATTGATAGGAGACATTGCATTTGAAATTGCAAGTGACGAAGGGATGGCCAAAGATTTATTTTTTACCATTGGTTGAAAGTGCAAATGCAAGGGCCAACAACATTACACATTAGGTATAAAACTACTGAAGAGCTATGTGTTGAGCAAAGTTGAAGGCTAATTTTTTTTGCTCAACATGCCAAGTGTGTATGTTGACACCAAGTATCTCACATAGCCATTGTATTGCAAATTCATCGGCTTGTATCTTTCCATTTATCTACGATTTTGACAAATTTACAATGTATCCTTCCCAACTGGATGCAATGTTTTTTGTTTGATTGTTTCTTCATCAAGATATTTGTTTAAGCATTTGATTGCTCGGATGTCATTGGCAGCATAGAAAATAGAAAATATTTGTGTTAATGCTTTTCTCAAAGTATGCACATCAAACAATGATGCCAATATGCAAATAGATTCAAATAATTGATCATGCCAATCACCAATTGTAGAAGCAACAATAGAAAAACCTTGTTCCAATAGAGCATGTTCAATAGTTTGAAGATCCAATTGGAAATTGGGACATTGTTATTTACAAATTCCATTACTGGTTGGGAATGAATAATTTCCTATGTTTTCTAATGTTCTATATAATATAAGTGGTTCATAGTAACCGAAGGAAGGAGTTTGGTTGTGGAACAAAATATTGTAGCAGTATTCCATATCTACATTACCAAAATTGAGGTATTTCGTTCCTTTTGTTAATGACCAAACGGAAACTAGGTTAACATTTAGCCATCTAGAAAACCATTTAATGCAAAAAAAATCAACCCATAGTCCTTGTGCAATGCACTTTGTTTCCTATGAAGCAAATAAAAACATTCGATCCAGGTATATTGCAACATCTGCACATTATGCAAACTTGACAAGGAATCAACAACCAGGTTTGTTTTCATTGAATGAAGTGCTTCAAGATCTTTGTTGTCCAATGAAAAATGAAAATGGTTCACAATCACTTCTCTAATTTCCAAATATGTATAGCGGAAATACAATAGAATAGCCAATGCATCAAACAAGCAATTTCCTTGCTCGTAGAAAAAGTCTTGCAAGTGTAGCAGCTAGAATTTCACCAAAGTGCAATCTATCTCTTTTGCATTTTCACCGTATAGCCAAAAACAACTCGATCTATCTATAAAAAATGCTTTATTCAGAAACTGGCTTCTTGTATCTATCGACATCATTAAACAACTAGCCTAATTCCTATGAGGGGAGTTTGGCTACATAGCCAAAGAAGTTACACCTGTGAAGTTAAATTCCATTAAAATATAGACTAGCAAAGAGCTCTTAAAACTTACAACAATATACAATGGTGGGTTTTGCTTACACATAGAAATTACAGGTGGCATAGTTGGATTCTCTTGGCAAAAATTTCAAAGAAAGTTGCATAGACTCTAGGAAATAACTCCACAAGTACCTCAATGCAATCAAGCAACTGCATTTGATGTAAGAAACAAACTAAATATTTAAACCATGATTAGAGTCTATTATGAGTCACACATTGACAGGTATACAATTCAACTAACAAATCTTGATGAGCACAATTAACAAGGATACTAGATAAATATACAATAATCAACAAAAATAAATATACACTCAATCAAAATTCCTATATATGTAGACTAGACAAGACACCAATATAGTGACAAGGCATTTTACTTATTCAAGTTTTAGCTACCAACAATAAACTAGAATACAAGTTTTGGCATACCTAGGAACAATGATTCCAACATAGACTTTCTAACCGTAGTCAAACTATCATATATTCAAGACATGGCATGTTTGTTTACTCAATAAACATGGCAACTGCCTAGATATTTGTATGGGGGCCATAAAAATATAGGCAATTTCATTGCTAGACTCAAGCACATATATGAACTTTTTTACCAAACACAACAATTATTCTAGACATGCATATATTCAACATATTCATCCCCTCAGCCACTTGGCAGAATGAAACAAGACAAAATTATTTCAATGCAACAACGAACAAGCACTTACACACACACACATACAAAACAAAAGATAATGCACTAGGAACATGTTAATTGCAATGAAGGCCTACATGGTAGAATTATTGAAACAAACAACAACATATAGTTTCCAAGGAATCTATGCTCTAGAAGAGTTTAAAGCATCACCCATCAATATTCATTGTCAAGAAGCAGGCATCATCTGCACATCACGTCAAAATTATTTAAATCTTATCCAATGTACTAAAGCTCACATTTGCATAACACCACAATTGAGCAAAAAGGACATGCACTAAAGCCATAACAAATGCATATTTCTACATGCAAGAGTGAAAGGGTCAACACTAGAAATCCTAAATCTAGCAGATGTTAACATTGACAAAATAGTCAAATGTGATATAATCACAACCACCAGCTAACTGCAACCAACAACAACATCGTGGATATAGACCAAGTGGAACACTAGTAAATTCACAAGCCATTTCACCTGTAGCACATCTAGCACAACACAATCCGGTAAGCACACATCATATAAGAGGACTACATGCAACATGCACCATGCACTATATGACTTATATAACATGCTTCACCAAGTTCCCTTGCATAGCATATATGCATCAACTTGATACCAAGAAAAAGCTTTGAAACTAAAATGAACACAATAATAGCTACAATCATCATATATTGAGACTGACAACAGTAAAACAATAAGATAACGAAACCAAGCCACCATAATTAGCACAAAAATACACAGAAACAATAAAATTGTGCATACCATGTATGCCTCGATTTGCCACTAGGGTTGTGCCTTGAAGCTTAAATAGAAACAACAATAGCCACAAGCAAGAAATTTTGAAACAAAGATACCCACAACAATAACATCACAAGATGAAGAAAAATAATATATATATACTAACTAGAAAACCATGCCACAAATAGATGTACAATTCTACACGCAACAAGGAAAAAATCAATATCAAAACTCCTCAACCTAGCAATAGACTTTTCATTTAGCTTTTGCATAGTATATATGCCTCACTTTGCTACAAGAGGGTTGCTTCCAGAGTAAGGTTAACATAGAACTCGCAAGAGGAAAATGCTTGGCATTTAATGCAATAGATTTCTACTATTTAAGTACATACTTCTATTAGTATGGTTGGGAATGCTAATTTGCACTAGATTATTGGCTACTAAAATCACAACTAGAAATGGAAGCCTATGTAGCAAAATTATTTTGCTATAGATAATTCAATTTTAGAATTCAAATAAAAAATAGGCTCCTGGATGGAGTTGTATCATTATTTTCTCTTTCCAAGTTTCCATTCCATAGACATCCATGTATACATAGCAAATAAGTTGCTAAGAAAGCAGACTTTGTTTCCCCTAGAAAGCAGTCTCTTATTACTAGATGGCAAGGGAAAAAATCATTGCACACTTGCTTTGTTCAAGAACTCATTTGCATTCTACAAGATTGCAAATCAATAGTAGATATATCAGTAATCTTTTGTAGAACATATATGCCTCACATTGCTACCAAAGGGTTGCTTCTACACTAAGGTGCACATAGAACCAACAATAGTTAAATGCTCAAGGAAAATCTAAGATGACTCTAACAAAATTCCAAAAACAAGTAAAGAATGGACATGACTAGTAAACATCATGCATCTACAACGGAGAATCGCATAACTATTCAAAAATTATTTTAGTAACATTATCCAGGAAACATGATCAACAATAACCTATGTTGCACAAGCCATATATGCCACATGCATCGCTATCCACAGAGGAATTTTGTGCATACAAATCTTCTACATAAGGCATTAAATGCACAATCGAGCTTAAATTCCTATTTGGGAGAGATAAATAAACAATATTAAAAGCAAGAAATTTTTTCTATCCACAGGACACAAAGCAAGCAATGCTTCCTAGCAACATAACTTAACCTAATATAATTTTATTTATATCCAATGAAATCTCGGATACAATAGACAAGCTGCCATAATAGAAACACTTAGAAAATTGTAGTTCAAGTATGAAACATCAATGGACACATCCAAAGACAATCCCAGATAGATCTGCTTATTTCCTATTGCAATAAATCCTTATTACCATGGCCAAGAAACCCATGTTGATATCCACATCGGACAATAGATTGATTGAGCTCATGCATGATATTTCAATGGAATTCAACAATAGAGAATGGAAACCAGCATCACATACGCAACATTGCAGGCCACAACCAAGCAAATGGGTTATAACCCTAGGTTCATCATTTTGATGAACAAATGGTACTACTTCCATTTTCTATCAGGTGAGGATCTAGAGAAAATACTAGCGAGTTTCTAGGTAGTGGGTAAAGGCTATAGGATGTTGAAGAGATGGCACCCAGCCTTTAATCCTTAAAAGGAACAATTTTTAAGGAGGCATGTTTAGATGCTTTTACTTGGGCTCCCACTAGAACTCTGGATGAAGAATATCATTTCAGAGATGGAAAATATTGTTGGGAAACTTGTTTATTTTTATTATTCCTCTCTATTGCAAGTTGATAAAAGAGTTTCTTAGGTGTCAGTGGAAATAGACTTCTCCATCTGTCTTCCGGCAGAAGTTGAGATAATCTGCGGGGGGTAGGGTTATCATCCAGAGGCTTTACTTCTAGTGAATTCATTTTCTTTGGCATTCTTGTCATAATACTTTCCACTTAAATAAGGATTTCCATGGTTCTTCTTCCTCAAGGATTTGTCTAATAATGAGAATGTCGGCTTGGTTGATCTAGTTAGAGCTTCTCTAGATATTGATTTGGAGTCCTTAAAAATGGATGTAGCAATCTCGAGGATGGATTATGAAGATAGTGGGTCCTTGGGGCCAAAAGGAGACCTTTCCTTTTTAGGTAAGCTAAAAAAAAATCCTTCTTTTTATGACTCTCTTAGTTCAGAGGAAATTGAATTTATTGATTCTGGTTCTCAGAATTTGGGGCTATCTCTCACTATTACTTCACTTTTTCTTTCAGGGAGGGGTTTTTTACTCGATTGGTTAAGTTGTGATTCCATAAAGGATCTGGGTACCGTGATTTCTAGTGTTGTTGGTGGTAAGAAAGGGGTTTCAGAGTTAATTAATGACCTTCCTCGAGGCCGTGTTGATTTGGATGTGAGGGAAGGGTCTTGGGTCTTCTAACCCATAGTTTATTCTTGTGTTAATCCCTTCTTATTTATTATTTTTTAACGGGGGGGGGAGGAGGAGTCAGTTGTTGTGGTGACCAGAGAAGAGGGAGACGGTTCAAACCCTAGGGGTGGTCCTAGGGGTCTCCACAGTGTGGTTAATTATCTTATTCCATTATGTAAAGAAGTTCTACAAAAATCCTCGATGTTGATTTTTAAGTCTATATCCTCTCAGGAGATGGAAAGTTCTGTGATTTCTCCAGTTTTAACCCAAAATGTCACGATTCATAAGAAATTAAACAAGGCTAAGAAATGGTTTCTACATGGAGCATTTTCTTTTGTGGGTGCTCCTAGTTTTGAGAATGTGTTATCTGGCTCTAGTGAATTTGTCTCAGATGTTGAAGGAAGTGGCAAAGTTTTGTTTGATTCTTCTCGGGTCCTTAGAGCAACTAAGCCCTTGGGTTTGTTGGATCATTTTCCAACCACGCATCATTTATTTGAGCTTCATAGCTTAATTTTCCACTTGTCCTAAGTATTATGACTCAATCATGTGCTTACATCATCAGTAGATCACAGTTTCAGTAAAATGGGACTCCTCTTACATTCGGGGAGTTATCTAGGCCATCATTATTAATTAACTGGGCCTCCTCCATCATCTAGGGAGTGATTTTCATGACTAAAGCACCCCACTCAGTCCAACTGACAACATTTACTAGTTTATTCAACCAACTGGAGACTAGAAGGCGCCCTACTACACTGGTTGACTTCATCTAGTGTTATTTTCACCTAATGTTTAGTAACTGCAGACAAAAAGGAACCCTCCCCTATTTTTGGGCATTCAGTTGAGCTCTGGATTTAGTTAGACTCAGCTAGACAATTTCAGAGTCGGTTAGAGTCAGTTTCATAGTACTTAAGTGGTTAAATGATGTGCCGAGTGGTGTTAACTTCCAAGTAAGCCACTCGCATGCATTCGATTCGAATGACCTCTCTGGAATTCGAATTGCTTGGCTTATTGTTGCCATTGTTACTCATTGTAATTATCTTTTGAGTTTATGATAATGCATGAATTGTTGCAAACCTTTTGCATCAATGTTTTGACATATTATTTGTGCATGCATTCTAGTAATTGTTGTCTTTGTTTCATAGATCTGTTGTTCTTAGATTTTACATGGTATCAGAGCCATGGCAGGACAAGCCTAAATTTTCTACAGTGTTTCTACACTTTCGCACTTCTGCACCATTGTTTCTGCACTTGGAACATATATGAAGCTTGAGCAACATTTCTCAAAAATATTCCAACTCTGCACCAGAAGCCGAAATTTTTCCACATAATTCCTGGATATTGTGCATCTGACTCTTCAAGCTTGCTTGATAGTCTATGTTGGGTGTGATGCAACTTGAAAAGTGCAGGTTGTCGACCTAAAAATTTATTATTTGCTTGTGATTGTAGGTCTCTCACAATCTCCTATTGCATTCGCTACAGCAGAAATGGAATCTTCTTCACAAAATCTTTTTACTCCTTTCAACTATCATCAGTGGAAGGATGATATAGAGATAGTGAGGCGTTCTAAAGGATTTTACAGAGTCACTATGGGCCTAGAACCAGATCCTAATTCTGCAGTAGATAATTCCAGATACTTCAATAAGCTTGATGAAGCTTATGGTTTCCTTTGTCTCAATATTTCGAAGGATCTTCTTTTCCATCTCAACGGATTGAAGACTCCTAAATAAGTATGGGAATAACTTTCCAAACTCTTTGGAAAGCGGGATGAGATGAGGGATTATCAGTTGGAGAATGAACTGATTTCCCTAAATCTTGAGAATTTCGAGACCATCAATGATTTTTTCACCAAGTTCAAGCATTCAATGCTTCAGTTGAAGCAATGTGATGTTGAGAAGAAAGATGAGCAATTGATTATTTATATCCTTACAAAGATAGGAAAATATTATTCAGTGTTTGTCTCTACTTTCCATTCGGGAAAACTCACCACTCCGAATTGGAAGTTGCCTACCTTGAATGCCTTCATTGATTCCTTAACAAAAGAGCATGCCAAGCTTGTTCAGATCAGGTCCATAAAAACCTCCAAATATCAAGCCCTATTTGTTGGAGGACCCAAAGCTACGAATGGTAAAGAAAAGCAAAAGAAAGAGAAGACCAAGTTTGATCATCCCAAGCAAAAGGAGAAGACCTAGCAGTCAGATGAGCCCTTTGGTTCAAGAAAATACAAGCAAAAGGGAAAGGAGAAGACAAAGTGTTCTTACTGTGGTAGGGGATTTCATCCAGAAAGCTCATGCATGAAGAAAACTATTGATCAGATGGCCCTTCTCTTGGAGAAAAACAACATAACTCTTCCAGATGGTGCAAGGAAGAAGGACAATAATGATCATGCAGAAAGAGGTCATGCACTCATGGCAAGTGTTTCGAATTCTACAGCTCTTCTCATAGATGAGGGAGCTTCGAATCACATGGTTGCAAGAAAAGACTCCTTCTCATCATTAGAATCCAACAGCTACATATCCATCCACATGGTAGATGATTCACAAATTTCTTCAAAAGGAAAAGGTACTATTCATTTAGAACATGGTAGTTTTCAAAATGTTCTCTATGTTCCTTCTCTAGCTTCGAACATGCTTTCTGTGTATCAGATGACACACACAGGTTTTCCCAAGAAGGTTGTATTCATCCCTAATGATGTTTAAATTTCAGATATTTCCACTGGAAATCTCATTGCAGTAGGCAAAGCAAATCATGTTGCAAAAACATATGAGTTTTCCTACTTTTTGCCACATGCAAAGCCAATTGCCCTCCTGAATCATGGAAATGAGGTTATCCGACTATGGAATGAGAGGTTTGGACACCTAGAATATTTGCAGCTGCTACAAAATAATTCCACGGTTGAAGTCGTTTCGAACATCAAATCCTCAAAAGGGATATGCAAGGGTTGCATCATTGGCAAGCATCCTGAGCATAAGTTCGATCCAGGAAAAGCTAGCAGATCTTCTTGTATTTTGGAGATGATTCACAGTAATATCAGTGGTCCTTTACCAAATCCATCCATGAATGGATGAATATATGTTCTGACTTTCATAGATGACTTCTCCAGGTTCACATGGGTCTACTTTCTCAAGAACAAATCGGAAGTGCTTGAAAAATTCAAAAATTTCAAGGCTTCTATTGAGATTGCTATTGGGAGCAAGATAAAATCTCTCAGATCTGGTAATGGTGTAGAATATATAAAATCAGAGCTACTGCAACTTTGTGTGGAAAATGGAATCCAAATCCAGCACACAGTCCCCTACACACCTCAGCAGAATGGTGTAGCGGAGAGGAAAAACCGAGCATTGAAAGAGATGGCTACTAGTGTGCTTGAGTCGAAAGGTTTGGATTCAAATATTTGGACTGCGGCCATGAATGTTGCTGCATAAATTCATAACAAAGTTCCACACTCATCCGTCAAAGGTACAACTCCTTTCGAATCCTACACTAGTCACAGGCCTTATGTGTCACATCTCGGGGTTTTTGGCTCCACTGCATGGCTAGAATTCCGATTGAGAAGAGAAAATGTTTGGAACCACAAAGTACTGATTGCATCCTCATTGGATATGTTGAATAATCCAAAGGATACAAACTCATGGATATCAGATCCAAAAAAATATTCATCGAGTGAAGTGTTCAATTTGAAGAACCGCTTCATGATCTACAACTAGTGGAGGAAGAAACTGCCAAATTGCTTCCTCTCTAAGAAGAAGATTTGGAAGAAGATTATGAAAGTTTGTGTTATGATATTTATGATATTTTATTAGAAATTAATGAAGATTAACTATCAGGTTCGGATTCAAATCCACATGAGCCCCCTCAGCTGCCAAAGTGGTAAGAAAAGACTCTCACATCTGTTGGTTCTAACATTGGAAATCCTGTCGATCCAAGAATAAGCCAAGCAAAATTTCAAAGAGCAGGTATGGCTCTTTCATATTTTGATCCATTAATGACCGAGAAATTTTTTTTGGTGATTGATTCAGATCCTAAATCATACTACCATTCCCATCAATATCCGAGATAGGAAACCACCATGGATGAAGAGTACAATTCTCTTCAGAAAAATGCAACATGGGAGCTAGTTTCTCTTCCACCTGGGAGGAAATTAGTTCAATGAAAATGGGTCTACCGAACCAAGGTTTCTGCTGATGGTTCATCCTGAAAATAAAAATCTAGTTTGGTAGGAAAAGGTTTCTCACAAGTTCATGGTGTGGACTACACGGGAATTATTGCACCAGTTGCAAAAATGGATTCAATCCGCCTAGTTTTGGCAATTTTTGCATCCAAGCATTGGGAGATGCACCACATGGATGTGAAGAGTGCATTTCTTCATGGATATCTTCAGGAAGAGATTTACATGAATCATACTGAAGGTTCCATATCATATTCGACATTTGTTTGCAGATTAAGGAAATCCTTGTATGGTTTAAAACAGGCCCCAAGAGCTTGGTATGCAAAGATGGATTCCTTTCATCTATCGCAGAATTTTGTGAGATGCAAATCAGATCCGAATGTGTATCTACAGCAGCATGAAGGTATTTTTCTGATATTTTTCTTTATTTTGATGACCTAATGATTATAGGAAGCAGTCTTTCTTCAATCGGAACTATAAAAACCGCTTTACACCAAGCATTCGACATGAGTGATTTAGGCCCGTTGAGGCAGTTTCTTGGTCTTGAAATCACTCAAAATTTTGATGGGATTATGATATCTTAGTAAAAATATGCTTTGTACCCGCTAAATAAGTTCAATATGGAAGAATGTAAAGTGGCTCCATTCCCATTCCTCTCAGGAATCAGTCTTGAGGATGGTGATTCTACACTGTTGGTAGATTCTACACTATACATGCAGTTGATTGGTAGTCTTTTGTATCTGACACACTCTAGGCCTGATATTTATTATGTCGTGAGTGTTGTGTCAAGGTACATGTAACATCCCCATGAGCTTCACTAGAAGGAAGCCAAAAGGATCTTGCACTATGTGCAGGGTACGAGACACTTTGGCATACACTATGTTGCGGATTCCAATCTTGACTTGGTTTGATTCACTGATTTAGATTCGGTGGGTGATATCATTGATAGGAAGTCCAATTCCGGATATGTTTTCATGATTGGAAAAGGGCCTATGTTTTGGTTAATCAAAAAGCAGGCCTCCATTTCCTTATCTTCAACAGAGGCAGAGTATCGAGGAGCAATCAATGTTTGCATTCAGGCAGTTTGGTTGCAAGGTATTCTAGCAGAGTTTGATATTAGTAGCACCACTTCTATTGTCATCTTTTGTGACAAATAGCGTGCTATCAAGATCTCGACAGATCTGGTTCAGATACATAGGACCAAGCATATCGAGATCCGCATGCACTACATCCGAGAGCTTGTGCATGACAGAACCATTATACTGTAATATTTCCCTACAGAAGAGCAAATTGCAGACATCTTCACCAAGAGATTCACTGAGAAGAAGTTCTCTTACCTTCGTTCACTATTTGGGGTGAGTTCCACTATGATGAGGATAGATTAGATCCTTCAGTCTTAAGTTTGAGGGGGGGTTTTCTTTCCCACTGGGTTTTTCCCTCTTTCCTCACTTAGATTTTTTGAGCATTTCTAGGAATATTTCTGTACTGGGTGACCTATGGCCTTTGTTGCTAGGGCCCTTTTATTATTTTTTTAATCCTCCACATGATATTAGCTTAAGGGGGGGTGTTGGAGAATTTTCCAACCACACATTATATATTTGAGCTTCACAGCTTAATTCGCCACTTATCCTAAGTATTCTGACTCAATCATGTGCTTACATCATCAGTAGATCACAGTTTCAGTATACTGGGCCTCCTCCTACATTCGAGGAGTCAACTGGGCCATCATTATCAATTAAATGGGCCTCCTCCATCATTCAGGGAATGATTTGCATGACTAAAGCGCCCCACTCAGTCCAACTGACAGCATTTACTAGTTTATTCATCCAACTGGAGACTAGAAGGCGCCCTACTACACCGGTTGACTTCATCTGGTGTTATTTTCACCTAATATTCATTTAAATGTAGACAGAAAGGCGCCCTCCCCTATTTTTGGGCATTCATATGAGTTCTAGATTCAATTAGAATCAGTTAGATAGTTTCAGAGTCTGTTAGAGTCAGTTTCACAATAGTTAAGTGGTTAACTGATGTGCTGAGTGGTTTTAACTTCCAAGTAAGCCACTCTCATGCATTTAATTCGAATGACATCTCCGGAATTCGAATTGCTTGGATTATTGTAGCCATTGTTACACATTGTAATTATCTTCTAATTTTATGATAATGCATGAACTAATGCAAACCTTTTGCATCAGTGTTTTGGCATATTATTTGTCGCATGCATCTCTAGTAATTGTTGTCTTTGTTTCATAGATCTGTTGTGCTTAGATTTTACAGGGTTTAGTTTTGTACATTAATATTTTGTCTTTAAACATAAGGGGGTTGGGGCATCCCCAAATTCAATGCCCTTAAAAGGTTGTTTGATCTGGAAAAGTCTTATATTGTCTTAATCCGAGAAACTATGATTTTGGGATCTAAGGCTTGGGAGGCTTTTTAAAAACTTCTTCCAAGGTGGGAGTGTTGTTATGTTGATGCTCTAGGACTCTCGAGCCGCTTAGTGTCATCTTAGAATCCTATATTAGCTTAACTTATTCATGTTTTAACTTGTGCGGTTATTCTTCTGTAAGGTCGTATCAAATATATGGATCAGGTGTTTAAATTCCTGAACTATTATGGACCCTATTCTAGAAGACATGAATTTTGGGGTGAGGCGGTTGACAGTGGTTTATTGGATGATCCTTCTTTGATTATGGGAGGGGACCTAAATTTGGTCCTTTCAGTGAGGGAGATATGGGGTCCTTATTCTAGAATGGATCATTTGGTTGGTTTCTTTAGCCATATATTTATTGATTCAAATCTTATTGATGTAGTTATGAATCCTATGCTTCCCACTTGGAGAAAAGAGAGACCAGGGACGGTTGGTGTGTCTAAACGCCTCGATTGTTTTGTCATGGTTGAAAACCTTGTTGATAGGGTAGGTAGATTCAAGTCTTTGGTTGTCAATGTTAAGATTTCATATCATATGCTTGTTTATATTCAGCTAGAAGGGACCTCAAGTAAGGTTCATTACCCATTTAAATTTAATCATGGATGGGTTGATTTTAAGGATTTCAATCAGATGATCAGAAATAAGTGGATATATCTCATCCTTTCAGACAAGGTTTCAATAATGAATCAACTAAATTTTGAATTGAAAGAGATAAAAAGTGCTATAATTCTTTGGGAGAAGAATCATAAGCAAGTTATGAAAGGATATTTTCAGATTAATGTTGAATTTGAAATACTCTCTTATTATGTAAGGAATTCTACAGGTGTCTTTTATGCTAATGAAAAGAATTGACTGGTGGTTTTGGAACCTTGAAAGAATAAAAAATTTCAGATGGAAGAGGAAGCTTGGCGGCTTAAGAGCCGAGAAATTGTCCATCAAGAAGTGTTTTCTTGCAATGCCTACAAATCTAGTCAGTATGTCCAATGGCTTTTGTGAATTTTTCAAATGCAAAAGAATTGAAAGTTGTAATGATCTAATCATCAACAACACGAATGTCTTTTCCAAAATGAAAGCGCTCACAAATAGAACACGAATGAGTTGGGGTGTCCTGAATTGATTCCAAGTATGCTTTGATTGTTTTCACTTCTTTTTCATTGTAAAATTGTTTTTGTTGAATAGCTCTCCCTTGTTTCCTTATTTGTATTTTTAATCGATGCAATGATTTGATATGCTTCATAAGAGTATTTTCCAGAATTTATTATGTTACTAGATAAGTGGATTCATTCGAGTATGTCAATCCTATCTTTTCTTCTCCATCTTGCATTGATCTATTATCTTCCACTATTTTTTTTCTTTTTCTATATTTTTAATTCGAATCAAATTTCCTATTTTATTAACTGCATGATTACTAGTATATTCTTTGATGTTAATGTCATTTGATTCATATTCTTTATTTTGTTTGCAGTTATTGATAGGAGATATTGCATTTGAAATTGCAAGTGACGAAGGGATGGCCAAAGATTTATTTTTTACCATTGGTTGAAACTGCAAATGCAAGGGGCCAAGAACATTACACATTAGGTGTAAAACTTTGGAGAGCTATGTGTTGAGAAAAGTTGAAGGCTATTTTTTTTTGCTCAACATGCCAAGTGTGTATGTTGACACCAAGTATCTCACATAGCCATTGTATTTCAAATTCATTGCCTTGTATCTTTCCATGTATCTACGATTTTGACAAATTTACAATGTAGCCTTCCCAACTGGACACAATTTTTTTTGTTTGATTGTTTTTTCAACAAGATATTTGTTCAAGCATTTGATTGCTCGGATGTCATTGGTAGCATAGAAAATGGATAGTATTTGTGCTAATGATTTTCTCAAAGTATGCACATCAAACTATGATTCCAATATGAAAATAGATTAAATAATTAATCATGCCAATCACCAATTGTAGAAGCAACAATAAAAAAACCTTGTTCCAATAGTGCATGTTCAATAGTTTGAAGATCAAATTGGCAATTTGGAAATTGTTCTTTACAAAATCCATTACTGGTTGGGAATGAAGAATTTCATATGTTTTCTAATGCTCTATATAATATAAGTGGTTCAAAGTAACCGGAGGAAGGAGTTTGGTTGTGGAACAAAATATTGTAGCAGTATTCCATATCTACATTACCAAGCATGAGGTATTCCGTTCCTTTTGTTAATGACCAAACGAAAACTAGGTTAACATTTAGCCATCTGGAAAACCATTTAATGCACAAAAAATCAACCCATAGTCCTTGTGCAATGCACTTTGTTTCCTATGGATCAAATAAAGACATTCAATCCAAGTATATTGTAACATCTGCACATTATGTAAACTTGACAAGAAATCAACAACCAGGTTTGTTTTCCTTGAATGAAGTGCTTCAAGATATTTGTTATCCAATGAAACATGAAAATGGTTCACAATCCCTTCTCTTATTTCCAAATATGTATAGTGGAAATACAATAGAATAGCCAACACATCAAACAAGCAATTTCCTGGCTCATAGAAAAAGTCTTGCAAGTGTAGCAGCTGGAATTTCACGAAAGTGCAATCTATCTCTTTTTCATTTTCACCGTACAGCCGAAAATAACTCGATCTATCTATAAAAAATGGTTTATTCAGAAACTGTCTTCTTGTATCTATCCACATCATTAAACAACTGCCCTAATTCCTATGAGGGGAGTTTGGCTACATAATCAAAGAAGTTAAACCTGTGAAGTTAAATTCCATTAAAATATAGACTAGCAAAGAGCTCTTAAAACTTACAACAATATACAATGGTGGGTTTTTATTACACATAGCAATTACTAGTGGCATAGTTGGATTCTCTTGGCAAAAATTTCAAAGAATTTTGCATAGACTCTAGGAAATAACTCCGCAAGTAGCTCAATGCAATCAAGCAAATGCATTTGATGTAAGCAAAAAACTAAATATTTAAACCAGGATTAGAGTCTATTATGAGTCACACATTGATAGGTATACAATTCAACTAACAAATCTTGATGAGCACAATTAACAAGGATACTAGATAAATATACAATAATAAACAACAACAAAAAATACACTCAATCAAAATTCCTATATATGTAGACTAGACAAGACACCAATATAGTGACAAGGCATTTTACTTATTCAAGTTTTAGCTACCAACAATAAACCAGATACAAATTTTGGCATACCTAGGAACAATGATTCCAACATAGACTTTATGGTTGTATTCAAACTATCATATATTCAAGACATGGCATGTTTGTTTACTCAATAAACATGGGAACTGCCTAGATATTTGTATGGGAGCCAGAAGAATATAGACAATCCCATTGCTTGACTCAAGCAGATATATGAATTTTTTTACCAAACACAACAATTATTCTAGACATGCATCTATTCAACATATTCATCCACTCATCCACTCAGCAGAATGAAACAAGACATAATTGTTTCAATGCAACAACGAACAAGCACTTCCACACACACACATACAAAAAAAAAGATAATGCACTAGGAACATGCTAATTGCAATGAAGGCCTACATGGTAGAATTATTGAAACGAACAACAACATACAGTTGCCAAGGAATCTATGCTCTAGAAGAGTTTAAGCATCACCTATCAATATTCATTTTCAAGAAGCAGGCATCATCTGCACATCACGTCAAAAGAATTTCAATCTTATCCACTGTACTAAAGGTCACATTTGCATAACACCACAATTGAGCAAAACGGACATGCACTAAATAATAGAAAGATCCAGAATAAATGCATATTTCTACATGCAAGAGTGAAAGGGTCAACACTAGAAATCCTAAATCTAGAAGCATGTTAACATTGACAAAATAGTCAAATGCGATATAATCACAACCACCAGTTAACTACAACCAACAACAACATCGTGGATATAGACCAAGTGGAACACTAGTAAAGTCACAAGCCATTTCACCTGTAGCACATCTAGCACAACACAATCCGGTAAGCACACATCATATAAGAGGACTACATGCAACATGCACCATGCACTATATGACTTATATAACATGCTTCACCAAGTTCCCTTGCATAGCATATATGCATCAACTTGATACCAAGAAAAAGATTTGAAACTAAAATGAACACAATAATAGCTACAATCATCATATATTGAGACTGAGATCAATTAAACAATAAGATAACGAAACCAAGCCACCATAATTAGCACAAAAATACACAGAAACAATAAAATTGTGCATACCATCTATGGCTCGATTTGCCACTAGGGTTGTGCCTTGAAGATTAAATAGAAACAACAATAGCCACAAGCAAGAAATTTTGAAACAAAGATACCCACAACAATAACATCACAAGATGAAGAAAAATAATATATATATACTAACTAGCAAACCATGCCATAAATTGATGTACAATTTTACACGCAACAAGGAAAAAATCAATATCAAAACTCCTCAACCTAGCAATAGACTTTTCATCTAGATTTTGCACAGTATATATGCCTCACTTTGCTACAAGAGGGTTGTTTCCAGAGTAAGGTGAACATAGAACTAGCAAGAGGAAAATGCTTGGCATTTAATGCAATAGATTTCTACTATTTAATTACATACTTCTATTAGTATGGTTGGGAATGCTAATTTGCACTAGATTATTGGCTACTAAAATCACAACTAGAAATGGAAGCCTATGTAGCAAAATTATTTTGCTATAGATAATTCAATTTTAAAATTCAAATAAAAAATAGGCTCCTAGATGGAGTTGTCTCATTTTTTTCCTCTTGCCAAGTTTCCAGTCCATAGACATCCATGTATACATAGCAAATAAGTTGATAAGAAAGCAAACTTTGTTTCCCCTAGAAAGAACTCTCTTATTACTAGATGGCAAGGGAAAAAATCATTGCACACTTGCTTTGTTCAAGAACTCATTTGCATTCTACAAGATTGCAAACCAACAATAGATATATCAGTAATCTTTTGTAGAACATATATGCCAGACATTGCTACCAAAGGCTTGCTTCTACACTAAGGTGCACATAGAACCAACAATAGTTAAATGCTCAAGGGAAATCTAAGATGACTCTAACAAAATTCCAATACCAGTTAAAGAATGGACATGACTAGTAAACATCATGCATCTACAACAGAGAATTGCATAACTGTTCAAAAATTATTTTAGTAACATTATCTAGGAAACATGATCAGCAATAACCTATGTTGCACAAGCCATATATGCCACATGCATCGCTATCCACGGAGGAATTTTGTGCATACAAATCTTCTACATAAGGCATTAAATGCACAATCAAGCTTAAATTCCTGTTTGGGAAAGATAAATAAACAATATTAAAAGCAAGAAATTTTCTATCCACAAGACACAAAGCAAGCAATGCTTCCTAGCAACATAACTTAACCTAATACAATTTTATTTATATCCAGTGAAATCTCGGATACAATAGACAAGCTACCATAATAGAAACACTTATAAAATTGTAGTTCAAGTATGAAACATCAATGGACACATCCAAAGACAATCCCAGATAGATATGCTTATTTCCTATTGCAATAAATCCTTATTACCATGGCCAGGAAACCCATGTTGATATCCATATCGTACAATAGATTGATTGAGCTCATGCATGATATTTCAATGGAATTCAACAATAGAGAATGGAAACTAGCATCACATAAGCAACATTACATGCCACAACCAAGCAAATTTGGAAAAATACGAATAGCAATAAACGAGCAATACCTCACAATAATATGCAACTGCATAATCAAGCTTAAATGCCTATTCAGGGAGGGGACCAATAAACATTATCAAAAGTTAGATTGGGCATTGAAGAATCAAAAGCAGCATGACATACATAACATTCCAAGTCGCAACTGAGCAAAATTCCTAAAAGACCAATAAGATAAAGCAATAGAAACCTAGACATGTGATTAAGTAAGATGCATTTACAAGCAGTAACCATTATCAAGCAACCATAAGTAAGGAAATTTACAATCAATAACCAAGACAACAGTAACCAAAGTATAATAATAGAACCAATGTGAACCAAATTCAAATCTACCTCAAGGATTAGAGTATTGTAAAGATCCTTATGAATAATGAATTTAGTGCTTGATTTTCCCACTGGTGATTATCATAAGATGGCAAAGATATCATGAGCAAAACCAATAGAAACATTTTCCCTTAAATCCGAATTTGTGCTCTCAACCAACAGTACAAGGAAACAAAGCCTTCTAAGTATTGTTTAAATGAATGTCATAAAATACAACAACAAAACAAACATTTCAGAGTGATTTAGATTGTTTGATTATGACCCTTCGAATATTGACCTATTAGATCTCTAACATTGAACAATAATGAATAGAATACTAAGAAAACCCCAAACGATATCAAATTATTGTGGTATAGATCACTCAAGCACTTTTACTTGGAAATGGTAACTTAGATACAATAAAAAATATAAAGCAGCCAATTCAAATGATAGTATCAATGATCCAACTAATATTTAGAGCACCAAATGTGTTCATCAACCAAGTATTATCAAGGAGTTAACAATGCTTTAGAAGATGTTGCATGAGTGAACCAAGATACGGGTTTCCACAATCGAGGTTAAATGTCTTATTGGGGGGAACAAATAAACACTATGAAAATAAATCAATGCTTTGAAACTACAAAAAAAAAAAAATTGCCATGCCATTGTCCACATCTGATACAAACCGTTACACCAAAACCCTGAGGTGTCAGTGAAGGCCTCCCACTAGAATCTTAACATCCCACCACGCTCCACGGTTCAAACTCTAGGCTAGATGTGCGCCCGTACGGTGGTGTTCCCTTTGAGCTGTACGAGCCCCGGATGAACACTGCAATGCTAGCGTTGCCACCATCTCTGTGACTCGAACCTGGGTGGAGGATCTGATACCAATTGATACGAACCGTTACGCCAAAAACCCTGAGGTGTTATTGAAGGCCGCCCACTAGGATCTTAACAACATCATATAATATACTAATTGGTTTCTTGCAACATATTTCAATGGAATTGAGCATTCAAGAGTAAAAACCAAAAATTCATCCACACGGGACAAGGATATTTGGCTCAACTACTCTGACCCTTACAAAAAATTATTATTTAGTAGGCATAATCCAAAGAAATCTACACAAAAATCCTAACATTTCTTTCGAACTAAAGTTTTCTCAGCTTCAAATGTTGTTCCATAAAAATCAGATATAATCTAAACAACAATTCAACACCACAATCAACAGATACATCCATCTATTCAAAATTACATACATCCTAGTTCATAAAGATTACATTCGGACTCCTGCTACAAACTTATATTTACAATCTCCAACAAGTTTTGTTCAAGATTAACACTCTACTCAACAGACAATATTTTCCATTAATTTTTCCACGCACTTTACAATCTTTATGAGAAAACAAAACACTGCCACACATCTGCCAAAATTTAAAAATCAAACCAAAAACCAGGTGGTGGTTTTAGACTACCATAAACCAAGTGGTGCTTTTAGGATGACCACAAACCAAGTTTTAGTATAAGCTAATGTCTTCTACTAAATGGTGGTTTTTTGATGACCACAAACCTGGTTAGCAGAAGCTGGTGTCTTCTACTAAATGGTGGTTTTAGGATGACCAAAAACCAATGGCTAGTGGATGATGATGTCTTCTACTGAATGGTGTTTTTTGGATGACCATAAATATAGTTAGAAAAACCTTAAATGCATTCTACTAAATGGTGGTTTTAGGGTGACCACAAACCAAGTGGATGCTATGGAACATGGCTCATATCTATCTCTTGGCTACAACTTCAACTCTTTCTCTAGATATGGCTACTGACATCGTTCTCGCTATGACTCAAGCTCGCATGTTCCCACAATACATAAATCTACTTACTAAGCAATTTGTCTAATTGATAAGGCCTTGAAACTTGAATACTAAATGTTAATCCATGATTTCCCCCTATCAGGTAGAAGGTGATAAGAAGGAAGTCTTTCTTCTGCAAGATGTGTCATTACTAGAGACTAAATTCTTATGTATGATTGATATATTTTCTTAGTTGTTGATGGCCATCACTAAGAATTGATCCACCCAAAGTGAATCTTTAGCCTTGTAGGTTTATGCAGTGTTGAACATCTATCTGAAGAATTATTATGCTTCCCACAATGCTAACAAATATGGGGATCAAAACATTGATTCTCCATGTGGCCAATTTGATTATAGTGTTGGCACTAATGTTGAACTAGAACATGTGAAGTTGAATCTTCTTGAAGGATTCTAGAACAATGGATCTGGATTAATTTGGAATAATCTGGAATATGAAAGGACATTCCCCTATCATATTCAAGTCTTATTTTGTGTTTGTTTTTCTTGATTTCTTCCCAAGTTCTAATGATGGGATTTGAAATATTATGCTAAACATGTTCATGATAGGCTTCATCTTCTGCATCAGACGTTGTTTCATTGAGATGATCCTATGTTGAAAAACTAAAAGGAATCATTATCATATTCAAAATAGGGTTGTTATGAACAGTAAATATTTTAGAACATTGATTCCTTTGTTGTATTTCATTATGTTGGAGTTGTGATTGAGTTTGGAGGAAGTCCACTTTGGCTTGTGAATATTGCGAATAGGTTAGCACAAATTGGAGAGTTACTTTGCTAATTGTGGTTGTATCGTCAATATCATTGAATATTAGAGTGTTTAGTAAATATAATAACCTTTTTTTACATTTGAAAGACTAATTGATACCTGATGACACAAATTAGATACCCATATTACTACTAACTCACAATCCCTCATTAGATTTATCAAAGTTTTGATCAAAGGACTACTTATTTGTTCACTTGTTCCCACTAATATCTCTTCCACCACTTCCAGTATAAAGAAACCATTGACACCATGGTCCTCATCATCCTCATACCCAATACAGTGTTACAAATTGAGTACCAAAGTCAGATTGTCTAGAAATACCAACAACATGAGCAAGATGAGCTCCCCACTACCTGCATTTCATTTTTTCTCCCTAGGAGCATTCTCCCACAAGAACAACTTGTGTCGTTCTAGGTCATTCTATGGAAGTATTGGGCCAAAGTGATCTAGTTGAACAATACCAGAAATTCACTCATTAGATGCATTTGGTAAACCATTGTGTTTTGCATGATTAATCATAAAGGCTTTATCAAGCTTGCCTTGCTTATGAATGTATGTATAAACTTATGGAGGTCCAGATTGGGAATCACCCACATTCAATGTAGCATTTGCCATATGGATAACTATTACAAGGGCCAAATTCATTGTAGTTTGATATGCCATTTTGGAAAGACTAGGAGATCAACATTTTCCACAATTTTTATTCCCTTGTCCCTTCCACTTATGGAAGCACTTCAAACAAAAATTATGGCCACAGGGAGTAGTAACAGGTAGCTCTTGAGCAATTGCATGTAAAAGTGAAATGCAAGCGCTTGTCGAACATCTCTAACACCTTGTTTTGCTTGGCATCCTTATTTGAACCTTTGACCTCTTTGATGCTCTATTGTTGCTTGGAGGATCTAAGTTAGCCGTGACCTCTTACCTCTTCTTGGCCTTCTCATCCTCACTCAGATTCAAGTTCGACTGGATCACCCCAATCTAGCTTATCAAATCATCACCAAGCACGTCAAAAGACTTATTAACACCAATAGGTTATGATTCAATTTGTTTATCCGGTGTGGGAAGAGAACAATCGCGATAGAACCAATCTCTACGAAGGGGAGCCATCAAAGGAAGGTTTAGGCAGTGCATATGCAGGGGCTAACACAACCATTGTAGAACAAAACATCAATATCAAGTAGCACAATTTTGCACACCATACAAACCCCGTCTCCATCACAAGGAAAATCCACCATGAGTGATCCTTTAACACTCTCAATAGTAGCAAAATTCACATAACAATGCTCTACAGGCCCTAAGAACTATATAGGGCTTTCATACCATTGTTAGAATGCACATTAAAGAATATAAGCTAAACACGCATTTTCCTTTAAAATTACACACACACATCAAAATATGACCTTTGTTTTCATCTTCCAGAAAAATTCTTAAACTTTATTATAACTCTTCATAAACTATAAATATAAATAGTAAATATAATAAACCTTTTACTATAACCCTAAAAATTTGAATTTTCAACGATTATAATTTTTGTAATTAACTTTTAATACAAAATAGAAAAAAAAACATTAAAAACCTTCTACCAAAACTATCAATAAAATATAATCAATAAAAATTATACAATAAAACAAAAACAAAATAAATTATATCCAACATAAATTATGCAATAGAACATAACAAAGAATAAATACAATAAAGATATGAAAACAATGCTTAAAGCAGCACATATATACAATATAACTCAAACCTTCTCAAATTTAAAATGTAGATCCATTAACAATCCATTGAAAGTTAATGTGAATCTATGAACTTAAAAATTCATAAATATAAAAACACTACAACATAAACCCATTTATTCTTTTACCCAAAACCATACACATTCCCACATAATATAAGTAAAACAAATTAACATTACACATGGAAAAAAACATCAATATTTAAATCTTTTGTTACATATGTAAAATGATGGCAGGTTCAAAATACAAGTGAAGGCCTAAGAGTTATGGCAAGTTCAATATACAAGTGAAGGCCTAGGCCTAAGACTTAAGTATGAGAAGCACATATTACTATTTTAAAAGGTGTTTGGTTTTACCACAAGTAAATGTTTCCATCAAGGAAGAGGTCTAGATCCAAATCCTTTCACAGATAGCTACATGATCTAAATACAAATCCTTTCACAAATAGACACATGTGAAGTACTTCAATTTACAAATTTCTAGTGGCAACTTGTTTGTGGGTGCAAAATTATTTAATTTAAATTTTAATAGTCAACTTGGGTTGTGCTCTAAATTATTCAATTGTCTTGTCTGTTACATCCCTTGTCAGTTGCATCACCATCGCTGGCCAGGGAGTGCACAGTCTTCTTGGCAATAGAAAACCATTTTTGCTCATCACCCCCTCCACACTTGGTAACTGGATGCAGTGCATTGTTGTTTCTGCCGCAAGACTGAAATCTGTTGAAGCCGATGATCTCAGACATGGATCTTTTCTGGCCAATTTGAGCAGAAGATCCACCCAATATTTTTGTTTCTGTCGTTTTACGTTTCATTTCCATTTCATCTGTCGGCTTTAAATCTGTGAAACCCATGCGCCCGCTATCGGTCGTGATCATCTGGGAGCTCAGAAACAATAAATCAGAATGCTTGATATCACTCCATCGATGTTGAGACATGACATCCGACACGACAATACGATGAGCAAACCGACGAGAGAATTGCAGCTCCTTCGACTCCTCGTCGGCCTCTGAAATCAACAAACCTTTCTTTCTCCCGCTGCCAAAACACCCAATTGATCCCGCCCCTTCCGACCGCCCGCTCGGCTGTCTGAAGCTGCCTGGCACTGCAAATCTGGAAGACTCGGATCCACTTCCCACGCTACCGACATTATCTCTCTGCACGAAGGCTTGCAGTAGCTGAGGCGCCCGGTCGTCGAGTTCCTTGTCTTCTTCGACATCCTCGTGTCGGTAGACCATAAACACGTCCTCGGCCTCGACCTTCTGTCGACACAAGGGGCAAGTCGAGTTACATTCGAGCCACGTATCCACGCAGTCGGCATGAAATGCATGTCGGCATTTGGGCAGCAATCGCAGGACCTCCGGACCTTCGAATCTGCTCAAACAAACCGCGCATTCTAATCCCTCTTTCAGGCCTTGCAGCGAGACGAATTTGAAGACGGGGAGCGCGTCTATTACCGAACGATCGACGCCCGTGTCCCTTCTTGGCAAGATACCAGGCGAAAGAACAGGCCGAACAAGGCCTGGGCCGGGATGGACGATTAATCCTCTGCGCCGTCCTCTGTCCCGGGTCATCCTGCGGTGCTTGGCATACACAAGCAGGAGGAACGTTATGGTGATTAGGGTTGCTAGAACAACGATTGTAAGAGCTATACTCGCACGGAACGGAAGGACTAAAGTCTTACCCGGAACGTTATTAGTCAGGTTGTTCCAGGCAGGATCCATCAGCTGTGCTGATCCGCCACATACCATCCATGGCGACAATACCAACAAATACACAATTCTCAGAATCTCCATTACTGCATTTTAATAGCAATCGCTCAATCCCTTCAGAGCGATTTTGAACTCAAAACTACAGATTTAAGTTACGCGAGAGATTCAGAGCAAAAATCCAATCCAGGGGTTCTCCAGAAATACATACAGAATTACAGACGAGCTCTACCATTTTCGCTTCTGGCAGTGCAGAGTGAGCAGCGGGGTGTTTGAGATTATCAAAGAACGAATGTAGGCCCAATTTTTTTCTGGGGCCAACTACTCTTGGCGTTTGTCAAAAAGGCAGCATACCCCACCTTCGATTAAATATTTTGAGCATTCACTTTCTATCGCAGAGAGAGACAAAATCTAAAGTGTAAAGTGGTTTTTACCTTTGTCGGGAAAAGGTAGCAAGTACTGCATGCATTGACTTAGTTAAGCGTGAGGGTTTTCATTTTCTTTAAATTTACCTACGACTTGTCGGCTAGGTAATGGTCTAGCGGCTAGATCGGTGGAAGTTTATTAGAATTCGCTCATATTTAATATTAATATATACTAAAAATTTATGTTTTTATGCGAGAATTTCTCGAGCAACGGTTCGAAGGGATTGATATCATTTTATTAAAATCATAAGATTTTTTTTTAAAAGAAGTGTTAGATTCAGTGTAAGTTAAAAATATAATAATTAATATTAAAAATGGTGATACAACTAACTTCTCTAATTATTGAATTATTATGATTAGCTTTTTTTATTCAAGTTATATGGTATTATTTTGAAAAAGAAATCACTATATGGTTAGAAAGTGAAGGACAACGGGCTAAAAGCTAGGTGGGTTTTTAAAAGGCACCACTCAACCATGGATCACCTAGTTAGGCTTAAGATACGGAAGAATGTTGTAATAATAAATCCAAAATCTTGTGTTGCTTTGTAGACTTTAGAAAAGTTTTTGATACAATGCTTAGAAATAACATATGAAATAGATTAGAAGAACTGAAGATTCATTTCGAATTGAGAGTTGCCACAATAATGTTCTCTGAAAATGTCTTTTTCAAATTCAAGAACACTAAGGGAGAGTTGAAATATATCAACTGTAATATTGGAGTTAAGCAAGGTTGTCCCCTCTCCCCTATCATTTTCGGCATTTGCATTGATAAGCTGGAAAGTTGTTTAGAGGAAGCAAGTTGTGTTGGCAAGACCTTAGCAGGAGTAGTCATCATTCTTCTTCTCTATATTGATGATATTGTTCTTATGGCAATGTGTCCCTTTGATCTTGATAAGCAATTAAGAACCCTAAAGGATTTATTCTCTAATATGGGCATGACTAGTAACACCAATGAAACAAAAGTTTTGATTATCAGATCCAAGAAGGTCGCTTACACTATTTTTTTGTATGACAATATAAACTTGGACGAAGTGACTTCTTACAAATATCTCAGAATTGATATTCATCACAAGCACAATTGGAACTATAGCATTGAGAAAAGTGTTAATGGAGGGTGGAAAAATTACTTTGGTCTTGAAAACAATTGTAAATCAACGAACCTTGTGACGTGAGATAAAAAGAAGTTCCTATTTGAAACGCTTGCCACCCCTATTATCTTGTACAACTGTGAAGTTTGGGGTTGCAACATCTCCATAATATCTTGGAGAAAATTTGAGCAAATCTAGAAGCATTTTATAACTTATAACCTTAAAATTAAAAGTAATGTGCCCTATCCTATTCTCCTCATAGAAGTGGGGCTCTCCCCCATAAAGAACATGGTTATGACTAGGTACCTTATGTACAAGCATAAGATAAACAACATGAGAGACCATAGAATTCCTAAAATTGCTTTAAATTCCAGCCAAAACCACTTGCGTCTCAAGTAGGGGTGGCATAAAGATGCCATGACGTGTTTAAATCATTGGGGGATTGACGAAAATGTCACTTCGCAAAATATCGATAACATTAAAAATATTATTACATCTAAGTTTAAAGAGAAAATGCGGTGTGAGAAAGACTTAGAGGTTAAAAAAAAATTGAGACATTATAAGGAGGTCATTAACCCTACTCTAGAAGATCAAAATTATCTCTCTATTTTAACTAGTTCAAAGAAGAAAACTAATATTGTCAAGATAAGAACAAACTCTCATGAGCTCCATAATGAAACGAGGCATTGGACATTTCATAAAAATTCGAGGGAAGAAAGGATTTGCCATCTCTGTGAGACTATGAACATTGAGGATGAAAATCACTTTCTCTTAGAATGCCCTGCATACACCCACATTAGATCTCGGTTTCAAAATCTTTGCGACAATACAGATCTTTCTAACCTTTTAACTAAACTATGGTAAGTTAGAAATGCAAAATTCTTTAAGCTTTTTTAGCATACGAATACAATTTTCAAGTATACCGAATAATTTCCTTCTTTTATTTTTTCTTATGGTTCAATAGACCAAATTTGGTCTCAGTGGACATTAACCATCATCATTACAATAAATTAAAAATAAAAATGTTTTATGTATACATATGGATTATAATAAAAAATTAAAAATAATGTTACAATATATTTATATTTTCATAATTATCAAAACTATATTTTTATATATTTATACTTTTTTTTTAGAAAGGTGGTTCGCCATTTGTTAGAGGGCTAGTCCACCTGGGGAAATGGTCACCACCTGCTATTCTAGAGAATCAAGGTGGCACGAATTACAATCATTACAATATGGGCTCAACAAAAGCAATATGTCACTTACAAGAATTGAACCTGGATGGGAAGGGTAACAAATCCTCCCAACCACCCAGGCTACAACCAATGGACAAAATATATATTTATACTTATACAAAACTTTAAATTATATCTCAATTTAAATCCATTTTAAATAATAATAAAAAATTATAATTTAAAGAATTTTATTTATTAATTCATTTGAAATGATAAAAGTTTTATAATTCAAAAAATTTGATCTTTTCAACATTTCACCCATCCAAAGTTGGTGATTTGATATAAAAATTGAAAAGCTCTTCTAAAATTGAAATTGTATTTATAGAAATTATAAAAAAAATATAACCCTTGAAATAGTTTGACTAGTCAATGCTTTAAACTTTAAAGAAAATATTTTAAAGTTCAAACCAAAAATCATAATTTACATAAAGCACCCAAATAAATATCATTTAATTTTACGCAATTTTCTTCAATAAAAAAACTAACATAAAGATAGTATAACAACTCATAAATCAATCTATGCCAACGAAAATTGCAAGTTCAATACCTTTTTAAAATACTCTAAGTATCATAAGCTAACTCTCTTTATCACACACTTACAATTTGTATAAGAATTTTAAAAGTTATATATTTTCAAGAAAATGATTCTATTGATTTTAATAAGATATGGTGTTTTCGGAAAAAATGAGAGCAATGCTTCGATGGTTTATTTTTAAATATTAAATATAAATTTGTTTTTAAATAATAATTGTTTTTATGTACAAGTTTAAGGGAATCAAATGGTTTGAGTTAATTTTGGAATTAAATATTAAATGTATAATATAAAAATTTTACAATTTGAGTTGGAATAAATTATTTTTAAATATAATTTTGAAAAAATCTAGTTATAATTTTTCAAATCCAAAGAAATAAAGTATGTACCTTTGTAAATTTTAACAATTACATTGTTAAACAGAGTATTTATAAAAAAATGCTTACAAAATAAATTCAGCACCTTTAAAAGAAAACTATAAATCTATATTATTTTGAATAGAATTTTAAATAAAAATAATCGAAAACTATCCTGAAAAGAGGTCGAAATCAATATGAAAAGGTTTCCAAAACATGGTTACAAGTGTTTGTCTTGCTTACGTCGTATGGGCTTCTATCTCACGCACCATGACACCCGTGATAGCCTTCCCTCGATGTAATTTGTGACATGGGATGAATTGTCTATCACTCCCTCCAAACTATTTATCAAAGTTATTGTTTATTCATACAAGATAGTGTTGATTAGTATTTTATATTTACATAAAATATTTATTCAATCAACATGTTGGAGTGGTTGAACCTCTTTGTTGGTGCTTTCAGTCGTTAGCCGGTAGTGCTGTTGTCATCAACTTTCTTAGGTTTGGGTGTGCACCACGTCTCTTGATAAGTCTTTCTTTATTGAATTTTGCATTAAAATATCATGGGAAAGTTCTATCACATAAAAGTAATTTAATATGCTCTTTCTGATTAAGGAGAATTTGGTATATAATCTTAATATCTTTAAGAGGATTGCAAATATCCTTCTTAATGGAGTTGGTGAGAGGATCCTCTCATGCCAAGCTGTTTGTTCTTAACAAATACTTATGGTTGTTGATTGTTTATCATTGTTGTTTGCAATGTGAATAGGAAATTAATAAAAAAAAAAATTTGTTTGTATAATAATATTAATTAAAAACAAGTTATTATAAATAAAATACTTTTAAAAAAACCCATTCAAAGCATTGTGATAATTTAACCCAATTCCTTCCGAATGTCTTGAAAAAAACAATCTCATCTTTTAATGTGGAGAAGCCAATTTCCATGCTAATTTTAAAGCTTGAGTCAACATGGCTAAGTGACGATGAGGCATATCATCCAACAAAAACTAATTTTTAAGGTAAGAGATCTTTGTCCCTTGCTAAAAAAACTCTAATATTGCAGAGAGGTAACATGGGGATATTTTCTCGACAATACATTGGTTATATTCAATTGCTAACGTTTCTTTATACTAGAGTTTGTTCCCAAGATGGAGAGAACTTTACTCATTACTAAAGGGTTCTTATTCATGGAGAGAGTTAGCCTCTTTAAAAAGTTATAGTGACATGGCCTTAGCAAGTACATTGAACTCTTATTACTTTCACAATTCATTAATATTACTTTCAGTATATTTATTTCATGGATCTATAAATTTGAACAAATGTTTAGCTAGATATGTATTTATATTTATTTACACAACAAAGTTCCTAATCAAAGTGTGTTGGAAAATAGACATCAATGTTTGGACTATGAAAATTGCTTTAGAATGTAGACTTTGTTATGATCATGGACATGTGGTGGCCTTCTCTCTAAAGGAAAAATCTTCACGTACTACCAAGGATAAAATTAGGAACCCTCCTAGTGGAAAGACTTGAAGGTGGAACATCATTGGAGGGAACCTAAAAGTAAGCGTGCTAAGTTAGAAGCAAGGTGTTTGACATTATCAAATGATGGATTACAGAAAATTTATTTGGTCCATCCACTTTTGGGTTTTCAAAAAATCAATAAACCCCACTCTCAATTCTTGATGAAAATATGAATGATAATGACTTTCTCTAGTAGAACAAGCCAATACTGACATTCAAGGATTTATATGAAAAAAACCATTTTTAATTATATTAATATTTTTATAATATTTTTCCTGTGCTGGCAGGTGCGGGGGGAGTAATTTTCAACTCCAAGGGGAACAAGCAGAAGGAATTTGCTTGGGGTATAGGAAGGAAAACCAATCATGGAGCGGAGTGGCTTGGCCTCATCAAAGGGCTAGAGATTGCCATCAACCTGGGGATATCAATACTTATGGTCTTAGGAGACTCCTTAATCGTTATCAAAGAAGCTAGATGTATAGTTGGCAAAAGAAAAGAGCCCACCTCAAAAATGCATCATCTCCTCCTCTGCATTAGCAAGGATTTTCATGAGCTTACCTTTCTGCATATTCTTCGAGGACAAAATGGACAAGCTGATGAAATGGAAAATATCAGTGTTAGTCTCTCCTATGGTTTGCTAAGTTATAACAATGAGTGTTTGGAAAACTCATAGATCCCCTAGAATTTGGATAGCCCTAATGGAATGGGCTTATGTTGCCTCTATTTGGCTCCCTATTACTCCTTGGTTTCAACACTTTAGAGGGTTAGTTTTTTCAAAATTTTGGAATCTATCCATTAGATTTTCGACGGCTCCTACACTCCTCATAGGCTGCCCTTGCATGCTCGAATTTATTGCCATTACTCAGCTTGTCAGTTTCCTGGCATGCGCACTGGACGTTGGGGTTTATCCTTGCTTCTAGAGGCTTCCCAGCTCTCATTCCTTCATCCTTAGAACTCTGCGTCTGTTGTTTGTCACTCCGAAGCTTCTCTACGTTGACAGGAGTATGAATTATCATGGCACAGGGCATCCTCAGGGCGGGGGTGATTGTGAAAATCCTCACAGCAGATCTAAGAGATGATGTATACCTCACAAGAAAGTAATTGATTAAGCAAGAAAATAGAAGAAGAGTGGTCAATGCAGTATAATGAGCAACAGAATAATAATACAGTAGAACTTGGATAGAAGCAAAAATACTTCACACACACTAATTAATTAATCACAATATGGACAAATAAATAGTACAATGCATAACGATTCGAATGCCTAAGGTGGCAATTCGAATTAGCCTTCATGGAGTGATCAAAGGATCACTGGAGTGTCATCGGAGCACAACTAGTAGTCTATCTCATCATCGGTGAAGTCATCAATGCACAAGTAACTATCAACCATCAGTCAAACTGAGTCTAACTGAGTGTGGTAGGTGTAACTGAATGTAACTGGCACATGGAGACACTAACTGAATGAAGGAGGCTCAGTGGAGGGTGCATGAGGAGCTAACTAGAGTCAGAACAGGTAGTCATGTCTCATCGGAGGTCAATCGGAGTGATAAAAGCAGTGAGGAGTCAGTCTAGCCTCAAATCAAGGAAAGACTGGTGGATAACTGAAGTAAACTGGACTGGTAGGTGAGAAAGGCGAGTGGCTTTCTTAAATCAAGGAGAAAGGGCGCACTAAGCTCTAGGAGGGCTAAAACTGATCTGAGAGAAGCTCTCGGGGGCTAGCTAACTGAGGGCTAGGTGCTGGACTGATGACTGGAATGCATGTAAATGCATGCAAACCCTAAAAGTGCATGCATGACTGAAAATGTAAATGATCAAAATACTGGTGGGACTAGGATGGAGTATAGGAATATCCTAACACCCCCCCTTAATCCATCATGGGCCCTGGTAACTAAGACCAAAGGTCACCCAATACAATGAATAATAACAATCAATAAACCAAGGAATTGGGGAAATTTTAATGGGAAAAATACCCCCCCTCAAAACAGATTGTAAGGCACACACAAAAATAAATGCTCCAAACTCAAGCAGGTGTGATGGTTGGTCATATGTCTGGAGGTATCTTCTTCTTGGGAAGAAGTGGATCATGCTCAAAAAGCATGTTCTTGTACTTGCCCTTCAGAGCGAATGTGATGAGAACAAATCAAAAAGTATGAGGATGATCCTTGAACCTATGATTCGAATCAGTTGAGGTAGGATCAAAAACATGAATATGCAGATAGTCTTTTGTCTTCTCCTTCGAACCATCATGGGTGAGATTATGCCAAAAAGAACCATCAAATAATAATGATTACTTGAAATCCAAATCAGATTTAAGACTTGAAGAATAGTTTCTTGAGATCTCCTTTGAACCAGCACGGGTGAGATCAAAACCATCATATGCATGAGAAATTATCTCAAGTAGTGTTTGCTTAGAATCCAAATTAGATCCAAGACTTGAATCATGGTTTCTTGAGATCTCCTTTGAACCATAAGAGGTGAGATCAAAACCAGTGGATGCATGAGAAATTATCCCAAGCGGGTGGCAATGGCCATATTCTTCAATAACCTTCTGAAAGCATGGAATAATGATCATATAGTAGTAAATAAGAGGTGATTGCTTGAGGAGGGAAAATGCATTACCTCCAATAGCTGATTTGACGTCTGAAACATTCAATAGATCATGATGTAGACCAACAGACTCTAGTGCAAGAGAGGATTTAGGACCTTCTGCAATATCTAGAGTGTGAGCTGGCACAGAAAGAGAAGAAATTTGGAGCATGAGTGTAGAATCTGCAAGTTCTTCTTCTTTGTGGACAACTTCAATATGAGATGTGTTGATACTGGTTCATGATCAATGAGATCATCAAGGAGGGCGAATGCATCACTTTGCTTGCTCTCGAAAGGGTTTGGACCAATCCCTTCATTCTGTCTACCAAATCTTTCATCCAGGTAGGCCCATAGCTCTTTTGAAGATTCAACATCATCAATGAATTGATGTACCAAGCATCGAGACATAGCAAGCATCATGTTTCCCATGGCTCTGTCACCATTATTTAACCAATCAATCTTTTTTTCAGAGGATTCGAACTCTCTCTCAAAACAATAATCAAAGAGACCGTTTCTCTTCAAATATGCTATCATCTTTGGTTTCCATTCATCATAGTTGAATGGAGAAAGAGGATCATAGTTGAATGGAGGAGGATAGATATTCTTCTGAATACATGGAAGCTATAGAAGACCTACAAAAACAATAGATAATATCTACAAGTGCTACTGCTGCAAAAATGCAGAAACTGTTGCAACTGCTGCACTCGAAATCTTGATAATAACCTGCAAAAAACTCTCAGGAATGGAGATAAACAATACTCTCAACATGCTCTTATACCATGTAAAAATCCTCACAGTAGATCTAAGAGATGATGTATACCTCACAAGAAAGTAATTGATTAAGCAAGAAAATAGAAGAAGAGTGGTCAATGCAGTATAATGAGCAACAGAATAATAATAGAGTAGAACTTGGATAGAAGCAAAAATACTTCACACACACTAATTAATTAATCACAATATGGACAAATAAATAGTACAATGCATGAGGATTTGAATGCCTAAGGTGGCAATTCGAATTATCCTTCATGGAGTGATCAAAGGATCACTGGAGTGTCATCGGAGCACAACTAGTAGTCTATCTCATCATCGGTGGAGTCATCAATGCACAAGTAATTTTCAACCGTCAGTCAAACTGAGTCTAACTAAGTGTGGTAGGTGTAACTGAATGTAACTGGCACATGGAGACACTAACTGAATGAAGGAGGCTCAGTGGAGGGTGCATGAGGAGATAACTGGAGTCAGAACAGGTAGTCATGTCTCATCGGAGGTCAATCGGAGTGATAACAGCAGTGAGGAGTTAGTCTGGCCTCAAATCAAGGAAAGACTGGTGGATAACTGAAGTAAACTGGACTGGTAGGTGAGAAAGGCGAGTGGCTTCCTTAAATCAAGGAGGAAGGGCGCACTAAGCTCTAGGAGGGCTAAAACTGATCTAAGAGAAGCTCTCAGGGGGTGGCTAACTAAGGGCTAGGTGCTGACTGATGACTGGAATGCATGCAAACCCTAAATGATGCATGCAAACCCTAAAAGTGCATGAATGACTGAAAATGTAAATGATCAAAATACTGGTGGGACTAGGATGGAGTATAGGAATATCCTAACAGTGATGTGTTTTTCCATGGTGTTGGGCGCTCGCAAGGAAGGGGAGAAGTGATACAGAAACATGGCAGGTATTTCAAGTCTGGGAGAGGTCTTAGTGGAGGTTGCAGTCATGGATTGCAGCAGGGGGATTTGAGAGGAGACTTGGTAGAAGCAGAGTGAAACCATGGGATCGGCCCATGTTGCAGGAACGTCGGGGTTGGGAATTCGCATGGCCAGACTGGGAATTGTAGTATCTACAAATTTGAAGTGGAATTCTTGGATCGTTTACAGGAGTTAGAGCTGCAAGTTAGGTTGATAAGAAGTGAATTCCTGGAGCAAAAGAAAATCCTAGCTCGCCTCTACAACCTAGAGTATGCTACTCACACAGAGGCTAAAGTTCAGCACCAGATCATTGCTGAGAAAGTGGAGCACCTTGAAGAGACCTTGGGCCTAGCTTATCCCCACAAGGCCTGTAAGCACAAAGTCTCGGGTAGAGATCTTGAGGACATCAACAGGAAAATGGAGAAGCTGCAGAAATTCATGGCAAATGTTGGAAACTTTGTGGACCTCAGCACGGAGAAGAACGGGGGTAGCGAGCTCTGCCGGCGCTGCCATGGATACTAGGCTACAGTTGTTGTTCGTCAGTTCGGGTCACGGGTTGGCTCTTTCTAGTTCTGTTTTGTTTCTAATGTCTTTCAGTATTATGCTTAGGGTTTTTAAAACTCATAGAATAGATACCAGCTGCAATTTTGGCATCCTAGAAGGTTTGAAATTCCAGTTTTTGTATAAGGAAAAATCTCAACAATGTTTTTTTTCTGCATACTCCTTCTAGGACAGTTCATAAGATGCTATAGTTTTCATAGGACAGGAAGATACAATAATAGTTATCAGCTAGAACATGATGAAATTGGTGTGATGGATGTCTTCCTCATATGGGAGCAATCTGATCATTCTATGCTATGTATTTTCCATCTTTTTTATATAATCAAAGCTAGCTAGCCCTTTCTGTTAAAAATATATATATATTTTTATAATATTTTTTAGAAGCTAAAAAAATTAAAAATTTGTTGGTGCCCAAGCTTTGATCAATTACTACGCGTCGATCCAAGCAATGCCAAATTTGGCTGCGCCAAACAAAAATTAGTTTCCAGTTGCACGCCAGTAACAACTTTCAGTTTTCATTACTCCAGCCTATATGAGACTTATGATTGTAAAGGGTTGGGGTTTAGACATATAGGTTTTGTGGGTTTTGTTATGTAAATCGGTAATGTTTTGAACTCTATTAGTCGCACAAGTTCACGCTGAGAAGCCATGAAATGTATAAGCTGTTGAGATGAACTTCTGTAATGACATGGTGATATGGATTTTTGCTAAGTAATATAAAGAAGTCTTTGTTTCTGTTTATTTTCCTGTGCATCATCTCCATGTATGAATGTCTATGAGTTCTGTAAGTATTGAATGTATGCAAAGTGTAGATCTGATGTATGTGATGAATTGAGTTGATTAAATGATTAGTAGAAAGACCTTAGTTCCTCCTACATAGCCTTGATTTAGGTCTCTATTTAATCTTGTGTGTATCTCGGGTGAGACTGTACTATGTTCACAAAGTATTGCTAGATGTCGATGCATATGGGGTTTTGTTGGTCACATGAAGTTGAACCCTGGGTCTGACAGACTGTAGCCAACAATGGTTATGTTGACAGGAACCAACGGGGAATGTGTTAGGAGCGCGAAGTAATGAGGTGGAAACCTACCAAAGACGAGATTGAGCAATGGTTCGAGAGTAAGGAGGATGAATTCGCACAAAAAGAGACTATGGATTTGCGGATTTTGGCTCAAGATTGGAAGGACAGGTATATTTACTCTGATCTGCATGAAATTTTCTTTTATAAGTTTTTCCTATTTTTTGTTTGAATGGGTACAAAGGTAGACTGAGATAAATACTACTTGGAGCACACCTTGGCCAGTAGTTTGGACCTAGGAAAATATTCAAGAACTAAAATATCTGAACAATACTTGGTCTAGAGCTGTCGATTTTTTGTTCCTGCGTGTGAAGGAAAGCTATACTATAGAATTTTCCATAGGATTGGGTGAATCATATAGTCGCACAGAAGAAAGGTTTGAAGAAGGTCCAAGAAATATTTTCTTGAAGCTAATTCCACTCTTAATAAAGATGTTGTTCATGGATATGGGGCTAATGACAATGAACCACGATAGTATGACAGTGTATTCCCTATGCTATGGGAGTGGGGCATGAAGAAGTGGAAGAAATGACTAGTGCACTATGGATCCAGAAGAGAAAAGACTCCATAGGGAGAAAAGAAATGAATGGAAAGCTGAGATAAGACAAGCACTGAAGAAAGAAAAGCAAGAAAAGTAGCCGAAGGAAAAAGACAAGTCAAATTGGAGAGGAAAGAAGAATGCCATAGATGGGAAAGCACAAAAAGAACGTGCATAAGGTCCCTCTATTCTGGAAGGGTGTGCAAATTCTAGGCAAGAAAAATGCTTAGAGGATGAGAGACCTCCCAAGAGGCATGGAATTGAGAAAAATGAGCTCGCTCCGACAAAAACAATGATGTTGAACCCCTGAGGCTAGCAGGAAGAAAGAATCAAGAATATCTACAAGAATAAGAAGTGAGGATGAATGGAGCTTCTTGCATTATAAGAAGAGATATTGTGTCGCTATATTCAAGCTCCCCTGGAACCAGTGTTGTCAGAAGATGCGCGCAAGATGCTAAGCCTCCCTTTGGCCCAACCCCCCAACGTTCTTTATCAAATCAAAAAAACTAGTTATTACTTGAGTTTGTGAGGGAAGAAAGACCCGAGAATGAACCAAAGTTGAGATAAGTACAAGTTATTTCTAGAGAGGGGATTAACCCAGATATACAAAGTTTAAGAAGTAGTAGTAATATTATGAGTCAACCAATCGCAAGTAGTCGTACAAATCAGCATATACCCACCAGGCTGGCGACAACGCCAGATTCTACCTTGTGACTATCTGTGTTTCATGGGACAGGGAAAGATGATGCACAACAACATTGGTTTACCTACAAAGCCATCTGGCATGTAAAAAATGCTACGAATGAAGCTGCTAAGATTACGCAGTTGGAGACCGCGTTCAAAGATAGAGCTTTGATATGGTACATGAAGTGTAATACCATGGCCCCTGAAGGTCAACCATGTACATTGATGAAAATCAAAATCGACATCCTGAAAGAATTTCAGAAGCCGAAGTCCGAGTCGCAGTGCATCACAGAGATTAAAGAAATTAAACAACGCATTGGCGAGTCTATGTGGGACTATGAATAGTGATTAAAGATCTTACTGGATCGACTAAGTTTCCAAGTTATGGATGTACATAACCATAAATGGTTCATTGCAGGTTTACTGTCACGTATCACAGTTCCCCTAACCTAGAAAAAAGTGAAGACTCATTCGAATGCCCTGGAGATTTCTATCAGGTTACAGGAAGCGACACCTGGAGGGGAGGTGTCACTAGGAATAATGTAGTTTCAGACACAACTTGTTGTGCTGACTAAAAAATTACAACATCTATATACGGGTAAGGCATTAAGAGAAAGCATATGGTGTAGCTTCTGTAGAATAGAGGGACGTCATAAAAATGAATGCCCATCACTAAATAATTATCTAGGTACCGGGGCGCCTAGTCCTTTTTCGACAGTGTTGAAGTCTGAATGGTGTGTGATTTGTATAGCTTGGGGGCATGTGCCTCCTAATTGTCCCATGATGCAAAAGTATAAGAGATCTATGCATGCACCATTCTGTGATTTATGTAAGTTTGTTGGCCATGACGTGAATAATTTTCGCGTTGTGCAGTTGATAAAAGATAATATAGTGGATGCCTACCGGGTGCAAGATACCGAGGAATCAAGACAACCTGACCTGGGGGGAAAACAAGGAGAAACACATGGTGGGTTCCAAGGTCGCAGAATATGATATGGTGGTGGAAGACAAGTAATTTGCTTCAATTGTAGAGAACTAGGCCACTTGGAGAGATATTGTACTAAACCAAAAGGGCTCTATGTGTATATTTCCATAACACAGAACACGCAACAAAGGAGTGCTCGGACCTAGTTAAGAAATGGGAAGAGAAGAAAGTTCGCTGCAATCTGGTCACAATGGAACCAAGAAATGATAATAATGGGGAGGATCCACTACACGTCAATACAGTAACCAGAGGTGGTTCTCAGACAGGTGACGATCTCCTTGGAGATTGCAGCATAGGAGTACCCTTGTAACACAATATTAGAAAAATGAAACAACCTCCACTGAAGTTTCAAGCGAAAGACCATTTACAGATCCTATGCGAGGCATACAGAAATATGGAAGAAGATGTGCATAGAAAAGAGGAAATACACCGCTTGCACGAGGAAGAAGAATATTACGTGAAGAAGAAGTACTACTGCGCAATGAGGATATAAATCGGACCGCACAATGCGACTCAACAGAATGCAAAGAAGAGCAGCTTGAGGGATTATACAAAATCCACCAGGAAGAGCTGGTAAGTACTTTCCTGCAAAGTTGTATACATATATTAAATGATCCTCTTGCTATCAATAAAATCCTTACTCAACTTTCCAAGTTGCTAATATCTAATGAAGCCAAAGAACCTATTTATGTACTACTTCCTGAAAGGAATGCACACAAAGTGGGTAAGAGAAAAATGACCGGGAAGGAATTTATGTTGTCACTTGAATTAGGGGGATTTCAGATGACAGATGTTATCATTGATATGGGGACAAATGTGAATATTCTTCCTAAGAAGACTTGGGAGTTTATGGGTAAGCCGAAGTTGGTGTGGTATACCATTCAAATTAGATTAGCAAACCAATATAAAGTGTTTCCCAGTGGTAGGTTGACTGATTTGGAAGTAAGTATTGATGGAGTAAAAACAATGGTGGATTTTGAAGTACTCGAGATATTGGAGGATACTGATCCCTATCTTGCAGGGTTGTTGGGGATAGATTGGGGATTTGATAACAATGCGATTTTGAACCTAAAGCAAAGACGCATGTCCTTTGATTCTAAAGAACTACATGTGGTAGCTCCATTGGATGCTACAAAAGGAGAAAGGTACACGGAACCGGTTTGGGACGACATTGATGAGGGGGAGATAGAAAACATTTCTAATGTCATTGATAGAAAGGAGGATTATATAAACTCTACAGTCGATGGAGAGATCAATTGGAACAGTGCCAAGTCATTCGATACAAATTTCCATGATGCAATGGCTTGATGGAAGAAACAACTGTATGAGGTGTCCACAAGGAGATGTGTGTGCATTACAAATTCAGTGTGTTGGATTGGATCAAAGTTGCGTGACCCACCTGTGTTCGATGGGATGGAGAAGGTAGATGAATTCCTCAAACAATTGCAAGCTCCAGTTCCAGAGGATCAACGAGTAGAAATAATGGATGTTTTCACTTGAGGAATGCCTTCGCGATGGTGGAAAACGCACAAGGAATATTTCAACAGTTGGGAAGCATTGCAAACATGTCTGAAAGAGAGATTCCATCATGTTGTTGATATGGAACGACTAAACAGATTCAAGGGAAATTAGGATCCCATTGAGCACCTGGAATTATGTCAACATAGATGGGATATGAAGGATGTACCACGCAGTCAGTGGGTAAATTGATTTTATCATACACTCGATGTTATACCATATAGTTGGTATGTTCAATGGGAACGAATAAGGCAAACAAAATATTAGACTAAAGTGTCTACTGAATTTACTGCCACATTCTGATTCAATACAAGAGATCTGAACCTGGCCAAGCTTCTACATAGAATCAATCATGTCATCTTTGGAGAAATACCACCTCAGGATCTGATGCAGAGGATCATATGTTCCTGCCATCAGGACTTGGTGAGGCTGAAGAAACCTATATATTGCTGAAAATTAGAGATTAAAGAACCAGACGAGGAAGAAGACCCACACAATATACATATTAAGGAAATCAAGGGAGAATGCATTGTGCAGGATGAGCCATTCTCGAGCACTACGTTAGAATTTTTGGAGCCCCTCAAAACAAACAAACACAACATAGGCATGGAGGAGGAGCCTAAGATGGAAATAACAGGATATTATTGGGACCAAGAAACAGTCACACAGATCATGGATTTGTTGAAGGAATATGAGGATATTTTCCACGTAGCTTCTCTGAGATTAAAGGAATTGCACGAGTGCTCGGATAAATGAAGATTCGGCTAAAGGAAGGGGCCAATCCAGTTAAGAAAAGGCCATACAAATTGAACCCAAAGTATAAAGAGAAAGTGTGCAAAGATCTCGATCATATGTTAGATGCAGGGATTATCTTTTCAATGGAGGAATCATAATGGATCAGTCCAATGGTGATCCAAGATAAGAAAACATGAGAAATCACCATCTATGTCGATCTCCGCAACCTTAATGCAGCATGCATATTACATGAACCGTTCCCTACACCTTTTATAGATGAGATGCTAGAGAACGTAGGGGGTCGCAAATCCTATTCGTTCAGTGATGGATTCTCTAAGTACCATCAAGTGAGAATAGCTGAGGAGAATCGTGCGAAAACAACCTTTGCGACCGAGTGAGGATCGTTTTCCTACACATATGTTGTTTGGATTAAAGAATGCACCTAATGTGTTCTCTAGGATAGTTGTGGCCACATTCAAAGAGTTCATGCATACGTTTATGGAAGTGTATCTTGATGACTGGACAGTGTTCAATCTGTTAAAGGATAACCTGTAGGTCCTACACCTCATCCTAGATTGCTACAAGGAGATGCAAATTCCCCTAAATCTGAAGAAGTGCATTTTATGCACCCCCTTTGGAATATTGCTAAGGAATGTTCTATGTAAAGAAGTTTTTTTAATAGACCCGACGAAGATTTCAGTCATAGTCAATCTCCAGACCCCAACACATGTGAAAGGCCTGTGCTACGCATTCGCCAGCTATCCAATCATCACACCCTAGTAAGTTGGCATCATATCATTAGTCGTACTCCACCTGTTAGTCAGATCATGTGCCATTCATAACTGTTTTCCCAATATGGAAAGATTAAGGAAGTACGTTGTCATTAAGAGAAGGTACAACTGGAAAGGACTGCTCAAAAAGGTAATAGCACATTGGATAAAGTCGCTTTCAAGCATAATCCAAATCCTCTGCACAGAAAGAGAGACAACCTGGATGAATGGAAAGGACGACGCATAGGAAAAGAGAGAGCCTATGTCGAGTTGTCTGTTAGGTCAAGCATTCATTGTTGGTGCTTTCATTTGTTAGCTAGTAGTGCTCTTGTCATCAACTTTCTTAGGATTGGGTGTGCACTATGTCTCTTGATAAATATTGCTTTAATGAATTTTGAATTAAGATATCATGGAAAAGTCCCATCACGCAAAAGTCTTTTAGTATGCTCTTTCTTACTGAGGAGAATTTGGTATATAATCTTAATATCTTTAAGAGAATTGCAAATATCCTTAATCGAGTTGGTGAGGGGATCCTCTCATGCCAAGCTCTATGGTTGTTGATTGTTTATGAATGTTGTTTGCAATGGGAATTTGAAATTAATAAAAAAATGTTTTATTAGTATAATAATATTAATTTTAAAAAAATATATTAATTTTTTTTAAAACAAGTTATTATAAATAAAATACTTTTTAAAATATTTATAAAAAAAAATCAGTTCAAAGCAATGTGACAATTTAACCGAACTCCTTCCGAATGTCTTAAAAAAACCCAATCTCATCTTTTAGTGTGGAGAAGCCAATTTCCATGCTAATTTTAAAGCTTGAGTCAACATGGCTAAGTGATGATGAGGAATATCATCCAACAAAAACTAATTTTTAAGGTAAGAGATATGTGTCCCTTGCTAAAAAAAGCTCTAATATTGCATAGAGGTAACATGGGGATATTTTCTCGACAACACATTGGTTATTCATTCAATTGCTAACGTTTCTTTATAGTAGAGTTTGTTCCCAAGATGGAGAGAACTTTACTCATTACTAAAGGGTTCTTATTCATGGAGAGAGTTGGCCTCTTTAAAAAGTTATGGTGACATGGCCTTAGTAAGTACATTGAACTCTTATTACTTCCAATTCATTATTAATATTACTTTTAGTATATTTATTTCATTGATCTATAAATTTGAACAACTATTTCGCTAGATATGTATTTACATTTATTTACACAACAAACTTCCTAATCAAAAGTGTGTTGGAGATTTGAACAACTATTTCGCTAGATATGTATTTACATTTATTTACACAACAAACTTCCTAATCAAAAGTGTGTTGGAGATTAGACATCAATGTTTGGATTATGAAAATTGATTTATAATGTAGACTTTGTAATGATCATGGACATGTGGTGGCATGGCCTTCTCTCTAAAGGAAGAGAAAAATCTTCATGTACTACTAAGCATAAAATTAGGAAACCTCCTAGTGGAAAGACATGAAGGTGGAACATCATTGGAGGTAACCTAAAAGTAGGCATGCTAAGTTAGAAGCAAGGTGTTTGACATTATCAAAGGATGGATTACAAAAAAATTATTTGGTCTATTCACTTTTGGACTTTTAAAAGAGCAATAAACTCCACTCTCAATTCTTGATGAAAATATGAATGATAATGGCTTTCTCTAGTAGAGCAAGTCAATACCGACATTCAAGGATTTATATGAAAATAACGATTTTTAATATTAATAATTTTTAGATTAGCTAAAAAAATTAAAAAAAATTGGTGCCCAAGCTTTGATCAGTTACTGCGCGTCAAGCCAACCAACACGGGGGATTCACTAGAAGGAAATATAATATCACGTTCATTCATATTGCGGTATTAAATATTCATGAAAACCTAAAAATTATATTGCTTATATATTAAGGGACAAAGGGTTTTTTAATTTAATGTAACAATACAAAAATGCTTTGGGGTCTTTTTTATATGGGCGGAATGACAAATATCCGCCAAATGGAGATGGTGGGATCACGGCCGGATGAGAAATCAGGTTGAGGCAAGGCTTGGGCTTACCAGTATGCAGGGAAATCGCGTCTTGAGGCATGCTTGAGGCCAGGGGTTTCGTGCTGAAGTGGGTTTCTAGTTGATCATAGTCGAGAGACAGTGGTCATTGACAAGCAATTGTTACGAATAGCACTTAGCTAGTTGTTTCCAATATCCTTGGGAGTCTCTAAGCCTCCAGGGCCTGTTAAAGGCCCTCGATAGGCCTTGGGGGCTTGAATACCCAACCACTCGTGCCTATTACAGGCCTTGGGAGGTTTAGTCAGCCTCCTAGAGCTTGTTACAGGCCCTGGGGGCTTGGATACCTAACCCACAACAGGATTAGCCAGCAGTTGGAGAACTGCAACATGCAATCTAAATGTTGTACTATGTGCATTGGCTCTAGTGACATACAAGAAGTGATCTCCTATATCTTCATTAGACCATTAGATGTTGCAAATCATAATGATATGTGATTGAGTAATTGCATTGTGGGTGAAGTAATGTGCACCCACAGTATACATCAAAAGAAGCAAGGTGCATTGTAGAATGCATGTGGGGTGATAAGAGGGATATCATATCAATATACTAGGTAGAAATATAAAGGGGTATAAAAAATGTTAATGAAAAAATTGATACATACAATATCTAGTGAAAATAGGGGTTTTTAAAATTGGGAAGGCATATTGGGAGGGGGTTAAAAAAAAATGATTTTGGAAGTTATTTTCCAATATTTAGTGAAATTAGGGGTATTGTTTCATATGCCACGAACGAACATGCTATGATAGCGGTTTATTGAGTGAAGCCCCCGTGCCAACCAATGCCAAATTTGGTTGCGCCAAATAGAAATTAGCTATCATTTGCACGCTAGTAACAACTTTCAGTTTTGATAACTCCAGCCTATATAAGACTTATGATTGTAAGGGGTTGGGGTTCAGACATAGAGGTTTTGTGGGTTTTGTTATGTAAATCGGTAATGTTTTGAACTCTGTTAGTCGCATAAGTTCGCGTTGAGAAGCCATGAAATGTATAAGCTGTTGATCTAAACTTCTGTAATGACATGGTGATACGGATTTTTGCTAAGTAATATAATGAAGTCTCTGTTTCTGTGTATTTTCCTGTGCATCATCTCCATGTATGAATGTCTATGAGTTATGTAAGTTTTGAATATATGTGAAGTGTAGATCTAATGTATGTGATGAATTGAGTTGGTTAAATGTTGCGTCAGAAAGACCTTAGTTCCTCCTGCACAGCCTTGATTTAGGTCTATGTTTATTCTTGTGTGCATCTCGGGTGAGACTATACTATGTTCATAGAGTATTGCTAGATGTCGATGCATATTGGGTTTTGTTGGTCACATGAATTTGAACCATGGGTCTGACAGACTGCATCCAACAATGGTTCTGTTGACAAGACCTAACAGGGATTGTGTTAGGAGGACGAAGCTATAATGAGGTGGAAACCTACCAAAGACGAGATTGAGCAATGGTTCAAGAGTAAGGAGGACGAATTCGCAAAAAGAGATAAAGACTTGCGGATTTCGGCTCAAGATTGGAAGGACAAGTATATTTACTCTAATCTACACGGAATTTTCTTTTATGAGTTTCCTATTTTGTTGTTTGAATGGGTACATAGGTAGACTGAGATAAATACTACTTGGAGCGCACCTTGACTAGTAGTTTGGACCAGGGAAAATATTCAAGAACTGAAATATCTGAACAATACTTGGTCTAGAGCTATCGTTTTTTGTTCTTGCACGTGAATAAAGGTTATATTATAGAATTTTCCATAGGAGTGAATCATATAGTCGTGCAGAAGAAAGGTTTGAAGAAGGTCCAAGAAAGAGGGTCTTGAAGCTAATTCCACTCTGGATAAAGATGGTGTTCGTGGATATGGGGCTAATGACAATGAGCCACGATAGTAGGCCATTGTAAGCCCTACGCTATGGGAGTGGGGCATGAAGAAGTGGAAGAAATGATTGGTGTACTATGGATCCGGAAGTGAAAAGACTCTAGAGGGAGAAAAGAAATGAATGCGAGATAAGATAAGACAAGCACTGAAGAAAGAAAATCAAGAAAAGCAGTCGAAGGAAAAAGACAAGTCAAATCGGAGAGGAAAGAAGAATGCCATAGATGGGAAAGCACAAAAAGAACGTGCTAAAGCTCCCTCTGTTCCGGAAGGGGCGTAGAGTCTGGGAAAGAAGAATTTTTAGACGATGAGAGACCTCCCAAGAGGCATGGAATGGAGGAAAATGGTAGCTCCGACAAACACAGTGATGTTGAACCCTTGAGGCTAGGAGGAAAAAATAATCAAGAAGATATGCAAGAACAAGAAGTAAGGATTAATGGAGATTATTGCATTATAAGAAGAGAGACTGTGTAGCTAGATTCAAGCTCCCCTGGAACCAGTGTTGTCAGAAGATGTGTGCTAGATGCTAACCCGCCGTTTGGCCCAACCCCCCAACGTTCTTTATCAAATCAAGAAAACCATTTATTACTTGAGTTTGTGAGGGAAGAAATACCCGAGAATGAACCAAAGTCAAGAGAAGTACAAGTTATTCCTATAGAGGAGATTAACCCATATATAAAAAGTTCAAGAAGTAGTAATAATATTCTAAGTCAACCAATCGCAAGCAATCCTACAAATCAACATATACCCACCAGGATGGCGACGATGTCAAATTCTACCTTGTGACTATCCGTGTTTCATGGGATGGGGAAATATTATGCACAACAACATTGGTTTACCTGTGAATCCATCTGGGTTGTAAAGAATGTTACGAATGAAGCTGTTAAGATTGCGCAGTTGGAGACCACATTCAGAGATAGAGCTTTGAGGTGGTACATGAAGTGTACGACCATGAACCCTGTAGGTCAACCCTTTACATTGACGACAATCAAAACCGACCTCCTGAAATAATTTCAGAGGCTGAAGTCCGAGTTGTAGTGCATCACAGAGATTAAAGAAAGTAAACAACGCGTTGGCGATTCTATGTGGGAGTATGACTAGTGATTCAAGATCTTACTAGATCGACTAAGTTTCCAAATTATGGATGTAAAACACCGTGTATGGTTCATTGTAGGTTTACTGTTGCATATCAAAGTTCCCCTAACCCAGCAGAAAGTGAAGACTCATTCGAATGCCCTGAAGATTTCCATCAAGTTGCAAGAAGTGACACCTGGAGGGGAGGCATCACCGGGAATAATGAGTTTCAGACACAACTTGTTGCGCTAACTAAAAAATTACAACATCTATATATGGGTAAGGAAGTAATAGAAATAATATGGTGTAGCTTCTATAGAACAAAGGGACATCATGAAAATGAATGCCCAACACTAAATAATTATCTGGGTGATAGTCCTTTTCTGGAAGTGCTGAAGTCTAAATGGTGCGAGATTTGTATAGCTTGGGGGCATGTGCCTCCTAATTATCCCATGATACAAAAGTATAAGAGCTCTAGGCATGCAACATTATGTGATTTTTGTAATTATATGGCCATGACGTGAATAATTGTCACTCTATGCAGTTGATGAAAGATAATACAGTGGATGCCTACCGGGTGCAAGGTACCGAGGAAGCAAGACAACCTAACCTGGGGGGACAACAAGGAGTAGTGCATGGTGGGTTCCAAGGTCGCAGAAGATGATATGGTGGCAGAAGACAAGTAATTTGCTTCAATTGTGGAGAACTAGACCACTTGGAGATATATTGTACTAAACCACAGGGTTTTGTTCATATATTTCCATAACACGCAACAGAGGAGTGCCCAGACCTGGTCAATAAATGGGAAGAGAAGAAAGGTCGTTGCAATCTGGTCACAATGGAACCAAGAAATGATAACAATGGGGAGGATCCAATACACATCATGAAGACAATAACCAGAGGTGGTTCTCATACAGGTGACGATCTCCTTGGATATTGCAGCATAGGAGTACCCTTGGAACACAAGATTAGCAAAACGACACAACCTTCACCGAAGTTTCAATCAAAAGACAATTTACAGATTATGTACGAGGCATAGAGAGCTGTGGAAGAAGATGTGTAGAGACAAGAGGAAATACACTGCTTGCACGAAGAAGAAGAAGAAGATTGCATGAAGAAGAAGTATTATTGTGCAACATGCGCAATGAGGAGATAAATCAAACCTCGCAATGCGACTCAACATAATGCAAAGAAGAGAAGCTTGAAGGATTATACAAAAGCCACTAGGAAGAGCTAGTAAGTAATTTCCTGCAAAGTTGTATACATATATTAAATGATCCTCTTGATATCAATAAAATAGATACTCATCTTTCCAAGGTGCTAATATCTAACGAAGCCAAAGAACCTATTTTTGTACTACTTGCTGAAAGGAATGAGCACAAAGTGGGTAAGAGAAGAAGAACCGGGACGGAATTTATGTTGTCACTTGAATTAGGGGGATTTCATATGAGAGATGTTATCATTGATCTGGGGACATATGTGAATATTCTTCCTAAGCAGACTTGGGAGTTTATGGATAATACGAAGTTGGTGTGGCTCCCATTCAACTTAGATTAACAAACAAATATAAAGTGTTTCCCATTCGTAGGCTGACCGATTTGGAAGTAAGTATTGATGGAGTAAAAACAATGGCGGAGTTTGAAGTACTCGATATATTGGAGGATATTGATCCCTATCCTGTGTTATTGGGGATAGATTTGGAATTTGATAACAATGAGATTTTGAACCTAAAGCAAATACGCATGTCCTTTGAATCCAAAGAACTACGTGTGGTAGCTCTATTGGATGCTACAGAAGGAGAAAGGTACACGGAGCCGGTTTGGGATGACATTGATGAGGGGAATATAGAAAAAATTTATAATGTCATTGTTAGAAAGGAGGATTATATAAACTCCATAGCCGATAGAGAGATCAGTTGGCACAGTGTCAAGTCATTCGATACAAATTTGCAGGATGTAATGTCTCGATGGCTGAACCAACTATAAGAGGTGTCCACAAGGATATGTGTATGCATTACAAAGTGAGTGTGTTGGACTAGCTCGAAGTTGTGTGACCTACCTATGTTCAATGGGATGGAGAAGGTAGATGCTTTCCTTAAACAATTGCAAGCTCGAGTTCCAGAGGATCAACAAGTAGAAGCAATGGATGTTGTGACTTGAGGAATTCCTTCACGATGGTGGAAAACACACAAGGAATGTTTGAACAGTTGGGAAACATTGCAAACATGTTTGAAAGAGAGATTCCATCCCGTTGTTGATATGGAACGACTAAACAGATTCAAGGGAAATTAGGATCCCATTGAGCACCTGGAATTATGTCAACAGATATGGGAGATGAAGGATGTACCGCACAGTCAATGGGTAAATCTATTTAATCATACATTGGATGTTATACCATGGAGCTGGTATGTTCAACGGGAACGAAGAAGGAAGACAAAATATTGGACTAAAGTGTCTACTGAATTTACCGCCACATTCTGATTCAGTACAAGAGATCTGAACCTGGACAAAGTTCTCCATGGAATCAAGCAAGTCATCTTTGGAGAAATACCACCTCAGGATCTAACGCAGAGGGTCGTATGTTCCTACCATCAGGACTTGTTGAGGCTGAAGAATCCTATATATTGATGGAAAGTAGAGATTAAAGAACCAGATGAGGAAGAGGACCCACACAATATACATACTAAGGAAATTAAGGGAGAACTCCCTATGAATGATGAGCCATCCTCTAGCACTATGTCATAATTTTTGGATCCACTCTAAACAAACAAACACAACATAGGCATGGAGGAGGATCCTAAGATGGAAAGAATAGGAGATTATTGGGACCAAGAAACAGTCACACGGATCGTGGATTTGTTGAAGGAACACAAGGATCTTTTCCATGTAGCTTCTCTGAGATAAAAGGAATTGCACGGGCGCTCGGATAAATGAATATTCAACTAAAGGAAGGGGCCAATCCAGTTAAGAAAAGGCCATACAAATTGAACCCAAAGTATAAAGAGAAAATGTGCAAAGAGCTAGATCATATGTTAGATGCAGGGATTATCTTTCCAATGGAGGAATCATAATGGATTAGTCCAATGGTGATCCAAGATAAGAAAACATGAGAAATCAACATCTGCATTGATCTCTACAACCTTAATGCAGCATGCATATTACATGACTCGTTCCCTACACCTTTTATAGATGAGATGCTAGAGAACATAGGGGGTCGCGAATCTTATTCGTTCACGGATGGATTCTCTGACTACGATTAGGTGCACATAGCTGAGGAGAATCGCATGAAAACAACCTTTACGACCAAGTGAGGATTGTTTTCCTACACAATGATGTTGTTTGGATTAAAGAATGCACCTAATTTGTTCTCTAGGATAGTTGTGGCCACATTCAAAGAGTTCATGCATACGTTTTTGGAATTGTATCTTGATGACTAGACAATGTTCATTCTATTAAAGGATCACTTGTAGGTCCTACACCTCATGCTAGATCGCTACAAGAAGATGCAGATTCCCTTAAATCTGAAGAAGTGCATTTTATGCACCCCCTTTGGAATATTTCTAAGGAATGTTGTATGGAAAGAAGGTTTTTTAATAGACCTAACGAAGATTTCAGTCATAGTCAATCTCCCGACCCCAACACATGTGAAATGCCTATGCTCAAGATTGGGACATACGAGTTACTATAGAATGTTCATAAGAAACTATGCGAGCATCAAAACACCACTGGAGGAGTTGTTGTGAAAAGAAGTGAAGTACGAATGGACAACAAAATGTCAACAGGCGCTGGATATTTTGAAGGAGAAACTAGTGACTGCGCCAATTCCCATATTTCCCGATTCGACGTGCATATTCCATGTGCACGTAGATGCCTCATCAGTTGCGTTGGATATAGTTTTAGCTCAGACCGGGGAAGGAGACATTCATCACCATATCTCCTTCGCAAGAAGGAAGCTGTCTACAACCGAGAATAATTATAACACAACTAATTGAGAAGGCTTGGTGATGGTATATGCATTACAAAAGTACTGACATTACCTATTGGGAAGTGCCTTCAAATTTTTCACAAATCAATCTGCTTTTAGGTATTTATTCAACAAGTCAGTGTTGGGGGAGCGCATCTATTGATGGTTTTTCCTTTTCCAAGAATTTGAATTTGAAGTTGTGGTGAATTAGTTCAATAACTTTGATGATGGCCTGTCGGATGCCCAATTATTCTGTATTGAGTTTGTACTAGAACAGTTCTATGAGATTGTAGCATTTTTGGCTTCTAGTCACACGCTGGTAAAATACATAGTTGCACAACGCAGACAACTCGTCACGCGCAGCGTGGATTTTCAATTGATAACAGGACAATCGTATAAGCTGGGAGCTGATGGTATATGTCGATGTGTTTTGGAGCATGAAAGATCGCTTCTATTGAGACAAGCACATGAAGGCATAGATAGAGGACATTACACAGTGAAGGATACTGCGTATAAAGTACTACGTGTAGGGATATGGTGGCCTTCGATGTTCCTAGGATCTAAGATGTACTGCAAATAGTGTGATGTTTTCCAATGAGTGGGTAAGATGTCACGTAGGGATGAGATGCCTCTCTTCCCTGTCACTATGCTTGAACCATTTGAGAAGTGGGATATTGATTTTGTGGGTCCAAACAACCCACCAGCACAAAGAACTGGCGCCATATATATCATCACTACGATAGAGTACCTGACAAGATGGTTAGAGGTTGCGCCACTGAAGGATTGTATTGCAGAGACAACACTAAGGTTTATATTTGAGCACATTATTATAAGATTTGGGTGCCCAAAGGTGCCTATGAGCGATTAAGGTACGCATTTCTTGAACTTGATGATCCGCGCATTAAAATAAGAGTTCATGATACACCATCAAAAAAGTACATTGTATCATCCCCAGGCTAATGGTGCAGTGGAAGCATTCAATAAGATTCAAGAACAGGTGCTTACAAAGGTATGTAATGTTAACCATGATGACTGGGACCAACACATTCCAATGGTGTTGTGGTCCTATAGAACAACATCTAACAGGCTCACTAAGCATACCCCATTCAGATTGGTGTATGGGAAAGAAGCAGTCATGCTAGTGGAGTTCGTTGTGCCTAGTTTGCGCATAGTTATCGCCACAAATATGACGGATGATGAATCACTTGCATGCAGATTGGAGGAAATTATGGTACTGGAAGAAGATAGGTTCATAGCAGGATTCAATTAGGTCATGGAGAAGCAGCGCAAGAAATCCTGGCATGACAAGAAAATCAAGAGTAAGACCCTGGAACCTGGCACATTGGTGTTGATGTATGACAGTAAGTTTTTACAACATCTAGGAAAGTTGCGCATGAGATGGCTAGGGCCATTTAGGATCCTGTTTATAATGAAATCATGTGCATAAAATCTTGCCACATTTCCAGGAGAGCCGATGAAGGGATTTATCAACGACAGTCGCCTCAAACCCTACTATGGCCCGCAAGGACAAGAACACATGTAAAAATGGCACAGTATAAAAAATAAAAAAGAGAAGAGATAATTTCTTATTCCTTATTTCATTCATTAAGTGATAGGATGAGTCACAATCTAGTTAGGTTGTAATTAAAATAAAACAATCAAGCGTCATGCGTCAAATATTCGTGCCATGAGTCATTGTCCACATTAAGTGTGAAAGATTGAGTAAATCCCTTTAGTAGTCAAGACATTAGGCGAAATGGAATGTGTAGATTCATTGTGCACCTCAAGTTATCCATTCTACACCTCAATCCATCTGTCATTAAGGAAAAATATGTCAGTACACATCTGCCAGCTATCCAATCATCACACCCTAGTAAGTTGTCATCATGTCGTTAGTCGTACTCCACCTGTCAGTCAAAGGCTGTGTCATTCATAACCGTTTTTCCTGTTATGGAAATATTAAGGAAGGACGCTGTCATTAAGAGAAGGTACAGTAGGAAAGGACTGCTCAAAAAGGTAATATCACATCAGATAGAGAAGAGTCGCTTTCAAGCATAATCCAAATCCTCTGCACAAAAAGAGAGACAACTTGGTTGAATGGAAAGGACGATGCATAGGAAAATAGAGAGCCTAGGTTGAGTTGGTTGTCAATTCAAGCATTCATTGTGAGGGGCACGCCAATATTAGGAATATTTCTTTCCAGATTTCATCCCATCTAGTCGTTAAGAAGAGAGATGTGGTGGAGGAACAACAGTTAAGAGGGTAGGTGAAGGTGAATTGGCAGAGTGGGATATAAGAGTTGCGAAGAAGGAATATAGTCACCTAATGTGCTAGAGCTAAGTGAGCAATTAGAGTAATATTGTGCCTATATATTTGTGTCTAAAAATTTGTACCTATTCAAAGGTTAGGTGCGTAGAGATGGAAGTTGCACCAGTGACAAAGAAGAGTCACACCAAGGTTGTTGCACCTAAATAATACACAATGTTGAAAGTGTCACTCCCTGCAAAAGTAGCAGTCAATGGTGAATTGCTAGGGATGGTACCATTCTTAAAGTACGAGTATTTCGACATCCTGGACGAGAAACAGTTCCCGGAATTGAAGTCGACCACCTACATAGAGACGCAGGTCAATCTCAATGGAACAAAGCATTTGGTTCCACAAGCATGGGTGCGCAAACTTCACCATTCAGGAATAATGTCCTTGTTGGATGTGCCACATTTTGGAAGAGGGACCCATATCAGCACTTGCACTTTGTTCCTCCTGATACGCTTGCAGGGTGGATATTTGTGGTTGGACAAGAAGTATGATATCACGGATAAGGTAATTTGGTTGGTCTTCGGTATCCAAAGAAGAGGGGAATACCCAATCCAGGTGATGGCCCATGTCTCAGCAAAAGAAATGTACAGGAAGTATAACACTCGTAGAGGGGGTAGAGGTTGGGTTATCTCCGCAATATCTGAGCATCGTGTCCGGTTCGATTCACATATTCTGGCGTGCAAACTATTGAAGAAGTGTCGCAAAGATGAGTGCCCAGTAGGCATGGTAGCAACAAATGAGTAGTGCACAACAAGAAAGGTGTTGGCATGGGCACCATACCTCTAGCTTGACTTTTTCCAGGACTTCCTAGATGCAAAAGACAAGGGTGCCCCTTTCCATTATAGTTGGGTGTTGCTCTTGATTGAAATGGTGGTTTGGGAACCCCCACCACACTACACCTTTGATTTCTCGACTCCATATGACTTCAATCTGGCAAAGTTCCTTGTGTTTTCTTGGCAGGCGGTTTGGTAAGTTAGCATTGCAGCATTGCGGATGCTGCAACAAGTCAGAAGATACCGCAGAAGGCGGAAAGCTGGGAACAAAGGAGAATATTTTATGTATTTTTAGGTCGAATGTACCACAGTATGCGGGTTTTGGGGTCATTAGGACCATGTCAGTTAGATTTTGGGTCATTTTCTCAAAGCGTCAGCTAGGAAGTTGTTAGTAAGTGGACAAGCAATGTAAAGGCGGAAGCCTATATAAATTCATAAAGTCGTATGTGTTAAGAGAGGAGAATCTAATCTTGGAGATATATGTCTATAATTTGAGATCAAGAGTTATCGGCGAGATCTGTGTTTTGCGGAGATATTGTATCTGGGTTTTGCAAAGTTAATATGACATGACAGAGTTGTTTTGCGAAATCCCTGTGTATCTTATGTTCTTTTATGGTAATGCATGTTGCAATATATAAATGATGATATGTTTTCTTACTGCAATTAATGCTTTACTGTTGTATTTGATGCGATGAATATTTATGTTGAATAATGCTATGAATATGAATGATGTCAAAGATAATTGCATAAGATCTACTTCTGAAATGTCGCAATAAATTTAAGTAATTGAGCCGCAACATCCTCCTTCATTCGGAAGAAACATGGTTCCATCGACTCTCCCTTGAACATCTCGGGTGAGACCTCATCTGCTCCGCAAGTGTTGCTGAATGAGGTAAAACTGTCTAGGCCGGTGCTCCAGGAGATCGTCGTGGGTTGGATGTCGACAGTGAGTGGAACCCATGTTGATTGGGTTTGAGTCAACATGTTTCATCAGCATCCAGCAAGGGAGTACCAAGTAGACATGGAGACCGCATTTCAGATGCGGTATACCAAGATGTTGAATGTGACAGCTGATCCATTTTTGGTGCCACAACAGATTGTACATCAATACAATAACAAGTTTCTGTTTGTGGTCGATTCCCACAGCATTATCATTCTATCACGTGTTGAAACAAAGGTAGAATGCATACTCCCATTCTATATTACAGTCGCGGATGTCAATAATGCAATTGCACAATGGTCGGCGCACCTACAATTTATGTCAAATTCATACGTGGAGATCCTCGAGGAGGATGGAATAAATCCAAATTCCTAGAAGGGTGAAGAGGGTAGCTCCAACCCACCTAGGAAATTTTCATGCAAATGACTGGATGCATGCATTTGTAGCATGCAAAATACAAAAATGATGGGGAGAATATTCCAACACCCCCCCGCAAGCTATACTATGAGGAAATAACTGAAGAATAGGGCCCTGGTTACTGAGACCAAAAGTCACCTTGTAAAACAGTAAGATAGTGCCCTGGTTACTGAGACCAAAGGTCACCCCGTACAATCAATCTAAATAAACTAAGTGATAAAAGAGGGAAAACCCAATGGGAATAAATCCCTCCCTCAAAATAGACTAAAGGTGCTAAAGTATCATATCATGACTTACCCCTAAAGGAGGGAAGTGTCCTTCTTTTCTGAAGAAGGATCGATCAATCTGCAATGGATCAGAAAATGTGAAAAGGATGATCCCTTCCATGCTGAAAATCTGATCTGGTTCTTCTATGATCATGTGGACCACCAACCAAATCACCGGCAGATCGGAGTGTAGTAGATGCCCATCGAGGAAGAGGAGGAATATCAGGTGAGAGATCTTCAGGTTCGTGTGGATCTAGATCTCCCATTCGCTCATCTTCATCAATTGCTAGACCTTCAGGTTCTTGTGGATCTGGATCTAGCATTCTATCATCATCTCTATCTGAAATCTCATGTGATGATGTATCTCTCTCTTGATCATCAATCAAAGGAGGAATATTCTTTTTGGGAAGAAGTGGATCATGCTGCAAAAATATAGTATGAAGATCATCATGAAGCATGTGATTCAAACCAACTGAGGTAGAATCAAAACCATGAATGTGCAGATAGTTCTTTGATATCTCCTTTGAACCGACATAGGTGTGATTTTCACCAAAGAAACTATGACATGATGATGGTGAATCTTCAACAAGATCACTGGTGGATGCAACAGTGGCGGTGGCCCATGAACCAATAGGTGCTAAATCGTCAGGTTCTTGTGGATCTGGATCTAGCAATCTCTCAAAAAGAGTTATCTTCCTCTTAGGAAGAAATATATCATGCTGCAAAAACAAGTGCTTGAGTTCTCCAATAATGGATGTAGGAAAATCAGATCCAAGACTTGGAAGATGGTTTCTCATGATCTCCTTTGAACCAACAGGGGTGAAATCAAACCCAAAATCCCAAAAATGTGCATGAGTCATGAACCCAAGCGAATGATAGAGTCTTCCATCGTTAGTGAAACTCTGAAAATATGTGCCAATGACCAAATAGGAATCCAAAGAAAGCATATGATGAGGGAGAGCGAATGCATTACCTTCCAAATATGTTTTCTTCAAAATACCCAGTAGATCACCATCTTGCACATCAACAAGTGCATCAACTCCATGAAAGTGTATGTAGTTCTTTGATATCTCCTTTGAACTAGCAGGGGTGAGATAAGAACCAAATGAGCCATATAATGGTGATGCCTTGAATTTCAAATCAGATCCAAAATTTTGGGAGTGGTTTTTCATGAACTTCTTTGAACCAATAGTGGTGAGATCAATCTTCTTTGAACCAATAGTGGTGAGATCAAAACCAAAATCATAAGGATATGCTTGAGACTTGAATCCAAGCGAATGGTACAGTCTTCTATCTTCAGTGAAGTTCTGAAAGCATGTACCAATAACCAAGTAGGAGATCAAAGAAAGCATATGATAAGGAGGAGCGAATGCATTACCTTCCAAATCTGTCTTTTTCTTCAAAAAACTCAATAGGTCAGCATCTTGCACATCAAAAAGCTCACGGGAAGTAGAGATTTCAAGGATCTCTTCAACTTCTAGAGTAGTAGCCGATATATTTTTCTCATAAATCAGATAGGAAGATGGAACAACTGAAACCATATCTTGTGCTTCGAATTCATCTTGAACAAGTTCATCATGGGAGATGAAGGAGGTCGAATCATGAAAGGAGAGATCACTGCATGAAGTCTCACTGGGCTTGCTTTGCACATGGATAACATCAACCTCTTCCTCCTGAATTCCAAATAATCTGTCCAATCTAGTCCATAGATCACTTGGATCTTCATCAAGATCAATGTAGTATTCCATATTGGAAAACATAGAAAGACATATGTTTCCTGAGGCTCTTTCACTAGCATCAAGCCAATCTTCTTTCTCTTCATCGGAAGAAAAATCTCTCTTAATACCAGTACACACATCAAAAAGACCATGTATCTTTAGATATGATGCCATTTTTGGCTTCCACTCATCATAGTTGAATGGAGTGAGAGAAGGAACTCCTTCCGGATACATAGAACATGTTGTTCAATTCGAATCTACTGCTGCAACTGCAGAAAACTTCGAAACCTGCAAAACATGAAAGTGTTGACGGAGAATGCTACACTTCGACTGAACACTACCTTAAGGAAAGATAGCTGCTCAAATAAATGTTGCAACCGTTGCTGCTGCAATTCGACTAGCTGCTTCCTGCTCTGATACCATGTAATAATATGCAAGTATCTAACAGTTGTAGCAACTCACAATCAAACTCGCAAATATGTTGCAAAGAAGAAGAGAAGGAGACACTCAATGATCACTCATAAACATAGTAGAATAGAACATAATCTCAGTATTATACAATGGATAAGAATGTAAGTGGAAGAGTACAATAGAATAATAAGGTGCATAATATAGGATTCGAATAGGCCAAGTAGGGCATTCGAATTCCTAACTCAGAGTGTGTCTTGAATGATAGTGGAGTCATCATCTAGTCAATGTATCAGTCATCAGAGGTAACAGTCAGTCAATTGAGTTTAACTGAGTGAAGTAGGCACTAACTGAATGAAGGAGGCTCAGTGGAGGGCGCATGAGGAGTCTAACTAAGTGAGGTAGGCATGAACTGAATGAAGGAGGATCAATGGAGGGCACATGAGGAGCTAACTGGAGTCAGAATGGGCAGACTAGTCTCACTGGAGGTCTATCAGAGTGAAACAATCAGTGGGGGAGTCAATCTAGTCTTAAATCAACGAAAGACAAGCAACTAACTAAAGTGAACTGAGTGGTAGGTGAGCAAAGGCGCCTAACTGGCTATGGTAGGTGAGAAGGGCGCACTTGTCATGGAGAAGGGCGCATTTGGTAGGTGGGAGGCCCCTTGGGGTATGTAGATAGGTTGTGAAGAGATAGAACCAAGCTCTAGGAGCTGGGAGGTCCACCATGATGATGACTGGATGCATGTAGTGGCATGCAAATGCATGCAGCATGCATTTTTGCATGCAGGTAAAGAAGAGCTAGAAGCAAGCTCTAGGTGTTGGGGAGACCACCATGATGATGACTGGATGCATGCATTTGCATGCAAATGCATGTAACATGTAGATTTGCATGCAAGCATGCAAAATACAAAAATGATGGGGAGAATATTCCAACATAATCAATCCACCAAGGAAGCGCACTGGTGTAAGATACATCATCACGGCGACAAATTATTTGACACGATGGGCGGAAGCTCCACCAGTCGTTGATTGATCTGCGGCCATGACCGCGCGGTTTCTGTTCGGCAATATCGTCACTCACTTCGGCTTCCCCAAGATATTGCTGAGTGATCAAGGAAGCCACTTTCTCAATTGCACCATCAGCGTATTGACGGAGGAACTACAGATACAACACAAGAAAAGTACACCATATCATCCGCAGGCAAATGGCACGGTGGAATCTTTCAATAAGATATTGGAACATGCGCTGAAAAAGGTGTGCAATGCGAACCGCGATGACTAGGATCTGAAAAATCGAGGCAGTCTTGTGGGCGTATCGTACCATGTTTAAAAGGTTGACGGGAGAGACACCATTCAAGCTAGTGTATGGACAAGAAGCAATTATGCCAATGGAGTACATCGTTCCAAGTCTGTCCATAGCGGCAACAACATGTATGGATGCTGCAGCGGCACTGGAAGAACGTCTAGCGCAGTTAGTACAAATGGAAGAAGATCACTTTATTGCAGGATTCCACCAAAGTGTGGAGAAGGATCGCCAAAAGGCTTGGCATGATCACCACATCAAAAACAAACAATTTCAGCAAGGTGACATGGTGCTGTTGTATGACAGTAAGTTTATGAAACACCCAGGAAAATTGCAGATGCATTGGCTTGGTCCATATCGCATCAGTAGCATCACTTCAGGAGGCACAGTATAGTTACAGCAGTTGGATGGAGCGATGCTCCCAAACTTGATTAATGGTAGTAGGATGAAGCCCTATCAGTCGGGCTTGAAGCAACGCGATGCCTGAATCGCATCGGGCAAAAAAAATGGCCAGGTTGAACGATGGCAGGTGTTGTTTGGGAATTCTACCCTATAGCGAGGAGAGGGACATTACGAACTTCTGGGGTGACAGGTAAATACATTGATCATATCACATAGGCTTCTACAAAAGGAAAGAGATCAAGGTTCTTGAAGGCATACCTTATTAACAACATTCGATCCTAGCTTTCGCTTGCTCCTTCGATCGATCCTCCACTTGATCTTCTGTTTGGAGAACCTGCAATACAAAGATACCTTCCTCAGTGTATCTTAACTGATATAACAATGATGAATTGAAATACAATTTAGACATCAAATACAATCAAGAATTTAGTCCAAACAAACATACAATCCATTAGGCATTTGATTGGGATGGGAAGGACATTTCAACCTTTATTGTCAAAAGCAAATAATCAGTACAATTATACCTGATCATTCAGAGTGCTTGTGCAACCAAATCCTAGGCTCCTGCTCTTCACACTAACTTGGAATTCCTCCAGCGTAACAACTCTTAATGCATAGTTTCTCCACCCCTCTCTCATCTATCCCCCTTGTATTTATGGGACAAGGTAGGTAGTTTGGATCGAGAGTTAGTTTGATTGGGAAGTTGGGGAAGTTCCAAAACCAACTGCAACTAATCCCAATTCATCAAATTTATATATTTTTTATTACTTTTAAGGTGTACGCTAGTTTTATTAAGTGGAGTAACATTCAACATGCAACTTCCCTGCTTTACAACCAGCGTTTGCAAGATTTTATGAGTTGTATGCTACTCTATTGAAGCAAAGTAGAGTATTTCAGAAGGAAAACGCTACTTTATTGAAGTGGAGTAGAGTATTTCAGCAGGAAAACTCTACTATCATGCTTATAGGGTAGTGTTTTTCCCAAAAAGTAGGTAAAATGAGAGTTTTGTCAGCTGCAGAGGGCTAAGTCTAGTCCATTCATCATCTAAGGAAATGATGCTCTTCAATCCCAGTTCTCCTTTTGTGTGATCGACAGCTAAAGGTGATCACGGACGGAGAAGTGCAGATTTGAACTATAACAAATGCCCCCTAATGTGAGAGGTCAGAGGGAAGCGATGGCCAAAATACATTATAATTCCAAGTCAGCGGAGGAGCAGGAAACCATAGAACCAAGTCACAAAAGTACTTGAAATAAAGATCAAGGTCAGCGAGCAATTACAATCTTGACATCATATAGATGCGTAGAATGATACAACATGATCTCTGATACATAACTAGGAGATGTATATATAGCATGACCACTGAAATACAAGCGTGGATCCATGTCAGAATGAGAGATCATAGCCATAACAACAAACTGGATCTATGTCTCATGGAGAGCCAAAAAATGATTGAGGCTTAGTCTTGCGCAGCTTGGGTGATAACATAATGAGGTAATGCTATCAAAATCCCAAGGTCTTCATCCAAACAACCCAAGGTACAAACCCTAACCATGTGAATAAATGAGCTGAAAGTCGAACATGGGGGGTATCATTTGATTATCGGTCATTGATGTATACCGCTAACAAACACAAGGGCTTCCACCGATAATGATAATGGGGCCCAAGGTACCTAGTACGATCCAACAAGTGTGAATAAATGGACTTGAAGTCGAACACCTGAGGAACCCGTCAAATAAGAGACATTGATGTATTATCATTATTCAACGATGAGGGAAACTGCCACTGATGACTACAATCGCCAAGGTACTAATCGAAACTCTAAACTTCATTCCCAAATCAAAATGAGTTGATGTCGATGGGAAGAAGTCCGTTGGAAGGGAGGCCTTAAGGCATCCTCCATCATCCAACACTAGGAACACTCAAATGGTATGAGTTGATGTGGAGTAGTACAAGTAACAACACTGACACTAGGATGGCCAACACATGAGGTCAAGGTAAACTGCAGAATGGCCTACACAGGCTGTATCCTTAAATAGTGAGCACGACACAAAGTGACTTAGGCAGTTTTCAACATGATGGGGGAGTTATATAAGCCTGCAATGTAGGATACATTAGCAGACCCTCCATATGGTTGGAAGAATAACCAACTGGGGGAGTAAACAACTCAGAGATCAGGTTCACCCTAAGGTCAAAAACTAAACCCAACTGAAATGATAGACTCAAATAAGTGTTGTGTTCAAGGATAGGACTGACTAAACTGCCTTTGAAACTGTAAGATGTGATATACCCTTCTTATCCCTTATTCTTTTTAGATAAAAGAATACCTTTCTTGTTGTTTTAATGAATCCAAGAAAGAATGAAAACTCAATAGATCCAACCATGTAAAGAGTTTAACGAGCCCATGGGAGGAAGACTTAGGACCTTCTTCATTGTTTACAGAGTTCGAAGAAGAGATAGAAGAATACTCTATAGTACTGATCTCTAGATTTTAATATCGACCCAAGATCTGTTCTTGCTCGCTGGTGTTTTCAATTTTAAGGAGTTTGAAAAACTTAAACAATAAATCCATTCACCTACTCGTGGATTTTAATATCGAGCCCAAGTAGGTTAATGCTTGCCGGTGTTTTCTTATTTATAGAGTCTGAAAAACTTAAACAATCCTCTATACACCCTCTTGTGGATTTCACATCGAGCCCGAGTAGGTGAGTGCTCACTTGGTGTTTTCATATTTCGAGAGCCTGAAAACCCTAAAGAAGGCTCCAAAAGGTCCTTTTTTGTAAAGTTAGTCTCCTCCCATGAAAAAGTGTAAAACAATGGAAGAAGAACTCTTCTAGCCACGAATGACTAGAGTATTCATTTTTCGTAAGTAATCCGCAAAAGTCCGAAAAAGGGTTAAACTTATACTTAAACGGATGGGCCTTCAATTCCTTTAACGAGCTTGAAGAGGACAAGTCTGCTCGGCAATCTTGTCATATTTTAAGAGTCTAACAAGAGCTCAGAGAGAACTCCATAAAAATATTTTTCGTAAAATTTTAACGAGCTCGAAAAAGTAAACTCGTGACCTCCTTACTGTTTTTAACAAGCTCAAAGGAGAGATGGAAGAATGCTCATAGCCTCCTTACTATTTTTAACGAGCTCGAAGAAAAGGTGGAAGAATGCTTGTAACTTCCTTACTGTTTTTAACGAGCTCGAAGGAAAGGTGGAAGATTGTTCGGAGACTCCTTCAAGTAGGGTCGTGTTGTTGCAGCAAAATCCCCCCCAAAATTTTGTAGATATTGGGGCCCCTCCCTTTATTTTCCTAGAAAGTCTGCTTAAAGAGTTAAGTCTCCTTTGGAAAAGATTTTGAACTTAGTTTTTGTGAGATATCTCTTTTCGATTTAAAGTTTTCTTCTAAGTCAAAACTCAAGTTTTTCTCCCGAAACGGCGGAAGCACTCGAGATGTGCTTCCGAAACGGCGGGAGCACTTTCATTCATTTTAACATTTTGGAAGAACTTGAGATGTTCTCCCGCAACAGCGGTAGAACTCAGGCATTTCACTCGAAACGGCGGAAACACTTATATATTTTCAGAAGAACTGGAAATTCTCTCTCGAAATGGCAGACCAACTCAAGAACTCTCGCCGCAACGGGTGATTAATTTGTCTTGTTTCGGAGAAACATGCCAAGGATTTCCGTAGCGACGGGTCAACTTAAGAACCTTCAAGCGATACTTTTGACTCATCAAAGTTCGGAAGAACTCATCAAGTCTTTCCGCAACAGCGGATCAACTCCCTTTTCTTTTTCGTACCAACCAAATGCGCACCGTGTTCAAACATTAAGTTCCACGCGTTTTGGACGAAACTCACAAGTCCTCGCCGCAATTGACGGTCGTGCTTAAATATGGATTGGGTTGAAATGAACCCACCATACGAATAATTAACCCCGTTTTAAATTCACCACCTAACCAATAAATTCACACGCGTGTCAATTTTTATATAAGGGTGGGGGGGGGGGGTTTTGTTTTTCATTGATAGATTTTTTTTTGGAGAACGTCGTTTGGAGACTACGCTCCTTTCATCCAAATCAACTTATTCGCAGCCGCGTCAATCCCGTTCCACCACTGTTTTGTTGCCAGGTAGGTGGTTCTACCAGTAACTTTGTCTTAGCTTTTAAGTTGAGACTTTCTCGAGTGTTTTTCATTTATTGCATGGCTTGTGGGCACTCGTCGCATGCCTTATTTCATTATTTCGAGTTACCTGCAATTGTAAATTTTACGGCCATTGAAGCCCCATAGTCTTCCCAATCTGAGGACGCCAGCAAAATGCGCTCATTTGGTAACGCGAACCTGTAACCTCACCATACGCCCGCTCAAAATTTGCCGAACCCGGCATCACCTCCCTAAAGCAATCAAGTCTGACGGTTATAATACATTTTCTTGAATAATATGTGTTTTGTTTGCTTCCCCAGCATGCAGCCTTATAATTCATGTCATACATTACCATGCTAGTCCCTTCCTTCCTGTCTCGCTCTATTATTTTTCGCCATATTTTACGTAATGGTTTACAATCTTATATTCATTCATGTATGGTTTCCTGGCAAGGATAAGCCACGATGCCAAAAGGTAGCAGGAAGAAAGCTAAAATGGTGGAACTAGAGCCAATAGAACCAAGGACCGAAACTCTCTTTCAAGACACTAAGTGCACCACAGGCATCCCTCCCGAGGTCCGGTGGGGAGATATTTACCGGATGATCAGGAACCAAGATATACCCGACGTGCTCTTAGAAGAAGAACAAATCTACCTAAACATCAAGACTTCTGGCATATCCAAGGCTTCTACTCACCCTGAGCTATTCCCGTGCTTAGAAGTAATTGGGTGGATACTGGAACATGCCAATCCACAAGCAAGAGTGTTGTAGGACAGCAAGGGAGAGGCATTTGCTTCGTTCCATCCGACTTATATTGCGGCAGGCTACAAATTCTCGCATCCCTAGTAGGCACTGAATGATGAATGGTTGGGACAGATGAATAATTTCGAAATGGCTAAAAAGCTATTAATCACGGGTAAGTAGCTAAGGAAAAGGGACAATGATGAGTATGACGTTCAGAGCCTAATACCTCCCTTTAGGTTGATTGCCCTCATGTTAAGCAGAATTTTTGGCATGCCCGATGGAACTGTATATAGGATACAATGGGCCCCCATAATCCACTACATAGCATTTAAGGGAACTGTGTTTGATTGGGCTACTATCCTCTCAAATAGTTTGGCATCCACTGTCGCCGCAGCTAGAGAAGGTTTGGCCCTAAAGAAATCAAAATTTTTCATGTCTTCATACCTCATTGATTGCATCTTGGCAAAGCTCCCTTTCCCTAAGTTAGGTTGCTCATGGGATCAGGCCAACACCCCAGTATACACTGCCTAAAAAATAATGTGGGCTCAAAATTACAAAGCAAACTATAAGCTCATTTGTGAAGAGTTCATTATGCCTTTGTATGAGCAGATGTTCAATGAAGAGCCCAATTTCCTGTCAGAGAATGCCATGGAAGTCTTGGAAAATTATGGCGATTTCTACTTCTCAGAAAATGGTACCTATATCAGGATGTTCGGAGGTACTAAGCCACCATACATCTTACCAAAATACGCCACTGATTATGTAGTCCTGAAAGAAGCAGTCAGGCAAGTTTTCCTTGATGGGATAGGAGGAGTTCTTAATAAGCAGCATAAGGCTTCCTTCCCTCCTTTGCCTTTCTGTATAGGAGCCTATAAATTCTTAGGAGTTGCAGCAGCCGAAGAGTTCATTCAAGAGCTGAAATCTTTTCACTTCGGTGAAGCAATATTCCATAGAAATGACAGGCGGAGCAAGGTTGTGGAGCATTGCAAGGAGTTGTATGCCCATTACTATGATGCCGAAGAAGAAGTGTTCAGGGGAATCAGTAATATGACTGAATTACAGATTTGTCATCACAACGGTGGAGCTAGCTCTAGCTCTACCACAACCCGAGAAGCCAACCTCCAGAAAGAAAGGGAAGCGGCTAAGGCCCTAGTCCGTGAGGAGCAAAGATTGAAAGAAGAAGAAGCAAGGTTGTAGAGGGAAGCAGAAGAAGTAAGGTTGCGGTGGGAAGTAGAAGAAGCAAGACTGTAGCAGGAAGCTCAAGAACAAGAGCAGAGGAAGGTAATTGAAAATCAGCAGCAGGCTGAAGAAGAGGAAAGAAGGCGTAAATTTGAAGAAGAGAAAAAAGCTGAAAAAGAACTTAAGGCCAATGAAGATGCCCAAGCGGGTGTCTCTGGCACCTAAGACATGGAAATAGACTCATCTCAGGTAGTACAGACCCCACCCGTGGAGGCAGAAGTCCATATAAGAGACCTCCCGATCATCCCTTTCACCCCATTTGAAGATCATACTGTGTCCTGATGGGATAAATTTTTGTATTATAAGAAGAGGAAGGATGTGGTCCTGAAGTCAGAAGAAAGGATAAAGAGACTTTTTCAGGTAGATATTGTCACCCAGTGAGAAACCACGGTTATGCAAAATACAAATAAGGCTCCCATAGCCATGGTGTCCGTCGTTGTGTCGGCAGCAAAAGCAACAGAAGACAATGTGATCGGCATGGTCAAAGAATTTGAGTCAACAAAGAGAAGAGCTTGCATGCTGCAACATACTGTGGCTAACAAGTAGGATTATAGGGATCTTGTGGTGAACAAATATAATCGCATGTCTGCTGATCACAAGGAGTTTTCAGATAAGTATCGACATCTGGAAGAAGAAAAGGAGCACCTGGAAATCATCCCCAGCAGAGGCGCCACCCCAAGGATAAACGCGCTAGTCATAATGCGTTGTTTTTGGTCTACTTCTTTTTGTCCCTATGGTTAGAGCGTGGAGTCATAAGGAAAGCTGTCCTTTTTCTGTTATGGAAGGAAGGCCATGAATTGTTTCATTTTAAAAAAAAAAAATTAAAAGACAATTGTAAAAGCAAGTGGCAACCTGAGAGGCATTTTGTAAAGATATAAATAGATGAATAGGGAATAGTGTATGGGACTTTTGGTAGGGAAAAGGAATTTTCTAAACTTGTACGAACTATTTTGCACTTGCTCCAAGAAAATGAATTTTTCCCAATAAGAGCCTGGAGAGGATGTCTTTTGTCTGGAAATGTGTGTTGGATGCATGCTGATTCATTCTTGTGGCATTCATATCTTACTGTGAGATCTTTCTTTACTGTTCTGAATTATTTCTATGTATTGGGTGATCTTACTATTTTCTGTGCAATGATGTTTCTCCTAACATGAGTAATAGAATGCTTTCATATGGATTAAAAGCTATCTTTTATATCTTTAATCTCTTGCTGCAGATGTATCTTTATGATTTAACGGCTATCTGTTGATCTTTAGATGTTTCTTTCAGCACATTACTCATATTTACAGTTTCGCTCCTTGTAAGGATAGATTAGATTTATTTCAGTCTTAGATACAGATTTGTTTTAAGCTCTGCATTTAGATTAAATTAGCTTAGGCACTTGCACATCATCTTAACAATAAAATCAAAAAGAACGGTGGATCGGGCCATAACCGGTGTAAAAGAAGCAAATCTCCAAATCTAACGATAGCCGGAACCACTAACCAGACGGATTCCCCATACCAAATGGTGGAAAATCTAATTGGGATAGTTTACCAGGGAGAATCCCTTTCTGCTTGATGCTACGATCTTTGGGGCACCAATAGTTTTTGGCGCTAGAAGGAGGGCCTAAAGTGCATGGCTGATAAAGGAAAATCTCCCATTATCAAAAATGTTACTGAAAACCCACTTAAAACAGGAATTTCAGACAACCCAAATCTTGAAGTAACAAATCAAGAAAACTCCATCTCTGATTCTGAACATCAAGAAGTCTTGTATGCTGTGCCTTTTGCAGAAATAGAATATTTAAGGAGGCATACACGATCTTATGTTAGGAAACTAGGTGGTTTAAACGCAGTAACTTTTTCTCCCTAGGAAAAGTACTCCCATAAACTAAAGACAGTACACCCGTGATTCGATTCTCGTGCAGAATTTTGAAGAGCTTGTAAATTTAACTCTGGAAGAGATTGCAGAACCCCTGAAAGAAATCGATCTTGAAAACCCAGAAAAAAATTTCAGATCCAGAAAATCTGGGAGAACTTGTCACTCCAAAGAACACTCCACTTAGTTCACCACACAATTCTCCACCTGATTCTCCACATAGAAACATGGATGTACCTACTTGGAGAGCTAGGGGAGCATTGAATCTAGCTGGGCCATTCCACAATCTGCCTAAAAATCCAGAGAAGGTCTTGCCCAAATTCGACCCAGGAAAAGCCATTTCTGTTGAAGATCATCTCAAGAGTTTTTATTTAGCCTTGAATATTCTAAACGTACAGCATGAAGATGTAGTTTGTAGGCTTTTCCCATACACATTTGAACCTAAAGTTTCTTCCTGGTATTTTAGCTTACAAGCTAGCTCAATTTCCAGCTGGGAAGAATTTGAAACATGTTTTTTAAAGAAGTATGGAAATCAAAAAACTGTAGCTACAATCATGAAAGAATTATTGTCTGCAGCAACCATATCCGGTTGGACTGTTAACAGTCGAATACGACTCTCATATTGAATGATAAATAGAATAATATATTAGATAATGTTGATAAATTACAATAAGATCGCCCTTTATAGGGCTTGATCAGCATAGTGAAGGGTTACACCCTTTCAATAGTAACTTAATAATCTATTAATTTATAAATAATAATATTAAATAAATATTCAAAGCATTGCCTTCCCCTTAGAAAAGCATTGTCCTCAAAGCTTGAGTATTTTTCCTAATATCGCCTTTTCATTCTCATTTTGTGTTGAAACAATGTCATTACTTCCTTTATGTCTTTTTTAGAACTGGAATTAGGTAATTGCTTGGTATTTATGCAATAGTTTGTCATCTTCCTTTCATTTGTACTCCATTATGTTTATTATTGTTATCCCATTTTCCTTGTACATGAATACAAGGAGTATTTTTGTGACTGGCCATATCAAGCCTTGTTTTAGAAGTCACTTGTCCTATGATATTTAGGATGTCATCACGTAATGTTTTCATTTTATTATCCTTACGAGTTATCTCGAGAAGTGGCGTTTAATGAGGCTTCGCCCACTCAAAGTCACCTGATAGTGTTACATTTAGGTTTCTCCAGGGTGGTAGAAGAGTTAAGGTAGAAGATGAATCTATGATATCTGATTCCTTTGACTTGGATTCCTTTGCATATTGTAGAATCCATCTTTTGTCATTGTATGGATCATCCTTATTGTCAATGATACAGGCTTGAATCTCATTATGATCTTGGTTGAGCTCATCTTTATCCAAAATATTATTGGTATTTTGGTCATCCCTATGATATTTAGTCTCCTTGTCTTGTTTATTGTCTTGATCAATTTTGTTACTCTCATTCTTGTCGACATAGTGGTCCAACATATCTGAGTTACTGATATGGTTTGTATTAGACCTTAGTTTTTGTAACATTTCCATTATGGTATTCTGGTTCTGTGTCATGATGCTCAAGTTCTGTGCCATGGTGCTTATGTTCTGTGTCATCGCACACATCTTGTTATCTAACTCTTTCCATTTCTCGTGCATGATGTCTACTTTGTCATCAAGTTTTCTTCCTAGTACTAGAACAACATCTTCTTTAATTCCTTTCTTAAGTGCCTTGTTATTTTTCGTTTCTTCTCTGAATTTTTTTTGGTTGGCAACGAGGGTCTTGATGTCCTTTTCCAATTTCTCAAGTTTGTCTTTTAATTCCGCCATTGTCTTAGATTTGGTGCGGGGAGGTGAATATTTGATGATGTTGAATATTTGGGCCCAATTTTGGTCTATGGGATAGTGAAAAACAGCTAATGTCTTTGGGATAATTAATTAATTAATAATAACTATTGTAAAGACAATAATTACTATAACTAATGGGTAAAATAAATAAATATAATTATTATTATATTTAAATATTTTTATTTTTATTTTCTTTATGATTGTAACTATTAATAAAATTAAATATTAATATAACAATATTAATATAATATTTAATTTTTATTAAAAAATAGGGTTACGAGGATGCATGTGTGGCGTGATGGGAGTGTGCGATGGTTTGACATGGAGGGAGCGAATGTGGAGGAAGCATTAGAGGAGTCGGAATGGTGGCTGGAGCGGAAGCGAATGAAGAGGAGTGAACGTCCTGGCGTGGAGAAGAAGAGCTGGGCGTTGTAGTGGTAGATCACGGGTGTAGAGGATTCGGAATGGTGGTGAGGGAGCTGCAACGAGGGTGTAGTTGTAGTAGTGGAGGATCGAGAGAGGATGCAAGGAGGAGGAGCAGGTGCGGAATGGCGGTGAGGTGTTAACTTTTCAGAATTTACTTCAATCTGATCTAGGATCTTAACTGAGAGAATAACATGTACAGCAAATCTACAGCATATCAATCATGTACACAATAATGCAAGCACACAAGAGACATAGAGTTTACTTGGGGAAAACCATAAAGGTGAAAAATCCCAATAACTTCCTCAGAGATAGATAGAGCAATGATACAACCAGAATACAAGAGATAGTCTTCTCCTAGTAGCAGAGCCTCCTCCTCCACAAGTGCGCCACTCTCCAAAGTGTGAGTGAGAGAATAGAATGTCTAAAATGAGAGAGACACACTCTCTATTTATACACTAACTTGACTTGACCTTTACTCAACTAAGTCGGCCTCAGCTTAACCACTTAACATAATAATGACTGGGCCGACACCCAATAGGGTGGTCTAATAACCCTTTGACCCACATGGCCGACCCCCAATAGGGTGGTCTAATAACCCTTCGACCCACATGACTTATACAGGGCCAACCCCAACAAGGTGGTCTAATAACCCATCAAGTATAAGTTATGACACTTATAATATAAATGACGACACTTCCATATAGAGGAATAATAACATCTCTATAGGAATATAATATACATATATGTGAAATACATTCCGAAGTTACATATACATCAACACTCCCTCTTAACTAGGAAGGTATTTCTCGACACAGGTCTTCTAGCACAAGTCTTCTTCTCTAGATCATCATCATTGGATAATCATCATCGAGTCATTGTCATCATCACTGCTGCTGCTATCTCAATCAATCTCTGAATCTACTCGTCATAGGAAGTTCTACAGAGCCAGTCCTTTTTCATACTGGATGTAGGTCCACCATTTGCAGGTCTTCGTCATCACTGGCCATACTATGGAATCCTTAGGACTTATTACGTGCATCACAAAACCTGGCTGCAGCATCCTAGGCTATTATGAGCACACAGCTCTACCTGTCGGATCTCCCAGGAGCACATTACATGTGACCCATCACAAAACCTGGCTGAAGCATCCCAGGCTGTTACGAGCACACAGCTCTACCTGTCGAATCTCCCAGGAGAACATTACATGTGATCTCACCATAAAACCTGGCTGAAGCATCCCAGGCTATTACGAACACACAACTCTACCTGTCGGATCTCCCAGGAGCACATTACATGTGGTCCACCGCAAAACCTGGCTGAAGCATCTAAGGCATTTTTCATCTTGTCCAGATCTCCCAGGAGAAAATTACATGTGGTCATGGCAAAACCTAGCTGAAGCATCTGAGGCCTTTTTCATCCTGTCCAGATCTCCCAGGAGCAAATTACATGCCATAGGACAAAACCTCGAAAGAGCATCTGCCAAATATCCCAAGGCCAGATTATATGCCATAGGAAAAACCTTGAAAGACTATCTGTAGATCTCCCAGGGCCAAATTATATGTCCTCCCAGAGCAAAACCTCGAAAGAGCATTTGCCAGATATCCCAGGGCCAAATTATATGCCATAGGAAAAACCTCGAAAGACTATCTGCAAATCTCCCAAGGCCAAATTATATGCTCATCTGCACAACCTGATCCACGGCCATAGAGTATCAACCTGATACTCACCATACATCATCCTGATGTTTACATGATCATCCTGATCATCATCACTGCAACATCCTGCTGCAAGTCATCTGGAGCAACATCCTGAAGCTCGTCATCCACGATCATCCTGATCATATCATGCATCTACCTGATGCATACCAAGTATCTACCTGATACATATCATCATACATGATCCACCTGATACAAATACAAATACATGATCCACTTGATCATACACGATACATATCAACATACATGATCTATATCAACATACATGATCTACCTGATCATACAATGTATCCACCTGATACATATACAGATACATGGTCCAAGCATCCAACATGATGCATATACAAAATACATACAAATGATCCAACCGATCATATCTAGCATCCAACATGATGCGTACATACATAAATGATCCAACTAATCATAACAAGCATCCAACATGATGCATATACATATACAGAGTAGTAACTGGAGCATCGTCTTGATGCTCATCATCCATGATCCTCTTGATCATCATAGCATCATCCTCTTCAAATCATCTCATCGTCCACGAAGCACAGCTCAAATGCACATCATCCAACACTTACACCACCAACATGGGAGAACACATCTACCACCATTTGGGGAAGGCTCCAGCCCTTACTTTTTCACCATGGGAGAACACATCTACCACCATGTGAAAAATGGCTCAGCAATTACATCACAACCAAGGGAGAACACATCAACCATGTCAGAAAAGCTCATGTGCATATGCATCTTCCGAACTCATCACTTCCCTTTGGAAGGAACCTCGATCTGAAGTGCACCAAGCCTCTCTCTGAAGTACTCAAACTGCAGTCTGGCCAATGGCTTGGCCAATACATCTGCAACCTGCTCATCCGCCGCAACATACTCTGCTTCGGTTGTACTCAGTGCTACGTAGGACTGCTTCCTGCTAAACCAAGAGATCACACCTGATCCCTATCTGCGGCACTGCCTGCCCAATCTGAATCAACATAACCCTGCAGGTTAAACTTTTGATTCGCATCATACTTGAGCCCATAATCAACTGTACCCTTCAGGTACCTCAGAATATGCTTTACAGCAACCAGGTGAACACTCCTTGGATCTGTCAAGAACTGGCTCAATGTGTTCACCGCAAAGCAAATATTTGGTCTCATGTTCGTCAGGTACATCAAGGACCCAATCATCTGACAATACATAGTGACATCAACCGGTTCAGATGAAGCATCACACAGAAGCTTCAGGTTCGATGCCATAGCCTCGCAATCCATCATCCCGAACCTCTTCAGGATCTCTACTGCATACTTCCCTTGTCCAAGGAAGATTCCATCTGCACTCTGCCACACCTCCATACCTAGAAAGTGGTGCATCATACCCAAGTTCTGCACATATATGACTCCCTATCATGTGCCTCAGAACCAAGTGGCTGCTCCAGATACACTTCTTCTTCAACTACACCATTCAAGAAAGCTGTCTCGAAATCCATCTAGTGTATCTTCCATTTCATCACTGCAGCCAGAGCAAGTACGGACCTAATGGAAGTGTATCTGGCTACAGGAGCAAAAGTCTCTATGCTTCCACCTGCAGCATGCTTGATCTTGTAGATCCTCTTGGAAGTCACTACAGACTCCCCTTCAAGTCTTGGGACTGCATCCCAAACATCTTCATGATCGAATGGTACTCCTCGATCATGACATTCTTCCCAAATCCAGGGAACTTCAATATCTTCAATATTTTCAATAGATAACTTTGTTGCTGAACAAATGTTGTAGTCCTTCTTTTGTAGGTGATGGTATACGATATTTCCTACACAACAAGTTAAATTGCATGATTAGAAAACATCTCATAGTTTTCAGAACAAATTCTTACACATAAAGAAATATGTCATACAGTCATGCAATTATCTTAGCCAATGCTTCAATACAACATTTATCCATATTCCGTAACTTTCTAGATGCCTTCCAATCTCTACCAGAACATTGTTAAGAGTGTGCACAACTCCTAACATGTCAACAAAGAGATTTCATTCTAGATAAGTAGCAATGGAATGTTGTACAGTGCCATAGGCCACTTACCCATGTATATTAGTAGTATACTATTCATCAATGCAACTATTCTAATATGCATAATACACAACCTAATTCTAGGAACATAAGCATATACATCATTGAATAAAATTATGTAAGAAATGACAATTCAAATACTTATCTTTGTTTGGTTGCTGGGTGGACTCCCTCTAAATCTTTGCAACTCCATTCTGATGTGGATTGTGAGAAGTGGTCAACTCCCTCTGAATATCTGCATCCTTGCAGAAACTACTGAAGTGTGCTCCTTTGCTTTCTTGCAGAAACAACTGGAGTGTGCTCCCTCTTGATCTTTGCTTCCTGGATTACATGTCCTTGAAATTACATCCATCCTTAATCACTATGCATGCTTATTAGTATCATCATTGTGTTATCCTTGAGGTCTCATACATAATCACACATTTATTAGTATAATCTTAATACTATCAAAACACAATAGTCTTAAACATATATAGTCATGATCATTCACAGATAATAAACATTAGTATTCAAGGTTTCAAAGAAGTCTTCTTTTACTCATGCATATTCTTATTTGATCATAGGACTCTTCTGATTAGTTAAATCATCAATGCATAAACCCGTGATTACTCAAACCTATACCTTCATGATTCTTCTGGTTAGTCATATCATCAATTATGGTAAGAAACATAATATGCATACAGCCATGACTATTCAAACCTATGACTTCATGAATAATCATCAACAACACAACAGTATAAGATCCTAACACAAGGTAGGATTCTAGCTTGATATAGGAAAAACATACTTGGATTAGCATGCTAGCTAGATATGTCTAACATACCCGCATAATGTCTTATGGTTCTCTTCAGTGACTTGTGCTAGTAACCTGCATGTCTCATAAGTTAACCATTGTAGAACCAAGTTGTACATACCTCGTAAGTATATCTTCTATGTGATCCATGACAATGGATGAATCTTTGTCTTCATGTCACCATAATCGTATGTTCTTGAAGTAGAACATTATTTGTCTTTCTTGGTGTACCTTTTATGTTAGCAAACAACATAAACCTCATACAACACCATAATGCATTAGTACAATCATAAGTGTCAACACCTTAATCAATGAATATCTTCTATTAAGGTGATACGACAAGTCCAGTAATTAATCAATATTGTACTGTAATGATATGAAGACAAACATATGATAAACTTAACCATGAAACATACCTATAAGCCATACCTATCAAGATTGCTTGTAATCTTCTTATGGAAGGCCTTAGCCTCATCTCCCTCTGAGACAGGAACTTCTTCACTTATGCAGGTGACCAATCCATCTTCTTCTAGGATTAACCCAATCCACTTGATTTGCAAGAACTGGTCCTGGAACTGGATTAGGGTTTGTCAAAGAAACCCCAAAAATCCAAACTTTGAATTTCAAACTTCCGAAAGGATAGAAATATGCACCTTGATGAGCTGATCAAGTTGGTACATTCAGAATTTGAAAACTGCAAAGTTTCACCCCTCGAAATTGCCTTTTAGATTTTTGGATTTACTGGGGAGGACCTTGAATTAGGGTTTGAGTTTCCCAGAGCTTCACCCAACCAAAATATTTGATTCAAAACTCTAAGCTTCGATTTTTCTGAGGAGCTTCCAGCTGTGGTCATAGATTTCCAAAATTCCAATTTTTGCAGAAGCCCTAATTTTCCATCTTTCCGATCAAAGTCCCGAACTGGGGTTTGATCAAGCCTGGCGTTCTGCCCAACCAAAAAATCTGATCTTGGTCTCTAAATTTTGATTTTGATGAGTAGCATCCACCCATGGTCTCCGATTACAAAAATTCCAACTTTCTTCAAAGCCCTAAATTCCGGAAGCCATGAATGAAGGTACTCAAAAATAATTATGTTTTGACAGAAATATGTACCTGATTATTTCTAGTGTAACTCTGAACTTTTCGATACACAGGGTCTGAAAATTTTTTCTTAGATAGCCCGACCTGTTAAATTTCCATCCCAATAGGTCTGACCTCAATTCGATTCTCTTAGAGAGAGTTATGCCAAGTGTCGCAACATGACCTGTTTATGGGATAATACAGGAGAGCGAACTTGTATGGCATGCCACATGTCACTGGTTCAACTTCGGCCTTTGAAAAAATTTCCTGAGATAGTACAGTCTATGTACTACCTGTCACCTTTTACGAAATTTCATTTGGAGCTTCCTAGCCCAAGTTATGACCTTTTTACCAAGGTCACCTGATTTTGACTCAAATCTGGAAGAGGCAGAAACCCTATATTGTACAGATCATAAATCACAAAGTACAACGAATTAGAGGTGTCCTTTTCACACAAGGTACATGGGGATCTAATCTTCGACCTGTAAAATTTTTAGACCCGAAAACTTCACCAAAACGGATTTATAACGAAAGTGCTACGATGACTGGTTTTTTCTATATCAAGCCCTAGCATCGTAAGTGCAACAAGTGTCATACATGCCATATCATGCCTTCTTTCAGGCTAGCTCTGATACCATGTTAACTTTTCAGAATTTACTTCAATATGATCTAGGATCTTAACTGAGAGAATAACATGTACAGCAAATCTACAACATATCAATCATGGACACAATAATGCAAGCACACAAGAGACACAGAGTTTACTTGGGGAAAACCATAAAGGTGAAAAACCCCAATAACTTCCTCAGAGATAGATAGAGCAATGATACAACCAGAATACAAGAGATAGTCTTCTCCTAGTAGCAGAGCCTCCTCCTCCACAAGTGCGCCACTCTCCAAAGTGTGAGTGAGAGAATAGAATGTCTAAAATGAGAGAGACACACTCTCTATTTATACACTAACTTGACTTGACCTTTACTCAACTAGGTCAGCCTCAACTTAACCACTTAACATAATGATGACTAGGTCGACACCCAATAGGGTGGTCTAATAACCCTTTGACCCACATGGCCAACCCCCAATAGGGTGGTCTAATAACCCTTCGACCCACATGACTTATACAGGGCTGACCCCAACAAGGTGGTCTAATAACCCATCAAGTATAAGTTATGACACTTACAATATAAATGACGACACTTCCATATAGAGGAATAATAACATCTCTATAGGAATACAATATACATATATGTGAAATACATTCCAAAGTTACATATACATCGATAGAAGAGTTGGGCATTGTAGTGGCAGATCGCGGGTGTAGAGGAGTCGTAATGGTGGTGAGGGAGCTGCAACGAGGGTGTAGTTGTAGTAGTGGAGGATCGAGAGAGGACGCAAGGAGGAGGAGCAGGTGCGGAATGGTGGTGAGGAGCATGCAGTGGAGCCATGCGCAGGTGGCTCAATGGGGAAGCGAGCAGGGCGTAGTTGGAGGAGGGACATGGAAGAGTTGCTGGGAGGTGATGGAGCTAGGTGGGGGTTGCAGTGGATGAGGGACGAGGGGCGGAAGGAGCAGATGGGTGGATGCAGAGGGGTGGACGCAGTGGTGAGGGGAGGCTGTGTGGGAAGAGAAGGGAGGAGCGAATTCAGAGGGGGAGAGGGAAGTGAATGGAGTGGAGAGGGGATTCAACGTAATGGTGTGGTGAGGAGCAAATGCAGGGAAGGGTAGAAGGAAGGCGCTGGGACGTGGACTGAGTGGACGTGGGTGTGGCAGGCCAGAGTGGATGGGCGTGGAGTGAAGAGAGCAGTGCGCGTGGGGAGGTGTGGGATGGTTAATGTGTAAGGTAGCGGAGGAGCAATGCAAGAGGAATGTAGGAGTGCAACAGTAGTGGAGGCTCGTGGATGTGGGTAGAGGTGATTGTGGCTGGTTGCAGCGATTTGGAGGGAAGAGTGCATGTGGGATTGATGAATGGATAGACGGATGTGTAGAATGGGTAGGTTGTGCATAGGGATGGAAGTGTGTGAGGGACAGCAGTGTAGAGTGTGGAGTTTAAATAATGTGAGCCAAAATCGTGCTCAGCAACCGTATCCAGTTGGACTTGAAGGGAGAGTCAAAACTGAGCTCAGGTTGAAGCAGCCGAATCCGAGCTCTGATACCAAATGCAGCAACCGTATTCGGTTGGACTGTTAATAGTCGAATCCGACTCTCATATTGAATGATAAATAGAATAATATATTAGATGATGCTGATAAATTACAATAAGATCGCCCTTTATAGGGCTTGATCAGCATAGTGAAGGGTTACGCCCTTTCACTAGTAACTTAATAATCTATTAATTTATAAATAATAATATTAAATAAATATTCACAGCATTGTCCATGAGAATGGAAAAGAAAGAAAAGGTTCAAGACTTCAACCAAAGGTTCACAACACTCTTAAATAATTTCAGTGAAGCAAATAAACCGGCAAAAGAATCTCTAGTTGAATATTATACAACAGCACTTGAAGGGCCTATAGCCATGTTCATCAAAAGATCTAAGAAAACCACCCTAATAGAAAATTTTGAATAATCTAGGAAGGTGGAAGAAGAAGCAGATAGCATCGCCAAGCATGCCTTAGATGCAGAGACAAAACCAGCAACTAATAAAAAAACCTTATTGCTCACCAGGAATAAAGAAGAGTCCTTAGCAGACATGGAGAACGTAGTTAAGATGATGCAGAAATTGTCCAATAAAATTGTAGATCTCGAGAAAGATAAAGCAGCTAGTACATTTAGGAAGCCTTTCAAACCATTCTACAAGAAGAGAGAAGACAACGATCAACCTCATCCACCTATGAATACTTCTCCTGTTTTAAATCTAAATGAGATAGGGATGGAACACTTTTACACATTTCATCAAGAGCCGCACTCAGAAAAGAGATGCCCACAATGGATTAACTCTATGAGTTTAGTCATGAACCAAATACTGGATTCACAGATTCCAGATCAAGACGATCCTCCAGAGGAGCCAAGCACTGAGATAGAGGAACCATCCCCAGACACTACCATGGTGCTATGGGATTGAGTACCTTTAACTGAATTGGTAGAAGATGATCCCGTGGAAAGCCCAGTCTCTGCTATAAACATTAACACTCGCAGTAAAGGTCCCATTGCAGATCCGGTTCCAAGCTCGACTATTCCCAAGCCTAAAATTTCAAAAGAATTACCTAGAAGACACATAACAGTCATTCCACCACAGCCTAAAGTTAACCCAATGGCGGCCAAGCAACCTAACATTGAAACAACAGTTCAACAACCAAAGGTCACACTGAATAAGACAGATCATCAAACTAGAATTGTAAAAGAATGGGATATGGGATATGACATCATTGAAGATATAAATAAAGTAAAGGTAAATGTTTCAATATTTGATATGTGCAATTTGCCCCAACAACGATACAAGTTGTTGCATGCTCTTCAATCCCAGCCCAGCACTCCATTAGCAGATACTCAAGAAGATCCTGAAATAAATGAGGCCAGTATCGGCGGGAAATCCAAATCTTGGATGTTGCCGTTCCTTTTAACTTTTGAAATCTTCAATCACAATGTACACAATTGTCTGGTAGATTCTGGAGCATCTTCGAATGTCATGCCACTATCTATTTGTAAAAAGATTAACGGTCAACCAATTCCATCTCTCGCCCAGATCATTCAGTTAGATAGGACCGATGTTAAAGTTATCAAGGAAATGAAAGATGTCCTCATTAGGTTGTCAGCAGATTCTAGAGTGTGTCAATTCATTGATATAATGGTAGTTGACATTCCCGAATCCTATGGTTTAGTCCTAAGTAGGGACTAGTCCACAAAGTTGAATGGTTACTTTGCAACTGATTGGTCCCATTTGTGGTTGCCATATCAAAATAGACAGAATCAGATCAAGGTTCTGAGAGAACCTCACATGCAGGAAAATGTAACTCAACTAGAAGGAAAGAATGAAGCTGTAACCTTCTTATCCTCAGTTTTGGAAAATTATTTCTTAGAAATTGATCCGGGTAATTATCAGTCTGAAACTATTATCCATGAATCAGATGCACAGTCCGATCTCCTTCATTTTTCTTGGACTGATGATATTGACTGTAATATAGTTAGTTTAGTCACTGACTTAGATCATAAAGATACTAACTTAGCTGAATCAAACAATCTTTTTTGGACATTATACTTTGATGGTTCTAAAACTTTGGAAGGATCCAAAGCCGGTTGTGTTCTGATGGATCCAGAAAGAAATAAGTATTTTTTGTCCTGTAGGTTAGAATTTGATTGTACTAACAATACTGCTGAATATGAAGCTTTAGTCCACGGATTGAAGAAAGCCATCGATTTAAATGTTAAGTACCTGAAGGTGTTCGGCAACTCAGAAATAGTTGTGAGACAGGTAAGAGATACTATTCACTGTCTTTCACCGCATTTGAGGAGTTATCAGGCTGAAGTATGGGATTTAATTATGCATTTTGATGCTTTCAATATAAAGTCTATTCCTAGACTGCAAAATTCTGCAGTTGATTTATTAGCAACATCCACTTCCAGATTGGTGCCAACTAATAACAAGTGCTCAATTGAATTGATTTTCAAGCCTTCTGTCCCTGACAACATCACAAACTTCAGAGTTTTCGATGATGATGAACAAATTATCAGTTTTCTAACAAACGAAGACATATTCCAAGAAGCTGTGATAGATGAAGAAGAACACGATTCTGATTTACAAAAGAAAGATATAGCTAAAGGCAATTTCATCCCCAAAGGGGTGAGGTTGCTTGAAATGTTGTTTGATCTACAGAGCAAGTTCAAAAGGCCAGCAAATACCAAGACCAATAGTTCATCAATGCAGCATGAATTAGTTAATTTGGGCACCGAGGCTGAACCAAAATTTGTTAACCTTGGCAGATGTTGTTCGTCGGGAGAAAGAGATAAGTTCATCAAGCTGTTTCGACAATATAAGGATGTTTTTGCATGGACTTATGATGATCTGAAAACATATGATATCCACATTATTCAGCATGTCACACCGATGAAAGCAGGTGTCAAGCCATTTCAGCAACAATTAAGAAGAATGCACCCTACTCTTGAACCTCTGATTCATAAGGAATTGAAAAAGTTACTGGATGCTAAAATAATCTTTAAAGTCCGGCATTCTGAGTGGGTTGCTCATCTAGTTCCCATGAGAAAGAACTCAGGAGAGATAAGACTATGTGTTGACTTCAGAAATTTGAATAAAGCTTCATATAAGGACAACTATCCCGTCCCTTCGATGGAACAAATTCTCCAAATGGTGTCAGGATCAGAACTCTTTTCCCTCCTTGTTTGTTTCTCAGGTTACAATCAAGTATTAGTAGCTGAAGAAGACCGTCTTAAGACTACTTTACGCACTAAGTGGGGAACTTTCTCATACCGAAGAATGCCATTCGGCCTAATAAACGCAGGAGCTACGTTCCAACGAGCAATGGACATCGCTTTCCAAGGATTGGGAGGTCACTGTGTCATGGTCTATCTAGATGATGTGACAGTTTTTTCAAAGAAAAGAGAAGATCATGTTGTTCACTTGAAACAAATTTTTGATCGTTGCCAAAAATATGGTATCTCTTTAAACCCCAAGAAAAGTGTGTTCGTTGTTCCCGAAGGTAAACTGCTGGGTCACATCATTTCAAAAGGGGGAGTTTCAATAGATCAAGAGAGAGTACAAGCTATCAACAAAATTCCCATGCCTCATAACAAGAAATCCATGCAGTCGTTTATGGGCACTATCAATTTTGTCCGAAGATTTGTTCCAGATTTCGCGCAAATTGTTAAACCTTTGCAACAAATGGTCAAGCAAAGCATACAGTTCAAATGGACAGACTTAGAAAAGGATGCATTCAGAGACATTAAGGCAGCCATAGCTAAGGCTCCTTCCTTAAGAAGCCCAGATTTCGACAAAGATTTTATTTTGTATACTTTTGCTTTCAGATGACTCTCTCGCGGCTGTGCTCACGCAAAAGGTAGAATTAGGAGATGAGTACCCAATCTCGTTTATGAGCACTGGTCTGCAGGGTGTTGAACTGAATTATCCCATTGTCGAAAAACATGCGTATGCTGTCTTCAAAGCGGTCAAACAGTTCAGACCATATATTCTTAAGAACAGAATTAAATTTATAGTTCCCCACCCAGCTGTTAGATCTCTTTTCGTTCAAAAAGAATTAGGAGAAAGGAGGGGAAACTGGGTCACAGCTCTTCAAGAATATGATTTAGAATTTAAACCAACTACCATCATCAAAGGACAAGGCCTGTGTAAATTGCTGACAGAACACCCAATTGGTGAAGAACAACATTGGAAGAATGAAGGCGAGCTGAATTCAGTCGAAGTGTGTCCCATCTTCACAGCTCCTCAAGCATGGTATAGGGATCTAGTGCATTATTTGCAACATGGATATCTTCCTGAGCACTGGAGTTATAAGCAAAGAAGGGCTCTCCATTTAAAATCAGCAGCTTATCAAATCATTGATGGAGTACTTTTTAGAAAAAATTACGATGGAATTTTCCTCAGATGTCTAGAAAAGGAAGATGCAAGTAAAGTTGTTAAAGAGTTACACGATGGTCCTGTTGGTGGACATTATTTAGGGGAGACAATATCTCACAAAATAATCAGAGCTGGATATTATTGGCCCACATTATTCCGAGATGCTCATGATTATGCATGGAACAGTGATATATGCCAAAGAAGTGTTGGGAAATTACCTAAGGCAGCAGGACCTTTGCAGCCGGTTATTATCTCAGAACCTTTCGAACAGTGGGGTATAGACGTCATTGGAGAGATAAAGCCAAATTCTTCTCTTCAACATCGATACATCCTCACATCCACTGACTACTTCACCAGATGGACGGAGGCTATCCCATTGCGCAAGATCAACGAAGATGCAGTAATCAGTTTCTTGAAGGAAAACATCATAACCAGGTTTAGGGTTCCAATTTCCCTAGTATTTGATAATGCCACCTATTTCTCATTTTTTAAAATAAATGAATTTGTTTATGAACGGGGAATTAAACTGCATTATTTAGCCAATTATTATCCTCAAGGAAATGGATTAGCGGAATCTTCAAACAAAAACCTCATTCGAATTCTCAAGAAGACTGTGATAGAAAATCAACGAAGTTGGCATATAGCTCTCCCAAATTCCTTATGGGAAGATAGGGTGACTCCAAAGAATGCATTAGGGGTTTCCCCTTACACTCTCGTCTATGGCAAGGAAGCCATCCTCCCTCCCAATATCTTGCTTCCATCCTTACATTTGTCCCAAGCCTCTCGAGGGTCTGGTAGTCAAGTCTTACAATCTAGGATCAATACCTTGCTTCAACTTGAAGAAGCCCGACAGAAAGCTAAAGACCGGTTTCATCAGCACCGAGATATAGTCAAAAGATGGTTTGATAAAAGGAAATCTGGTAAAAGAAGTTTTGAAGTAGGGGATTTAGTCCTCAAATGGGACCATAATCATGAGGGAAAGAGGATGCACACAAAATTCCAACACGTATGGATAGGCCCTTACCAAATTTCTGCAAAGCTCAGCCCATCCACTTACAAGCTAACAGACCTCCAGGAAGAGGAAGTAATTCTTCCTCTTAATGGCCTCGCCTTGAAACAATACTTTGCATAGTCTCAATGAGACTTTCCGTACATAAATAAAGCTTTTCTTTTGATTTACTTTAGTCTCTCGTTTTCTTTATGTCAGAGAAGTTGTTTTCTTTTCTCAGCATTTCATCCTTTTGTACATTTTGTTTCCTGAAGCACCTGCAATTGGGCCTCTCGTGAAGGTGGATCTCTCAAGAAATCTCACCACTCGTGAAACTAGGAAGACACCCTCAAAAGGAATTTTATCCATGCATTTTTTGCTTTTGATGATCATTCTCCAGAAAGGAGAAGTCTAGTTCTACTGGTCACAATAACCCTTGTTTAAATAGCAGAGATCTATGATTATCTTTATCACTTTCTTTGGGCTCCATTCACCCTCACACTTAAAAGCATCTCAAGAAGATCCCTATAGTTGGACCCATGGAAAGGAAGCGCGTCTCAAAGGCATAGGGTATTGAAATGACTCCATGCTGCAAAAAAAATCCAAAAGGCTTGCAATCAAGGGTCTGTTTTCCAGAAATTCTCGCCTCAATCAAAGCACGACTGAGATAAAGTGAAGCGCACAAGTCAAGAAGGCTATCCAAAAGACTCAACTCAAGACAGGTTCCTCTCCGTCTGTGAGGCTTGAGAAATCAATGAAATCTCTCGCTCACACAAAAGGACATTATGGATTGAGGAACCAAAGCAAAGACCGTGACTTTAAAGAAAATATTTCTGGAAGGCTCAAACAGCAAAAGCTGTCAAATATATGAAACATCCAAAAAGGATGCAAGCGCCATGGGAATGAGGAACAAGAGCAATAGTGTCTATGAGATGTTGTTACGATCCTATGGTGTCCAATAACAGTGGTCATCTGAAAGATAAATCTCCTAAAATGAACCTCACATTCTGGCACTTAGAAAGTTTTAAGGATGTCTTCATCAAAGATCCCCTTTCCCAGTGACCAGTGGATAAAGCGACTACTTCCGCTGCTGAGATTCGAATGCTCAAACCAATTGTTGCACCTAGGGTAAGTAGCTTTAAGTGGTTTCCGATGAACGAGAAGAGTGTTTTGTTCAGAGATCTGTGTTCGCCAACGATTCGCCAATTGTTGTTGTAGCAACATCCCCCCCAAACTTCTGTAGATATTGGGGCCCCTCCCTTTATTTTCCTAGAAATTCTGCTCAAAGAGTTAAGTCTCCTTAGGAAAAGTTTTTGAACTTAGTTTTTGTGAGATATCTCTTTTCGAGTTAAAGTTTTCTTCTAAGTCAAAAATCAAGTTTTTCTCCCGAAACGGCGGACGCACTCGAGATGTTCTTCCGAAACGATGGGAGCACTTTCATTCATTTTAACATTTCGAAAGAACTTGAGATGTTCGCTTGCGAAAGCCGAAGAACTCAGGCATTTCACTCGAAACGATGGAAACACTTATATATTTTCGGAAGAACTGGAAATTCTCTCTCAAAACGGTGGAACAACTCAAGAACTCTTGCCGCAACGGGCGATTAATTTGTCCTGTTTCGGAGAAACATGCCGAGGCTTTCTGCAACGATCGGTCAACTTAAGAACCTTCGTCGCAAGAATTTTGACTCATCAAAGTTCGGAAGAACTCGTCAAGTCTTTCCACAACAATGGATCAACTCCCTTTTCTTTTCCGTAGAAAGCAGATGCGCGCCGTGCTCAAACGTTAAGTTTCCCGCGTTTCGGACGAAACTCACGAGTCCTCGCCGCAATTGATGGTCGCGCTTAAATACGGATTGGGTTGAAATGACCCCACCGTACGAATAATTAACCCCATTTTAAATTCACCACCTAACCAATAAATGCCCACGTGTGTCAATTTTTATATAAGGGTGGTGGGGGTTTTTTGTTTTTCATTGATAGATTTTGTTTTGGAGAACGCCGTTTGGAGACTACGCTCCTTTCATCCAACTCAGCTTATTTGCAGCCGCGTCAAACCCGTTCCACCACTATTTTGTTTCCAGGTAGGTGGTTCTACCGTTAACTTTGTCTTAGCTTTTAAGTTGAGACTTTCTCGAGTGTTTTTCGTTTATTGCATGGCCTGTGGGCACTCGTCACATGCCTTATTTCATTGTTTCGAGTTACCTGCAATCGTAAATTTTACAGCCGCTGCAGCCCCATAGTCTTTCAAATCCGAGGAAGCCAGCAAAATGCGCTCATTTGGTAACACGAACCTGTAACCTTACCATACGCCCGCTCAAAATTTGTCGAACCCGACATCACCTCCCTAAAGCGATCAAGTCTGACAGTTATAATACGTTTTCTTGAATAATTTGTGTTTTGTTTGCTTCCCCAGCATGCAGCCTTATAATTCATGTCATACATTACCATGCTAGTCCCTTCCTTCCTGTCTCTCTCTATTATTTTCCGCCATATTTTACGTAATGGTTTACAATCTTATATTCATTCACATATGGTTTCCTGGCAGGGATAAGCCACGATGCCAAAAGGTAGCAGGAAGAAAGCTAAAATGGTGGAACCAGAGCCAGTAGAACCAAGGACCGAAACTCTCTTTCAAGACACTAAGTGCACCACATGCATCCCTCCCAAGGTCCGGTGGGGAGATATTTACCGGATGATCAGGAACCAAGATATCCCCGACGTGCTCTTAGAAGAAGAACAAATCTACCTAAACATCAGGACTTCTAGCATATCCAGGGCTTCTACTCGCCTTGAGCTATTCCCGTGCTCAAAAGTAATTGGGTGGATACTAGAACATGCCAATCCACAAACAAGAGTGTTGCAGGACAGCAAGGGAGAGGCATTTGCTTCGTTCCATCCGGCTTATATTGCGGCAGCCTACAAATTCTCGCATCCCCAGTAGGCACTGAACGATGAATGGTTGGGACAGATGAATAATTTCGAAATGGCTAAAAAGCTGTTAATCACGGGTAAGCAGCTAAGGAATAGGGACAATGATGAGTATGACGTTCAGAGCCTAAGACCTCCCTTTAGGTTGATTGCCCTCATGTTAAGCAGAATTTTCGGCATGCCTGATGGAACCATATATAGGATACAATGGGACCCCATAATCCACTACATAGCATTTAAGGGAACTGTGTTTGATTGGGCTACTATCCTCTCAGATAGTTTGGCATCCACTGTCGCTGCAGCTAGAGAAGGTTTGGCCCTAAAGAAATCAAAATTTTTCATGTCTTCATACCTCATTGATTGCATCCTGGCAAAGCTCCCTTTCCCCAAGTTAGGTTTCTCATGGGATCAAGCCAACACCCCGGTATACACTGCCTACAAAATAATGTGGGCTCAAAATTACAAAGCAAACTATAAGCTCATCTGTGAAGAGTTCATTATGCCTTTGTATGAGCAGATGTTCAATGAAGAGCCCAATTGCCTGTCAGAGAATGCCATGGAAGTCTTGGAAAATTATGGTGATTTCTACTTCTCAGAAAAGGGTACCTATATCAGGATGTTCGGAGGTACTAAGCCACCATACATCTTACCAAAATATGCCACTGATTATGTAGTCCTGAAAGAAGCAGTCAGGCAAGTTTTCCTTGATGGGATAGTAGGAGTTCTTAATAAGCAGCATAAGGCTTCCTTCCCTCCTTTTCCTTTTTGTATAGGAGCCTATAAATTCTCAGGAGTTGCAGCAGCCGAAGAGTTCATTCAGGAGCTGAAAGCTTTTCACTTCGGTGAAGCAATCTTCCATAGAAATGACAGGCGGAGCAAGGTTGCGGAGCATTGCAAGGAGTTGTATGCCCATTACTATGATGTCGAAGAAGAAGTGTTCAGGGGAATCAGTAATATGACTGAATTACAGATTTGTCATCACAGCAGTGGAGCTAGCTCTAGCTCTGCCACATCCTGAGAATCCAACCTCCAGAAAGAAAGGTAAGCGGCTGAGGCCCTAGTCCGTGAGGAGCAAATATTGAAAGAATAAGAAGCAAGGTTACAGAGGCAAGCAGAAGAAGTAAGGTTGCGGTGGGAAGTAGAAGAAGCAAGACTGTAGCAGGAAGCTCAAGAACAAGAGCAGAGGAAGGTAATTGAAAATCAGCAGCAGGCTGAAGAAGAGGAAAGAAGGCGTAAATTTGAAGAAGAGCAAAAAGCTGAAAAAGAACTTAAGGCCAATGAAGATGCCCAAGCGGGTGGCTCTGGCACCTAAGACATGGAAATAGACTCATCTCAGGTAGTACAGACCCCACCCGTGGAGGCAGAAGTCCATATAAGAGACCTCCCAATCATCCCTTTCACCCCATTTGAAGATCATACTGTGTCCTGATGGGATAAATTTTTGTATTATAAGAAGAGGAAGGTTGTGGTCCTGAAGTCAGAAGAAAGGATAAAGAGACTTTTTCAGGCAGATATTGTCACCCAGCGAGAAACCACGATTATGCAAAATACAAATAAGGCTCCCATAGCCATGGCGTCCTCTTGTGTCGGCAGCAAAAGCAACAGAAGACAATGTGATCGGCATGGTCAAAGAGTTTGAGTCAACAAAGAGAAGAGCTCGCATGCTGCAACATACTGTGGCTAACGAGCAGGCTTATAGGGATCTTGTTGTGAACAAATATAATCGCATGTTTGCTGATCACAAGGAGTTGTCAGATAAGTATTGACATCTAGAAGAAGAAAAGGAGCACTTGGCAATCCAGATGATGGTACTAGAAACATAAAAGAATGATGCCGAATCTAGAGTTTTTCATCTAGAAGCAGATAAACAGGCAATAGTTGAGCAGCTAAAGCAAGCAGAAAGCAGAGCGATGGATATGTCTCCCTTTCATGAGCAGTCCTGTGACATCTTAAGTCAAATGCATGCCACACAAGAACTAATCATTGAGGAGGTGTGCAAGCTCAAGACCATGTTGGATAGGATGAAGGGAGTTAATATTGAAGCCATTAGGCTTAAAGGAAATTACACTCGGGTAAAAGCAAACATTATGAGTCAGATGGAGTGGAGAGAAGGAAAGGCAGATTTCCCTAAGCATCTCCCGTTCAAATTTGTGGATGGTTTTAAGGAGGATGTAGCCCTTATGGAGTTTTGCAGGAATTGTGGCGCCAAGTTAATGGCTAAGATCCAGGGAACGATGGGGAAAAGTAGTGGCCTGTATCAAAAAATTCTTGAAGTGCATGAAAAGTGAAAGATTGTTTTTCCTTAGACCCTGGATGATTTTCCAAGCAAAGAACAACGCCTATCAGACTTGAAAGACGAGTTGGGCATTCAAATAGAGTATGTAAAGAAGATTGATGTGCTGGCCATCAATGATCTTCATCACTACATTGGGCTATCGTAAGTACACAATCATATGCTCAAGGAGATCCACCAAGAAACAATGACAGAAATTCAGAGTATTGAAGCAGAGCTTTGTAAGCATGTGACTTCACAGAAGATCCAGCTCCCCTCACCAGCAAATGTGGTAATAAGGGATACTGGTATAAGGATCAGTTATATTGCAGAAGAAGAGAAGAAGGCAACAGCAGCAGTAGCAACCAACACAGGCATATCATCCCCAGCAGAGGCGCCACCCCAAGGATAAACGCGCTAGTCATAATGTGTTGTTTTTGGTCTACTTCTTTTTGTCCCTATGGTTACAGCGTGGAGTCATAAGGACAACTGTCCTTTTTCTGTTATGGAAGGAAGGCCACGAATTGTTTCATTTTTTAAAAAAAAATTTAAAAGACAATTGTAAAAGTAGGTGGCAGCTTGAGAGGCATTTTGTAAAGATATAAATAGATGAATAGGGAATAGTGTATGGGACTTTTGGCAAGGAAAAGGAATTTTCTAAACCTGTACGTACTATTTTGCACTTGCTCCAAGAAAATAAATTTTGCCCAATAAGATCCTGGAGAGAACATATTTTGTCTGGAAATGTGTGTTGGATGCATGCTAATTCATTCTTGTGACATTCATATCTTACTGTGAGATCTTTCTTTACTGTTCTGAATTATTTCTATGTATTGGGTGATCTTACTATTTTATGTGCAATGATGTTTCTCCTAACATGAGTAATAGAATGATTTCATATGGATTAAAAGCTATCTTTTATATCTTTAATCTCTTGTTGTAGATGTATCTTTATGATTTAACGGCTATCTGTTGATCTTTAGATGTTTCTTTCAGCACATTACTCATATTTATAGTTTCGCTCCTTGCAAGGATAGATTAGATTTATTTCAGTCTTAGATACAGTTTTTTTTAAGCTCTGCATTTTGATTAAATTAGCTTAGGCACTTGCACATCATCTTAACAATAAAATCAAAAAGAACGGTGGATTGGGCCATAACCGGTGTAAAAGAAGCAAATCTCCAAATCTAACAGTAGCCGGAATCGCTAACCGGACGGATTCCCCATACCAAACGGTGGACAATATAATCTGGATAGTTTACCGGGGAGAATCCCTTTCTGCTTGATGTTGCGATCTTCGGGGCATCAACAGGTCGATGCCTAGAATCTCCTCATGAGATCGAGCAAAGATGTCACGGAAATCATTAAACAGATTGGTGTACAGAATGATCTCATCAAGATAACAGTCTGTTCCAATAAAGATATGTTTTGTGGCCCCAAGTTCAGTGGGAATGTTGATGGGGATGGTTCTCATTGTACTCATCCTATTCCCTTCAGCAAAAATAGCTTTTGAAGTGGAAAGGACAGAGGACCAATCAGCATTCTCACTGGGTCTCAAAGGGAACCCACCTCTCTCTATCAGGTTTAGAACAGGAAGTAAATAGGTCCTGGGGTGTAAATGTTCCCAAGGGTGTCTCAGGCCTATCATGGCTTCAAAAAATGTTTCTTCAAAAGGAAAAACTGTTTCCAAACAATCAGGGGAGAGGGTAGAGTCCGTTGATCGTGCAAGAGTAGGGTCCATATCTGACTCAGCGGAGACTGGCGGAGTCACGATATGTTATGTTGTAGCATGTTGTGCTTCCATGTATGCTACTTCTGCAACAGATAAGGGCACTGATGGTTCTAATACAGTAGGAAGGATCCACAGATCAGTCCTTAAACCAACCGTGAAAGTTTCAGTAGATGTACCTTCATCAGAACGCATGAAAAGAACAGGATAGGGTAGGTCAAAAGTGCCCCTTAATGACCTGTAAATCCCTGCTCCTAAACTCTCACTTGCTAGGGTAGATTGATCAACCAAAGGAACTGTGGATTCCGATGAAGTCTGGTTGTTTCACCGAGAGAACGAAAGCTGATCGACTGTGACGATCTTACCTTTGTGAGGGAACATAACAACTCGGAAGACTGCCGATGGAATAGCTCGCATGGCATATGTCCAGCTCCTGCCTAACAACATGTTGTAATCAAGCAGAGCGTCCAAAACTTCAATCTCTAAAGAAACTGTCTTATCGGCAAGTGTGACGTCAAATGATGGCAAGACTCCGTGTGGACGAAAGGTTCTGCCATCAAATGCAGTAAGCAATCTGTTAGAGGGGGCTATCTCGGGAGAGCCCAAGGCTTTCCAACAAGAAATCGACATTACGCACATAGACGCGCCCTCATCTACGACAGCTCGTCCAATGGTCATAGGACCATGAACTACCTCTATCTGAAGAGCAATGTGGTACGAAAACCGATATTTGATATCAGACATATCAAAACGCGCAGTCATGTGGGATGATTCCATACTTCCAATCGTTGCCAGAAGTGCATTTTGTTGTAATGGACAACTTTGCAAGACTTCTAAGGTGGACATAGCACAAGGGGTCTGGGCTAGATCTTCAACCACATTGTAGTTGGCAGCAGCCTGTGCGTTGGGATTGTGTGAAGCTCATTTCAAGACACCTTTCAGGATCTTGGGCAGTGGTTCCATAGGTATGCGAAGAGGAGTGGAAGATTCAGGAACCCCTTTATCCTTATTCTATGAATCCGGGGTATAATTTCTTGCCCGCGTTTGTAAAAGAGTGTCCGAGTTAACCATATTAATGAAAGTTTGATCAACTGAAGCATGGGTGGTTCCCCTAGCATTCGAGGTGCCAGAATTTGATCCCTACCCTTTGGGAAATAGATCTTTAAGGACGGCAGTTTTCTTTTCTTGAAGCAGCTTCTGGGCTTCTTCGATTAGAAGGCATTGGTGAGTGAGGTGGTCCTGCTTGCAAAGCTTGCAAGGGAACTTAACCTTCTTCTTTTCTCTATTACCCTCTTAGGCATTTTCTTTGTTTTGGGGATTTTGTTGGTTCCCCTCTCCTTTCTTGCCTTTCTTTTTGTTGTTGGGCTACCGAGGGCCCTTGTGATTTGTCTGAACCTGTTGTACAGATTCAGTAGTAGAAGGAGAGGTTGTGACGGGAGTCACTTCTGCAGTTGATTGTTTGATCGATAAGGCATGAACCTATTTAGTCAATGCTTCAAAGGATACAGAATCAACTGAACCTACTATGCCGTCAGCATGTGGTCCAGGTTTTCGTCTACCTAGATCAATGTTCGATCGCGGTGCATCAGGTACGATCTCGTAAAGGAGCCCAGACTGAGCATAAACCAAGTCTAGTTGATGGGTCCTTAGAATGGCTTCTTCTTCCGATGACACCCCAGAAGTAGCTACTTCCTTAGAAACATAAGGAAGGAGTGATTTCAGATACTACTCTAATAAGAATTCTGGGGGGATATTGGCCTTAATGAGCCTCTTCCATCTTTGCCACTCCTGAATATGATCAGATAAATGGGTGGCTTTGTTTTGTCTAAAGGTAGACAAAAGATCTGTCTCGACATCGTACCGAACAGGAAGCTGGAAGTGGTTCAAAAACACTATGGCGAGATCCCGAAAGTTAAAAAAGGTGGCTGCAGGAAACTCAATGTACCATTTGGCTGCAGCACCGGTCAAGGTTCTTTGAAAAAGTCTCAACCTAACGGAATATTTGTTCAACGAGTTCGAATAACACCAGAGATGAAAAGTGGTAACATGATCACCAGGATCCTCACCATTTTTACCTTCAAATTTTGGAATGTCCGAAGGTAGCTTAGTGGGAACTGGTGGCCACGTAACGTTATGGCACACCGGATCGTTCATTAACTTAAAAGATTTGGCAAATTCAGAGTTGCCAAAAATGGTAAACGTGGTCTATAAGATGGCATTTGATAAGCTGGGGTCATAAAGGGGGAACCTCCCATAGTTTGACCCATAAACTGCTAGTTAGGGTTGCCCCCAGCCATCTGCTGGTAGGGGTTTCCCCCCGTCATTTGTTGTTGTGTGAAAGTGTTGTTGAAATTCTCCCACCCAAATGAAAGTGGGTTGGTACCCTGTGCATTCGTCCACTATGGCTGGGTGTTGGCCCCGCCATATTGTTGGTTAAAAATATTACCCCCTTCTCCAGAAAACAAAGAAAAAGGGATATTTCCTGTGGGTATATTACTCTGATTCACATTGTAACCTGCGAAGGTATTAAAACCAAGGGTAGTCAAGGTGGACGGCACTGTCATGGTACTCATGATAGGCATGGTTGCAGAGAGATTGGGCCCTACATTGGGTGTGGAAATCCAAGTACTCGGTATACAGTATGATTGTTGAGTCGCAGGAGATGGAGTGATATTCACTGCATTGTTGGGTTCAAAAGTAGGAGTGGCAACTAAGGCGTATGTCAAAGTTGTTGTGCTTGGCATGCATAACGTACCAGCGTTAAAACTGAAGGACGGAGTTGAAGCAGAAGTTGTCTGCGACGAACTCAGTGTAGCAGTGGAAGAAGGATTTACAATCCTTATACTCATACCCATTGTGGGAGTCTATGGAACTCCCTGTTCATCTCCTGGGTTAGTCATAATATTCCCAGGTGTGAAAAGATATGCACTATACTCGAGTTGCTGGAAACCAACAGGTACCAGAAGCGAATCGTTAATTCTGATAAGAGGAGCGTTAAAAGGAGTATTAAAATCACCAGAAGTATTTTCCTCAACCTCGACAGTATTAAGAACTTGTTGATCCGGGGTTCTAGGCTGTGGTTCACCAGGAACCTCTATTTCACCAGTAAGTTCAAAAAGACCACTAGAGTCTGTCCTCCGTCGTCGTGGTGGCGGTAGTGGCTCCACACTGAGTGGGGGAAGTTTTTGCAACCTCCAATACCTATGAAGTTGTTGGTATTCCACAATTATATAAAAATAAAACTAAGTAAAAACCTAGTGGCCACTAAGACTAAGGGGAAAACAGCATACCACTATAAAAATCCTAAGTAATCAAACGGATAGCAAATACTCTCGGAAGTAAGTCTGGGATGATTAGGGCCCAGAATAGACTAACAGAGTACTGATGGTCAGTTTCGTGGCGTCCACCGGAGGTCCACTGGGTGCAAGCGCTTGAATCACCAAACTGCTTTCCCGGGATTACTACCAGAGGGTTACCTTCCACGCCTGTCCGAGGTGAAGTGGGAATAACCGCTCACTTTACCTGTGTAGGATCCTAAAGGTATGATACTAAGGCTACCATAAATACGAAATATCCTCGGGGGACAGCCGTCAGCCTAGTCAAAACGCATGGGCAAGGTAGCAAATCCCGAAGTCCGAAAGGACCCCCATACACGAATTGACTCTGGTTTATGGTCAAAAGGAAAGTGAAGGGATATCCTCAACAATTCCAGTTTCCCACGGCCTCGTTCTTAACTCTGGTTTGAGTAGAGCATCCTAGGGTTATTAGATATATATGGATTTACCTAAATGAAAGTTGTACTACGATTGTTGCGTAATGAATCTAGTTGCATGCAGTTTAAGGTGATTTAAGCTCGTAACTCTAGCCTAAGCTAGTTGATGTCGTGTATACCTAAAAATAAAATGTTTCTAATTGATTTTATTAAAAATACTTTTTAAGGCAACTTTTTACTCAACGGGGTAGTGCATTGTGTGGAAATGGTTTGAGAAAGTAAAGTGCAAAAGAAATAACTTTCAAAGCAACAAAATTATCTTTTTCTTTTTCCGTTTATGCTCTTTCCAAAATGAAAACTAAGCAAACCAAAAACAAATCTCTTTTTTCTTTTCTTTTCAAATTCAAAACAAAGTAAACTACGCTACTTCGAAATGATTATAAGTCTTACTACTTTAAATTACCAAACTCATTTTTTTGCTTTTTCTGATATACGTAAAAGAAAAAGAACTCGAAAATGGAAGCAAGTAAGACCTAAAAGAGCAATGTAAGTAAGGAAAAGCAACTCTAAGGCTCACAACAATCAACTTGATGATTTAACGGAGACTTGTCCTACAAATTTTTTTCAAAGAAAAAAGCTTTGGGCTTGGAAAACAAAGTGAAAAGAAAAGAAGGATAAGAGGTGCTTAAAATGGAAAGGAAAACCTCAAAGGTTACTCCAAAGCATCAAGAACCCTAAGAAAGCACTAAGCCAAGAAAATGGTAGGCAAGCGAACCAAAGATGGCCTTACAATCACAAAGACTCAAATGGAAGCAAGCTAAAAGACTTCAACTTACTTGAAACTGAAAATGACAAAGCAATCAGGAAGTGTCCAAACTCAAAAAACTTTTGAAAACACCCTAAGGACTCCAACTAGGGCTCAAACCCTAAATCAAAGGCCAAGACACCGTCAAAGTATGCTTAGTGTTTCCACAAACAACAAATGTTACAAAACAAAGGTTTGTATACCTGCAACAAGCATCTAGGGTATAGAAGCGCAGCTATGTCCAACAAGGAACAAAGCACGGTCTTCAAAAAAGAGCCACAAACAAACAAGACACATCAAAAGTACTCAAGCAAGCAAAAGATGAACTAAGGGACTTAGGAGAGGCAAACAAGACTCAACAAGGGCATAAAGACTTCAAGGATCAATTAAGAAGACAAGGCAAAAGGCTGGAGATCAAACTAAACAACTGGAAATCCAATCCCAAAAGCAAACAGAGAATTACAGGAAAAAACTCTACTATGCAGTATACGAACCTGCGTACACTGGGAGGTGTACCCTACTGTGCAGTAGATAAAGCAACGTTTTTCAGTAGGTGTACTCTACTGTACAATAGGTAAAGCAGCATTTTTCAGCAGGTGTACGCTACTGTGTGCAACGGATACCAACGTTTATGCCAGAGAAGGCTTAAAATAAGCTTTAAAACTTCAAACTAAGATGAGTCAAGGAATGGAAACAGGCTACAGTAACCTACCAAGCCTCTCAAAGGATCAAAAAGATCAAAAAGCATTGGAAGGAAAGTTAAATGAGTCTCCTAGAACAGAAAACAACTGGTCCCCAGTGGAGTCGTCAGTCTGTTGTTCAGGAATTCTACCCTATAGCGAGGAGAGGGACACTACCAACTTCTGGAGTGATAGGTAAATACATTGATTATATCACATAGGCTTCTACAAAAGGAAAGAGATCAAGGTTCTTGAATGCATACCTTATTAACGACGTTCGATCCTAGCTTTTGATTGCTCCTTCAATCAATCCTCCACTTGATCTTCTGTTTGACGAACTTGTAATACAAAGATACCTTCCTCAATGTATCTTTACTAATATAACAATGATGAAATTGAAATACAATTTAGACATCAAATACAATCAAGCATTTAGTCCAAACAAACATACAGTCCATTAGACATTTGATTGGGATGGGAAGGGCATTTCAACCTTTATTGTCAAAAGCAAATAATCAGTACAATTATACCTGATCATTCAGAGTGCTTATGCAACCGGATCCTGGGCTCCTGCTCTTCACACTAACTTGGAATTCCTCCAGCGTAACAACCCTTAATGCATAGTTTCTCCTCCCCTCTCTCATTTATCCCCCTTGTATTTATAGGACAAGGTAGGCAGTTTGGATCGAGAGGTAGTTTTATTGGGAAGTTGGGGAAGTTGCAAAACCAACTGCAACTAATCCCAATTCATCAAATTTATATATATTTTTGTTACTTTTAAGGTGTACGCTAGTTTTCTTAAGTGGAGTAGCGTTCAACATGCAACTTCCCTGCTTTACAACCAACGTTTGCAAGATGTTTTTGAGCTGTACGCTACTCTATTGAAGCAAAGTAGAGTATTTCATAAGGAAAACACTACTTTATTGAAGTGGAGTAGAGTATTTCAGCAAGAAAAGACTACTATCATGCTTATAGGGTAGCGTTTTTCCCAAAAAGTAGGTAAAATGAGAGTTTTGTCAGCTGCAGAGGGGGAAGTCTAGTCCATTCGTCATCTAAGGCAATCATGCTCTTCAATCCCAGTTGTCCTTTTGTGTGATCGACTGTAGTGTCCCTCCTATCCTACAAGGCTATGGAGAGGACACTAGTAATAATACTGGACATCTAGTCCCCTACCTAAACAAATAAGCATTCATAAAAATTATAGATGGAGAAAATGCAAATGCATAAACATTTGAATTCACGGCAGAATGTGATTTCAACATACTTCCATCATACATTCCAGATTTTCATGCCATTCATCAATTTAAGCAATATCAATTTAGCAAAGGAGAATACTTATCTTAAACCAAGTAATCCCTGAGCAACCAGCTACGCTTCTGCAGCATTCCACCCAACCGTAGGCCAGTGTGCTCCTTAATCTCTCAGCACCACTGCCACCCTCGAGCTGGGCATGATCTCCACAAGGAAAAAGGGGAAAACAGGCTCTCACATAGCCAAGGATACACCAAAATCAGCCAAGTCAATCAGCAGTTGGGTTTCTCGGGCTGCTAAGAGAGGGGCAAAAGTGAATTACTAGGCCAGTGGCTCAACCATTGAGCTATGGATACTTCATTGGGCTCATTAAGCCAAATCTGTCCTCCTCCACTCCTGAATCTCCTGCACACAGGTTCAAACTAAACAGGAAGGGACATAACAGCCAGAAATGCAGGTGCTGGGCGTTTTTGCAGTAGGGTGCCCAAGGATGGGAATTCCACCAGTTCAGGAAACGTGGGAAAACCCAAAACGAAAATTGGAAAATGGGAAAACAACCCCAGGAGCATAATCATTTACAGAAAAACGTCCATCGACATGTTGGGGCAAAAATGACCTCTATAAACCCCCAGAAAATCGTGGTTCTCTTCTCCCAGCCACTATGCTAACCAAAAACGAGTTCCCAGGCATGGAAGAATGCAGAGAATGGTGAAAATGTGAAGGAAAAACCCTAGTTCGCCCCAGGCTACGTGAGAAAGGAAAGACCGTGGTTCCTAATGGCTTGGGAAGGCAAAACGTGGGTGATTTCTTGCCTTGCAAGCAAAATTCGAATTCCCATATTGATGGCTTTCCCATACCCGAAATTGGCTGCCATACCTCATCATTCCCAAGGCATTAACTGCCTCAACCAACTCTAGGAAGAATTTAATGATTGGGGCATAAGCCAAAATGGGTAGTTGGGATCTCATGGGTTTTCTCATTGTCACATGGATTGACTCCATTGGATCAAGGGTTTGGTTATTTTTCCTCCCTATTCCTTGTAAGATCATGCCCCATCTCTTTGTTGCATTGCATAGCTGGTTGTGGGTTTTTCATTAAAATTGCATATTTACATGGTGTCCGAATTTACATTGTGCACGGCTAGCACAAGAACCATATGCATCTATTCTAATTGCCGATACATAAAACGATAAGTCAAGGGTGGGGCCTTGGCCTTGAGCTCCTCACCATGACTAATTAACAATATTTACATCATTTACAATATTAATGCAATAGGGTTTAGATGGGGACATTACATCGATAGCTAAAGGTGATCACGGACGGAGAAGTGTAGATTTGACCTATAACAGCAGGATGGCGCACCGAAAGGCACAGGAATGCACAGGCAGGGAAGCTTGTGCCATAAGTTATGAGTGGTCCGCGACAGTGGTAGGGTCGCGACTGGGTCAAATCAGCAATAAATGCCAAAAGTTGAGATAGTTAATTAACGACGCTCGTTCGAATGATGAGCATTAATGGCGGATCCATCCGATCGGCTGATAGGATTGACGGCGGATTTGGGTCATTAATACAGAATTTAGTCCGAGTTAATGCAGGATTTAGTGATGATTACGAAGGATTGGGTTGGATGTTATAATAACGGGCCGAGGCTGGTCGGAAGGCACCAAGAGAATTCAATTGCTAAGTGTGCAAGATTGTGCAGTGTTACAGAGTGTCATTGCTAACTATGGAGAGAATTTGTGAGTTGGGCAAGGTTCCGTTGAACTTGCGGGGTACAGTTGTTGTGTACTAATCTAGGATTGTGAGTGGCGTTGCACCATCCCTTGAAGTTTCGACATGTTGAGTTAGGTATGTCAAGAGAGCTGGAGACGGTTGAAATCTCCAGCGAAGTAGAGTCCCCCTCATTCATGTTTTTGTTGAGGAAGAGGTAGATATTGAGGAGGAAGTTTCCAACATGCCGGTTGGAGCGTCAGTTATCGCCAAGAAGCGTCGAGGAAGTAAACATTCTGATTCCCCGCAGAGAAAGCAGCAGCTTCGATAATCCACTACGGTGGTGGGGGAGGTTCAAGTGCAGGTGGGACAGTCCAGTCGAATAATTGATGAGTCCGCTTCATGGGAGGGATTGTATCCTGTCGACATCCCTGGGTATGTCCCCCTTAGTCGGTCGGGTGCACCACCTCGCAAGGTGAACATAAATTAGAAGTATCCATTGAGGCTGTCAGCGCTCCCTATTGGAATGGAGTGCTCTACTGATACTCTTCCGGTGTTGATGCGCCTAAAGTATGATGATCACGATATGGTGGCCTATCCAAAAATTTCCTCGGACCCTTATGTACCAGAGTCACAAATCACTGGGACACCGATTCCGCAAGTCTGGGCACGGGGGTTGAACCAGGCTGGCTTGTTGGGCCTCATTAACATGCCACATTTCGGGTGATTGACGGAGGTTAACGCTTGTGTGAAGTAGTTTTTGGCCTGCTTCCATGGCGATTCATTGTGGCTGGATAGAGAGATTCCGGTCACTGTCGATCTGATTGCAAGCATTACCGGGTTGCCCAAAGATGGGGTAGACCCATCACAATACTTCCGAGGGAAGGAGAACGATAAAAAGAGGGCGAAGCAGTTGGTTGACTGCTATGGCTTGGAACGGGATGGCCACAGTTATCGCACCAGCGGTATCAACGATAAGGCAGTTCTCACCGGCACAAAGATATTATCCTGCAAAGTGGTCCATGGCGGTTGACCTAATCAGTGCAATTCGAGGATCGTGGCATGTGCAGAGCAATGTGCGGAAGGAATCCAGATGAATTGGTCCTTGTTTTTACTGAACTAGTTGGCGGAGGATGTTGTCACTATCCAAGCCGGGAAAGGCTCCTTTACATATAGCTGGCTTTTAATTTTGATCGCACTTGTTTCCTTGAAGTAGCCCAGCACTTACCAAGGTATGGAGGTTGCAGCTGCAAAAGAGCGTCTGGGTGCGCGATATCAAAACTTTTGGTGGGTACGTGAGCAAGAGTGACTTCAGGATTATGCATTGCAGTTCTAGTTTTATTGGGAGATGCTCTATGATGTAGCAACACAGGTGCCTCGGTTATCTGAGGAAACTGCGGCAAAGTATAAGCCGATTATGGTGTTTGTGATTTGGCCACATGCTATTTATGTGCAAGCCAGACATGACCCGAGAAAGCAGTGGTTGTTGACCCCCTATAAGGTGACGACATAAACATTGGAATCTATTGTGAACGATTGGCCTCTAGAATGGCGCAAACCCGTGGGGTTGGCAGAGATTGAGGCTGGAGGTCCAGCGACAGGCCCAGATGATCGACTATCGGCACAAGACCAACATAGTCACCATGACTCAGACCAGAAATCGACAAGGACACCGACGGATGATAAAATTGACCATGACATTGAGGAGGGCAGGATGAAGGCACGTCGTGAGCATGGTACAATCAGTGGGGCGGCGCCGACCATGGAAAATCAGTTGGGACGCCTCATTCATGTGGTTACTCAAGTAACTAATACATCTGCTCAGGCCATAACGGAGAAGGCGGATGAAGGTTTCCATGCGATCACCGCCCGCTTGGATTCCTTGTGCGATATCATTTTGAAGAAGGCACCCAAGGGTGCAACGGTGCAGGAAATCGACGCAAACGGCACTAAGCCGCGGGTCCAGAATGTTCAAATTCCACCAACTACCATTACGACCGATGATGCAGCTCTCAAGACAATGCTGCAGCAATTTGAATATTTGACAGTGAATACCAATGCATTGTCCTCACCAACATTGGTGTGCATACAAGCAGTTGTCGGTCAAGAACTGGTGGATAAAGAAAGGGATGTAAGGATTCAGCTAGTGCGATCGCAGGAGGCAAATGCAGCAGTTCGCAAGGAAGTTGAGGATCTCAAAGGGAAGGCTGCGACAGCATGGGAAGTGGTTGATGAGCTGAAGGAGACAATGGAGAGCCTCCGGGCCGAGAAGGCTACTGAGGTCATGGAGCTGAAGAAGGAATAGGATCGACTGACCATGGAAAAAATGACCTTGTGGACAAGTCAAGCACAGTTGGAGGAGGCCATCAATGAAGCCTGTCACCACGTCTTCAAGCCAATAAAAGAGTTAGATCCGTTCGAGCGAGCACAGAAGCTGGGGACTGTTATCGCCTAGTTGCGGGAGGACAATTCTGTCTTAAGCCATGCCCTGAAGCCCACCACACTGCCAACGATAGCAGAACGGAAGAGTGCCATTGAAGAACTGGCGATTCAGCTGGTCGAGTTAGAGCAAGAGGCAACAAGGATCACTGCAGAGACTACGTTGTTTTGGGGAAGCATCATCCATGATGAGCCGCTTGAACAGTTGACCAAGCAATGACGTGAGGTGGAAGAACAATTGGTGACACTAAAGACCTCCCTGGGCACCATGACACCAGTGGCGTAGGTCTCTAAAAAGGCAGAAATCAGGGACTTGCAGCAATGAGTTTCCAAAGCAGAAGAACAACAGAAGCAGTGCTCTGCACAGTTGGACGAGTTTCAGGAAATTGGTGCTGAGCTCAATGTCACCGCTAGTTCTGCACTCCAAGCGGTGCAGGCAGCGAAGCAGAGAGTTGACACACACCTGTGTGACCACCCTCTGGCAATAGACCTCAATGACAGTAAGGAAATTTCTGCAACAATCCTGCAGCAGGTCAGCGAAATCCGGCAGCAGTACGAAGACTTCAGATTCAAGACCAGTGAGTACACCATGTCTTGCTAATGTGGCTTGAGGGTGAGCCACAAGATTGTGTTGGGGGCCTATTGGAAGGCAATTTGGTAAGTTAGCATTGCAGCATTGCGGATGCTGCGACAAGTCAGAAGATACCGCAGAAGACGGAAAGATGGGTGCAAAGGAGAATATTTTATGTATTTTCGGGTCGAATGTATCGCAGTATGCGGGTTTTCGGGTCATTAGGACCATGTCAATTAGATTTTGGGTCATTTTCTCAAAGCGTAGGCTACGAAGTTGTTAGTAAGTGGACAAGCAATGTAAAGACGGAAGCCTATATAAATTCATAGAGTCGTATGTGTTAAGAGAGGAGAATATGATCTTGGAGATATATGTTTGTAATTTGAGATCAAGAGTTATCGGTGAGATCTGTGTTTTGCGGAGATATTGTATCTGGGTTATGCAGAGTTAATATGACATGACAGAGTTGTTTTGTGAAATCCCTGTGTGTCTTCTGTTCTTTTATGGTAATGCATGTTGCAATATATGAATGATGTTATGTTTTCTTGCTGCAATTAATGCTTTACTGTTGTATTTGCTGCAATGAATATTTATGTTGAATAATGCTATGAATATGAATGATGTCAAAGATAATTGCATAAGATCTACTTCTGAAATGTCGCAATAATTTTAAGTAATTGAGCCGCAACATCCTCCTTCATTCGGTGGAAACATGGTTCCATTGACTCTCCCTTGAATATCTCGAGTGAGACCTCATCTGCTCCATAGGTGTTGCTAGATGGGGTAAAACCGGTCTGGGCCGATGCTCAGGGAGATCGTCGTGGGTTGGATGTCGACAGTGAGTGTAACCCCTATCGACTAGGTTTGAGTCAACATGTTTCATCGGCATCCAGAAAGGGAGTACCAAGTAGACATGGAGACCACATTTCAGATGTGGTATACCAAGATGTTGAATGTGACGGTTGATCCATTTTTGGTGCCACAACAGATTTTACATCAATACAATAACAAGTTTCTATTTGTGGTCGATTCCCATAGCATTATCATTCTATCGCATGCAGAAACAAAGGTAGAGTGCATGTTCCCATTCTGTATTACAGTCGCGGATGTCAAGAATGCGATTGCACAATGGTCGGTGCACCTACAGTTTATGTCAGATTCATACCTAGAGATCCTCGAGGAGGATGGAATAAATCCAAAGTCCTAGAAGGGTGAAGCGGGTAGCTCCAACCCACCTAGGAAATTCCCACGCCTGACAGTGAAGCACAAGAGAGAGTCTCATCCCCTGTGGCAGGTTGAGGACACTTAGAAAAAGCAGTGCACTTCCCTTTCCCCATCATCAGAGCAAGAGCATGAGGATGAGGAAGAGTTAGACAATGTACCACATTCCAGCCAATTTCCTGGAATGTGACCAGTTAGGTCTTCCCGCCGCAACATCTTCCAACAGTTCGGTGACATCCCTGAGACGCAGGAGTAGACACAAGAGGTAGGACCTAGGGAAACAACAAGAGAAAATTCCCCAGCAAGATAAATTCTAGGAAGTTGTGATAGTGTAAGAGTCGCACCAACACCAAGAGAAAGGGTCGATACCTGAGCAGACACTACAACAAATGACACTCGAACCCAGTAGCCCAAAGAGGCATAAGGAAGGCACTAAACAGATAGTCCCCGAGATCATTCAACATCTCAAATCTAATTTGGAGGTCGCACAAGTTTTACAGAAAGATATCCACAACCACATCCACAAGCTTCAATTAGTCTTGCACATTGTACTAGGGACAGCAATGGCGTTGACCTCTAACACCACCAACCTGAGCCACACTAAAGAGTTGCAGAAGCAGGCATAGTAGGTATTTCAATGAAAGTTAAAGTTGAACCTGATAGCTATCACCACAGTGGATCCATTGGCAACTTCAAACACCCAGTCGCTCCCTTACAATGAGTTGAATCTGAGCCTAGTGCCTACTCTTGACTTGCAGCATTATGTCTCAGATATTTTTGCAGCGTTGAGTGAACGCCATGCACAATTGAGCCAGTATTACATCGGGTTGAAGAAAGTGCACTAGGACAAGTGTCACTCACACCATCAACTAGAAGCTAAGGTAGATAGAGCATATTAGGTACTTTCACGTCCTAGTCATCCACCTCCAGATTCACTTCATCCTACTCAAAAAATCACTCAAATCATAGATACACTGACTGCCTTACAACAAGAAACCACAGAACTCTAGGTGCAAATAAAGCCAGAACCTACCCCAAAGGAGCTTGCATTGGCCCAAAAAATACTCTAGGCAGTGCAAGCACTAGACAATACCAAGCAAGCTATAACGACCTTGGAAGGGGTTGTGAATTACAGTTTCAATGTTTGGAACCATCTATAGGATGCACCCGAGTTACAACAAGTTGACCAGTGCATCAGAAGCTGGGATGAATCAGTAAGCGCAAAGAAAAAGAGCATGGCACAACTGCCAATGTCTGCAAGGAAAGAAGTCATGTCAGAGATTAGTGCGTTGACAAGGAACATTTCATCCATCCAAGTAGAGCACCAGACCATCGCAGTTGCAGTTGCCGAAGCTCAAGAGAAAGCACACACTTTGATAATCTATATGAGCTCCTGGCATGGGATGCTCTATTCCTCCCTATTGTAGAAGAGGAAAAACAAAAAATCGGATAGAGTAAACCAGAGGATGTTGATGCATTCAGTGTGCAACTTCAATAGATCACTGCTAAGTTTGATCCAATCCAAGAGAGTTTCCAGGACATCATCAACAACCTGTGCACCTGTTTTCCTTCTGTAGCAGCTTTGGAGAGATGAGTTGTGTGGCTTGGGGCAAGCCACATCTTAGTGTTGGGGGCCAGTTGGTGCCCAAGTTTTGATCAGTCATTGCGTGATGAGCCAACCAATGACAGATTTGGTTGCGCCAAACAAAAATTAGTTTCCAGCTATGCACCAATAACAACTTTCAGTTTTGATTACTCCAGCCTATATAAGGCTTATGATTGTAAAGGGTTGGGGTTTAGACATATCGGTTATGTGGTTTTTTTTATGTAAATAGGTAATGTTTTAAACTCTATTAATAGTCGCATAAGTTTGCACTGAGAAGCCATGAAATGTATAAGCTTTTGAGTTGAACCTCTGTAATAACATGGTGATACTAATTTTTGCTAAGTAATATAATGAAGTCTATGTTTCTGTGTATTTTCCTGCACATTGTCTCCATGTATAAATGTCTATGAGTTAAGTGTTGAATGTATGCGAAGTGTAGATCGAATGTATGTGATGAATTGAGTTGATTAAATGTTGAGTAGAAAGACCTTAGTTCCTCCTGCACAACCATGATTCAGGTCTTTGTTAATTCATGTGCGCATCTCAGGTGAGACTGTACTATGTTCGCAAAGTATTGCTAGATGTCAATGCATATGAAGTTTTGTTAGTTACATAAAGTTGAACCTTGAGTATGATAGAGTACAGCCAACAAAATTAAATTAAATTACTATTTTACGCTTTTGAGAAAAATAAGGCACACACTACATACAATGACTTAATTGATTTTAAAATACTTATATCTTTTTAAAATTTGCTTAAGACTAATCGATTAAACTATAACGTAGTAGGTAAGCTAATGGAAATTTACCATAACTAACCCAAATATATTATAAAGCCTTAAAATTATATGTGAAAATCCCTACAACAATGCTTCTTTCTTAAGATATCGACACCGCTTCAGTGGTCGCAATCCATGAAAATCCCTAAAGCTATACTTCTCGGAAGATTGATAACACTCTAACCTTAAAAAATGAGGAGTTTTGTTTAAAAAGAAAATCACTTGGACTTATAACTTTTTGGCTTAGCTTTGTCTTGAGGTTTCTACTAGGTCTATGGAGGATTAATTACCTCCATGAGCTTGTATGCTATTGAGATTATTTTATTTTCTTTCGTAATATGTGGTTCTAGCTTATATGAGGAGATTTTAGATTTTATATGGTTAAAATTATAATATGATGGATTTTTAACTTATGGAGAATTTCAAAATTCATTTAAGATATGAAGGAGTTCTATTAAACTTAAAAGATTAGGGTATCTTTTAAGGATTCAAATATTATACTTATATATAATATTTTAGGTAATTATTTAGATTAAAAAATTGTTAGGATATTTAGACACTTAGGAGTTAGTTCAGATCAACTTGTGTAATATATCCGTTAGGGATAGTGTGCTTTTTTAGTATGCATTTGTAAATACTTAATTCGACGGTCACGATATGTTCCCGACATAAAGTGATCCAACGGCTCAACTTCTCTTAGATCAAACCTAACCTTGATCCATGGCTTAACACCCGATTGGTCCATGATCTCTATTTAAAGAGCATGGAGGGTCATTGTTTAGTTGATCGATTATGAGAAGCTCATTTGTAACTTTCTTTCTTTCCATAATAAATTGTCCCATAGAAGCTATTTGGCTGGGGCCGTGGAGTGTTTCCCTCAAGAGGGTTTAAACCACGTCAAAACATCGGTGTGTTGATCTGTGATCTGTTTGTGTGAAGTGGTTGCTCTTGGTGTTCGGTCCTTTGGTAGTACCCTATGTACCCGAACATGGTATCAGAGCTTTTATGAAGAGCCGCTTCCGGTTATGATCTAGATCTTGAACTGTTGTTGTCGAAACTCAAAAGGGTTTATGTTTTTGTAATTTTTGTGCATTTTTGGGCTGTGGGAGGTGCTCCATTGTGTCCAGAGTGCCGTTTCCATTGGGTAATAGTTTTCGTTTGATCGAAAACGGTTCCCGGTTGCTCCAGAAACGCGTATTTCACCAGATCTGAAGGTATAATGTTACAGTGACGCATTTTTTTATTTTCTACTTTAAAATAATAAAAAAATCTCATATTTTATCATTTTTTACTGTTAAATTTTTTTTGGGTTCGGATTGTTGCTTTCCCTATCTGCGTATGCTCTTTGCCGTGCACCTTGAGCGATCTCGGCAAATCAGAAACAGGAAGGGAAAGGGTTTTTCTCGGCTGCGTATGCTCTTTGCCGTGCACCTTGCGCGATCTCGGCAAATCAGAAACAGAGAGAAAACGTAGACTTTCCGGGCAAGCTAACGAGATCTAATTACACAAGTGTGGAAAAGTTTTTTTTGTTTCGATTTGTGGTGTGTTTTGCAGGAAAAAGGGCAAGTACGCAAACCGAGCAAGAATATAAAAAAAAAACCCTTCCTCATTCTCATATTTTACATACCTTTTAATCTAGCTCACTTGGTTCAAAGTTGCTTTATTCCTTATTAGGTCTTCAGTTCAAGTCTTAGGAAGTTACTTTTAAAAAAAAAAGTGCATGCAATTTATATTTTCAAGTTACTTTATTGTAAAAGTGCATCTCACTTAAATAATAAAAAAATAAAAATACAAGAGAGTCACTTAAGTTCTTTTTTATTGTTGCACTATTTAAAAGTAATATCATTGTAAAAGTGAAATCACTTATTTTACAAAAGTGGTTCACTTAAAGAAACTTTCTTGTAAAGTGATTGTCAAAAGGTTCATCTTGGGAAGAGGGGGGTTTTTTTTTTTGCTGGACATTCTCTAGCTGCCACGTCACTATTGGGGACATCTTCAACAGTTTCTTTGTTCAAGCATAACTTCTTCATACAGAGTCAGTTTTCAGTGCCGCTTTTTTTTAAATCGCCTATTTTTTCGAGCTCTTCACATCCAGACTATTGGTTTTTGCTTTTACAGCTATTAATTTACAAATATGGTTGCCCCTTGTGATATTCTACTTAATAGTTCCAACTATTTCTCATGGAAATCTCGTATGGAGGATGTTCTACGAAGTAAGGGACTTTCAGAATTACCTCAAGTAAAGAAACAGAACCCACTGATGATGATAAGAAAATAAAATGGGAAAATAGATGTGACGAAGCTCGTGGATTGATTGGGATGTCCATCTCTACTAATTTGCGATTCCACATATATGGAATTGATGAACCTGATGCTGCTTGGAACAAGTTGGAATCTGTGTTTGGTAAACACAATGAAATTTGAGGTCACCAACTCGAAAATGAATTGATTTTTTTAAATCCAAGTGACTTTTCATGCATTCAAGATTATTTATCTAAGTACAAAACTCTTAAACTCTTATGTGCAGAATGTAAGATTAAGAGGGAAGACAAACAATGCATTTATCATATTCTTTCCAAACTTGGACCTGCATATTCTGTTTTTGTATCTACATTTTACTCCATGAAAGAATCCTTGAATGCAGCTAGCTATCAAGATCCTAGTCTTGAATCCTTTTGTGATTCCTTGATCAGAGAGAAAGATAAACTCATTCATCTTGGAATAATCAATAATGCAAATACATCTGGGAAATCCTTATTGTCCCAACAGAAAGAAAAGTCCAAGCCTCCCAAGAAATAAAATTTTCGCAATATTAAGTCAAACAAGGGTCCAAAACCCTCTCAGTCAGCTCCTTCTTTAAAAAATGACAAAGGATCCAAGCCAAAAGGCAAGAAGACTGAGCATCATTGCAACTATTGCGGGAAAGATAATCATGATGAATCTAAGTGTTTCAAGAAGATGGCAGCCTTGGAAGCAGCAATGAAGAAGCACCACATCAGCCTATATTCGCCTTCAGAATCTGCCTCTCATGGACATGCACTTTGTGCTTCTGGTTATTCTTATAATGCATCTTCTTCTTCCACTTCAAATGAATGGCTCATTGATTCTGGAGCATCTTATCATATGGCTAAGGATCAAGCCATCTTTTCTACTATGCATGAATGTAACACCAAACAAATATTTGTTGGTGATGATAGATCTCTAAGTGTTGTAGGAGCTGGAACAGTTCTAGTGGATAATGGTCATTTTAGTGATATACTTTGTGTTCCAAGAATTTCCTGCAATTTGTTATCAGTCTATTAGATCACTCATTCTGGTGAAGGTAAAACTGTGACCTTTACACCTCACCAAGTTGTAATCAAGGATTTTAAAGATCCTCAACATGTCCTAGCTACCGGAATTGTTGATGATATTACCAGGTTGTACAAGTTTAACAACTTTGGGTCATCACCTTTCCCTTCAATTTTTGTTGCTCATAGTGATAACTTGAGCAAACTTTGGCATGAGCGATTTGGTCACTTAAATTATCGCTCATTGCAACAACTATGTAAAAAAAATATGGTGACAGGTCTTCCGATCGTATCTTGCAGGGATGGTGTTTGTTCTGGTTGTGTACTCAGAAAACATCATCGGGAAAGTTTTGACAAACGTGCCTCTTGGCACGCCTCGGTTCTCTTGGAGCTTGTGCATAGTGACTTGTGTGGTCCTCTTCCATCTGCTTCCTTTTCTGGTTTCAAGTATTTCTTAACTTTCATTGATGATTACACCAGACGCACTTGGTTTTATTTCCTAAAACTTAAGAGCGAAGTATTTAACATGTTCTTGGCCTACAAGGCCCTTGTTGAAAAACAATCTGGTCATCAAATTATTAAGTTAAGATATGACAATGGAGGATAATATGTTAACAAAAAGTTCACTACTTTCTGCACTGAACAAGGCATCCAACAACAGCACACTGTTCCATATACACCACAACAAAATGGTGTAGCTGAGCGGAAGAACCGCACTTTAAAAGAAATGGCTAATTGTATGATCCAATCTAAGGGACTAAGTCTTCAATTTTGGGCTGAAGCTATTAATTGTGCAAATTACATAGTTAATTGCACCCCCACTAACGCATTACAAGGTATAACACCGGAATAAGCATGGAGTAAAACTAAACCTGATGTAAGCCACTTCCGTGTGTTTGGTAGTGAAGCATGGGCTCACATTCCGGATGAAAAACGGAAAGCATTACAGCCTAAAAGTGAAAAGTGCATATTTGTTGGATATTCTGAAGATGTAAAAGGTTATAGACTTCTTCAACCACATTCTCATGATATAATCATTAGCAGAGATGTTAAATTTGATGAAAATATCTTGTCCTGCGAGCCTAACTCGGCGATTGTGCCATCTTTGGCCTGCGAGCCTGATTCGGCGTTTGTGCCTTCTTCTTCTTCTTCCAACTTCCTTGACAGGTTTCCAACTCCAGTTTCTGATGATGACAGTGAGGATGAAAATCCACCTCCGCTTGCTCATGTTCCTCCAGTTGCACCAGCACAAGTGCTTCCTCGATGGGTCCGTTCAACATGTGAAGCAGCTGGTGATCTTGCCGGTGATCCTAGAGATCAACGTTGAACACGTTCTCAGTTTCAACGAGCCTATTCTCTTTTGGCTCAAGTTTCTGAGAATCATGATCTAGAAACTTTTGCAGAAGCTTCAGGGAATCCAGATTGGGATGCAGCCATGGATGAAGAATATCGTTCCTTAATGGCGAACGATACTTGGGATCTTGTACCTCTTCCAAAAGGAAGAAAACTTGTCAGATGTAAATGGGTCTACAGAACTAATTATGCATCAGATGGAAGTGTTGAAAGACTTAAGGCAAGGTCAGTTGCCAAAGGTTTTTCCCAAGTTGAAGGGATTGACTACAATGAAACGTTTTCTCCCATCGCAAAAATGAACTCCATCCGCCTTGCTCTTTACCTTGCAGCCTTACATAACTGGGAAGTCCATCAAATGGATGTCAAGTCTGCCTTCTTACATGGTGATTTACAGGAGGAAATTTACATGGAACAACCTCCTGGATATGTTCAGAATAACTCTAGCCTTGTCTGCCGCCTTAAGAAATCCTTATATGGCCTTAAGCAAGCTCCTAGAGCTTGGTATGCCAAAAGGGATAACTTTCTCCCTGACATTGGTTTTTCTAGATGCCATTTTGACCCCAATGTCTATACCAAGAAAGTAGGAAACCATCTCATCATACTTGTTCTATATGTTGATGACCTTGTTCTTACTGGTAGTGACTCTAAGCTTATAACCCATGTGAAATCTAGTCTTAAACAAAATTTTGAAATGTCAGACTTAGGACATTTGCATTATTTTCTTGGTCTCCAAGTCCTGCAAACCAAAGAAGGAATCTTTCTTTCTCAGTCTAAGTATGCTTGTTACCTTCGTCGTCGCTTTCACATGGAAAATTGTACACCAGCCCCTTCTCCCTTCCAGTCTGGAGTCAAACTTTCTGCCACTTGTACTTCACCTGAAGTCGATGCCACCTTATATCGTCAGCTTGTTGGTAGTCTCTTATACTTGACTCATTCCCGTCCTGACCTTTCCTTTGCCGTTGGTCATGTTGCCCTTTATATGCAGACACCTCATGAAAGTCACTGGAAAGCAGCTAAAATAATACTTCGATATATTCGAGGTACAGTTCAGTTTGGGATTCATAACAGTACAGGGGGGAAACCTTTGTTGGTTGGTTTCACTGATTCAGATTGGGCCGGCGATCCTGATGATTGAAAGTCTACTGCAGGTTATGTTTTCAGTCTGGGATCTGGACCTATTACTTGGGCTTGTAAGAAACAACAAGCTCTTGCTCTTTCTTCAGCAGAGGCAGAATATCGAGCAGCAGTTAATGCCAGTCAGGAAGCTTTATGGCTTCGACAGATCCTTTCAGAGTTTGGATTCGAGCAGCAGCAGCCTACTCCACTTTGGTGTGACAATCAAAGTGCCATCAAGCTTGCCAAAGATCCAATTCTACATCAACGCAGCAAACACATTGAGCTACATATGCACTTCATCAGAAATCTTGTTCATGATCGTGTTCTTGAAGTGCTCTTTTTCCCTACAGATGATCAAGTTGCAGACATCTTCACCAAGTCTCTTACAAAAGCGAAGTTTTCTAAACTTTGATCTATGTTAGGAGTTCAGGACCTTGTCATTTAGGGGGGATAGGATTTAATGCCTCCTTCCTTCTCCTAATAGTGTCACTTTTGTAAATCCTTCAATCCTATCCCAAGTTGTTCTTAAGGGGGGATGTTAGGATATTTAGACACTTAGGAGTTAGTTAAGATCAACTTGTGTAATATATCCGTTAGGGATAGTGTGTTTCTTTAGTATGCATTAGTATGCATTTGTAAATACTTAATCCGACGGTCACGATATGTTCCCGACATAGAGTGATCCAACGGCTCAACTTCTCTTAGATCAAACCTAACCTTGATCCGTGGCTTAACACCCGATTGGTCCATGATCTCTCTTTAAAGAGCATGGAGGGTCATTATTTAGTTGATCGATTATGAGAAGCTCATTTGTAACTTTCTTTCTTTGCATAATAAATTGTCCCGTAGAAGCTATTTGGCCGGGGCCGTGGAGTGTTTCCCTCAAGAGGGTTTAAACCACGTCAAAACATCGGTATGTTGATCTGTGATCTGTTTGTGTGAAGTGGTTGCTCTTGGTGTTCGGTCCTTTGGTAGTACCCTGTGTACCTGAACAAAAATCATATATTTCGGTTCTCTCGAACTATCTTTGTACTATTTGATTCAATCTGAATAGCAATAGTATGATTTTTTCTGATGGAAAAAAAATGTAGGTTAACATTCTTTTTTTCAATCAGAAACTTAAAATTTGTATATTTATATGTTGAGTACAACCATTTTTTACAGCAAACAGTCTTTGACAAAACTGGAAGTAAAGTTCTGCATAGATCATTTAGCACTCTTCCCATATAGCTTCCTGCTATCTGACTAAGTTCAATTTTTTTTTAACTAATTTCATATCTATTGCAATTGATTGGGTACTATAGACTCTCACAAACTGGTTACATATAAGAACACATAAATACATAAAAACCCATTATAAAGACAAAAACCGATAGTTCCATAGCTTGTTCATGCCTATCCATATGGCCCATGGAAAGGTCGAGTGACTGAATTGTCTTCTATTGGGCGAGCTGCATCTGAGAGCGAGTTCTAGCCTTGGCATCCCAACAACATTTGCATCATCTTTTGGAGCTCCCTTCTAACTTCTTTTTTCAACGCAATTTGCTCCCTCATGGAGTTCTTCTATGCGTGATTCCATACATGCCAATATGCAGTTTTTGTGACGCGCCTCATCGGTGAGCCCCATAACCCTTTGCAGCACTACACTGACTCCTTTCTGCATTTCCCTTAACATTTTCTTAAAATACTCTAGATTCCCTCTGAAATTCACGTATATTTCCTTCCAGGACGCCATTTTTCATGTGTTTCCAACGGAGATGGGATCGTGGTGCTTGTCCTCTGAATCAACGACCTCGCACAATTGCATAATGGGGTTCTCACCACTGGAAATCCAAGTTAAACGCGGATCCAATTATTTACAGGACTCATCCATAGAAAACCTTCCTTGAGCAGAAGCATTCTCATAAACATAACCGGGAGCATAATCCATATAGTGGTGAAGCGGATTAAATTCCCTGAGCTCGCTTGTATGTGTCTGCTCCAACATTCGATTGATGAGATAGGAACCTACAAAACTCTGAAGGCCACATTCAATGACCCCCTTGACTCTTAACTTTCCTCCACGTGCTTTGGCATGCAAGAAACTCTACCATGCACCTTCAATTTCGTGAAGGGAGTTCGGGGTGAGCAAGCTCCCCCTCCTAGCAGCAAAAGGGTGGGATAAAGAGGTCCTAATCCATGCATCTCTTGGGGTGAAAGAACCCCTCTCCTTCTAAAGTTTCATATAAGAGATTATCTTCCCTTTATATCATTACAAAAATTTCAAATCATGGAATCCAGGATCTAGAGGGGGATGATCATCTAATACTATTGTTTCAAAATCGAGACGGGCTCCTTGGTTTGCCTTTTGGTCAATATGCTCATTGTTTTCACGTTTGATGTGCAAAAAATCAACATTATTAGGGGGAGAGAGATTCATAATGCACCTCTGTACTTTATTGCAGTAGGAAGTGCTTTCCTTGAATGGACTTCTCAATTTTTGAATCACAAACCATGAGTTGCCAAAAAAGGAAGATTCGATATTTCTAGTCCTACTATGATCTCCATCCCTTTCAAAAGGGCCAACCATTCCACTTAATTATTTGTTTGTTTTCCCAATCCCCAAGCATAAGTTTTCACTATTTTTCCTCTAGGATCCAAGATGATCCCTCCCACACCTGCCACCCCTAATAAACATTTATTAAAACAACAAATAATATATTATTAAAACTTTTGAGTTTTAATGAATTTTATCAATTTAATCAACTCATATATATATATATATAACCCATTAATGAAATTTTATTCTTAAAAAATTACTATATTTAAAAAAAATCAAATCACTCCACATTATATAGAAACCTCACATTTTGAACCCTCTCGTGACCCTATATGCAAAGAAAAAAATAAGAACTTTTATTAGAAAAATTCACTTAAGTTTTATAAAAGGCCTTTCTACTTAGTGGTGCTTTAGGACTTAGAAAAAGCACTTAATTGCACTCAAGGTGATTGTACGCAATCAATATTTACCACAAGCATAGAAAGAACTATTTGACTTACATCGTAAAGGCTTCTATCGCACAAGACACTTTTATGTTATCAAAATTAACTTAAGACATGAGGGGATTCTTGATCTTAGGGGACTTAGCCATGTCGCCACTTGGGAACTCCAATGTATGAGGGGACTCTATACTATCCAAAACTTCTTAGACTTCAAGTGTTTTAACCAAGGGGGGACTCAACTAAATCTAAGAAGTTTTTATATTATTAAATCAAGTTTTCTTCTTTAGGATTTATAGAGAATCGTTTTTTTTAATCGTTATAGTTTTTCTAATTACATAAATTTAATTACTAGTCTCTTGATGAAGGCTTTTACAATGTGTGGTTGTTAGAAGGAGCTATCACCGCGTTGGAATTTTTAAAGTTGATAATATTATATTAAAGATAAATAGGAAACAAACCCTCGAGAAACCCTAAAAATCTAGCCAATTAAACAACAAATTAAACCTAAATAATAATTAATAAATAAATAATAAGAGAGGAACCTAAATATTAAAAACAAAAACAAAAAAAAGACAAACAACAAAAACCTATATACTTCAAATATAAATGATAATCTAAATAATAATCAAATAAACAATAAAAAGAAATAATAAACACATAGATCCTCTAATTGCGGAAAATTAATTACTAATGAAAGATCCTCCAAAAGAATTGGGTGGACCAAGTTGATTTCCATCCTCCTCAGTGGTGGAAATTTATCGCCTCTCTCAATGACTCTCATTATTGGTTGTCACTCAGAGGGTCTTTTTCATGCGATATTTACATCTAGTGCATGCGAGAGATGCACTCGGTGGTGTGTTCATGACAAACTTTGTCCAAGACCTTTTAAACCTAAATAATGTTCTTTATTTATACTTTTTCTTTTTGATGGAGGATGCCCTAATTGCCCTTTTTCAATAGATCATATCCCATTGACCTCAACTCATCTATTCCGGGATCAATATTTATAGCCATGTTTAGTACCTTTGGGCTTGCAATCATCAGTGGCAGGTTCCCTTGCTATTGACAGTGGGAATTCATCAATATCCCCTGCTCAATTGAATCTCATAAGTGTTTTACATCATCTCATCTATTCATGACTAAGTTAAGAGGAAAACAATTGGTAAGGGGAGAAGTGAAGGATTGTGATCCTTAGCTAGCAGCTTTTTAAATACAAAGATTTGTTTTTTAGACTTATAAAACAATAAAGTCGGGATGTGGTTTTTAATATCCGAAATTAACAATTAATCATGTAGACATTGAGGTGATATAGAAAGTAAAGTGTTAATATGATTTGCTCATAAAACCCTCGAGATATTCTTTTGTATGTACATGCTTTTGTTGGAGTAATATAATATTATTTTTTATAAACTCGCTAAAACTTAACATTTTATAATGAAAATTTGATAGTTTTTTTTTTCAGAAGAAAAAATCATACTTTTTCTGTTCTGGCAAATCAAAAAGTACATAGCAGTTCTTGTGGAAAATCACGAAGAATATCCAACAAACAAAAAGGAAAAACCAAACAGATTGATGCTAATATGAAATACAAGACAAAAACCCAAGATGGAGAATTGTCAAGGAAAAAACGAGCTTCCAAGTGCTAAAGCATAGTATGCAGAAATATGATGTGATCCAGCATCAAACAGATGATAATCCTGAAATTCTTCCCATGAGAGGATCCCTTCTCTTCCATTAAGAGCAAGTTTTGAAATTCTATCTGCTTCAGAATTTTGTTCTCTGAAAATGTGCTTGAAAAAGATCTGGGGGAAAGTTTTGAAGAGAGCTTTTAATCTGATATACCAAGGATTTAGATTCACAACATTCAGGTTGTATTTTCCTTGCGCCCATTAGATTGTGACTTTAGAATCTCCAAAACACATCAAATTGCCAATACCAAAGTAATGTGCCATAATGTAAAGAAGCCAAAGTGCCAGAATCTCTGCTTTCATGTTTGTTCCATTTCGATAGATTATAAAAATATAAATGCATAGATTTTAAATATGTATTTTTCTAAATATTAAATATTTTAGTTTATTTTTATTTAATCACCTTCAATAACTTATAATTGAAAATGAAATTCTAAATTTAGCAATTTAAATTTTATTATAACATTTTTATTTTTTCGAACTATATTTAAAATTTTAGCAAATGAAATTTTTTAAAAATAATAATTTATATATATATATATATATAACTTTGTAAATTTATGGCTTCAAATGGCATCGTTGCCATGAGAAACAAGTTTGATGAAATCTATCTTGAGCTCAAGGCCTAGATTTTGGTCGATCTTACTTTTGATTACATTGAAGACACTCATCAATGGATCTAAAAGATGTTGGACTACAATGTGCCCGAAGGAAAGCTAAACCAAGGTCTATTTGTAATAGAAAAATACAAGCTATTGAAAGTAGGAAAGGAAATATCTTAGATGTGTGCTTGGTTGGTGTATTGAATGGGTTCAAGCATATTTCCTCATATTAGATGACATCATGGAAAACTCTCACACTAGGCATGGACAACCTTGTTGGTTCAAATTACCTAATACAAAAGGGGCCTATCATAAGATAATTGAACCTATGGATTTTATGTTAATTGTGGAATGGATCCATAAGAGTTCTCAAAATTGGAACTTTACCTTTTCTAAATTTGGTATATTTATGAGTAGATCTAATACTTTTCTATTCAAATCTATCATACCTAGGCATCGATCCACTATTTATGAGGGTCATTCTATTATTTGTGAGATTGGATTGATCTCTGGTGACTATAGATCAACGTTTTTAGCAAATTTGGGAGCTATTATGGGCTAGACACTTTCCTCTAATATCTAAAAGTGTTGTGGGTAGGAATAGCAAAATTTTGTGATGAATATCGAGGGGAAATCCATTTTTTTTTGGAAAAATATTTAGATCACATCGTTCTACTCAAGCAAAAAAAATAGGAGAAATTGGGGATCCTTGTGAATTTACAACGATTATCTTATGCGGGTAAGCAACTAGAGGATGTACTCACTTTGTCTAATTACAACATTTTTATAAGGACTCTACCATATATTTGGCCTTGCGGTTATGTTGGGTAGGGGGGTGGGTTTTGGGTTACTTGCATCCTCTATTATGTTTCTTATGAGGATGTGGTTGGATTCGAGACATCTTATTCATTAGCGCAAATGCTAGTTCTGCCAAATCCATATATTCTTTAGAAATTGGACAAGGTACCAACATTGGAGGTTGAGAATTAAGAGGTAAATGAGCTTTTATTAACACTTAAATATGAAGCAATCATATGTATATTTAATGGTTTTTGGCCGCAATTAGAAGATCTACACCAAAAATTGTGAGATCCTTTTGTGCTCTGAAGGTTTCTTTGTAGTACAATTCTATTCCTAGGATTATTACAACAAAATATTTGAGTAGGGACTTTGGTTCTGGGAAGAGAAGAGCTCTTTATTTCTCCTTAGTTTCTGGAGTTTGATCCCGCTACTATGGTAATATCCAAAATGCTAGTCTGGGTGTGGCTCCCAAATATGGCTCTTCCCTTTTGACACCATATATTGTTACAAGATATCAACAATACTTTGGGTATATTTTTAAAGTACAATAGTGAGAGGACCCAGCAAGATTTGTTTACATATGCTCATACTTGTGTGGAGATTGACCTTAGTAAAGGTATTCCAAACAAAATGACATTGAAACATGAAACATGCACATTCATATAGAGTTTGGATTATGAAAATACAACCTTTAGGTGTCAACGCTATCATCAAACATGTCACCTTCAATAAACATGTCCACAACCAAGAAGCCTACTTAAAAAGAAAAAGGGAGAGTTTTTCAAATAAAAAAGTTTGACACCATATGATCCTCTTTCCTCGGAGGATGAAAAAGAGGAGAGCAAGGAAGATCTGCCCACTAATGAGGTTAATAAATTCAATAAAGAAAAATCCAGAATAAAGAATTATGATAAATAGAGAGGATACAACCTTTGGATTTCTCTTCTCCAGCGGCAATGGTAACTACAAATACTTCGTCATGAGGAATGAAGAGACCACATCAATCTAAGATATCTAATTCAGATGAGGATCGGGTTCCTTTAGTGAAGAATGGATCTTTGATAGCTAACTTGCAAATGATAGTTGTAGAATATCCATCACCAAGAGAATGGACTAGGTTTAAAAAAAGAAAGAGAAGAAATGAGAGATTGAGGATTTCTTTAAATCTTGACTCGCTATAATAATATGTTTTAAGTGTTTCTCTTAAGGATCCATTTGATTGATTATCTTTCAATGCTTTAAAAACATATCTATGTAATGTGTTATATGCACCTGAAGAATGTGATTTCCAATCTTATTTATGGATATAATTGGTTTCTTTTCATGGAAAATATATATAATTAAAATAGGTTATTATATTTACAAAATATATTTTTCAAAATGCTTTACATGTTTAAATCATTTTAACAAATAAATTTTAAAATTTTATTAAATTTATACAAGTAAAAAAATCATGATTTGTGAAATTTATAAAATAATGAAAATAATTTTTTAGAAAAAAATAAACACAAAAATCATTTATTATTTTTCAAGCGGAAAAAAGCTATACTTTTGATATTCATATGAATAAAAAAGAACAATCTAACGATCATAGTATCAATCCTAGAAATTGACTGAACATTAGTCTAAAAAAGAAACCAAAGTACTCAATACAAGACAAAGTCAACAAAAAAGCCACAATCCCAAAAAGTTGTGAACCCATACCAACTACTAGTGATGGGAAAGACCAAACAAAACAACTTAAGTGGAAAAACAAGTAGACCCTTGTGCTTCCAATTGATCTTCAATAATTTCTTCCCATTGTAGGATGCCTTTCTGCGTCTTCAATGCTTCCTGAGAGTCTATCTGCACATTCAGTTTGCTCCCTATAACTATGTATAATCTCCCAATCATGTATACTCTCCTTAAGTTGCAGAATTCTCAAACACCAATGTTGTAGATCAATGGTCTCCAGCATAAATTCTATTATATTTACAACATTTGAACAAATAATTTTGAAATAATATTAAATTTTATAGAAAAAATATTTTTTCATTGTTTATGAGTTTTATAAAATAATAAAAAGACCTTCTAAAAAATAAAAAATTATATATATAAATTATTTTTATAAAGCAATTTTTCATCTTATTCATCATAATATATTACCGATTTACTCATAAATTTTTATTTTTTTTCAGCGGAAAAATCACCTTCCTGCTATTCTGAAGGAAGCAAGGAAAGCTTGAAATACAATCATTACAATGGGGCTCAACAAGAGCATCATGTCACTTACAAGAATTGAACCTGGGTGGGGAGGGAAACAATCTTTCCTCCCAACCACTCAAGCTACAACCAATGGACTACTCATAAAAAAACATTATCTCCATATTCCATCTATTTTCATTTAAAAAAATGGATCCAACAAAAAGATTAATTTTGAATTTTTTCTTTTCACATTCCATTTTCTTATTTTGAAGGGTTTTCAAAGTTGAATTCTTATATTTATTTGCATTTTTAAAAAAGTATCTAACAAAAAGGGTTAGAAGTAAAAAGTGAATATAATTGCATCAAGAAACACTTTCTACAATCTAATATGAAAGAGATGTGTAATTTCTTTCATAATAAAAATGGATGTCATGGAGTTGACATGTAACATTTAAGAAAAACATAAATAACAAAAAAAAATCAATGTCGACCATAATTCATCATAATCAAAATGAGTTCATTTAGTCTCATTATACCTTTTTTTACCTTCACCGGGGTCCAACAATGTCTCGAAGGCCAAAATGTATCACTTGATTCTCCAAGTAGTCACCACAACACTCTTACCCATGTGTTTTTCCTCATTACACATTTTCATCCTTTGACAAGGTTCGATGGAGTCCATAATTCCAAAACACATCAATTAATTAATTCTTTTGGAAATCATTGAACTTTCTTACCCATGTGATTTGACTCCTAATGTATTTTTCAACCTTCAACGGGATTTTGGAGAGCTTCTATGAGAAAAATGCATCACTTGATGCTTTAGGTTGACACCACATTTCCCTTTGCTAAATGTTTTGCATATTAGTGCATTTTTAACTCTTCGTTAGGTTAAGAAAATATCCAAAAAGAAATATGCATTGCATACCATTATGCTTCACCACTTCAGTTGTCTCAACATTGAATTTTATCCTTAGGAGGAAAAGTGCATCATTGTTCACTTTGATTTGATGTTGCACCCTTCTCCTTCTACATTTTAACTAGCTTGTGCATTTTCAACTCTTTCGGAGTCTAAATAGGTCAAATACATAATTGAGAATCATGTTCTCTAGGGATCTAAGAAGTAAATCTTAAGTCTCTACTTGAGAATTTTTCAACATCAATTGGATTGATCTTTAGATCCCTATAGCCTACTTACTTCACTAGAGGATTTCTAGATGAAAATAACCATGTCTAAGTCCTTGGCAATGCACTCCATCTTTGCTCATTTGAAAATTATTTGTTGCATTGTATCAAATCCTTTTGTAATCTTAATGACCATGAGAGCATGGCTGCCCTAAGGTAATGCATTGAATCATACATTGCCTTCAAGGTTATTGGAAAAAATGTAGCTTCCTAGATGTGCGATAGATATTGTGAGTGGTTTAGAATAATTGGAAAATTTATTCAACAAATCAAATCCTTTGTTTGACCTCTACAAGTGTCTTTCCCTGCTCTGGCCATTTGCTAGCAAATGCATTAACAAAGTCTATACTAAGAGGTGGCGAGTATAAAAAACGAGAACCTACCAACCATGAAAATAATTTAGATTTATTGATAATGTATATAAATTATCTTGGAGACTTTGAGTTGTTGCAAGAGCATCATAACAACCTGAGTTACTTTGCTTGCTTCAAAAAGGGAAAATGAGTCATTTTACTTCTTTATTTTCTTTGCATATATCGATTTTTTTTCTTCTGAAAACACAACCACATTTAGCGAGGTAGATTCATTGTTTTAAACAAATAATGCTATCACATATCTCTACTACTTGAATCTCCTTATTTATTATTTGTTCCCTACTTTCTATTCCCTTTGTTCACACATTAAAGAAGTATATATCTTTAATAATAGGTATGAGTGTACATTAATTGGAAGGATTTTTTTTTGTAGGTAATTATCTTAGGAAATAAATACCCATTGTCTTTTGATGGCGCCTCCAAAGGAAATCTAGAGGTGGCAGGAGCAGGAGGGATCCTCATGGATCCTAATGGGAAAATTGTGAAAACCTATGCTCGGAGACTGGGAAAGAAAATGAATAATCAACCAAAATGGATGGCCCTTTTGAAAGGTTTGGATATCTTGGTTGGATTAAATATTCCAAACCTGCTTGTATTTGGTGGCTCAAAATTTGTTATCCAACCCCAAATGGGTTGATAGACGACATATCAATGGACATTAATGAAGATGGGATGATGGGGGAAACATGGCACGCGGTGGCAGATGAAGAGATGGTAACACAAGTGCCAATTGTACCTGCCATCAATGCTACACCTTGCAACCTCTTTCGACATGACCATATTGATGGCTCGGCTTAACTCCTTCATCGCTCATGAGGTCCTTCATTTAATGGTGTTCAGGTGGGCTGGGGATTTCATTTCCTCTTTGGGCTCGTAGCTCTACTCCTCTAGGCATTGCAGAACCCTGAGCCTTTTTTTATGTTGAACAAACTGTTTTGTGGAATTTTTTTTCATTGTGGTGGTTGTTTCCTTCATGGCGCATCATGGACATAGAGGACGGAGGGTTGGTAGCACCAATCAACCGAACCAAGAGAATTCCAATTCGGGTCTCCCCAAGTAGCTTGAGAGGATGACCAACGCCATTCTTCGCCTTTGCAATGATCTTAGTGAGGCCGAAGAAGATCGACAAGTGCGCATTTTTTATCTAAGGGACAGGGTTCAAGCAATTCTTGACTAGTATGCAGAGGTGGCCACTCTTCACCGTCTACCCCCGCCGCTTCTCAAGACCATTGCAGCGGATTGCAGTGTTCATGGGCTCTTTGAGGGAACTGATGGAATCCACGCTGATGAGGTGGGAAAAGATCCAGAAACCAAGGTCGAAATGGAGAACCAGGCTTCCAAAGCATAGGACAAGTCGAACGACACCATTGGTGACAAATGTGACAACCCAAGAGATTTCAAGGTCAAGGTCGTGTCCAACGCTTCCACGTCGCAGCCATGCTCTGGTCCACATGTTAAGTAGTTTTCTTTTGTTGTTATGATTATGTCTCATTTTGAGCTCTATTTTAGGTTAGCTCTTGCCACTAAGCATATTGTCTCTTTTCTAGTTTTTTGGATGTTGGTTTTGATAAAATCCGATCTTCATCATAAGACATGTATGGCTGGTTATGACTATAGGTTGTTTTCTCCTATGGAGAAGCCTGCATACTTGTATAATGGGTTTTTTTCTCCTATGGAGAGGCCTGCATACTTGTATAATGGGTTGTTTTCTCGCTATGGGAGGCCCATAAACTCTGTATTTTTGTACTTTTATCTCTGTGATTTAATGTGAATAATAGCTTACAAAAAAAATGTTATCCAAAAAATGAGAAGCCATTTCAAGGAAATCTCTTCCTATTGCAGCAGAGTTCAAAAGCGAATTATGAATATCCCTCTCCCTAATCTTGTGGAATTTCTACATGTAAAGAATGAAAACAATGAGCAGGACAATCAAAAAGCAAATCAAGGGGACCAACTTGAACAAGGTACCATTGTAATAGATGATCAAATTCTGTCAAAAGAATGGATTCCATGAGAATTATCAAAGGGAGTATTAAAATAGAAATAGATCAAGTCGTTTTGGAAGTCTTAGTAGCAAGGGGACAAACATATTCTCTGGATTTCAAGGTTTAGGATCCCCCTAAACATCTTGAAGGCCCTTATGTTCGTGCTTAATCTTGGAGGGGGGCCTTCATTCCCATTAAGCTCCCTTCCCAATACAAGTCATGCATGGTAGAGTTTTGAAAGCTTGCATGCAAAGGAAAGTGGTGGAGTTAATAGCATCAAGGGGCTCATTGAGTGTAGCATAATGAACTATGTTTTCGCCTGTCTCATAAACCATAACTTGAAGTAGGCTCACACAAGTGAGGCTTGGCCTTTACTTTAGATCCACCGCCCTATGGATTTCATTTCCAGTCAAGTTACTGGGGAAGCTCTTCCACAGGAGGGATTCTTAGTCGATGAAATTTGTGAATATTTGACTCTGCATTCCAGTATCTCCTCTCTGGGGACGAAATGAATTTTCATTTCCAGAATTAATCACCCAATTTGCAACAATGCAAGGTGTTATATTTCAGTAATCAGTAATTCAAAGATTCCTTTGGTGGAATCAAAGATTCCATGGTGTCCTAGAAGGAGACCTTCACAAATTTCAGAGGGAACCTTGAAGACTTTAAGAAAATGTTGACAGTGGTGCATGAAGGTGTCGGCGGTGTTCTTCAAAGGATAACAGTTCTAACATAGGAGACATGACAAAACAACAGTAGGTTAGCTTGTATAGAATCACGCATTGAGGATCTAGATGAAAACATGAGGGATCATATTGCGTTGATTGACGAGGTAAGGAAGGATCTTGAGAAGGTGGTGCGAATGTGAAAAGGTTTATATGTCCAGAATTCACTCTTGGAGGCAGCTCAACCCATGGATGATAACTTGGTTACCCAGACACTCCATGGACCTTATGGGTGGGCATGGACAAGATTTGGAGTTTTCATAGTTTTTCCATATTTAATGTGTCTTTATGTCTTTATGTATTTTTATTTGTAACTAGTTTGTAAGAGTTTATAGTTCTTATACAAAGAAGCAAATAGGAAAGTTGTAAGGAAGCTTATGAAATTTTGGCATATAGTAGGAAACTATGTAGGATGGATTCAAATAGAAATCTGTGGAATATTGCTTCCAGTTTTGTAAGGGATTATATGTTATAAAGAATTGTTGTGCTCAGTAGATTAATACAATCTTTTTAAGTTTCTGTTTAAAAAAAAGGTAATTATCTTAGGGAAAAACCCTGGGCACTTCCCCTCATTTTGAGGATGATACCCAAGGTAAACCCTATATTCTTTAGGGCACAATGCCAAGTCAACAATAGGGCTCGAATTCATTACAACAATATTCTCATTATGAAATCAACATGTCACTTACGGGAATAACCTAGGTGGGGAAGATAACACTCCAACCCACAACCACTCATGCAAGACCTAAATATTGATAAGTACATTAATAGAATTTATGTACTAATTGTTATCATTACACAAACAAATAATCATATTTAATGATACACGTGTTTTCCAATGGTGATGAAGCACTTCGTAATATCAAGATTTAAAAAATACTTATGTAACATAGCCAAGAAAATTCATTGAGCAACACCGACCACAACATAAGATTAAATCACAAATTAAGTAAGATATGATCACTGAAACTTAAAAACAATTGGATGGTCCCTGACCCCTAGGGTATAAGGTCTATTGAGGGTATCAACAAATTCCTTCAAGGATTTTGAATCCTTAATCCCTTCATGAAAATTATTGAGGTTATATGCACAACAATAAGAGTATTCTCTTTCACCATAATAACTTGGTCTCCTCTCTATTTCTACCTAGTTTGTAGCTTGTTCATGTGGATTTCCCCCCAAAAAAGAACTTGTAGTTTGAAGTGGGACACCATATAAATGGGAATTGAAATTGAATTCCAATCTAGTTGGTCACATGCCACCTCAAAGAATCGGAATAAGCTAAAGTCTAAACGATTTTCACCTTTCCGACGAGTTTGGTCAAAATCTGACGACACAATTTGTTGTTGAAATTACAATTTGATTGCAGAAATGGTCTCAATGCCCTCGATTACCCCCGAGGCACCTCGATTATGCAATTTCACAAATTGAAAACTGCAATTTCCACAATTTCCGTTGGATTTTGATCGAAAAATTTGTTGGATGGTGGGTGCAAATCGTATAGACTTTAGATTACACCCAAAGAATCTAGGTACAATCTGGATCTCATCAAAGAATCATTAAAACTAGGGAAAGATGATGTTTTGATCTAATATGAAGTGGAAGAGGAAATGCTTGAAAATTTTGTTGGCAACTGAGAAGTGCCTCTTTTGCAAATTGTTTAGACTTAACCTCCTCACATTGGTTCATTGCGGCTCTTTGTTTCTATATAATTTTGGAATCATATTTAGGGTTTTAAATTAAACTACTATGTTCCTTGATTACATAAACTGGAATGTAAAACTCTGCTTTGACCATTATGTTAGCACCACTCTTCATCATTATGAAATTTTCCCAATATCTCTTCCACTATATTTGATTCATTATGAATGATGAAAATTATCTTGGTTGGACAACCCCACCAAATAGGTTTGACATCCACTTTGTTTCGAATTCCATATAAGTTATGTAGTTAGTGGGTTAGTGGATTAAAAGGTCAGGAGTTTGTGGGCTTAGTCACTTAAGTGGTCTTTGTGGATTAGTAATTAGTAAGCTAGGGAATTACTGGATAATCTATCAATATGGTCAATGATGATTATTGATATGGTCAATTGTGGTCAGTATGGTCAACTATTCCATAAATATTACATAATAAATAGTAAGTAAAATAATATAATAAATAATAAATAATATTGACTATGGATTACCGTTGTTAAACCAAAGGTTGGCCATAAAAAAATAGAATAAATAATAAATAATAAATAATATTGACTATGGATTACCATTGTTAAACCAAAGGTTGACCATGCTAAATATGGTAAATTATGGTTGAAATGGTGAACATAGTTAACCATGGTCAATATTATTGATCATTTATTAGTTTTTTAAATTTATTTTTTGCAGTTATCCTTGTAGCATAATATGGAAAGCGTGTACCTCCCCAATATGGTGTAGTTTAACTCAATCCCAAATTAAAATGAATTACTTACATAAGGGTGATGACCAATAAGGGGCACACATATTAGTGGGGGACTTCGATCACCACTCATATGCCCCTAGAATTAATCAAAATTCCTTCTCAAAATGAAAATATTAAGTTTTTCTAGGATAGCATGAAAGATGAATTGAAAAGTGACCCTCCCATTATTTTTCCAAGTTCTATTTATGAAAATAAAAATGGGGTCACAAGTCATTCTATGTCACCTTAGTTGTTAAAGGGATGCTCTTACACAATTGTATGTTGGAATCTGGAGTAGCCACTAATGTTATGTCATTTTGTGTCATGAGATATTTAGGTCTAAAAATTTATTGTCCATATGGGAATATATGTGGGATAGACTCAAAGGAAGTCAAAGTCCATGGCCTTATCAAAAACTTAAGGGCTGACCTTTTTGCTTATCCTGATATATCAATCTTAATGATGTAGCAGTTATAGACTTACCACCTGCTTATGGCATGTTGTTATCAAGAAAATGGGTTGCAGGATTAGGAGGTCATTTGAAAATGGATTTATCATATGCTTCTATTCCTAATTCTAATAGGAAAATGGTTTGAATCTACAAAGAACCATTCTTCAAAATCCATTTGGAAGGTCTTACTGATGAAACTAGTAAAGTGTATGATTGTGCCTTTGATAAAGTGGAGAGTTGTGTGTGGTTAATGGTATTCAATTTCCTTCTGAAGAGGATTTTATGGAACCTACCCAACCAAAGGAAGTAAAGGACAATGGTAAAAAACCCATGCAGGTCGCGCCATTGACTATTATTGAAATAGGATCAACAATCCATAAGGATGTTTCAACTGAGAAAGTTGGCCTATAAAGGGGGGGTGATAAGTTAATAACACCAAATGACCTCATAAGAGATTCACTTCTCCCTAGTGAGAAACATGAAGGGATCATAATGGTGAATCCTCAAATTTCAATAAAAAAAGATGAAGTGGGGATGAATCTATCTTACCCCAAAGAAATTGTGGTATTGGTAAATTCCTATCACTTTAGATGGCAATCCTCCACCTCAGAGCATCCCAAGCCAAAATCAGAAAGAACAAGTGGAGCACCCTACCAAGATTGACACTCATCTAGATATTGATCTAAATAGGTTTCAAGATAAGATATGTAATGAGGAATCCATAAACCAAAGACAAATTACCTATCAAGATCCCATTATGATTTGGATTCAAGCTTTTATATAGATGTCCAAACCTTTTTTGATCTTTGGATTAGTCCTTTCTTAGTTGAAGGTGTTGCTAATTAAAATGCTTATTATTTGTCTTCAGCTAATGGTTATCATTTTGATATTCCCTTACGCCAAACTTTCATATAAAAAAATATGTACCTGGTGGTACATAATAGTTCACTTCTTGCTATAGTTAGTTTAAGGTACCTTAGATTTTAAACATTTATGGTATTTTTCTTATAACTAATAGTTTAATTTAATCATTTTCGTGCATTTCCTTTCAAGTTGTTAATTTAGATTTTTCTTATTGTATGCTTTTTAATAAAATCACTAATAATGGTTTATAGGGAAGGTATATTTATGATTTGTAGGTACTTTTTTACGGTTCCTATTGTTGGTGTACCAGATATTCTAAGCCTCTCGAGTACTCTCTCCCTTAGAGCACTCGTCCTCCATGGAACCAAATGTTATGCCATATAATATATGGGCATACTAGCACTTATTTTTTCATTTTGTTTTCTTCAATGTTCTAGACTTCTATGGTTTAAGATGATACATTTGTTGGGATGATTATGATATGATGCCATGCCATAAAGGATATACTATGATGATGATATGCTAATTGATGTTGTATCCGTTGCTTCAACAAGATCATGCATATGGTTTTTTTATGAGTATAGTTTGTAGTATTAGTCATAGGTTGATGCGGTGAAGGATGTTTGGTTTATTTATGTACCATGGAGAAAGATGACCCTTGGTTTTTCAACAATTATTCCTCCTTCTTCGGTATCATAATTGGTCATCTCCATTATCCATTATCATTTCACTTTGATTTTGCATCTGAATGGTTACTCAAACGAATTGATGAACTCTTGATCTCTCCCTTTGTATCCCCTTCACCATAAGTGCCTCCATGTTTTCCATGTGTCTCGGGCCCACTTGTGTGGAGTGATTCCTACAATGATTCAGAAGATTCCTAGGTATTCTCCATGAGGATGATTGCTATTAAACGGGAAGAACTACCATTGAGCAATGTTCCACTTGGATTTGAAGCAAGAAGGTCATTACCCTAGTATGCCTCAAAGGGGAATTTGAATATTAGATCCTAATCCAAGAATCTTGTACTGGAATATGGTGAATAAATAAAAATCAATACCAATCCCTAAAGAAATCAAAAGAGACCAAGAAAATTTCAAAACCAAGCAATCGAATGAAAAGAAAAATAAAAATGTATGCCTTAAATAAAAATCAGGGTTAAAGGTCTCCTTATCCAGAGTACAAGAATCAAAGTCGAAGAAAGAAAAAAGAGTGTTCAAAAGAAAAAGAAAACAATAAAGAGGAGTCTAATTTCTAAGGTCAAAAGGTGGAGATATCTTATAACACAATCCCTTGTTGAGACACATCCATATTGCATGTACTTTGGTGAAGATTACAAACGCGCCCTTATCCCCACATCTTGAGTCATTTAGTTAATTGAAAACCATTTCACTTGTCTAACCTTCGTTGATTGATCCACCTCCACACTGAAGAAGAAATAATTGTTTCAAGTGCTTAGAAGTTGTTATGGTTATTATATGTTTATAAATCACTTATCTCGTGAATCTAGTGAAGATACTTATGGGGAATATAATCATGCTTACATGAGCTATGCTATATGATGAATCAAACTTATGATCAATTCCATGTATCCATTACACTTTGACTTCTTGTTCAACATCATCTTATAGTTTCAAAGATTCAAAGACATTATCATATGTTCCTCAAATTCCTAAATTGGTTCCAATATTTGGTTAGAATGTTTGACCAAGTTTGACTTGGTCAATAGGGAAGTTTGATCGGTCAAAAAGACCAAACAAAATCTATGATACATGTATCACTCTCTATTGGAAGATAATTTCTCTTTGGAAGCTTTATGAATTAGTTTCTCCTTGGTTTATGTCATTTATGAACTAATAGACTTTAATTAAGGATTTTCCCTAAGTTTTGATTTAAAAAAAAACTAAGTCTTGATTTAATTATTTGGAGTAGAGTATTTGAGGCATGTTCAAGGAAATTTGAGCATGGATTTTTGTATGTATGATATTCAAAGACTATGAGGACCCATCATGAGTAATCTTCCTTATGTATTCGCAAGGATTCATCAAATATGGATTAATAGCATTTAATTAGAGCTTTAGCTAAGGTTCTAATTTTAAAAATTCCTAAGTATGATTTGAGTGATTAATTAAGATATAAAATGATATTATTGATTATTTGGCATGGTAACTCATCTCCAAAGACCATGATAAATCTTCATTGACTTCCAAGTGATTACTTGGAATTTTTTGGGTCCACTAGAGAGGTCGAGTTGACTAAGGAGGACGCTCCTCTCAAGTGGGATACTTATTGTCTTGTCCCCATCCATCAATCTAACCAATAGCGGGGGATATTTATGGAATTCGAGGTTATAAACCTCGCCCCATGGCCATAATATGAATTTACAAATAAGGATTGTATGTGCAATTTCAGAATGAAAAAACCAGTGGAATTTAAACTCTATCTACACATACATCATGCATAAAAAAACATATTCATTGCATGTATTAAATAACAACATTCCACATTCATATACAAAGAGAATACTTATCTTTTAAATGAATAAATCCAAGCAAATAGCTATGTAAGGACCACATCCCACCCAACCATAGGTATCAACTGTTGATACCACCCCGATATGGGCTATGAATCCATTAGGGTGAAGGAAACAACCACGGGATACACTCTCTCCTCAGCCCAACCCATTTTCTCTCATGCTTATCCAAACCACTATAGGAATATCGCTCAGCTGTGTCACTCTATTCCACTTCTCCATACAACACAAGGAAGGATTTTTTCTTCATTGCTCTACATTTCCCTCAAGAAATCTGACCCTTACAGTGCTTCTAGTGTGTGTAGCAAGAGTCCGAGCTATTGTATTCCTTAGAGAAATCCATGTAGAATCAAAACCATATATTCTCAATCATTTGGTGAGAAAAACATAACTGTCGGTAGAATGATTCATATCCTTCACCTCTGGGTTCACTTATCACCATCATCTTCATTATAACACTTGCAAATTCCTCTTTGTAGTGCTTATTTCTGGTTATTTTTTCCAATCTAGTCATTGGCAATTGCTTCCACAACATGAAGCTATGTAGAGATTCCCCTGTGCCTTCCTAATTACTAACTCCCCCTTGGAAAATGAAGTATAAAATCTAATGAGGATGAGATAATTGATGACAAGACAACTAACATATCTTTTTACTATACGATGAAGTACTCTTTTGTCATAAAAATATATCCATCCCATGCATTCAGCTGCATTTTCAATTCATTTTTTCCTCAAGGCCACTTTGTCTTGTTGCTATATATCTTGGACAAGAATGCTCAATCATTCCTTTGGGATACCTTGGAACACAATCATCAAAGGAAAAACATGCTTTTCATATCCATTTTAAGCAACACTTGATCCATTAACAAATATTCAAGTTTCATAACCAAAGAATATATATTCATAACATAAGATAGAGTATGCAATAAGCCCAATACTTATATGTATGAACATATCTTTTCTCCATATGGTTGGCATGGGTGAGATTCATCTCATCATCTTCCTTGACACACCCAAGGTGTCTACATATACCTCTAATGCCTTCTTGATCCTAGCCAGTGTATAATATGAATCCCTCACTTGGATTCATCTTAGATTCCCCTTCTTTGATGCACTCACCCTTCCATCCTCAGCAATCCCCTTCACTTCTATATAGTTCCCTTGAGAGATCCCTCTTTCAAAGGATTTCGCATGCAAGAAGAACGTCAACATACAAGGTCTTACTGTTAGGTTGTCCCACTAGCAACCTCAAATATAGCATAGCTCATGGAGATCAAGGCATATCATAGGGTTCCAATTTCATTATAACATTATTCTCCCCTATATCTCAACAGCCATCATCTGTTCTCACTTGGAATATTCCTCATCTCACTTGTATTACACACATTCAGGTACCATGATATGTCATCATAACAATTTCAATCATAAATTTTCAAATATGCTTTATAGAGAAACCATATTTCACAAACATAAAATCATTCTCATAATGAATGCCTTTGCAAGTGGTATCATCCTGTCTTCATTATGGACTTATATCGATTGCCATATCCAAGACAATTCTACCAGCAATCTAAAATTTTCAATTAGCCAAACAAACTATGAGTATTCATGCATATAATATTTTCATTGTAATATTTACAGCAGCCCCTGAAGTGATCTCAAAATTATAACACACAAATAATTCAAACACTATCAGATGTCAATATCTCAAATCCAATGAATTACATTCACATTAGATGCATAATTAACACAATAAAAATTGCATAATGCAACCACATGATCTATGTAATCAACATATGTTCCAATACTAATGGTTGTACCATCATATCCTTTCATGCAACTCTGTCCTCCCAACAGAGCATCCTTGTAATCCATCGAACATGACTACCTTTTTCACGCAATCCTTCCACTGCATCCATAGCAGCTCATGAAATAATCTCAGGATTTCCAATAATTCTATCATTTTAACTATTAGCTAATTGCAATGAAATATATATCACAACCATGCATCTTAACATATGTACCCATACATATGCATGCATAACCACAATATTTACATAATATTTTAATGCACATTCACTCAGCGCACCCCTGCATTTATTCATGAATACCATAATGTCATGTCATGCATTCCACCATGATGGTTTGGAAGGTCTATCCAATGCCTCAACACATCATCTAGCCACCTCCCCAATACTTGCACGACCTTTTGAACACCCTCTTCTTTTTCTCAACACAATACCAAGATATACCCTTTCTCTACTAAATGGACCCTCTGGCATACTAGAAGGAATTTCCCTTCACCACTCCATGGTTCCCACGGAAAATCCTTCCCCTCTAATGGGATCTATGTGTTGGCAAGAAGGTTATAGTCCAAGACACGAAAAACAAGTGGAAATACCATTGGACACTTGTGTAGCACTATAGCCTTTCTATATCCAACATTAACACTATGTCCTTAACCATGATTATCTCACATAGCATTTACTACCACAATAGGACCATAAGTCATCACTATCATTGGTTATGAACTCATAACCAACATACACACATGCATACCAATTTATGATGGTTAAAATATGGCTAAAGGGATTCTTACCCAATCCCCTTTCCCCTTTCATCACTTATGCAATTAGCATAAATAAACCATTACCCGCATGGCTTCCAACAACATCTCTGATGTTACCTAATAAATTGGTCTCTTACAAAGGATTACACAATCCTTCCACCAACCTCTTGAACATAGATTTATTTCCCCATCCTTTCTTCACAAGGCTACAGGTCATTTGCAACAACATCATCAACATCTTCAGCCATGCCTCAATTATCTCTGGTCATACAGCTATCACCAATAGCAATAATTATATCATTGGTTCAATGCATATGTAAAACCATACCACGTTTACCAATATGCAACATCATATGCATGTATTGTTAGAATATGTAATGACGACTTATGTGATATATTGGTAAAATATCATTTAAAGGCATAAATAACTCTAATATTATAAAATAGAGTTATCCCACATGCATGATTGTAATTATATCCTTTGTAACCATTCTCTTTATAAAGAGGAGGAAATTCATTTATCCCACATGTGTCATGGGATGTATTGTAATCCAAACCTCTTGGTATATAAGAGAGGTGAAGGAGACCCTTTTGGGTATGTGTTGATTGTAGTTCATCACACATCACATGTTGTGTATGTCTTTTTTACACACATGATTGTGACATGATTGAGTGATGGAGCTTGATGTGATGCATATGTGAGGATGCAATGTAATCTTGGAGATCTATTTGCATAATAATGGAAGATGCAACCCTTCCCGTGGACATATCCCATATTGGGTGAACCACGTATATCGGTGTTCTCTTGTTGTTCTCTTTTCTCCAATTTTATTTCATGCTTTATGTTGCTTGGTAGATAGAATGATATACTAGCAATGATTTCCTTAGTTTATATTGTGTTATAATATTATTTCATATGTTCACAATATTCTAACATGGTATCAGAGCAGGTTACTATGCTCTACCTTCTTCGGAAAAAAAAAAAAAAAAAAAAAAAAAAAAAAAAGGTATTTTATTTTTTATTTTTAAGCAACATATGTTCATGATTTTACTTGTGATCTTCATATTTTCTGGTTTTGTGACACGATCTACAATACCCATGTGGTAGTTTTTTAGATCTGGGCTTTATTCTACATATTTGAGATTTTATCTCATAACCCTAACTTTGTTGTGTAGATTTTTTGCAGGAATTTTTCAAGGGTATCTTGATGTTTTTTCTGTATATCTATATGTTTTTGGATTCTCCTCAAGGATATATTTCTTCCGGTTGTAAGATATGTCATTTTCATCCAAGTTTGGTATAATTTTTGCAGGTTTCCATCAGCGGATTAATCGACATTGTTTTCGGCCTAAAACAGGACACCCATGACTTTGCTTCGCAAACAATGTGTGTACTCGCGACTTGCATACTGTGAACCCGCGTATAACTTTGCAGACCTGCGACTTTTGTTTTATAGATCCACGTGTGCTTCGACATACCCGCAGATTGCTCTATTCTAAACCCGACCGTAACTCACGACTCTCCTGTGCAGAACCCGCGTGATTTTCCTGTGGCAGACCTGCAAGTGACTTTATTTGGCACTTTTTCTAAGAGATGTAAGTAAAGTTTATTTCTTTTTTCATATCATATCAGTAAATTTTATCAGTTTTTTATTCATCTCTTTTCTTGAAATTCTTGTCATGAGCTTCTTGATCTCTTTGCATTAGGGTTTTTGTTCTTATTCATCATGTTTACAAAGGTTGTCGTGTTCTTGTTTATGTCTCTATCCTTATTTGTGTGGAAGATTTTTTACATTTTCAGGGGCATGGATCTCTAATATGGTATTGGTGACATCAAGAAATGAACCTATGCTTAGGAATTAGTTGCTTTATGGTTATATTTTCATATCTATAGGTGATATCATTGTTTTACTTGATCATTTTTTTTTGCTCAATGTTCTAAAATGCTCTCACTCTTCTGATAATGATAATGATGCTTCTATATGTGTTATCTTGTGATCATTATTTGCTTTATTTATATGTTATTGCTGACCTTTGTGTAAAAGCAATTTCATTGTTTTTATAAGCAATCTCTTTATGATCATTATATGCTCTTGCTAATTAATTTCTTGAGTAAAATCAATTTTTTGAATCTATGTGATATCATTTTTTTTGGCTTGTCATAAGTTCTTTAATTGGGGTATAGTTTCTTTTTCATGTATTGTAGAGATTGAATCTAGTTCCTTGTTTCTTGTCTCTAACATTTCTATATGGAAGCATTGACATTTCCAAGGAATTTCATCTCTTGCATATTTGCAAAATGTTAACAAGAAATGAGTCCATGATTATGGCCATTAGTGACTTTTCATTTCATCATTTTTTATAAGTGATATCATGGGTTGATCATATTAAACTTTTTGATCTATTTTCATATAGATCATGTCATGTTTATTTCGATAATATTTTACTCAATATTTATATGGCTTTGAGCAATCTTATAATCTTGAAATCTTTGTCATGAACACATTGTTCTTGTTGAAATGGTTGCATATCTCTAGTTTTTCAGCATTGTTCCTCTTTTCATCTTATCCTTAATTGCAGAAAATATAGTTGATGTTAAGAAGGAATGTAACATTGAATTTTATCATATTATGTCACCATATTCCAGTAAGGTTGTATGATGGACATCCATCTTCTATTGTTCACGCATCTTTCAGCTGGGTTGTGAAGACTGTCTTCTTGGCTCATGTTTTGATGGATAAACCATTCGGGTCTTGTATTCACAATGTAATCTTCAGTGAGAGCTCTCTAAAGACTGTTTCGATGTATGGATATGGGGTTATTGTATTCGTCATGCGGTCTATTGCAGAGTTCTTTCAGCTATCAGTTGAGTTACAAGTTGTGATGATTTTGCAGCCACATCATGTTGTATTTTCCATACATTGTTGTGTTGTGCCAACGTTCATCATACAACTTGGTTTGGATGCAATTTCATGAGAAGCGGATGTTGTCTTCATCAAGTCCATGAGGAAAAGTGTGTTTTTTATCCGCATAGTATGGAGCATTCTGGAATTTTTCATCAAGGGGGATGTTGGTCTGTTTCCACCTTCCTTCCATTTGTATTATTTCTCCCAGTCATCATTAAGGGGGGGTGTTAGAACATGTAATGATGACTTATGTGATATATTGGTAAAATATCATTTAAAGACATAAATAACTCTAATATTATAAAATAGAGTTATCCCACATGCATCATTGTAATTATATCATTTGTAACCATTCTCTATATAAAGAGGAGGAAATTCATTTATCCCACATGTGTTATGGGATGTATTGTAATCCAAACCTCTTGGTATATAAGAGAGGTGAAGGAGACCCTTTTGGGGATGTGTTGATTGTAGTTCATCACACATCACATGTTGTGTATGTCATTTGTACACACATGATTGATTGATGGAGCTTGATGGGATGCATATGTGAGGATGCCATGTAATCTTGGAGATCTATTTGCATAATAATGGAATATGCAACCCTTCCTGTGGATGTAGCCCATATTGGGTGAACCACATATATCGGTGTTCTCTTGTTGTTCTCTTTTCTCCAATTTTATTTGATGCTTTATGTTGCTTGGTAGATAGAAGGATATACTAGTAATGCTTTCCTTAGTTTATATTGTGTTATGATATTATTTCATATGTTCACAATATTCTAACATGCATAAGCATATTCACATGCACTATGCATTATCTCTTAACATTCCCATTAGTGCATTTGCATTCTAACTATCTAATATTTTGCATTTAGAGCATTCCTATGCCATAATTTTATGTATATTAAAATCACAAAATATAAATATAACAACAAGAGAAGAGTTAAGGAATTCCCCCTTTCCAATTCCTCGTCATATCATGGAATTCATCTTCCACATCATAGTTGATCCAATTCATGGCCTCTCTATCAAGCACAAAAGGAATCATTAGCTATGATTTTCTCACCAAGTAGCAATTCAATACATTTACACATGTATAACATTTATACTTGCTACTTTCTAATCATGCAATTCTTATGCTATAAACAAAAATAGTTTAAGGTGAGAAATTTATCTCTTTATCAATGTTGCCTTAGGGAGATTATCCTCCAATTTTTTCTACAACCATCTTATCAGCCTCATGTAGATTTCCTTGTCGTTACAACAACTTTCATTGCACTCTATTCACATTGCCTTTCTTCTCCAATCACTATGAGCAAATCTATCTAGGTCTACCTTTCACTTTCTTGGACTTCCTAGCACTTAATAGTGTTGCAGTTGATTCCATTCCAACTCCATATGGAGTCTTTTCAAGGTACATTATATGTACTTACACCTCATTCAACTGTGAGACTTGGTTTCCTTTACCATGGAAATATTTTCCACAATTTTGAACCACGTTACAAATTCACACACAATAATTCTTCATTCCCTTATTGGTAGCCTTTGCATGGACACTCTATCACTATCATGAACCAAATGACAGGTCCACATATTGGAAGTTCTTATTTTATCAGTGACAACTTCTAGGTGAATGGAATTTCACTACCCATTATCATTACTTACTCATAAGTTGTTGGTTCATATCCTACAATATCCTACAACTTCTCTTAGCATTCATGTGGCATTCATGCACTTGCCCACAAGGATGATTCACCCATCACCTTTACAAGTTGCATGTCCTTTACCTACTAATTTATTATATAGTTTGTTGATCATTCTCTTATGGAATACAATATCCATATCCAATAATCAAGAGCTCCCATGTCTCTTCCTTCCAATTCAAATTGCACACATTAATAATACCTTGGATGCATTCTTATCCAAGGCACCAATGTCCATTATTGGTCTCTTATATTCTTTCATGATTAGACATGGTTGCCACTCCTCAATAATGCATATGAAAACTAATTATTCTCAATAAGGGCTTCCAAAGCTCCACTATGCAATTTATATTGCACATTCCAAGCACAGAGAATGCATTGCATACATTTTGGCTAAGGAACTATCAATTCCTCTTAGTTCCCTTCTTCCATCATGATTGTTTATAAAATAAAATATGCAAGGGTGTATTCTTATCCATTCAACATGTTTCCCCTACCTAGTAACAGGAATTACCATAACACTATCACTTGAATTTTGTTTCTCATCAACAAAATTATCATGTTACCAAGCACTTAACTTTACTTGGTTTAATCCTTCACATTGCTAGCTAACAAGTAATTTTTACCATGCTTCGTTTTCCAACTGTGCCTCCACTTTATTATGAGAGCATCGTTACCATGGTATGGGTATCATCATATTTACTCATTTTGATTAACTTTCATCTTTGGTACACTCGTATACCATTATACAAAATTTTCCCAAGGTTTGGATGGTTACTTTAGAGGTCATCCACATTGAGAAATATTGCTCGAACAAGCCTAGAGGTTATGTTCTATCTTCTTTCTGAAACAAATAGAAACTTGTTTAAAAAATAATAACCTTGTGTTTAATTCTCCTATAGTTTATATTTCCAATGATTATAACCATGCTCATTTGTGATCTCCTAGCTAAAAGTTACAACCTTTCAAAATTGCCAATTTTGCCCAATTCTGCACGTTTCATGCAGATGTATTTAGCTTCATAGACCAACTTCAGACACCTATAGATGAAAATATGGGGAGAATCAGAGAAAAAAAATTCTATTAGGAACTGAAAACACTCATGACAAGGATTACTCAACAAAATTTAGATCTTTGATCTGATGCTCCATCCAATTTCTATAATTTTATGGAATCGACTACTTTTAACTTTTTCATCTTTTTCTAGACTATGAATTTTTAGTAAAATTGGTTATTTCACAAACTAGGCATTTTTGGAAAAAAATCTTCTAACCAAATTTGTTCATTTTGATGAGTAGGTAAAATAAATGTTTATGCTCTCAAAGTTTAAGGTCACTTTTGTCTCCACCAAGTTTTCCAAAATCCCCAAAAAGTGCCTCAAAATAATACATTTTGGCCTTCTTTTTATCTAGGATTCACGCCTTTTTGGAATTTATCCATAATCCACCAAATTTACTAGTACATTCCTGGGGCATGACTACACCATAATGATTTCGGCCTCAACAATTCTCTCGTTAGGTCACTAGGTGCTACTTTTTAAAAACCAATATTTCAAAATTTTCATAAAGCATGTATGGGTCTATGCCCCTCACTAACAATTTTGTAGTATTCTTTAATGGCGTCGAAATGCTGCAAGTTTCATCGGATTCCAAGGTAAACTACTCATGTTATGGCCTAAACAATTTTTGGACTTCAAACTTGTTTTTTAATACTTTTCTATTTTTTGTAGATGTGGCATGACGCATCACTTCTTACATGGCATCGGGTCCCAAGTGTCATCATTGGGTGCTTCCATGTCATCCTCGAACCTTTCCATGTCATATTCCATCATCTCAATCCTTCCATGTCATCATGACCTATTTAAACTCCACGATCAATCTCCATCTTTGATCTTGATTTCCGATCAAATATGGGCCATTTGAACAAGTACCCATTGAGATAAGGTATGATATTCTTTTTTGTGTGTGAATGGTCATGATCACATGATGGAACATGCATGATCAAATATCAATCATTCACGCACATGTACCTTCATTTATGGTATGAGCATCTTCTCACCCATGAACGATCACGATCACACCATCCAAACATGCTCAATGAATCTACGCCATTTGTGCGCATGTGCCCCTGGCTAACCTTTAATATTGTCCCTTAGTGCGAATGGTTAGGTTCTACCCTCTGAACTTGCATGAAGCAATCTCCATCGTCCATGGTGATGCACCTTGAGATAAGGTACACACACCTCCCTATTGTGAAATTCTATGTCACAACAAATCTAAAGAGTTGAGGATATCTCACAAAGAAAGAATGAGCAGAAAATTTGAAGAAGAGTGAAAATTGCAGTAAAAAAGAGCAGAAGAATAATAATGCAATAGAACTCAGATTGGAGCAGAATAATGTCACATGTTCCAATTATCAGTATAATAAACAATTATGTTACAATGGAGAGAATTTGAATCATGCAGGAGAATTCGAATGTCAGTTGGTCTAGCATAGGGATTATCACCACTTGAGTGCTCCGGAAGACTCAAAGTCAACTGAATTGAACCTAAAATCAGCTAACTGAAGTCACAATCAATTAACTGACTAAGGAGGGTGCAATAGTGAGTCGGTCATGATTGCCAATCAGAAAAGGGCGCATGAGGCCACAATCAGTGGCATCCGGAGCTCTAACCCCCCACAAGAGTTAGATAACTCAGGTGGACTGCACTAGAACACTCAGTAGGTTCCTATAAAATAGGGAACTGATTGAAGTGGTCCTAAAATGATGCATGCATGGCTCAGAAGGTGGTAGATGGATCCTGTATGACATCTGCACACCACTAGGGGGGAAATGACATCATCAACAACTAGGAAAAATAAATAATGCTAGGTAGGACAAGGATGGATTATTGAAATATCCTAACACCCCCCCTTAATCCATACTTTGCAAATTGGGCCATGGTTACTAAGACCAAAGGTCACCCATACAATCAAATAAATGATAAAAAATAAAGAATTGTCCATGAACCAAGGAAATGGGGAAAAACCTCATGGGAAAAATACCCCCCCTCAAAAAGAACAATAGTAGGGAACTCAAAGAACCTTCATGCTAAGTAGAGAAGGAAAAAACTTTCCTTAGTGAAAGCCTCTGCAGAAATATTGCCAAGTTGCTCCTATGTAGGATAATAATGCATGTGCTAGATATGGATCTGCTACTCTGATGTGCCTACCACTGTGTAGAAGTTGTATTTTCCAAAACAAGTCTTTCAGGAACCCTTCTCGCTACTGGAGCAAATGGATCATTGTGGTCCAAATCATGAACCTTTGAGTACATTTTGTCAGACATCCGAGATTGTTTCCTAGTTGTAGATACCCCATGGCAAGTCTCTCTAAGATATTGTGGATCAAACCCCACCACCATGTAGCACCTCTCTGAGAGAAGTGGATCTACATGACATAGTGCAAGTTTTGCATGATACTGAGATCTAGTGGTTCTATGGTCAGATGGATCCCCAATTGTGTTCCCAACAACTACAAGGACTTTGTGAGCCCATATTGGCCTTGGCCATGGATTGGGAGCATGTGTTGGATCTGGATCTGAATCTGAATCTCCTTGAAATTTATTCTCAACATCAAGATCTTGATCCTCATCTTCATTAGAAGAAGTATCACTCTGATCTTAATCAGATTCTGATGGGGTAGGCAGAGAGTATGGAAAAAATGTGAGAATTCATATGCCTTAAAGGCATGGTTTGCAAACCCTTTCGCTATAATATTCCCAATGGATATCTCTGCAATCTCAACTGTGTCAGGACCAAAGACCACTTTCTTCGATGAACCTGTGTGAGTCATCTGATATACAGACAACAAATTTTCCGACAAAGAAGGCACAAATAGAACATTCTTGAAATTTCCATGCTCCATATGTATTGTTCCCTTCCCTTCAACAGAGATCTGAGAGTTGTCTCCCACGTGAATAATTGGACCATCTTTGAGATCTAGAGAAGAAAATGATTCTATGGAGGAAACCATGTGGTTGGAGGCTCCTGAATCTATGAGGTGGGCTTGTGATTTTGAAAATCCAGCCTTTAGTGCATGCCAACTCTCATGACCATCAGACTCACTTCCAGAATCAGTCTCTCTTGCACCTTTTGGGAGGGAAATGTTGTGATGTTCAAGAAGCTTGGTCATCTGATATATCTTATTCTGCATGCAATATCTCTCTGGTTGGTTTCCTTTCTTGCAATAGGAACACTTGGATTTCTCAAATCCCTTTTGTTTATCCTTCTTAGAGCTAGAGGCTCCTTCTGATGGACTTGACTTGGCATTCTACTTGGGTTCAGATTGCCTCTTATCCTTGACTTTGTGCTTCCCCTTCCCATTCGCCCTTTTTGCTTCTCCATCCATAAGAGCTTGATCTTTGGAGGCCTGCAAGGTGCCCATGTGTATCAGCTTATCTTGTTCTTGGATGAGAGATTCAGTGTAAACATCTAAGGAGGGCATCTTCCAACCAGGGATTGACATTCACCCAGAATGGAAGGTAGAGACAAAGATAGAGAATTCAGGACCTAGCTTGTTCAGAATGGATAGCACCAGCTACTCATCCTTATTCTTAATGCCACACTGCTTGCATTGCATAACCAGAGATTTGAATTTTGAAAAGAACTGTTGAATGGTATCAAAACTACTCGGTTGTAGAGCAATCAAATCATTTTCCAGAATATGGCCTCTTAGCTCATCTTGTTTGCCGAAGAGAGTCTCTAAATTCAACCATAACTCTCTTGGGGTATTCAATCCTTCGATGTGGAAGAGTAGATCTCTGTAAATATTAATACACATGAAACCAAATGCTTCATCCAATCTATTCAGATGCTTGGCTTTCTCCACTTGACTGATGTTGGTTCGGGATCCTTCCCCATTGTCACCCTGTACAGTGATTTGTTTTGCAATACCATCTGCATATCATCCCTCCATTCAAAATAATTGAATGGTTTCAAGATCCTGGGAGAGAGAGGAGAGTTCGAATTGTCCATTACAACTGTTAGAGCGAATACAAGGTGAAACTGCTGCTACTGCAGAAAAAAATACACCAACTGCAGACAACTGTTGTTGCACTCAAAAACTTGAATAACCTGCAAAAACCTCTCAATAATGGAGGTAGACTACTACTGAGCACTGCTTTAGGAAAATAGGAACTTTTATCCGGATCCTTCACACCTGGCTATACCTCATTGGATTTATCCAATGAATTCAATGCAATGGCACCAGGATTTGCTGTGGAAATCCAGAGGCTTCTGATGCACTACCGAAAGCAGCTGCTCAACCTATTCACTCAAATGGATATGATACCATGTGAAATTCCATGTCACAACAGATCTAAAGAGCCGAGGATACCTCACAAAGAAAGAATGAGCAGAAAATTTGAAGAAGAGTGAAAACTACAGTAAAAAAGAGAAGAAGAAGAATAATGCAATAGAACTCAGATAGGAGCAGAATAATGTCACATGTTCTAATTATCAGTATAATAAACAATGATGTTACAATGGAGAGAATTCGAATCATGCAAAAGAATTCTAACCTCAGTTGGTATAGCATAGGGATTATCACCACTGGAGTGCTCTGGAAGACTCAAAGTCAACTGAACTGAACCTAAACTCAACTAACTGAAGTCACAATCAGTTAACTAACTAAGGAGGGCACAATAGTGAGTCTGTCATGCATGCCGGTCAGAAAAGGGCGCATGAGGCCACAATCATTGGCATACAGATCTCTAACCCCCCACAAGAGTCAGATAACTCAGGTGGAATGCACTGGAACACTCAATAGGTTCCTATAAAATAGGGAACTGACTGAAGTGGTCCTAAAATGATGCATGCAAGGCTCATAAGGTGGTAGATGGATCATGGATGACATCTGCACACCACTAGGGGGAAAATGACATCATCAAAAACTAGGAAAAATAAATAATGCTAGGTAGGACAAGGATGGAGTATTGAAATATCCCAACACCTATGTGCAAATGACTAATATCTAAGGATTTGACTTGCCCAATTTGATCTGGGCCATCCATATTATAAACTGGATTTTACCTTTGCTTACATGGATTCCACTCATGCAACTAACCATGGTCTAGTGTTGTCACATGTACACAAATTCCATGTGGTTGGTACACCTCATAACCCTGTCCCATGTGGCTCCTCCACATCACACCTTTGTCCACATGGCATGGGTGAGGCCCATCTTAATTTTCCCAAATTTTTGAATTTTCATATTGATGTGAAATTTTAATTCTACCATAGGTGCCAAATACGAAATTACATCGGGTATTTTTCCTTCATTTTGGAAACTTCTCTGTTATATAACATAACTAAAAAATTTCATTGATGGCCCCACCAGTTTTGAAAAAATTTCCCAATTTTTTCCAGGCTAATCTACCCTTTTGACAGGTGACCATTAGATCAAACACATGGTTTTGTCAGAACACCATTTGATAACTAAATTCACACATTTCTTGGAGACATTATGTGAAACATTTAGTATGCAAACTATGAATTTTCACCCATATTACACAAAACCAATTGAAACTAAAAAACTTCAATGTAGCTATTGTCCACATCTTTCCCTGTAATACCCCCATTTTGACCCTTAGGATATATTGGCTTTTAATGTAAATATTGTATACATGCGATGTATGTTTCCCTAGCGTGGAGCTCAAGGCCAAGGTCCCACTAGTGGATGCTTGGATTTTATTTAAAAATGAAAGTATTTGTTATTACATTATCCATGTGTTATTAAGCCATGGAACATTGTAAAATGATGTAAATATTAATATTGCAATAAAAATACCAAAAATTGGCTATGGAAGTAACTGATAAGAGGGGGCCATGTGTATCCACTAGGGAGTGATGAGGGGGTTGTGGAGTTAAACCATATGCTGCCAAATGTCATCTTGAGAACCCATTTGACTTTCCTTGCTGACATTTAATTATGTTGTAAGGAAGTGGTTGAATAAATCAATCCATGGCTTCAATGGAGCATGGGCATCCCAGAAATTCGTATGGCAAGGTATGGGATCTATTTCCTTGACCCACAAGTCACTCTACCTCATGGGAGTTCGCTTTTCCTCATTCTCATTCCATTGTTGATTATCAGAGCATCAATTTTCATCCATTACACATGCCCAGCAGTGAGAAAAACCAGAAATCGCAACTCTAAATTAAGCCACGTTTTGAAGTGCCAAAAACGCTCAAAAATTTGCGTGGACAGTAAAATCCAATGGGGGATCCATAGACCTGAACCTTAGGGAAAATTTGAGAGTGTTAGATGCCCAGAAATCCATAGGAAAACCCTTATTTGATAGCCCGAAAATCCAATTACGGGACATAGTCATTTGGCCATAGAATTGAGAAAATCCAAGCTTGAATGACAGAGAAGAAGATAGAACAGAGGATGGAATTGCTTGACAAACCCAGTGAAGGCTAGAATCTCAAGGATTTAGCAGCTTGGACCTTTCTATGCCCACCGTGAAGAGCACTAGAGGGAAGGGGCGCCTAAGAGACTGTGTAACAGAGAAGGGGACCTTCCTTGTGTTGGGTGTGGTAGGTATTGCAGGTGCCAAGGTTGTTTAGATTTATTTGAGATGCTTGTAGCTCTGTGGTTGAGCTCACTGGCTTAGCATCCTCCTCCTTTGTCTCTTGCATGCTTGATAAACCCAACTGTGTGTTGGCTTAGCATGACTATGTGTGTGAAACCATGGTTGTGAGTGAGCTTGTCTAGTTCCTCCTTAGTGGATACACAGCCCAGATCGGGGGTGGTCTCTCAGCTGAAAGAATATAGGCTAGACAAAGACCTATGGTTGGGTGGAATGTTTCTCTCACATAGCCAGTTGCTTGGACAACTTCATCTTAAATATAAGTATTCTCTGTGGTTTAAATTATTTCCATTCTATGGTATGCAACATTTTAATTTGATGATTGTTATTGATATGATGAATGCATGATGCAATTGTGTGTGGATAATGTTTTCATTCCGATGTGTTTATTTGAGTATGAATCTGCACACATGAGTTTTATTTATTATGAATTTGTTATTCATGAATGGGGCTGAGTTTGCAAAATAAGCCAAGAGTGTTAGTCATGTTCCCTTCCTTGCACCAGATCAAAGGGAGGGGACATGACAGAGTGGTATCAGAGCCCATGTTGCAGCATTGGGGCTGCTTGGGCCAAATTATGAGTTTATAGGCAGATATCAGAATGTTTAAAAGAGATATTGATGAAGTTTGGGCAACATTTTGATTGAAAGAATAAAAAAATCAGATTTCTCAGGTGTGGCATAGGATCACACCGTTGCATAGGGCTCACCAAGATCTTTCCAATGGTACCAAGTTTTCCAAAAATGGACTTGGGATGAGAAAGTTACGGGCCTGAGAAGTTATGCAGTTGGGCTTCCGACTTTCCGAACCCGCAATGCGGATTGCAGATTGCGGAAGTCGGAAGGGCATTTTCATCAGGGTTGCGAATTGGCGTTCTACATTGTGGATTGCAGATTGCGGAAGTGATATTTTTCGAAGTTGGGAAAATTGGCATTCCGCATATCCAAGTTCAGCATTGCGGATTACGGAAGTGATATTTTCTGAAGTTGGGAAAATTGGCGTTCCGCATTTCCGAGTTCCGCATTGCGGATTGCAGAAGTGATATTTTTTGGAGTTGGGAAATTTGACCTTCTGCATTTTCGAGTTCCGCATTGTGGATTGTGGATTGCGGATTGCAAAGGTGTAAATTTTTCGAAGTTGTGCAATTGGGGTTCCGACTCCCGCATTGCGGATTGTGAAAGGCAGGACGTCGGGTTCAAAAAAAAATAGAGCCCAAAAATCGATTTTTGGATAGCAAGAGCAGTCGGACTCATAATTGGATGAGTCTTGTGATGTTCTGAGGCCATTAACGAAGGCCATGAAAGAACCAAAGAGGGTCCCGAGCCCATTATGCTCCAATTTGGCATAAAATGGGAAATAATGACTTTATAAATTAGTGTCCTGAAGCTTGGTAGAAGGTCGAATTGAGTTGAAATCGCAATGGAGAGGCCATAGAACAGGAACAGTATTAAGTTTGGAATCTTGGATCCAAACTCCAAAGGATGAGGAGACGGGGTGAGCGAGAAGGCCAAAAAGCACTATTCTGGGCCACTTTTTGAAGATTTTGAAAAGATTGCAGTGGATGAAAGTGACCCTATATGTAGGATTCAAGAAATCTACTGAACTTAACATTTCATCTTCTCATTAACACAAACATTTTCCGTTAGACAAAGATTTTCCATAAATGCTCAGTTTGGAAGATAGCCATTTTTGGCCAAAATTTTGTAATTTTGGAAAAAAGTTAAAAGTAAAAAATAGTCAAACCCATAATTTTATAGAATTGGTGCATCGGAACAAGGATACGAATGTTGTTGAGTGTTCCTTTTTATATGGAATAACTTCTCTTGGTAGAAAATTTTTCATGGTTCTTTCTATAGTTCCTTCTACAAACGGCTGAAGTTGGATTTTCAAAATAAAATGCAGTTGTGTAAAAAGTGGATAAATTTGGTAAAAATTGTCATTTTTGAAGTAATGTGATCTCCATAGCCGAAGTCGGAATGAAGCACACGGATAGGAATCATAAATCCTATCTAGCAGGGAACAATGGTGCATAACCAGAATTTGAATGAGGTTTTCATATATCATAGATATTTAGAGCAGAAAAGTGCCATGACTGTTTTGACAAAAAAAAAATGTTGTCAATATGGGAAATTTCCAGAATTGCATGAATGGGGCAAAAGAAAGAAGGCATAATATCTCTATGAATTATTCCATGAGTTAATTCTGTTAAATATTGATGTTTTATGTTTTTATATGCATTCCTAAGATGTCTAATAAATACCTTTATAATGCACAGTGGTTGCAGCTGATAAAATTTGAATAGTTGTAGCAAAGGCAGCATACAGGGAAAGGGGTATCCAAAGGAAAATGGTGACAATAAATGATGCTCAGGATCCTTATGAGCATGATGAAGATGTGCTAGGAGAAAATGTGCAAGAAGAACATGCTGAGACTGAATCCAATGGGAGAAGGGAGCAAATAACTCCTCAGAATTTGGTGGAAACCATGATAAGCTTCAATGAAATGTTGATGAAGGCTCGGGAGGAACAGAGCCAGCTCAATGCTGCTATTTTGCAGAGCCTCACTGATATGCAGCAGAGGATAAACCTTGTGTCCAACCCAAGCAATGTAGGTAAAGAAGGAAGAGATGCAGAGAGTCGCTCTAGAGGTCGTTTTAAGAGGAGGACTCCAAGCCCAAGAAAGAGTTATGTGATAAAAAACATATAACACCCTCCTCAAGATCTTATTCTAGCAAGTCATGTGACTCCAGAGGTTCTCGAAGAATTCCAAGACATACTTCTAGCAGATTTGAAGGAAGAAAGAAATTCAAAGGAATTCCACAGGGAGAATTTAGGAAGCCAAGGCCTCCAACATTTGATGGAGAAGATAAGACTAGACAAGAGGCAGAGGCATGGCTTCTTGGGATGAAGAAATATTTCAGGATTCATGATTACTCAGGGAATGAAAAGGCCAGAATTTCCATTTACAATCTAAATGGCAGAGCTTCAATTTGGTGGGAGCACCTCTTGCAAGTAAAAGGGATCAGTGAAAGGAGGATCAGCTGGGAGCGATTTAAGAAGTATTTCAAGGAAAAATCTCTTTCTGCTAGGTATTATGACAGTAAGAGGAAAGAATTCAATGAACTCAAGTTGGGGCAGAAATCTATGGAAAAACATGTCCATAAAATTTTGGAATTGTTGAGGTATGTGGACTATATCAAAGATGAGAGGGTAAAGATCCAATGCTTCCTTGGGAGTCTACCTCAAAGTTTCAGAGATAGGATTGAGTTTGTTAATCCACCAAGTATTGATGAAGCCATTAGGATGGAAATGCGTTGCTATGAACAAAGTAAAGAAAAATCAAAGGTTCACCTAGCATGGAAAGGAAATCCAAGAGGGAGGTTTGATCAAAGCAAAAATGGATTCAAGACACCATTCAAAAATCAGCAAAGAAAGTTTCCACAGGGCCAGCAAGCACGAAGTGGGAACAAGCTAGCAATAGCAACAGAAAAGGCATCAAAAGGGCCACTTCAGTGTTGAGAATCCTCGGAGCTTGCACAACTTAAAGGGAGTAGCTACAGTGGAGGATATGGCAAGGGCAGTGCCTCAAATTTATGCAGCATTGGATAATCATCGAGAAGACCATCAATCAACAGTGGTGGAAGTTGAAGGTAAGATTGCTAAGCAATCTATTTCTATTTTGATTGATCCATGATCTACTCATAGTTATGTTTCTCCAAAAGTGGTTGAAGGTTGTTCTCTTAGAAAAGTGAAGCATAATAAGTCTTGGTTATTTCAATTAGGCACAGGGACCAAGAGAAAAGTGAGTGAAGTAGTGATGGAGTGCCCCATGGACTTGAATGGATTCCTCACAGAAGTATATTTGAATGTCCTACCATTAGGATCTTAGGATGCTCTAATTGGTATGGATTGGTTGGAAAGGCATAGAGCCAAGATATATTGCTATGAAAAGGTACTTGAATGCATTGATTAATAGTGAAGACCAAGATTGGTAAGAGGAATTCCCAAGCAAGTCTCAGTAAGACAAATTTTATTCTTACAGTTGAAATTTTTTTATAAGAAGGGTTGCCAATTATATGCAGTTCAATAGAGGACAAAGGACCAAGGGTAGAAGACTTCCAATTGTTGCAAGAGTTCAAAGATGTGTTTCCGGATGAAGTGTCGGGACTGCCACCAAAGAGAGATATTTATTTTACCATCGATCTTGTTCCAGGGGCAGTTCCAATTTCCAAAGCTCCTTATAGAATGAGCATGCCAGAATTGATAGAGTTAAATATGCAGCTACAAGAATTAATGGAAAAGAAGTATATCAGGCCAAGTGTATCTCATTGGGGAGCACCGATGTTATTTGTCAAGAAAAAAGATGGGACTTTAAGGTTGTGTATTGATTATAGGCAGCTGAATAAAGTGACAGTCAAGAATAAGTACCCATTGCCAAGAATTGATGATTTGTTTGATCAAATGAAGGAAGTTAAAGTGTTTTCAAAGATTGACTTGAGGTCTAGCTATCATCAAGTGAGGATAAAAGAAGAAGACATTCACAAGACGGCTTTCCAGACAAGATATGGCCATTATGAGTTCACAGTGGTGCCATTTGGTCTTACCAATGCACATGCTACATTCATGTGTCTCATGAATAGTCTCTTTAGCAAGTATTTGGATAAGTTTGTGTTGGTATCCTTGGATGACATTCTTGATTATTCAAAGAATGAAGAAGAGCATGATGAACATCTAATAATGGTGTTGCAAGTTCTTAGAGAACACCAAATGTATGCAAAGCTGAGCAAGTGTGATTTCTATCAAAGGAAGGTATATTATTTGATTCATATCATCTCAGATGAAGGAATTGTAGTGGATCTAGAAAAGATTGAAGCCATAACGGATTGGCCTACTCTAAAGAATGTTGCATATGTTAAATCTTTTATGGGTCTTGCGGACTATTATAGAAGGTTCATTAGAGGATTCTCCAAGATAGATCATCCAATTACATCATTGCAGAGGAAGAATGTCAAGTTTGTATAGTTTGGAAAATGTGAGAAAATCTTTCAGCAGCTAAAGAAGTTACATACCAGCGCTCCTATTTTGAAGATTGCATATCCAATGAAGGATTTTGTAGTGTGCACAGATGCTTGCATTGAAGGGATAGGTGGAGTTCTCATGCAAGGAGGATTTGTGATTTGCTATGAGTCAAGGAAATTAAAAGAGCATGAGAAGAATTATGCCACTCATGACTTAGAATTAGCAGCCATAGTGCATGCTCTCAAGATATGGAGACATTATTTGTTGGGAAGAAGATTCGAGCTTAGGATAGACCACATGAGCTTGAAGTATTTGTTTGATCAGCCAAACTTGAATGCTAGGAAAGCTAGATGGCTAGAATTTCTCTGTGAATTTGATTTTGAAATTAAGCATGTAAAAGAAAAAGAGAATAAGGTTGCAGATGCTCTTAGCATAAAATTTCATGTTGCAGCATTAAGTATGTGCAAATCAGATTTGAAGACAAGAGTTCTTGGAGCCCAAAACAATGATGAAACATACCGTTGGGTTAAAGAAAAATTGCAACAGAGAAATATAGATGAAAAGTGTGCGGGGTATCAGCTTAGTGAAGATGATATTCTCCTCTATAAAGATAGACTATATATTCCAAATTGTGTAGATTTAAAGAAGCTAGTGATTGATGAAATACATCAAATGCCATACTCTGGACATCCAGGATATCAAAAGACAATAACAGCGGCAAGAAAGCAATACTTTTTGCATGGGATGAAGAAGGACATAGCATAATGCATTTCTAGGTGTCAAAAATACCAACAAGTCAAAGCAGAACATCAACATCCAGCAGAATTATTGCAGCATTTTTCCATTCTGAAATGGAAGTGGGAAGTAATTTCTATGGATTTTATAACAGGTTTGCCAATGATAGTGAGGAAGCATGATTCAATGGTGGACAAGCTATCAAAGGTATCTCACTTTATTACAGTCAAGTCCACTCATAAGACAAGTGACATAGCAAATATTTTCGTGAAGGAGATATTCAGATTGCATGGATTTCCCAAGGCAATAATTTCAGATCGGGATGTAAATTTCACATCCAATTTTTGGAAGGGATTATTTCAGGAATTGCGAACTCAACTGAATTTTAGTACAACATATCATCCTCAAACATATGGCCAAACTGAGAGGGTGAATCAGGTTCTGGAGGACATGTTGAGAATGTATGTGATGGATAAACCATCCAAGTGGGAGGATTACCTACACTTGGTAGAATTTGCATACAACAATGGACATCAAGCATCATTGGGAATTATTCCATTTGAGGAATTGTATGGAAAAGGATTCAGGACTCCAATGAATTGGGATAGTCTGGTGAACAGGGTAGTGCTTGGGCCATAATGATCAAGGAAATGGAACAAGAAATTGTTATTATCGGGTAGATTTTAAAGGCAGCTTAGGACAGGCAAAAGAGTTATGCATATTTGAAAAGAGTGCATAAGGAATTTAAGATTGGGGATCATGTTTATTTGAGAGTGAAACCAAGGAAAAGTTCCCTGAAGTTGGGAAGTTGTGCTAAGTTGGCACCAAGATATTGTGGGCCATTTGAAGTCCTTGATAGGATAGGACCAGTTGCATATAGAATTACATTGTCTGCTAACATGAGAGCTCATAATGTTTTCCATGTTTCTTTGCTTAAGAAGTATGTACATGATCCTAATTACATAATTGATTGGAATGTGATACAGGTGGAACCCGAGGGAGAGTTCCAAGTGGAGCCTATGTGCATCCTCGACAAGAAGGTCACATTGCTCTGAATTCGAGCCATCGGACAGGTAAAGGTGCAATGGAAGCACCTTAGTCCCGATGAGGCTACATGGGAGCTGGAGGATGCCATGAGAGAGACATTCTAATTTTTGTTCAGTTTTGAGAACATCGAGGACGGTGTTGTTCTAAGGGGTAGGGGAATGTAATACCCCCATTTTGACCCTTAGTATATATTGGCTTTTAATGTAAATATTATATACATGCGATGTATGTTTCCCTAACGTGGAGCTCAAGGTCAAGGCCTAGCTAGTGGATGCTCATACTTTATTTAAAAAGGCAAGTATTTGATATTACGTTATCCATGTGCTATTAAGCCATGGAACATTGTAAAATGATGTAAATCTTAATATTGCAATAAAAATACTAAAAACTGGCTATGGAAGCAACTAATAAGAGGGGGCCATGTGTATCCACTAGGGATTTGTGAGGGGTTTGTGGGGTTGAACCATATGCTAATTCCAAATGTCATTTTGAGAACCCATTTGACTTTCCTTGCTGACATTTAATTCTATTGTAAGGAAGTGGTTGGAGAAATCAGTCCATGGCTTCAATGGAGCATGGGCAACCCAGAAATTTGTATGGCAGGGTATGGGCTCTATTTCCTTGACCCACAAGTCACTCTACCTCATGGGAGTTCATTTTTCCTCATTCCCATTCCATTGTTGATGATCAGAGCATCAATTTTCATCTATTACACATGCCCAGCAGTGAGAAAAAACAGAAATCGCAACTCTGAATTAAGCCACGTTTTGAAGTGCCAAAAACACCTAGAAATTTGTGTGGACAGTAAAATCCAATGGGGGATCCATAGAATTGAACCTTGGGGAGAATATGAGAGTGTTAGATTCCCATAAATCCATAGGAAAACCCCGATTTGATAGCCCGAAAATCCAATTACAGGACAGATTCATTTGGCCATTGAATTGAGAAAATCCAAGTGTGAATGACAGAAAAGAAGATAGAACAGAGGATGGAATTGCTTGAAAAACCCAATGAATGCTAGAATCTCAAGGATTTAGCAGCTTGGACCTTTTTATGCCCACCCTGAAGAGCACAGGAGGGAAGAGACGCATGAGGGACTGTGTAGCAGAGAAGGGGACCTTCCTTGTGTTGGGTGTGGTAGATATTGTGGGTGCCAAGGTTGTTTGGATTTAGTTGAGATGCATGTAGATTTGTGGTTGAGCTCACTGGCTTAGCATCCTCCTCCTTTGTCTCTTGCATGCTTGATAAACCCAACTATGTGTTGGCTTAGTGCGGTGAACGTATCCGTTCACTAAATTAACCGTGTCCAGTTAAGGGTTAATAGTCGAATCCGACTCTCATATTGGATAATAAGTAAGAATAATATATTTGATGATAGGATAAAAGATTACAATAAGATGGCCTTTATAAGGCTTGAAGAAGCATAGTGAAGGGTTACGCCTTTTCACTAGTAACCTAATAAACTATTAATTTATAATTAATAATATTAATTAAATATTCATAACATTGCCTTCCCCTTAGGAAAGCTTTGTCCTCAAAGCTTGAGTATTTTCCTAATGTCGTCTTTTATTCTCGCTCTATGTCGCACTGATGACCTGAGAGGTGCGATTTTGATTACGACCATTGCTTCCTTTTGTTTCTTTTGCTTCAGAATCTGTATTAAATCTATATTTGGTGAAGTTTTGTTTATGTTTTTACTGCTTGCTTGGTTGTTACTTTTAACTATTTTTGTTCTTGATTGAATAGACTCGATCAACTTTCCCATACTAACTATTTTCATGTTATTATTCCGATTAACCTTATAGTTGTTCTTATTAATGTTCTTAATAGTGGTCCTTATGATGACATCTTCTTTTCGTGTGTTTATGTATGTGACATTCTTGTTGATGTATTGATCTTCATTACTGCCCTTTTCTTTAGTCTTTATCAAAAGTTCTTTTGTATTTTCTTCCTTTGTGCATACAACTTCCTTCAGATACTTGACTGCATAATTGGCTTGCTTCTTGCTACAATTTTGATCAAGATCCATACTCTCTTCTTGGTTGACATAATAGTTTTTTGTATCTTCCTCCTTATCAAATATTTCGTTGTTGGTTTCTTCATTAATCGGATGTGTGGTATATTTGTCTTGCATATTATCTTGATCAATGCCATTACTTTCATCATGGTTGACATAATGGTCTACTACATCTTCTTCTTTTACCTTAGTTTTAGTGACTTCTTCTACGGAATTTTCACATACATCTTCATTTTCTGTAAGTGTTAAATTGTTAATAGAATTTTTTATTTCAATTATATCGTTACTGATTTTTTCAAAAAGCTTGATCAATTCTTCATTGAATGACGCCATAGGTCTTGTAGAGGGGGATATTTTTATTTTTATTTTTTTTAACAATAATTGCTTTGCCCTTATAATAATTATTATTATTTAAATGTAATAATAATATTATTTTAATATCATATATTTCCCAAACAATTGTAATATTTTACAATTATGGACTAATATTAATTAATCTCCACGTTGATTAACCTTTTGCTTTAGATTAATTTCTTTATGGATTGTGTGTAGATTAGGTGGTTGGGGAGAATGATTGTTACCTTCCCCACCCAAGTTCAAATCTCACTTTTGGTTTGTTCTTAGGGAATAAAACCAAACCCACTTCTCACAAAACCACGTGCACCTTAAAACCATGTGCAGTTTCACTTCTTACTTTTACTTTTTACTTCTACTCACTTTACTTTTACTTTTTTTTTTTTCTTTTCACTTCTTCTCACTTCTTTTTTATTTATTTCTATATTCTATTTTCTTCTTTTTTACTTGTCTTTCTTTTCTTCTTTTTATTTTCTTTTACTTTTTCCTTTTTCTTTCTTTCTCTTTTTTTCTTTTTTACTTATTTGGGCCGCAAGCCTGGTTTTGGACAAGGTCCTAGATTGGTGGCTACAAGCCTGACTCTGATACCAAATGCGGTGAACGTATCCGTTCACTAAATTAACCGTGTCCAGTTAAGGGTTAATAGTCGAATCCGACTCTCATATTGGATAATAAGTAAGAATAATATATTTGATGATAGGATAAAAGATTACAATAAGATGACCTTTATAAGGCTTGAAGAAGCATAGTGAAGGGTTACGCCTTTTCACTAGTAACCTAATAAACTATTAATTTATAATCAATAATATTAATAAAATATTCATAGCACTTAGCATGACTGTGTGTGTGAAACCATGGCTGTGAGTGAGCCTGTCTAGTTCCTCCTTAGTGGATACACAGCCCAGCTCGGGGGCGGTCTCTCAGCTGAAAGAATATAGGCTGGACAGAGACGTATGGTTGGGTGGAATGTTGCTCTCACATATCCAGTTGCTTGGACAACTTCATCTTAAATATAAGTATTCTTTATGGTTTAAATTATGTTCATTCTATGTTCTGCAATGTTTTAATTTAATGACTTTTATTGATATGATGAATGCATGATGCAATTGTGTGTGGATAATGTTTTCATTCTGCTGTGTTTATTTGAGTATGAATCTGCACACATGAGTTTTATTTATTATGTATTTGTTATTCATGAATGGGGTTGAGTTTTCCAAATAAGCCCAGAGCGTTAGTCATGTTCCCTTACTTGCATCGGATCGACGGGAGGGGACGTGACATGCCCAATCAATCAATCATACTCTTTATCAGAGCCTTGAATTTAAAGAATGGAAGGATTTAAAACTATTTTCCCCAAATTTTTCTCATGCGGATTTTGTCAAACAATTCTTATGCAACCTGGAGTTCTCCCTGTAGAATTAAAATTTGGCCCATACAGTCTTAGTGTTGCAACCAAAATCTCTTATAGCATATTGTCACATCCCCAACCATCAATCCGACCAACAAAGGGGGATATTTATGAATTTCAATCTTATAAGTCTCGGCCTGTGGCCATAATATGAATTTATAAATAAGGAATGTATCTGCACTTTCATAATGCAAAACACAGTTGAGTTAAAACTCTATCTAAGCATACAACATGCATAAACGAGCATATTCATCACATGCAGTATATAAAACATTCCACATTCATATACAAAGAGAATACTTATCTTTTAAATGAAGGAAGGATAAAATCTAATGAGGATGAGAGAATTGATGGCAAGACAATTGACATAGATTTTGACCATAGGCTGAAGTACTCTTACACTTTTTCATAAAAGTATATTCATCCCATACTTCCATAATTACATGAGAATACTTTCCCCACCAACCTCACACAACATTCAATACTTGGATTTTAATAAGTCAAAATAGGTAAATGGCTCATTTAAGGCATGTTGCAACAATTGGGTGAGTTCTAAGGTTGACACTTGGCAACATAGGATTACTCTCCCATAGGCCTCCCTTTCCTCTTCCCCTCTTATGGAATCATAGCCCCTTTTTAGTGGTCCTTACACAGCCATCTTGGATCATTTTTATCATTTTCTAACATAATACTTACCTAACTTTTACGTCATCATGACAAGAAAACCACATTATCCATATAGAGATATTTATATCATACATGCCTAGCCATTCACTGGTCAAGCTTTGGCCTTGCGCTCTGCATTAGGAATCCACACACTCATATTTACATCATTTTAAATAATCTGATTCGATACATTACAAGGGTCAAAATGGGGGTATTACATTTAACTAGAGAAAAATACATTGTATGTAGTCACTTTCTTTTCCACTACTTGGCATTGACATGGTCTACCTTAGCAAAGTTGTCCACTTATGTTTTCTCATCCAATTGATGTGGTCCAAGAGAGTGGTGCAACCCATTAAGGAAGGTGACTTGGAATCTTCTAGAAGAAATCCATGTAATTATTGTAATATCATATGTTGATTTATTTTCTTGTGATCATCACTCCATTAATGTAATAACTCATTGACACTTCCAAATTAGCAACTCATTGTCTTATAAAAGGACGAGCAATTTCATTTGGAATAGGTCAAAAGGTTGGGAACTAGAATAGAGAACTCTTTTTGCTAAAAAAAATTGTCTAATGCTTCTCATGTGATTAAGCTATTGTGGATCTACTTCTTCATGGTGATGTTGGTGAACTATTATAGCTAAGGTAACATTGTGATTATTTTATGTAAGCAAGAATAATATATTCTTAGTAGCTTCTAGTATTTCATAGAATATTTACCTTGAGAATAGAATTGCTTGTCTTTCTTTTCCATAGATTAAATATTTTGTTCTTGCATGAATAATTTGGTTTGATTTAATTAAATACTAATAATTTGGATCGTGGTATTCCTTGTGCTTAGTGTTTAGCTAGAATAGATTGAAGGAAATAAAATCTAGAAAAAATTCAGCTATTATTTATTGAAGATTGGACATCTCTTCTTCAACTTCTTGTTTATTAATATTGCTATTATGAAATGCATATGACTCCACAGCCCTTCATTGTCTTTTAACAACACTTTGTCTCTTGAAATTCCTCTTCCCCCAAACTACTATTTAATTGTCTCTTTGTTTCCATACTTCACCATACATTTCGCTGAAAGATACTTGTTTCTCTTGAGGATATTCACCCCCATTTATTGCCATCATTTCTAGCACTTAAATTCCATACTACAAAATGGAATCACACATCTAATCAACTCAAGAACATCCATATAAGTTTTGAAATTAATTATTCTAAACTATTGGTTCAAATAAAGTCTTTTGGTTTATTTTATGGTGAATACTTCTTACTTGTTGTCACTTCTAACACACTTTTTACAATATTTTTATTTGCAGCAATTTTTTCCTTTAATTTGAATGTTTTTTTCCATAGAAAAAACCCAAAAATCTTTATTCCAATAGAGAACATCATAGTACAAAGCTAAAAATGGATCTCCTATAATGGCCTGCAGATCCTGCCTAGGCTTAAAACCATCAACAAAAAGACACCTACCCTCATAGGAGAATAAATGTTGTTCCAAGGATCTGCATAACCTTTCTCTGTAGCCTTCAAAGAGTACTACAATAAAAGAGAACTATAAGCCTATCAGGAGCATCAAAACATAACAACCTCTGCTATGGAGATAGACTCGAATTGCTCTACGAATGGATACAACATTGAAAAAACAGGAATCCCAGACTACTTTGGAGAGGCATTCCTACCACATCAGAAATATCCAACCCCTGGCTTTCAAATGGAAGTAAGGGCGAATAAAAATAAACATGAACCTCCCATCATTGTTATAATTAGGTAGCTACTATTTCTAGAGAAAAATTGATTTTCTTAATTTTCTCTAATATTTTAGTTGCAAGAAAGTCATTTCTAGCCTTCATATATCTTTTTATTTGTTGTTCATATCTACCTTTCTGCACTTAATGAACAACAATTAAAATAAATATGGTTGATCTTAACATTGTGCAAATCTTGAAGTTTATTTATGCCTTTGATTAGTCATCTTTGCACTCTTACTATTGTTGAGATCTAAGTTCATATGACCATTTTCTTGTGTGTTAATGCTCTTAATCGCTAGCATTGCATGGTTCTTAGATCTAGAAAGATTCACATGTTTATTTGGTTAGATATGACATTATATGCTCATTATTGCTAGTATACATATACTTAACACATTTTGATAATCTCAGGTTGGATTTGTACTTGGACATATCACGATCTTATGAGTTTGTGAAACCTTGTCATGTTGGTATAGTGATTAAGCAAACTTGTTTTGTTTCTTGTTCAAGTAGAAACTATATGTTGATATTCTCCTATCATGACATGGTTATTTGTTGATGATTTGAGCAATATACTATTCTGAAATATTTTGGGTAAATTTCATACAGGTTGCTTAAACTATTATATCCATTGGTCATGATTACTTAAATGTTCTTGGCATCTACACACCTAAACACAAACCTTCCTATATTTACCATGAACTACTCCAAGCTAGGGAGTGTGTACCATTATAATAAGCCTTTGGCTTGTTTCCAAAGTTTTCCCTATCCTAAACCTTGTAATCCTAGACACACTCCCAACTAGATTAGTACTTCTGAAAGCTAGCATTCATTGGTTAGTATTAAGGAAAGTCACCTGGTTTCATTTTGGTAGTGAAATGTTGGGTTGGAAATCCCATAGTTTTGCAGTGTTAGTAGCTTATTTACCTTGCAATCATATGTCTACTAGGTTGTGCAACAATAGGTCCCAAATTTGAAGAATGGCTTGAACACAAGTTGAGTGTTGCATACAATTATTTTTGGTGGGGACTAGATGAGTGTATCATATAATTGTTATTTTTACACAAATAAATAATCATCTTCAATGGTACATGTGCCATCCAATGGTGATGAATCACTTAGTAATAGCAAGATTAAAAAATACTTATGTAACATAGTTGAGAAAAATCCCTTGATTACAATGCATGATTATCATTATTATGCATTTGATTATTAAGAATGTATACTTTTACTGCTTCATGAACACATAGACATGAAATAAATAAATAAGAAACATGCATGGATCATCCATCTATAAGTGAAGGATCACACTACATTCAAGCTATCATGGCATAAACAAAGGCACTTTTTTAAGGTCTTCACATACAAGAGGGTTTTAAAACCATTATACCAACAAGGAATAAATAAATCAAAGGAGAATCAACGATTATCAAACCAAGCTAGCCATTCAATTAAACCCAAAAGAGATATCAAGTAACCACTGGTTATAAGTATTCAAGCACAATCCTAGTAATAGAGTTAGTCAAGAAAGCCAACCAAACAAATTGAAGTCATTAAGCAACACCGATCATGGCATACAATTAAATCACAAATAAAGTAAGATACATTTAGTGAAACTTAGAAATTTCTAGTGGAATTATTATTTCTACAATAACATCTAGTAGTCTTAATAATGACCTAAATTATAAAAATTTAGGACTGCTTTTTCATTGTTGCTAAAACAATTTCAAAATGCCAAAAATCTTGTAGTGGAACAACCCTGCTCAAAATTGATTCATGTAATTTCCACTATGTCTTGCATTAGTGGTTATTGTTTCCCTCCAACCATGTTAGCTTGCATATTATTCAACCATGTAAACATGTAACACTAAGATGGATTGTACGTCCCTTATACCCCAAATGTTGTATGCATAGTAGGTGTGTCACCATTCTCAATTCAATGTAATTTAACCTTATTTTAAACAAAGATTTTATTCAATGGAGGTTGGCTCAAATCAACGTTCAATTGCATTCCAATCATGCTCCCTTCCTAAAATTTTCTAATTTAGGTCGTTATTAAGACTAGGGGTTTTCCTGCAACAAGATCCAAGCTGGGTAACCATGAAATGCAGTGCTCATTGAAGGAAAGGGATGTGTGTAGGGGTTCCCTTTTGCAAATCATGTGCCCTTTAATGACTTCCCATACTTTCTAAATACTCTGGGCCACACAAATGCCTTGGATATTAAATTTGGAAGGAGTAGGCAATGAGGTCTAAAAGTTGAGATTCAACTATATTTTTTCCCCAATAAGGCTCCTTGAAGAAATAGTTATGCAACATAACCTTCCAGTTTGTGTGGTCATACACTCTTTTGATAACCCACTTTGCACACAAGGCATAAGCCTAATGTGAAGGGTTAATTGTCCCCAATCCTCCCTACTCCCTCAAGCTCCGACACATGGGATTCTAGTCAACCCAGTGAAAACCCATTTCCACTTGTAGTTTAGCCTAGAAAAAAGTATCACAACGTATTCTCTAATTGTTGGTAATCCACCTAGGAAGGGACCCAGCATGAAGAATAATACACTTGAGTTGCAACAAGGAATTTGGAGAAAATTTTGAATCCGATTGCCAAGGATACGGTTGAGAAACTAATTTGTCCAACTTTGCTAGGCCTAAAAAACATTAAAAGTCATCCTCATGAATTTAAACATTTGACCCAAGTAAATACATGACAAGCCTTGGTCATCAACTCAACCAGGGTCAACTCCTAGTCACATATTCTTTTTGGCTCATGAAAGAGCTTTGTTGAGACAAGGTTAATCCACATATTCATGACCAAATTTTGTTCATCAACCATACCTTGGGACTTGGAAACAATAGTGCACCACAAATTCTTGCTAAATGTTCTCAAGATTGGTAACCCTTACAAAATCCTTTTTGAGTGCATGGAGCATCTTAGACACTTCCTTAATGATCAAAATTTTGATAAAAATTATCATAGTCCATTCTCCCATCTTAAGCCAATGCAACTTAGACCAAATATGGGTGCCCTTTGCATGTCCATGTCAAATTCACTCACCTTCAAAAGTTAGTGGAGTTTGCCACCCTAACTTGAAGAACATGGCAAAATGGTGCTATCTAAAGATGACATGAGGCATCTTTGAATTCAACCATGGCTGCTTTGTTTTGCGAGCACCAAACACCTACCAATTGTTAGCCAAACCTCATCATTCTACTAATCACATCATCCCCTCATCATCCTACTAATCGATCCACCCATATTTTCCTCGGGGTTTAAGCAATAGGTCCCAAATTTGATGAATGGCTTGAACACAAGATGAGTGTTGCATACAATTATTTTTGGTGGGGACTAGATAAATGTGTAGTCATTATAGGTTATATCTGTAATGGTACCAATTGTGTGTAGTGTTTCGGTGTTTAAAATGCAACTACTACAATAATAAACAATAATGAAAAAGAACAACAATTAGGGGGCACCTACACACCAAGAATGCATTACACCTCTAAAATATGGAAGGAGTCGTATACATGAAAATGTATTCAAATAATAATAATATTTTTTTATTGATAATAGATTGGATCATAGCAAGAAAAACTCATTTTTCATATAAATATTATTTAATCAATCTTTCACTAAGTTAGTGGTGAGTTATTAATGAATGTAACAAACACTCTCAACTAATCTAGTGTTAAATCATAATTATGACAATTCATTTTCATATAACTATAGATCATTTAATCAACTTTTCACTAAGTTAGTGGTGGAGTCATTAATAAATGTAATGAAAAATCTCAATTAACTTAGTGATAAATCAACTCAAAGGGGTTGGATTCATTGGTGAAGGGCAGAGATTTTTTCACCAATGGGAAAGGTTCAATTCATCCTGAAGCCATGGGGTCACCTTGAGGTAGTGGTCGAATGTGTGGTTGCACCTAGAGAAATTTTATTAAATGATCTTGTGACCCGATTGTATTAAATGATCTCATGACCCGTGCACACATAAGTGGATCAAGGCCCACCTCCATGTCCTTCAACTTTATAGAGTCAAGTCCCACCAGCACGGTTGGTATTTGAAAGGATCCATTTGTTAGGCAACCGTTGAAAGGATCCATTTGTTAGGCAACCGAGGGGGGGTTCTATTTGTTAGGCGACCAAGGGTTCAAAAGCCGACAGTGGTGGGAGGAGACACCAAAAAAACCCATCCATATTAAGGACATTCTAGCAAACAAAAAAATACTTAGTAATAAATCATAATTATGATAATTCACATTTCTAAAGATCAAAACCCTTACCAAACTATTTTACCAAAAAAAATTAAATTAAATATCCACTTACTAAATTACTCCCATATCTCCTTTTACTAAATATCATATAACTACAATTTCACAAAATAACTTAAAAATCAATTAACTATATTATAATTTTTTCAAAAACAAAAAAATTCAACAAAAAATCGATCTATCATTACCACCTCATGATCTGTATTACATCCTTTATTCAAAATGGCTCCAAAAATTATATTTTCAGTGCCCAAAACTTGCTGGAAAAATAACCATTTTAGAATTTTTTTTATTTTTTTTTTAACCATGGGAACATCAACCTCCCAAGGGTATATCCAACAATCAACAAGCCAGATATACCAGAAACTTGTGACTTAGCAGGGTCGAGATGTCCCCAGATCCTTTATCCCAGGGGTCGCATACCCTTCGAGCCTTGTCACAACGGGCCAATGAGCAACCCTACCCCTGCCCGTTTTGAACCTGTGACCTCCTCAGAGATAACACATGTTCTTAGAAAGAATTTTTTATTCCACACTCCTCATAACCCTCAACACCACATGGATTGGAACACGTACCATTTTAGAGGGGCAACCTATATATTTTTTATATATCCAAAACAATAAACTAATACTTTTAATTTTTATATATCCAACAATAATTCAATACTTTTAATTTTTATATTTAGATTTCAACCGACTTGCGCATTATATAGATTGAATTCCATATATAAAAGAATTTGAAAGAATGGTAAAAGAGCATAGTATACTATTCGTGGTTTTTGCCTTTTTCTGAATTCGAACAGATCATTAAAATTTGCGGGAAGTCTTTCAGCTACATCCATTTAAGCTTTCTATTCTTATTCCAACGCCAACACTCCGGAGCGCTCTGCGTTGTTGGTCTCACAGGTATGGTTTTCTGTTTGTTTGATTGATTTTCATGATGAAATTGCTGAGTTTCTACTCTTGAAGGCCTGAAGGCACTATGACTGAATCTATATATAAACCATAAATGTTTTTTTTTTCGAAACTTGTCAGTGATCATATTCAAAATTAACTGCAGCAACATCGTTCCGTTTTTTGCCGAGAGACATCAATTAATTCGTACTTTGGTTTTGGCAATCTAACCCGGTCATGACATCAATTAATTTAATTTCATCTGAAAAAAATTCAGTCTTGTGTATAGTATTCATACTCTGGCTTTGGCAATCTAACCTAGTCAGGACATCCAGTAATTTCATCTAAAATAAGACCCCCACTCTGGTATAGTATTCATACTTTGGTTTTGTCAATCTAACCCAGCCAGGATATCCAGTAATTTCATTCGAAGAAAAACCCAATGTTTGTTTGATTGGTTTTCATAATATTCATATTATGTCTTTGTTTGATTGGTTTTCATAATGAAATGGCTGAGTTTGTACTCCTGAAGGCTATATAGTGTATGCTCCTTTGATCCTGTTAGGTTAGTTTATTCTTTACAATTCTCTAAGAAGAGATTATTGAGTAGAGGATCCATAACCTTTGTTCTTCTAGACACTAATAAACCATCTAACTGTTTTGGCATCTTGCCCAATTTCTTGTCATAATTTTTTTTAGCACTGGATACTCCACAATGGATTGTTGAATAATTTTTTTAGTAAGCATGAATTTCTATACTCCTTTTTTAATTCAGCAAACACAATGGATAGTTGAATGATTTTTTTAACAAGCATAAATGTCTGTAGTCCTTTTTAAATTCAGCAAACAAAAATTTATCGAATTTATCATAACTATCTACTTCTTACTTAATACATTGGTTACAGAATGATTAATATGATGAAGATAAAGGATAAACGTAAAAATGATGCTGATGGAAGACCACCAGCAAAGAAGCAGAGCCCTGGTCAATTGGTGTTGCATAAAGGTTGGTACATATCTCAGGCTATTTCTTTTCCTACCTGACAGAATTTAAAATCATTTCATTACACTTAGAAAAGGTTACCTACTTGTTTAAATATTTCCTCTGTTAAATGCTATCTTATAAATGTTTCCTCTGTTAAATGCTGTCTTATATTTTCTAATTGTAGACACAATTGACCAGTATTTAAAAGCATGGGTCATTTTGATTTTAGTGTATACAAAGGAAGATGTCATAGTACTTTTCAGAGGATTATAAGGTTTTGGACTAAAATCATATGGTATTATGTATATGACCTAAAATATGAGATTAGGCTAGAATTTGACCGTATCTATGGTTTGCTTTCATTTTTTGGAAACTAATTCATTATTATGAAATTTACAGATATCAGTGAATTAAACATGCCAAAGCATACTCACATATCATTTCCAAATGGAAAGGATGATCTCATGAACTTTGAAATTGTGCTTCGCCCTGATGAAGGATACTATAAGTAAGTCATTTCATGAAAATTATGAAAAATGATAGTTTGATTTCATTTGAATTAGGTTTTGATAGAATATTACTAATCTTAATGATTTCATGTTCTTGGATCTTGTGTAGAGGTGCCTCCATGAAAATTATGAAAAATGATAGTTTGATTTCATCTGAATTAGGTTTTGATAGTATTATTAATCTTAATGATTTCATGTTCTTGGATTTTGTGTAGAGGTGGCTCCTTTTTGTTTACTTTTCAAGTGTCTCCAATTTATCCCCATGAAGCACCAAAGGTGAAATGTAAGACAAAGGTATGAGATATATTTCCAAAAATCTTTTACTTCTTATGTGGAAATGTTTTGTTTTGTTTTTAGGAAAATAATTATGAAAAGTTGTAAATAAATGTGTATATAAGCTATCTATTTCTCAAATTGTTACATATAATCTGCTCGAATATTGCAGGTTTACCACCCCAATATTGACTTGGAAGGCAATGTGTGCCTCAATATTCTACGTGAAGACTGGAAACCTGTCTTGAATATCAACACCATCATTTATGGGTTGTATCATCTCTTTATAGTGAGTTGATTTTTGAAAATTTTCAAATCACTACAAATTATTTACTACATTATCTGTGCTTAAAAGCATTTTCACTTGTTTTGAACATTATGGTTACAAGATTTGATTTTATGTGTTTGTATGTTTTTTAATTGTTTCTTTGGAAAGTGTGGGGTGGGGGAAGGGGCTGAAGGGGTGAGGATGGCTTAAGAGTCGGGAGTTGTGGTTTAGCATCTAGTAAATAGCATTTCAATATTAAACACATCTTTTCCTTGTGATGAGGGTTGTGTTTAAGTTTTATATTATTATTACATAATTATGGTTAAGTGTGGGTTTATTTTCCTCTATGGTTGAGCATATTTACCTTCTTTCTTTCTACATGTGTTTTCATCCACCATAGTACCATACCTTAGTTCTTCATTTAGTTAACTGACATAGATTCTTTCTCAGGGGCATATTGGCTTTATTAATATGTGTCTTTTTGTCTTTCTTCATGCTTTATTGAAGATTACAAAACATAGGGTGTAATGTTGCATAAGCATGTTAGGTTAGATTTATCTATGAGTTTTGAGGCTACCTTCTCTTATGATATCTCTGATATAAGGAATGCTTTTTTAGAGTTGTTGTTTTCAATTATGTTATAAAATTGTATTTATGTTCAAATATAGTACTTACCATATTGGTTGTGATATTGATTGCAGCATCCAAATCATGAGGATCCCCTTAACCACGAAGCTGCTGCAGTAATGAGAGATAACCCAAAAAGATTTGGTAACAATGTCAAAAAGGCCATGGCAGGTGGTTATGTGGGACCTACTTTTTTCGAAAGATGCATAACAAAAAACTAAATATTCTAATGAGTTTAAGATTTATAGTGTGATTTGAACTTGAGAAATGAGCTATGAAAGCTCTATATTCTTTGCGCAATGAAAACTCTTTATATCTTCGGATATAAATTGTGTGCTATGAACTTTTTGTTGTTGTTGTCCTAGTAAGAATTGAATTAAGAATTGACTTGGATTTCAAAATAAGAAATAGATCTAAGATGCTTGATAGTTGTTAAGGGAATAATAATATTGGTATTGCATAGATCATTGAGTTGGTGCATAATTCTTTATCAATGTGACATGTGCAGTTTGTGATGATATATGTGATTGGTCTTGAAATTAAGTATCTTGTTCTTATTGCTCAATAAAGATTACTGAAAATTTGTCTTACAAATTACAAGTTAAAATTACATGATATATTGTTATTCATATAAATCTCCATATAAAATTAGAGTTTCAAAAATCATAACACATAACAAAGAACACCTTTTGTTTTTTTAGATCTTATGGTAAATAAGTAGAGAGATCTTATTGGATTAAAATGTAGTGTGACTTTTTAACATTATATTTTGTTAAATATGATCAAAAGTATGAATGTACTAACCTATGAACATTGTGCCCAACATTACAACCCTCTCAATATAATTGTGCCTAACATTACAGCCACCTATGTTTGATGGTCCTCGTTGAAAGTGTAAATGAAAAGTTTATGTTTGATGGTCTTCCTTGAAAATGTAAATGAAAATTCTTAATGTATCTTTCTACAATATCCCTAAATTTGGAATGCCATGCTATCTTAATGTATCTTTCTATAATATTTTTCAATTTGGAATGTCATGTTATATATATATATATATATATATAATAATGCGTATAATATGTAATAATAATTTTGATTGGGTTACATTAATGAAGGTGATTTGATTTAAATTATATCTTAATTTTTTAAATACTAAAGTGAGATTATTTTTTATTTTTCTAGATTTCTTTTTAAAGGAGTATCATGGATTGAATTATTATATTTGATGACTTTGTTTGATTATTATAATGACGGTTATTAATATGATGACTTTGGTTTATGATGTCAATTCTATTTCATCATTTATATATATATGAAATAACTCTTTTTCATGTTTTATGAGGAACCTTGGATGTTGAAGTGTGATGGATGAGTAACTCTCTAGTATTAATAATAGAGTTTAAATTTCTCTAAAATATGTTGTGAATGAAGAGATTTGTTTCATGTGTCCTTTTTTTATATGCATTAGTTTTCTTTGTTTCATGTGTCCTTTTTATGTGAATGAAGAGAAAATAGGTTGATGATACAATGTTGTAAAGAGAGCCTACTTCAATATGCCATTCAAGATAAGAAATGACCAGAAATGACAACCATGGTGTGAATGTGCTTAAAAATGAACTTACAGTGTAAATGACATTAAAAAGGAGCTCATATGCTTCTATGCGAGTCATATGAATTTTCTAAGTTAAAAAGGTATGAATAAGGTAAAAAATAGTCATTTCAAAATCATTTGTTCATCATGATTTTTGGAGTGGAAGGTTTTTAAGCTAACATTCATTCGGGGAGTATAGGAGATTGGATTTATGGTTTTCAAATCTATTATGATTTCCAAGTGGCATTCTTCCCTTTTACATTTTTTTATCTCTTTTTATTTTTCAAATTTTGAGCCAAGAAATCCCCCCTATGGTAAAAAATAATTATTTCACAATCATTTGTTCATTATGAAGTGGAATGTTTTTAAATCTATGATTTGCAAGTGGTATTCTTCCCCTTTTGCATTTTTTATCTCTTTTTATTTTTCAAATTTTGAGCCAAGAAATCTCCCCTTTGTGAAAAAATCACAAAAATCAAGGGAACATTCATGGTATACCATGTGAATGTCTCCTTAAAAAATTTGAGAGGTAGGTTGATAGGTCAGTGAAGAACTTAACGAGGATCAAAGACATTGCTTTTGGGAGTGACAAATTTGAGGTTGAACACTTGGATTATAACTACCAAGTGGAAAAAGTTAGCATTAGTCATCATCCCAAGATGTATTGCATGGGTTCAAATTTCCCGTGACTTTGGTTTAGCGAAGAAGGATATAATGCTGGAACTTTTGATCCGAATGAACCATGACCAATGCCAACTTATCATCATGACTATAGTTTAGCATTGGTTTTGATAAGTTCTTGCTAACACAATAAATGGCATGCTCACTACGATCGTCCCCTTGCTATACTAAGTTTCCAATGACGATGAAAAATAAAGTTGAAATATAAAGCATGAAACCCTTATTGAATTTGGGGGGCTTATGAGGGGTATTGTGGTGAGAGCATGCTTCAACATTTCAAATGATTTCTAGGCATAGTCATCCCATAGGAAAGTGGTGTCTTTGTATAAAAGACACAATAAACCATGAATACGAGTAGCTTAGTTAAGCACAAAGCACTATAGAAAAATTGATTTGCATTAAAGGCTTTCAAGTTGATAAAGGATGCATGATGGAGATATATTTGTGATGGATTAGACTTTCAAAGGATGGATGGTAATCCCTTACATCAAGACAATGAACCCAAGGAGGTGTCCATCCGTGACACAAAATATGCACTTGAGAGGGTTTAACCAAATGGTATATTATCTATTTGTTGTGGAAATCATTTGAAATTATTTCTTAGATCATAGAGATAATCTAGAATGATGTAGACCATCTCATTGAGCACATGCATAGTGCGCTAGAAGGTGGCTCTAACATTCTTGAGTCTAAATGGCCTGATGTGGTAAGAAGAAGTTATTTAGGGTGTAGTGAATGCAATTTTGTATTGATCTTGTTGCCATATATGAATCTGATTGTACCCATAACACCCATCCACAAAGGAAAAAAAAAATTACGGACAACACACATTGTAATATTCCCAATTTTGACCCTTGGAATAATATTAATCATATAATGTAAATGATGTAAATATGCTAGTATGGATTCCTAGTGCGATGCTTAAGGCCAAGGCTTGACTAGTGATTGGCTAGGCATGTATATGTAAATATTTTCATATGAGCCATGTGGTTGGCTTGTCATGATGACTCAAACTCTATGTAAATATTATGTTCAAAAATAATAAAATGGTCCATTATGGTTGTGTAAAGAGCAGAGAGGCTATGATTCCATTAGTGGGGAAGATGAAAAGGGTCCTATTGGAGATTAAATCCTCTTTTGCTCATCCATTCTTCACCATGTCCTTAGATGAGCAAATTACTCCATTTGACTTATTAAATCCAATCATTGAATGCATGTGTGAGTTTGGTGGGAAAAGTCTTCTCATGTAGTTATGGAAGCATGGGATGGATATACTTCTATGACAATTGTAGGAGTCCTTCCTCCTATGGTCAAAAGTGGTGTCACTTGTCTTTTAACTATCCTGTAATCTCATTTGGAGTCACATGTTTTTCTCCATAGCCAATAACCAAATTGTGAAATTGACTATAAATTAACATTTTGAAGAGGAAAATCACAGACATTAGAGTGAAGAGGGTGGTTGTAGGTGAGAATAAATGTTGGATAAGATAGGAACCTTCACCCATTGTGTATTTCCTGCTCCCAGATGCTTGAGAAGTCATGAATTGATGTTACAAGAGGTTCTCCAATAAGGTTGGTACTTGGGTCTCCATCCGATCAGCCATAAGGCCCCACTAGTGGCTCCTACCCTCTAACGCATGATGTATTTAAAAAAAAAACAAGGAGAGGGTGTAAAAAGACAAGAGTGGAAATGATATTGTAATCACAATTGAAGTTCATATATAATACAATATCTATAACCACCTTTAATGGTCCACACAACTAATCATGAATATAACTCAAGATAATAACAAAGTGGTTTAGGACTTAATCATTAGGGCCAAATTGCTAACAATAAATACCAAATTTTACATCTATGCCAAACAAAATGTTGCATAGAGAAATTTAGAAAAATGGAACATATAACAAGTTTACATTAGTAATCCTGGTGGGTTAGCTCGAGTGGTTGAGAGTTGTTCCTTGCAAGTAGGAGGTCTCGGGGTCAAATCCATCGATGGCTATGTATAGATTGTTATAGGGCCTCACTCGATGCCCCCATTGGGTTAGGCTCCATAATCAGAGCCGACGGTTTACCCCGCAGAAAAGATTGGCTTTCCCATGTTCTTTGGATTTAGAGGGGGGTTTCTATGGATGTAGTGAGCACTGATATCCAGTGTCGTGAACCACATGAAAAAAAAACAAAAAAGACATGTTTACATTGTTTGTCACATAAAATAATAGGAAATTGCCAAAAAAAAAATTAGCAAAAAATAAGTATAATATTGTATTGAAAAAGATGCAGCCGAATTGATTAGTGTAGTAATACAAAAAGATGATGTCACGAGTTTAAAATTCAGCATATCAACTAGACCAAATAAATAAAAAAGAGTTATTCCATCCTTCACATAGGATTTCAAAAAATATATAATGGTATAAACTCTAGAAAAAAACACCTAATATCATAATTATCTTACAAAACATAAAAGTAGCTAATACTAATAAAAGATTTGCTTGACACGTGCTTCTTCTTGTCCAACTTTGGTGGGAGGTGATCCATGATTTTCTATGTCCATATGTTCTAGCATTTTATGAACAATTTCCTCCTCTTTTTCCACTTCAGGAGCTAATCCCGTTGAGAATCAAAGGTTGGAGGCAATTGATTGAGATCCCTTAGATTGCAATCCATGTTCTGCGACATTGAGAATTCTACTTCCAAAACCTGAATTCTTGTCTTTTCTACTGCAAGAGCATTTCTATTATCACTGCATTTTGTGAATTGCACTAATACTAATTGGTATGGACTTTAGTGGTCATAATAAAAAAGATGGAAGTCCCATTTTCATTGATATAGCGTTCAAAGATTTTGGAAGAGTTCCAAGAAACTAGAAACAAAACCAAACTCACAATGCCCATAACAGATTGTGGGCTAGTAAATCCAACCAACACACATAGTAGACTCAAATTTGCTCAAATTCAAAAGGAGAGGAGGCTCAAGCTCTCTACTATAGCAATAGAGTTGAATGCATTCTACGGAAGTGAAAAGAGCTTATGAAACACAAACAAGACTAACCTAGTAACAAAAAAGAAACATGTTCAGAATATCCCCTAAGCACCCAATCAAACTCACCTCAAAAGACCGACACAACTCATAAAATTCAAACATCCAATCAACCCACATAAGAGAGACTAAACAATCAGAAATCAAAGTGGGGGGGAGGGGGTGTTCAATCACAAGACGAAAAATGCAAAGTGCTAGAGCTCTCGAGTTTAATAATGTTAAGGATACAGTGACACTGAAAAGGTCTTTCTTGAATTGGCCCAGGGTGTACCCAAAACTCCAATCTAATTCCAATTTGAACCAAAACTAGCTATACCATACCAATCCCAAAGCCTTGAATTTTCGCTCATAGGAAAACAATCCAACAACAAAAATGACTCTACAAGATTTAGTCGAAATGGCTTACCCAAACTACGAGTGGCACCGGGGAAAGCAACCACAAATGCCTCATTCTTTCCTTCGCTCCAAAACAAACCCCAAGCACCATATTACCACTTGCATATTGTGTTATCAACCCACTTGCTTCAAATTGTTGGCTAAGAGTTAAGACATGCATGTGTGAAGATGTCGTGTGAGTGATACCCCAAGCATCACTCACCCGTATACATGCACTCCTAAGAAAATGTGGCCTCATATATGGCATTTTCCAAAGAATCTGTGGCATCATCCTATCCATGACAAGAAACATAGGTTTAGGGGATGGAGTGGAAGGAAATTTCTCCATATTTTCTTAACTTTCCTTCACTTAATTGAGAGGATCTATTGACGTGGCTATCAATGTGTCGATTGAGGTCTCTTAGGACATGGGAGAACTATATATCTTCAAAGCAAATAGATTCCATTTCTATTCTTGCCACGGTACAGTTTAGCTTGCCAATAGAGGTAGTTTTTGAGCTATTCATTAAATTGATATTTATGGAGGAGTCCCTTGTTGGAATGTAAGACATATATCTCTAATAAGTTCAAGTTGCTATTAGTAATTAAGTTTAATAGTTGTTTGTTGGATGATGGGCAGAGAGAATCTCTCAACCACTTCCTTCTAAATCACGAATATGTTAGATTTGATAACAAACTCTATAATCTAATAGAGTTGTAGTCTATTGTAATGTGTACCAATTATTTATAATATTATGTGTGGAATTTGTGTGCGTACATGAGCTATTATTTGCGTTTCTTCTTTAGATCGTTTACAACATATTTTTTATTGGGGATGAAACTGAGTTAGAGAAATTAAGTCTCCCAACAAATTTCTCGTCATCCCCAATGACTATATGATACTTGACTATGTTTGGGTTTAAGGATCTCAACCCCGGAAGAAAGCATAAGCTTTTGCCTAAGTATTTTTCTCTGTCTCTACTATTCATAACTCAATTCTTAAACTTCATAACGATAAAAAATGAATGATTTTCAAATTATTATTTTATTTATAACACATTAAACATATATGTAATAAGAAAATATAAAAAATTTCAAATTATTATTCTTTTATTTATAACACGTTAATATATATATATATTGTTGGACACAATGGCACAATGAGGGAGGGGGGGTGAATCAGAGTGCTAACACTTTTAAACAATCCTCACTTCAGAACTTAAACAGAGTTCATGATTCACGTTAAGCTATACATCAACATTCATCAATTAAGCATGTCATCAACATAAATCATAAGAGACACATCACAAGATAAATGTAGTAAAATTTATTTATAATTTGATATGAATTACAATGAAGACTTCAATCTTCCCGATTACATCAGCACCAACTGACCAAAGAGCACCAACTCATATTCCAAGGCCCAGCCTGGTTTTCTTATCTCCAACTAAGAACATGTGAGGTATCCAAACCTCAGACTGCAATACTCATCTTGCCAACCAAACGCTTCTGCCACTCAATCAAATGCTGTTCATTCAACAACTGTCATCAACTTGTCACTGACATCAACCTGCTCTGTTGCACAATAATCTTCAAGTCATCAAGAGATCTGCACATGTCAAGTCCTGCTCATGTCATCTAGGTCAGCTCATCTAATACTCAATCCAAATCACTGCTCAGGACAACATACCAAATTGTCTGATCATATGGTCAATATAACTGAGATAGAATTTGATCATTGTGCATGTTGCAGCTTTATCTTCATTCACAGTTTAACCCCAAAAGGTCACTTGAAATCTTGTAAGTACTGCAACTCCCTTAGTCCATTTCTTCTAACCCGATCTTCAAGATTTCCTCCACCTGTGGATCTGCTGATATGCTTCTTCTACAGTAGCTTGAATCAGTCTTCAAAGAATGATGCCAAGGTTGTCTTGGAGAGTATCCTTCCTTTCTTCCCTAAATACTTGTGCAAAGAAACTTCCTCGCATCTTCGACAACTCACACACAACCTCCTCATAATTCACTTTTTGCATGGAGATTAGAGCAAGATTGGTGTCCACCGAACTTTGTAGCATTCTTCAGGCTTCAAGTCAATTTCATTTCAGTGCTAAGTTTGAAAACTGTCTGCAAGGTTAGAGAAGACAGTGTTTGGAGAGATAAGAGGTATGCTCCATATCAAAAGTTAGATATTTAACTGACTGTGTATGCTTGTTCTGCATTCCTATCTTACACCTGTGGCCTTCTCTTTTTGGACAACCGAAATTTAGACAGTATTAAGCTTCTTTCTTACTGACTCCAATTTCCAATCAATCCTCCACAAGAGTTGCGGCTATCTTAGGATAGTATCCACCCGAATTTCAGAGCTGTCACTTTTTTAACTTGCCTTTCTACTTATTGGGATAATATTGTTTATATATTGTTTTGCTACGTTGAAAGGGGATGTACCAAAACTGGGCCGACTTGTCATAGTAATAAAATTTAGTATTAAATTGACCCAAAATTTGGGAGCCGACTTGCATGGGGGCCTTGAATTATAATAAATTTAATCCATACGTGTAGTGGAGTTGGGTTGACTTACACAAAAAAATATTATTATTTATTTTTATCCAAAATCAAAATTTATGACAACGTGTATGCATGCCCCACTTAAGAAATTGTTTATCTTATGCTGGCCAACTTACACAAAGTTTACTTATGTCTCCAACTTGGAAAATGACCACAGTATGGGTCATATACATCCTTACCTCTCCTTAATTTGCCACATCAAGGGTTGTTTGAAGGGATCCATGTAAGGGAATTATTTCAAAGGTTTCTTCATCAAGCAAGTATATCTAGAACATCACATCCATGACCATGTACTGTTACATCATAATTAAGGAACCACATATCAAGGACATATCAACTAAGAGGAGGACTCCATCATGTACTCATCATATGAAGGGCTCCATCTTCATGCACTGTGCATCCATGAAAAAGTAAGGGCTCCTTTGCATGTCAAGGGCTTCATCATGATAGTCAAATGCAACATCATTATTCAAGAGCCACCATATTTATGGGTTCAAGACCCAATCCTTTAAGGGAACCAAAGACCCCCAACATGGGATTAAGTATAATGCACAAAGGACTTCGTCATGGGCATCAAGGGCAAGAGCAAGTGTCATCCATATCATGTAAACATAAGCATGGGATTCTTCAACAAGGTTATCTCAACCACACAAGAGGATCCACAAGGGTCAAGGTCCATCATGTCCTTGGTTTCCTTTTGTCATTAGTGGCCTCCTTTGACATCAATGCCAATCATGCTTAACAAACCCTCCCTTTGTCATTGATGGCAACACCTCTTCAAATTTTTCTTTCAAATATCTCCCCCTTTGACATTAATGCCAAAGAGCCAAACACTTATTCATCAAGTCATTGAAAGCTTCACAATGTCCAAAAAAAATTGTATTTTTGAATACTTTCTAAAATCATGCTTAAAAGTATGCTCCCCTTTCATATAGACTTCTTTATTTGCTGAGCCGTCTGCTCCCCCTGTCTGATAGGATTTGCTTCTGTTATCAAAAGTCAAAAGTCTGCTTGGAGTTTCAAGGGTCTGCTCATGAATTCTTTGATTGTAACAAGCTTGTCTATTTTCTAATGATGTGCTTTCCAAAGCCTCCTCCTTTTTCACACACATCATCATCTCTTATCACAGCAATATTGTCAGCTGCTCTTCTCAAAGCATTTAATGGGTGACTTCTAACAAGTGTTTCTTGAAGTCATCCTTGCCAATCATTTCCAAAACTAGAGAGAGTCTTTGTATCACATGTGGATGGGAAGTTACTACTCCCAGTAAATTGTACACTTCATCGACAATCATTATTTTGAGTAGGTCTACCAAAGGTAGATCCTTTTTCCATGGTCTTGGAATTCCATCCTTTAAAGAAATGTATCGGCTATTTTAGAATGCCACTAAGAAAACAGAGTTAAATTGTCCTCAAGTTATCCTTTAGCACCATGCTGCTACTGTCCTTCATATATCCTTATCTTCCTTTGATATACCAATGTATAAATAATTTGAAGGTTGTAGATTCACCACAAACTTCAGGTGTCTTTGATTTTGGTCAAATGCTTCAAGAACGATCTTGTAACAGGTTATTTATTTATGCAGAGATACAACTAACTTTTCAGCTTGATATTCCTCGCTTTGTAACTGCAGCTACCTCTGTTAGCACAAACGTCAATATACTGTGCAACTTTAGACTTCAACTTGTCTTGTGTAACCTTGAATGCCTCTGATCTATATATCAAAACATGGATTTAACTTTCACATGTAAATCTTGATCTCTCCTCTTACCAACGGGATGTTGTATCTTTAAAATATGGTGCCCGAATTTAACAAAAGATTGATATATCTACGAACAGGCCTGAGTCTTCCTTAGGAGATAGAAGTTTGAACTTCAAATGCCCTAGTAGATTTGAAACCAGTACAACATTGAAGACATCCTTGTATGTACAAGACTGTCCCTATGTCTTCAAAGGAATGATATCTTATAACCACAACTCAGATGTTGCTTTAAGGACAAACTTCTTATCATATTATGTATTGCTCACTTAGTGCACGAGTGACATACTTACTTGAACCAAGACTATGAAGACCTTATGTTGTTATGTCATGTCAAAGTACTATTGTAGATCTCCAAATACCTTTAAGAATTTGATGTAGATAATCCTAGAGACCTTTGAGTTGTCTTCAATCGACTGTGTTATGCTTCCGTTCATATATCTGACATCAAGGCTCTTCACATGTACAAGGGCTTGATCATTGTCACTTCTTCACTATTCATTGTAGCTGACCAAATTTTCAGAGGTGTTACAACTGTTGCAGATCCACAAATTTATAGAGTTTTTATGCCATAACACAGTCCTAATATAGCAGCATGTTGCAGCTTCCTCGAGACTGATTTTTCTTCATATGTGTTGTAGTTGCTCTATGGTACCCAAAACATTCTTTTGATTTCCTATCTTTGATCTGACATCTGTCAGCTGCTCCCCCTATCGTTATGCCACGATCCTTGGACCTGTTTCTTAGCTTGGAGTAACCATCAGTTACCCTTGAGTCCATCCTCCAAACTCTGTGAGCTCAAGGTATACCAAGGTCTTTGAGGGACCTCAAGTTAGGCTTGCTATATGTCAGCCATATTCTTTGCACTGAGCAACTTTATTCACGTTCAACAAAACATTCTTTTTCATCCATACTTGGGAGTGTCCTTGATTTTGAGCACATGTCTTTTGAGCTTCACTTATTCATGCATTAATCTTCTTCCATGGTTCATAGGGTTTCCTTACTGATGTGTATGAGGGACTCATTATGGGTTGTCTTCTTGAAATTACATAGTCTTGGGATTTATTACCAAATCTATAGCAATTGTAACATCTCATGGTGTGGCAATTTGTAGCAATATGGCCAACACGGTTACATGTCCAACATTTAACCATATTGTTGGGAGGCCCAACACTTCTTGAATGAGATCTGCAATCCAATGCCCTATGACCAAAATCATTACATGAGTAACAATAACCATTGAAACTGTTTTCATACCTGGATGCCTGATTCCACCTTGATGATGTCTCTTTTTTGAAATTGCTTTGAGGAGTTGGATTAACTCCTTGATGTGCTCCAAATTTTCTGATATCTTTTGTAGGTATACGAGGGGTAGCTTGGATTTCACTTTTGGGGGATGATGAGCTTGCTTCAGTATTCTTAGGGGTCTTTGAGCTATCTTCATAGTTTTATTCTTTCTTGTTATAGCCCAAGCCAACCTTCTCATAAGGTGATCTTTGACAACTCAAGATCTCATCTAGAATGATAAAGTTGTTGACATAGGCACTTGACTTGTCATTCTTCTTCCTGAGATCAACCACTTCAATTTCAAGACTTTCACAAGTCTTCTCTTTTTCATCCAATTGGTTCTTCAAAACATCCTCTATCTTTTTGGATTCCTCAAGTTGAATCTTCAAATCAACATTAGCCTTCCTTGTTTCTTCAAGCTTTTCTGAATCTTCACTAGACTCTCCTTGACTGATGAGTATAATCTTTAGTCTTCCAATTTCATCATTTTTTTCTTCTAGCTCATCTTGTAAACTTGTCTTCTTGAGATTGAGCTTCTTGAGCAGATCCATGGTCTTCTTTTGGTATCTTTTGAAGGACCCCAAAATCTTCTTTTTAAGCCTCGAATTGTATTTGAGATCAATGTCCATCAAAAGATGTGCCAGGCAATCTTTCTTAACATCTACAAGATCATTTTCAAAGTCATCACAATCAATGCTACCACAATAAAAAATATCCTTACCTCCATTGATGTTTGATGCTTGCACCTCCTTTTCTTCTTGCTTCACATCTTCAGTGGGCTTGACTTCTGTTTCCTTCTCTGTGTCTTGGTTTCTTCTTTGTTACTCACTTTCGAGCTTAAACTATAGGTTTTCGGCTGAAGTGTATTCTCCTACACTCTCTTTGACGGAGCTTGAGAGTCCATCCACAAGAAATTTCAAGGCAATAGTGTTGTCCTTCTTGGCATCCTTTTGTGCAACTGTCTTGGTCTTCTTGTTGGTCGGAATGGGTGGATTGATCACAATCTCCCAGACACCAAACTTATTCAGATAAGCTTTCATCTTACTTCTCCATCCAAAGTAATATGTCACATCAAATATTGGAACCTCATCATTGGAGAACTCTGCTTGTCCTTCCATTGTGTGTCCATGGATCTCCTTCAAGCTAGTTAGGCTTGTGGTGAAGGCCTGCTCTGAAACCAATTGTTGGACACAATGGCACACTGAGAGGGGGGTGAATCAATGTGCTAGCAATTTTAAACAATTTTCATTTCAGAACTTAAGCATAGTTCATCATTCGCATTAAGCTATACATCAACATTCATCAATTAAGCATGTCATCAACATAAATCATAAGAGACACATCACAAGAAAAATGTAGTAAACTTTATTTATAATTTGATATGAATTACAATGAAGACTTCAATCTTCACAATTACATCAACACCAACTGATCAAAGAGAACCAACTCCTATTCGAAGGCCCAACCTAGTTTTCTTAGCTCCAACTAAGAAGATGTGAGGTATCCAAACCTCAGAGTGCAAGACTCATCTTGCCAACCAAACGCTTCTGCCACTCAATCAAATGCTGCTCAGTCAACAACTGTCATCAACTTGTCAGTGATATCAACCTGCTCTATTGCACAATAATCTTCAAGTCATCAAGAGATCAGGACATGTCAAGTCCTACTCATGTCATCTAGGTCAGCTCATCTGATTCTCAATCCAAATCACTGCTAAGGACAACATACCAAATTGTCTGATCATAGGTCAATATAACTGAGATAGAATTTGATCATTGTGCATGTTGTGGCCTTATCTTCATTCACAGTTTAACCCCAAAATGTCACTTGAAATCTTGTAAGTACTGCAACTCCCTCAGTCCATTTCTTCTAACCCGATCTTCAAGATTTCCTCCACCTGTGGATCTGCTGATATGCTTCTTCTACATTAGCTTGAATTAGTCTTCAAATAATGGTGCCAAGGCTGTCTTGGAGAGTATCCTTCCTTTCTGCCTTGAATACTTGTGCAACGAAACTTCCTCACATCTTCGACAACTTCACACAACCTCCTCAGAATTCACTTTCTACACAGAGATTAGAGCAAGATTGGTGTCCACTGAACTTTGTAACATTCTTCAGGCTTTAAGTCAATTTCATTTCAGTGTTGAGTTTGAAAACTGACTGCAAGGTTAGTGAAGCCAATGTTTGGAGAGATAAGAGGTATGCTCCATATCAAAAGTTAGATATTTAACTGACTGTGTATGCTTGCTGCCGCATTCCAATTTTGATAGATGTGGCCTTCTCTTTTTGGACAACCGAAATTTAGACAATATTAAGCTTCTTTCTTATTGACTCCAATTTCCAATCAATCCCCCACAAGAGCTACGACTGTGTTAGGACAATATCCACCCGAATTTTAGAGCTGTCAATTTTTTAACTTGCCTTTCTACTCGTTGGGATAATCTTGTTTATATATTGTTTTGCTACGTTGAAAGGGGATGTACCAAAACTGGGCCGACTTGTCATAGTAATAAAATTTAGTATTAAATTGACCTAAAATTTGGGAGCCGACTTGCATGGGGGATTTGAATTATAATAAATTAAATCCATAAGTGTAGTGGAGTTGGGCCGACTTACACAAACACAATATTATTATTTATTTTTATCCAAAATCAAAATTTATGCCAACGTGTATGCATGCCCCACTTAAGAAATTGTTTATCTCAGGCTGGCCGACTTACACAAAGCTTACTTATGTCTCCAACTTGGCAAATGACCACAATATGGGTCATTTACATCCTTACCTCTCCTTAATTTGCCACATCAAGGTTTGTTTGAAGGGCTCCATGTAAGGGCATTATTTCAAAGGTTTCTTCATCAAGCAAGTATATCAAGAACATCACATCCATGACCATGTAAGGTTACATCATAATTAAGGAACCAAATCTCAAGGACAGATCAACTAAGAGGAGGACTCCATCATGTACTCATCATATGCAAGGGCTCCATCTTCATGCATTGTGCATCCATGACAAAGTAAGGGCTCCTTTACATGTCAAGGGCTTCATCATGATAGTCAAATGCAACATCATTATTCAAGAGCCACCATATGTGTGGGTTCAAGACCCAATCCTCTAAGGACACCAAAGACCCTCAACATGGGCTTAAGTATAATGCACAAAGAACTTCATCATGGGCATTTGACATCAATGACAATCATGCTTAACATATATATATATATATATATAATAAAATATCAAAATTTTCAAATTATTATTATACTTTTATTTATAACACATTAAACGCATTAATAGAGACTAACAAAGGTTGGAGGACATTAAATACATCTTACCACATCACCAATGAATAAGCAATCCAAACCACATGCAAGGGATGTAGGGAGCACGGCACAAAAAAGATGAAGACCACCGTGTGATTCGGGAGTACAATGCAATTATTGGAATTGTTTTTGACAATACAAAACCGCAGTTCTCCTCCTTCCACTCGTCCACACAATATTGCAACGAGGATAACACGAACAAACAAGGTTCCGCGTTCCAACTTTGTTCGAGTTACTAGCCATGGCAACAGTTCTGCTGACCCGTCTGGCATCATGTATATACCCATCAACAAAATCTCAAAATCCATCGATGCCACCAACAAAGGCTTCTGCTCTGTCTTCAGCAAACTCAGAGCTCCTAATGAGTAGCGCCTTCTCTTCTCTCAAGCTCTCGTGCCAGGGAAATGCCAAGCTGGTCTCCACATCAACGGCTGTTGTTGTTCAACCTCTTGCAAGTGAGTACAGACAATATTGCTGTCTTTTCTATGTTTTTGCTCGTTTCCTCTGTTCTGCAACAAAAATCGGACAATTTTGATAGATGGGTATGATTTCTAGCAGGAATTTAGAGGTCGTTTATGATTTATGCATAGTTTTCAGGATTTGGCATTGGTCCATATGAAATTTATACGTTTACTTTTACTGCTGGTTTCTATTTTCAGATAGATACAAAATGTCTTCAAAGGCATCATAGTCATCTTACCTAGAAAGATGAATAAGATTGGAAGAGAAATGCCCAAATTGTGCAAATTACAAACTAAATCCAACATGTTACATCATCTCCTAACGCAATATTGCCCATACCTTCTCGGGGATTTTCTTTAAGTTCTTCCTCGTTAGGGTCTCCCTCCATAGGAACAACCACAATCATGCCTCCTACCCCACCTGTCTTTGTCACACGCTACTTAGCGTTCGTCTAGTGCATTTTTAAGGGAGTTAGTTTCACAGTTCACCAGAGGTAGAAAGATATCTCAATCAAAGTCTACATGTTTTGAAGTAAATGGGTTCAACCTTCAACCTGTCAAGACGTTGAAGATGGAGTTATGATGACAGGTCTAGTGTTACATCAAGCCCAATAAGCAAGCACATTTATCGAAAATTTGAATGCTTCAAAGGATCTAAAAGTTCAGTCAAGCTCAATTAACACATTCATTGAATGCTTATGCTTCAAAGGATCTAAAAGGTAAGCCCAAGCTTTCTTGTAATGCCTCCAATTTGACAAATCTAAATAACTTGGAGGGGCGAACATAAAATTTGTGTAACATGTTTTGAAAGTGATCATGTTTTTCATAAAAGAAGACCTTATGTACAAAATTCCCATTAAGCACGGATGCATCCATCGGATTGTCCATACTCATACGTTGCTTTGTTGTTGTGTACTTAAACACAGCATTTTAATATATGCAAATAAATATATATTTATGAGCTATTTAATATTTTGTATGCAAGTTTACAGTTTTGTAATAATGTAGATCTTTGATATTTCGTACATGGCCAATTATGTTAAATAAGGCCTCATAGATATTTAATCACTAGTGCGTTTAGGATCAATGAGTTAAATAAGAGCCTAATTGCCCCATAAAGGTCACTTGGGCTTCAAGTTAGGGTTTTACTATCTCCTTTCTATAAATAAGGGTTTTACGCCTCTCTTGTTATCAATCATTCTATTATCAGTCAAAACATATTACTCTTTTGAGTACATGAGATGTCTACCTCCATCTTTAGGATTTGTATGTGCAATCCACTCTTGGGCGTGGAGGCTCCCCCAACTCCTTCATTCTTGTCTCTTTACTTATGTGTCTTGCTTTGGTTATTTTTATTGTTGCAGTAATAGTTACATTTTGGGTATTGGAATACTTGAAGGTGGGATGAGAGCCCGTTTCGAATCTATGTAGCAGAAAAGGTCTTCATGTTGCAAACACCATAACTTTTTGTTGGAAGTTGGATTGAAGTGATTCTTTCTGTGTTGGAAACTAGACTCAATGGTGCTTCTAATGACTACTCACCCATAAACTTTGAAGAAATATCAAGGGATATGCATCCACCACAATTTACCCCTATGTGGCGGACAAAAACACTGCCCATTTGGGTACCCCACCTTCAATGCCTTCAATACTTTAAGCTGGAGTGTTTGATTGAGATGCTGTTTTTTGTTAGAAAGTAGATTCATAGACCTTTGAAATGATGGGTCTTATTGACTTATAAGAGATTTCATGGAATGGGTAAAAAGTCACTAGCTTTAAAAGTTGCTGCATTCAAGAATCACAAACTTAAAATCCTAGCTAAAAGGGAAAAACCATTATAGCTTCCAAGTGGGGAAAGAAAAGCCAATGTTGTTTTTTGCTATTAAAAGAAGTTCAGATCTTCTTGTATACAAAACTTTAGTTTCGCATTTATAAGTTTTCTTCTATTTATTGTATTAAACCCTCTCTAGAAATAAAAACTTTGTTGAAAAACAGAGAGAGCAGGGTATACTAAAATAAGGCCAGGATGGAAGTGTTGGAAAAAATGATGGATTTATGTGATAGGTTTTTAATTCAATTGCTGTAGGAGAAGAATAGAGAAAAGAAATAGATGCATGGTTGAATTTAGAAGAGGCTTGTGATGAATGGTATGATGTGAAGGTAACTACTTTCAACTTCTCTTTGCTGAAGTGACTCCTCTCTATGATGAATCTCCATATAAAGGAGATTTAGAAGAGGAAAACATGACCTCTAAACTTTTCTTCTATAAAGCTTTTCCCCTTAATGATGGATCTTATTGTGGCGAAATGTATTGGTCTAAGTTGCCAGGAAACATGTCACAGCCACATCATACATGCATATTCTAAATTCAATGATTCATATGAACATTCACATTGAAAATTCGAAACATAAAATAATAAATTTGATAAATCATAGACTCGTAGTAGATATCAAGTGGAAGACTGGAAGTTATATAATTAATAATATTATATGTCCATGACTCCATGAGTTCAAACTTCATTGTCATACTACATTCGAAATTTGCCTAATGGCATTTCCAGACATGAAAAAGAAAGTTCAAAACAGTAAACAATGAACAAGATAGCTGATTTGGCTTCCTCAAGCCATGTCATCAACATCCTCAGGATTAATGTCATCAGCATCACTAAGGTCGTTTGTCAGCAAGCTCTCTAGATAGGCATCACTCTTGAGTCATCACTCTCTAGACTGTTGCTGGAGTGGTGAGCACTGAGCAATGAAATGGTGAGGCACGACAATGAAATGTTAAAGGGGCCCTGGTTTAGGTAAGGGCCCACTTCTTATTTGTTTAAATTTTTAATAATGTTTACTAAATTATTTATTATATTTTTAATTTTTAAAACATTGCAAATCGATCCCCTAACCGGCAGATTGACCAAACTTGATCGACAGCCGTACCGGGTTCGTACCCAAACATGGGGTACGACGTACCGAAATGCATGCAAGTACTTGAATTTCATGCATGATGTCCTGGGTATCTGAGGTCTGATTTGGGTATAGCAAGGTACGTCCGGGTATGTACCTTTCAAGTACCCAAGTACCCGATACGGGTTCGTGTACCCGACCCCCCAGTACGGGTACCCATGCAACACAGGTATTGGTTGAACAAGAATAAGAATCCATTGAAGGCAATCATGAGTAGATAATAAAAAAGAGTTTTCCACTTGACTTTTCTTCAATGGTAATGTTCTCTCCAACCCGAAAATGAACATTTGGATATTTTTGATTTGATAGTTTCTAAGTTGGAAACAAACTGGTTCCTACTCTTTGTTACCCTTTTCTTAGCAAGGGGTGACGTGTTGATCAGTTGTTCCCGAGACAAGAGTTGTGGCTTTGTTTTCGGACAATCTACTCGAGCGGACGCGAGCATGATCTCCCTAGTCCAACGGGATCTAGAACAAATGGAAACCAAATATAAAACTACTTTCCTAGATTAATTAGAGATCAAGATAATTAGATGCCTTACCTTCAGATTCGTAGATCTTTCTCTTCTTCGTTGCTCCGAGCTTTGTGGTCGTCAGATCCGTAGCTGTTAAACCTGTCAAAGCAGATTGAGACAAACGAGCAGTAAAAGCATATCTAAACACTAACTGATCTAAGCAAACAGTTAAGGAAGTGAGCTCTAAATATCATTAACACAAAGACATTTATGGAAAGAGATTATATTATTGTAAATGAGTGAGAAATACATAGAAGAGTGATGATTACAACCCAAGCCTTAACACTGCAATCTTCCTCCCACAAGCCAAGCCAATGCCTCCAAAGGAAATGTATGCCTCCCAAGAGATGGATAGGGATCACCTAGGTTAATTCCACCAGCATGTAAGTACTATAGGCTTCCTCCCTTTGGAATGGAGAGGAGCTTTGTATTTATAAGACCAAGTGGATAGAGTAGGTTGAGGATCATGGGGAGAGGACTAAGGGATCCTTCCTTGAGGTTAGAGAACCGTAGGACAACTCAACTACAAGTTAGGGATAGAGATCCACCTCATCCACTTTCTAGAATTCGCTCGAAAGCCACCTTTATCCAATTTAACCAACTCCGGCGCAAGCTGCATGAGGGCAACTTGTGCCTGAGAGGGAAATCGCAAGCTGCACAAAGGCAACCTGAGCCACCGACGCAGTCTGTCAGAAGGCAGTCTGCGCCTGACCTAGTCGGGCGCTCCTTGCTAGAAGGCAACCTGCGTCGGCCCAACTAGAAATTGTGGACAAAGGTCAACAACTTGTTCTAATTGATGACTTGATCAGGAAGACTTCAGGGATCAAGGCACTGAGTTGACATGGGTCTCATGATGACAAGATTTAGGTGTAATAGGCTTCTCCATGGGTCATTGGTCAGAGGTCCTTTCAACATTTTCAGATGGTCCATATGCCTTGGATGTGCCTAGCAGAGAGAGTGTCAGATGTGCTAGTGCTATGATATCTTTTACCCTCATTAACACTTAGAATGTTTGTTTATATGATGATATGATTTCATGGGATGCTACTTTTATGCTTGTACAATGACTCATAACACTTTAAGCAATTACTCATGTCTTAGTCTAACCTTGGTGTCATTTTGCCTTAGAAGTGTGTCATTCCAAAGTTTAATATGTACCCTAGTGAACTAAGTTAAGTGATTTCACCCATTTCATAACATTTTGCCTAGCCATTTTTCATTTCACAAGACAATTCATCCATCCCTTCATTTTCTCCTTTGTAAAGGATCTATCATTAGTAATAACCTAAAGGCTAAGGTATTATAATTATTCCCATGTATGAATGCCTCGACCCTCAATAAAGCTAAAAGAGTCCAAAACTCTAAGGTCGATGTTGCTAAATCAAATTGGAAATATATGGGAGATATTCCCCCTTGCTAAAAGCTAGGTTCCCCAAGTCCTAGGTTATCAAAGCCAAATCTACAGTAAAGGGGCTAAGCTAATGAAAAGGCTATGAAATGCAAATAAATGAAAAAATAAAGTAAAAAGACATAGGTGTGAGTGACCCATGACAACATTTTCTTCTAAGACACACATGTGAAAGAAATATCTTAAACCCTAACTCTTGAAAGTTAGGGTAGACCTATCACACTCAGTTGCCGTGATGGTTAATTTGCAAAGACCCCTTTCTTTTCCTAAGTACACTTTCACTTCATGTACCCTCACTTACCTTAGGATTTTAGGCCATGCACTTTAACTTAGGGCTTTTACATCTAATAAGGACATAAAAAAGGTCACACCAATATTAGACTAGATGAGTAAAAGATAGATAATCCATTGAGTTGTTAGAAAGCTGTAATTGTAGTTAATTTCATGTATCATCAACATACTTGTGGATATTTCCTAAGTTATATGTGGGCTAACCCCATAGAACTAGAGCACTCTACTATATCTATATTTTATGACACTTGTTGTGGCATCTTATAATGATGACTAGGTGTTTCAAGAGGAGCTCTACCCTTGGCACACATGTGGAGGCCATTTTTGATAGGACGTTTTTGGAGGGACATCCTAACTTCAGGAGCAATTATGTTTTGGCAAAGTGCCCATAATTGTGCCATCTCAACGTCGTTAGATTTAGAATAGCTACGGGATTTATGAAAAGTGGTTATAATAGAAAATTCAATAAATATTGAGGAAGTTGGAAAATCCAGAATTGTCGTTTAAAGTGTCGCACCGTATTTTGGTTGCATGTGCCTTTTGGGATCCTTTTCATGGAGAGCATTCAACTTTTTGAGGAAGCGCTCCAACTTTTGGACCATTTCTAGTGGAGCACCCCCCTTGTCTTGGGCTTATTGTTGGTTTATGAGAGTTGTTTATCATTTTTTACCATGTCTAGAGGCTTCTTTGAGCATCCCTGGGATAGATCTATTATTATTTTATTCTAAAGAATGTTGAGCTACTCTCCTATATAAAAGAGCCTCTTCCTCATTGTATCTTGTTGTTATTGATTGGAAAATAAAGTTATCTTTTACACTGGAGGCTCTTGGATTTCTTGGCATCTTTCTTACATGTGAGGCATATCTTGGTGATTCTATTTTGAGGTAACATTTATTTTTCTTGCATTGTTTAATTTCTAGATCTAGTCCAATAGAAATGTAAATCTCACTCCATTGGAATTAAGTAGGAAGAATCTCTTTACTTGTTTCATGTTCTAGTCTTGTAGCTTGCTTGTGATTTGTCATCTTAGGAGGGGTTGCAAGTTCAAGTTTACATAGGCTAGGGTATGAGCTATAATCTAGATATAGAAAGTGTATGCTTTAGGGTGACCCCTTCTTGGAAGGATTTGCATGAAACCCCAAAGGATTGGAAGGAATTTGTCATGCTTTGCAGGTGTTCCAGCCAAGTACTACAAAACCCCCAAAATATTTGTTTTTCTTGTTTTTCTAGGGTGAAATCTGGTTTCTTCAAGGCTGCAATAATTTTTAGATTTCATCCTCCATTAAGCCAAGATAAAATCTCATACTTTAACATCATTTTAGGGCTTGATTTTCTTAGTTTTATTTCTGTTTTATATTCATTTTATAACAGTAAAAATTGCAGAAATAAAACAGCTCTAATAAATCCATAAAATCTTATTTTAAGGTTAGGGTTTCATGCTAGAGTAATCACATAAAATTTCTGGGTTTTATACCTATGTTTCATGGATGATTTATGTGGTTAAATGGCTCAAATTTCATATTAATTAATTTCGGAAATTCATAACATTAAATTAATATTGATTTTGGAATCTTTATGGGCATCTAGCATCTTGAAATTTTAAGTTTTTCACGGTTTAATTTTTTGTTCTTTACTATCTATTGAATTCTGGAAATTTCTAAGTTTTCTTGCTTTATATAACACCAGTCGTATCTTAAAAGCAAGATATCTCTAGTGATCATTTGGTTAATATTGGATCATAGTTTTATGCTCTATTAAGCACATCTATATTGGCCAAATGGTTCGCTCTTAAATCTGAAAATTTGTGTAATTGTGTCCCTATTGCTAGACTTTTTCTCTTACACAACTCTTGATATATTTCAAATGTGTTTCGGATAATTTAAATCATGGATAAAGTGGATTTTGTTGTCTAATTTTCCTATTGAAGCATTGGTAATTTGGTACTGAGACATTGAATTAATTCCATATTTGGAGGACTAATTCTCATCACTTCAAAAGATCTGGAATATCATCTAAATCTAATACCTTGAATGACACTGTTATCACCAAACTTGTAGGTGCCCCTAGAGATGGATCCAAGATGGATGGCAGAAGGAATGGGCAACCAAAGAGGTGCAACCAAGATAGTCTTGACTCCCAATGGATGGTTGTCACGCTAATCGAGGCAATCTTCACTTTATGTTATCTAGCCCAAGACAACAAAGGGGGGGACCCAGATCTACTCTCGACAGGAGAGATCAGACCAAGACACCAAATCAAATCAAATGATGATGAAGTACGTAAGGTGTATGGTAAACTCTAGATCTATGGATGAAGTCACAAGGTAAGTAATAGGTTGGATCAAGGGGTTTAGACAATGTAGATTTGGTCCAACATGTTTATGCAAGTGACTTATGAGGTTTAGAATAAGATCCATAATTAGGGTACTAGTCAATTGTGAGAAAATCCACTACCTTGGGAACCGTGTCCAATGTAGGGTAGTTAAGGACTGAATTGGGGCTAACCAGTACCAAAATGAACTTGATTGATTGATATGACAATGTCAAGGGGTTCAAGTAGCCAAAACAAGGATCACACCACAAGCCAACCCAACAATCCAGGAAAGTCGAATGGGCTTGGAGAAAGATCAGTGCCTTGGGAAATGGGCCAAATGGAGTCGGATGTCCACCAAATTGTAGATCTGGAATGTTGAGGTGTTGAAGTAGGTGGATCTAAAAGATTAGGATAATCCAATGGCTAGATCTCAGTAGATCTGAGATTTAAATGTGCCACAAAGTGACTCAAGTGGGGCTCAACCCTCAAAATGAGGAATGGGGCCCACAAGCTGAAAATCACTGAAGTGACACACTAGGGGTAGGTTATTGAATGTGTAGATGAAGGATCAAGTGGGATCTCACCTACCCAGGTGCTGGATCCTAGCAAACTCACCTCTCCCAGGAAGTGCGACCTCCCTTGGAGAAGCTTCTTTGCCTTGGGAAATGGGTCAAATTATGGCCAATCCACACCAAACTATAGATCCGAATCGCTGTGGATGCTATAGAGGTGGGTTTTAAATTTTATACCCAAAAGCCAAGTGGATCTTTCTAGATTTGAGAAAATGTAAAATGAGGGTTTTGAAATTATGAGGGTTTGAAGCATTTAGACAAATGGATAGATCACGGAAAGAGAAATTACCTTGAGATCATACTTGAGTGATGGAATGAGATGCCTTGTTGTTGAGGAAGACTCCCGTAGAGATCAAATGAGAAATTGTTGAATTTGCTTGCCGAAATGATGCCCTAGCCCACAAGTGCAACCTCCTCTACCTGTCAAACCAAGGAAAGTCGATTCAATCAGTCAGATCAAGTATGGACGAAATATAAGCAAAATGCAATGATAACATGAAATAGAAGGTCCTGGGACAGTAATACTCCTTGTTACCAACGAACAAACCCAAGGAAGAAGTATGGAGGGTCCTCCCCTACCAATACGTCCTCCTCAAATGAATTCGGCCTCCACCTATAGATGCAAAAACGTGGTACAAAAATATAGCAAGACAAAATCTCCAAGAACCCAGTGCAAAGGAAGAATCAACGAACGAACTCAAAAAGCATTCACCACAACACGACAGATAGATGCAATAATAATTCTCTATTCCAATAATCCAGAGCCAAAAGTCTCCTTTACAATGAGAAGCTCTCTCCTTTAAATAGGATGGAGAGAGGCCACAATCCTAACCACTTTTTGAATGAGTGGCTAAGATTAAAATATCAAAAGATCTAATCAATGGTTGAGACGAGCTTAACAATACAATACATGGATCAATAATAAAATATAACAATATGTGGACAAACTCGCCCTAGGAGAGGGGATCCCACCAAATCATAATGATAAAATATAAGATCTAGCTCATGGTGGGTCCAAGGTGTAATTTCTAACACCCTTGGTCAATCCCCATGGCACAATATCCAAAAATAATCATGCTAGACACCAAATCGTGCCTCTCTGGGAAAGTCGTGAGCCTTGGAAGGCTCCAGAAATCATCAAAAAATGCCATAAGTGATGGATGTGGGTCCTGATGAAGCTGAAACTGCTGGAGAAGGTGTGGAAGACATCCCACTCGTCATCACAAATCATCCCATGCCATAACCTTGCCTCAGTAGCCCAAATCGAATTTCTCTGTAGCCATTTTTACCATTTCTGGACTGCCTCGGGAAGCGTGAAACTGCCCAAACTGCCTCCTGGAGTGCATGGCTCCAAAAAGTAAGATCACCAGGATGTCTGGGAGGGGGGTAATATGGTAATAACAAGTCGCTGGACCACCCCCTCCATCAATAACGCTCTAGGTGAACCAATCATATCTTTGCTCTGCTCTGACAGGGCCTCCAACAAGCCAAAATTGCACTAGGATAGTCAACTGAGGCTAAAAATCACTGTAACGGCTTAGAACTGAAAACAGACTGTCTCATTGGACTCAGAAGGTCCAAATCCATCTAAAGTGTGTACTCATACACCATATAGACCTCTGCATGGTAAAAAAAAATGCTCATCATATCCGACAGACCAAATAATAATAATCTGTAAAAGTGCTGAAAAGCACAAATCATCATCATAAGCCTGGAACCACTGCATAAGCCCACCATGGTGACCTGTACCAGACCATGTATGATCTATCTGTATCATCTAAGGTTTGCCACCTCATGTCTTGTGGTTGACTTTTGGTCAAACTGGGTTTGACCAAGTCAACATGACCAAAATATAACTCAAACTGTCATCAAGCTGCTGCAAGGTGTCAAAGGTTAAAACGTGCTTTACAATCCATTCAAATAACAATTATAACAAAAAGTAATCATTACTGGCGATCTAAATCCAAATATAATGGGTCATTAATTATTATTTATTACTCAGACAAGACTTTCAAGGTCATACTCACTTCATAGTTGTGATCAATTTGCTAGTGAAGGGTAAAGGCTAAGAATAACATGGCTAGGTCAAATGATGACTTACTGACTTAACACTGTGACACTTTGGAAATGGATAAGGGAATACACACCATAACATATAGTGGACAAGCAACAACACAGGGAATGGCGGTGTCTCACAAATGGGTAAGTTGTTTAAAGAGTGTTTATTCACCTTGACAGATGCGCACAATCCATAATACAAATGAGGCCAACAATCTTTTTGATATAGAGTTTCAGTTCCATTGCTTTTTGGGCCTAAAGTTTCCATAGCCTTTGATCTATGTGTGTTTATAGACACATTGCATAGATTTACATTTCATAAGGCTTCTTGCTGCAGGTGTGTTTTTAAGGCACTTGTTTACATGAGCACTTCTAGGTGTGTCATAGACAGCTTGTTTACCTAGATATTTACATTTCATAATAGATATAACATTTGACATTTCATAGCCACTTTCATTTGGTTTGCCTTTCATTTATGTGTGTTGAGAAATACATTGCATGAATGGGCTTTTCATACAAGATACAACATTTTATTTCCATACTTTGTATTCATGGCAGCACTAAAAGTTTCAGGTTTAGCCAACAACATCTTTAGTGACTAGGGGGACTTCTCATGGAAATCCAACTCACCAAAGATAAGTTTTGTCACCAACTCAGAGCCGAGACACAATAAACAGGGAAGCTTATCCAATACAGAGGCTACAGTGGTGAAAGGTCCTCCATGCCACTAGTCAAGTAGTAAGTCAAGGTAGTGAACTAACTGGGTAAGTCATGCATGGATGAAGACAATGAATAATGAAACCAACACTAGCAAGCCAAAGTATGGCGGGAATGATCACCTCTATTTTCCCTAGGGAGGGTAAAACCAATGAGTATAGGCCAAGAACTTCTAAGTCTGAGTAGGGACAAATATGATATATATATAGTACAACCAGGTCCACATATCTATATGATCACTAGATCATGATACTAGCTGCTAAGACATGCTACGAGAATGGAAATAAAAGCAATATAACCACAACACCATAATATACCTGCCGAGTCATATACCTGAATGCTCATCATCTGAACCATCATCTGTCCTCTGAAACTGCTGCTGTAACTCTGGGCACTACTGACTGCTGTGTACAAATGGCTAAATGGCTACATCGGTCATCTCTCTGAGTGTCCTGAAACTCAGTCATGGCATGGGGAATCAACACCGCTGTCCATAATCTGATAGTGATCCATACCAAAGTTACAAATATCGTGTCGGCGGATATATCGCCAAGGGTCCAAAAAGAAATTATCGGATTTATCGACGAAAGTGTCGGCAAACATCGGCAATATATCGGCAGACTTAAAAAAATACAAAAATATTCATTTTTTTTCAATTTTCTAAACATCTAAAGCAACAAGAACATCGAGTAAACACATTACCACATGAATATGGAAAGAAAACTGATATATAAGATGTATAAGACATCTAGTGATAGTTCACACAAAAATGAATCATGTCTTGGATCCCGAGTCCCCGACTATTGAATCACCAAAAAAATACAATCAATGTATCTTATATACAATGAAATCAAGTAAATAAACAATTGATTCCCTCTACCCCTTTTACAAGCAAAGGTAATTGCTTTAGTAATGGCTTTGCCTCTAGAGCTAGAAGGCCCTAGCGGTCATGGGGGTTGTAGTGGACTCTATGTATATTTTAAATCGCTATGTATGTATATGCATATTTTTGATTGATATAATGAGCAAGGACATTTAAAAAAATGAATGTGAAACATAAACCATAAATAATACATGTTGGCGAATCATTGCCTATATTGGGATCCTATTCATCAATAACACCCTATGCCTCCCTCCTCTAGGCTCTAGTCCTTGCCTCTACGTTAAATCTCAAAGTTGATCCTCCAAGGACATTAGTCAACAACTCAACACCTTACAATTTTGATGAAACTTCCTAATCCAATCGTTAAAATAAGGTAGAAAAACTTCCCATGCTTAATAAGTGATTTTGATTGAGTGAAGAGTAAATTTTTATTAAGGTCATGACAAAGGAGTTCAACAATCAACACGACCAACATCAAGGTACATTGAGGGGTTGATGTGCTTGATTAAATGCCAATCCCATACCCTCATACATGATAAAATCCAGTGGAAACTTTGTAATCCTAAACTCCTGAAAAACTATTAAGTCTGTTGAATTCTGAATGGGATCTAAAACTCTACTTTTTGCATATGAAGTCCAATGAGGTTGGAACCACTCTCAAACATCCTGAAACAATTAATGGTAATGTTAAAAATTTAAGTAAAAGGATAGAAAATGAAAGATAAGGAGAAAAAATCGGCAAAAAATCGGGGAAAATATCGGCCGATATATTCCCGATATATCGCTGGAGGGTTGGCATCGCGATGTTGCCGATATATCGGCGATGTTTGTAACTTTGATCCATACTAGATGCTCATCTCAGCATCTCAATGCAAGGGAACTGGCTGAAAAGTGTACTGGAATCTAACAAAAAATGTGTGGTAGCCCGGCTACTATATATGTGATAACAGACACCTTGCTTCAGAAATCTTCTCAAGCAAGACCTCACTTTTGGCCATGTTGTCCGCCAAACTGCACACCAGCAACAGAAATCTTTCGAAAGTTGTCTCCCTCACTGGAAAGTGGGGAGAGGTGTGGCCTTGGGGGCAAGCAATGAGCCAGGTACTGTCACCTGAATCCCAGCTCCTCCATTTAGGCAAACTCCTAACGAAGCCAAGGGGGGTAGTCCCTAAAAAAGAGTTGTCTAAGGCTCTTTGTGTGTTTAAATGTTTTTGGTGTTGTGATGCGGATGGGTGTTTTTTAGGATTTTTTTGTATAGTCATTAGAACAGAATTAAACACGCAATCCACGTTGCAAATTTCACAAGATACAAATTTAGAAGATAATAGTATACACTGACTTAGATTTTAAAGTAAAGCATCCACAAGATTGAGATTTAATCAAGTGATAAGGACATATGGTCCAGATTCAAAAGATATGTGAGAAATATTAAAGACCAGTGCCAAATGGAGTCAAAATAAAGTACTTGTGATGCTGAAAGAAAAAAGTCGAAAGTAGTTGTTTATGAGAACGTTTTGAAATTGTTCTTGGTAAATTTTAAGTGTTTTTAGATGTTCTTGATTATTAGGCTAAAACCAAGGATATTCAAGAGAAAGTCCGGAAAAGACAATATCAAGTGCCTCCGTTCAAGGACATGTCGGGCCACCCAGTGCTCTAGCCAGGTCGCGCAATGCTAACCAGCAAACTAGAGGTTGAACATGGAATCCCGGCGCCCCCACTAAGAGATTACCCACTGAAATTATCTTATCGATCAACTCCGGATTGGTTGGTTATGGGGGTGAAAGTTTTAATTAGATTTTCACTCGTGAATTAACAAGTCTTCCACCTTTCTGAGTACTAGCCCAACCGTTTCCGTTTGGCAGAGCATACGGGTGTAGGACAGAAACCAAGGTAAATTAATTAAAGGGGTGTATGAGTGGAAAATTTTATTTATTAGAGAACCTTGTTCAACTCTCCGACAGAGAGCGCTCTTGACTTGATCTTATGACCATAGTTCAAGAGACTTGCTAAGCTTAAAATGCCTAATGCAGGGAAAATGCAAAACTAAGAATGCCCTCCGATAGAGGGTGCTCTTGACTTGGATTTGGCCAAGTTCAAGAGACTTTGGTTCGTTTTAAGAAGCAGATGAATTGTAAAAGCAGTATATCTCAACTTGAAAAGATTTAAACAATAAGATTGATCAGCAAGATATGAATACTACTAACAATACTATTTGCAAAGTAAAATGAAACTGGGTAAATCTAGTGTTCTACCACACAACTTCTAATCTAATAGGTGAGATCGATCTCCGAACAAGATCAACCACTAGAAGCCACCAATCCTGGAAACCTTCCAGTTAGCTGGATGTCCACAAGAAGTTGATGAGGGAGCGAGAAGCTACCACAAAACTATGTGGCCTTTGGGATACAATCCCAAAGTTAGCTATTCTCTGGTCAAGGATTGGAAGAGAAGATAAGATAACTAAACGAAAAATAAGACTAAACTACCCAAGAGTCTCTTTCAGGTCAAAGACCCTACTCGGGAGAGCATGGGGGTAAGTAAATATGGAAGAATGAGCGGAATGACTTACTGAAATAAAACTAAACTAAGAGCATATGAAAAGATCTAATTAAGCCAATCCACAAAAACCCAACACTCTTCCCCGGATGGGGAAGAAAACCAAAGAGTGGAGGACCTCTCCACGATAAGTTTTATTAATTTTTTACAAGTGCCTTAAGGAAAACTCCTTGAAAGGTCTTTGATGGCTACTAGAACAAACGTATAAAAATTGAAAGCTTGAAGCCCTTAATGGCTTTTACAAAGGATAAGAAGATGTATCTTGAAATGTGTCTTATGACGCTTGGTTTCTTCTTCTCTCTTTGATTTGATCTTTTGATTTAAGTAATCTTCCTCTTCCCACAATCCTACCACAAGGATAAGCCAATAAACTCATGCACCCATTAGCGTTAGAAAATTAATCAAACTTTGAACTATCAAGTCTAAGTTTGCAAAATAAGACTAAAACATGAAAGAGCATGAGATTTTGACTTGAAACAATTAGTATGGTAAAACGGACCAGCAAGCTAAAATGCCCCAAAAAACGGTGGGAATGGGAATGCAACCACAAAATTTTACACTACTTGAAATGCCAATTTGTTTATCCTTGAAATGAGACTATAAAACCTTTAAAGAAAAGACTAGGTGCAAGCCCTAAATGACCTTTTGATATGCCTAACTTAAACTTTCATTGCATAAATTTTGATTTTATAAAAGAGATCTAACCATTAACTTTTCAAAAGTGCAACTAGCTAACTCCAAACAAATGAAAGCTACTTGATACTAACTAAACCTTGTTTTGTTTTATAGGGCTCCTAGGGCACTTTTTTAGGGTGGACGAGAGGAGCTAAAGAAGGAGGAGCGAAAGGGTGGTGAAAGGGCAAGGACAAAAGCAAAGGATGAGATGCAAAGGTGATGGACGAATCTAGGAGAGGATGAAAGCTAGGAAGGGCGAGTGGGAGAGGAAAGACTTGGAAAAGAGGAGGAGCGAAAGGGAGAAGGTAAGGAGGGATGAATGCAAGGAGAGAAATGCAAAAATGAAGTGGGACGAACGGGATGGAGAGAAAATGAAGCAAGCTAAAAGGCAAAAACGAAATGGAAGGATGGTAGGATGAAGACAAACCTATGGGGAAGTAGATCTAGGGCAAGGGCTTCAAGTGGAACACTTGAGATGGTAAAAACACTGCCTTGGAAATCCTTCGGTTAACCGGTGATACGCCGACAACGAGTGTTGAAGAGAGCACAAGGGAACAAATCCCAAGCTATTCCCCAAGGTTGAAGGAACTTCAACCTTATGGCAAACTAATCTATGGCTTGAAGACAAGAACAATCTCGGATCAAGGCTAGAAGGGCTAGAAAGGGCTTAGCAAATCAAAGCAAAAAAAAAACTCAAGGAGCAAACTAGAAGGCTTGAAGAGATGGAAGCCTATAGTAACAAGTAACCAATAATGTGTTTTGAATGTTTGATGGAGAAGATCTAACTCCCTTTGTTTCTCAAATCCAAAAGCTAGGACTTCCTTGGTCTTATTATAGAGTGAAGATATACCTGCAAGAACCTTGAGCATGGACAATATATTTGAAACAAAATATTTAAGTGAAAAGAACTAGATACATGCTACTTGTGCTAGATTGTTAGCCATCTTGAACATGATCTACAACTTAAGAGCCTCAAATAAAATGTAAAACAATATCACCTCAAACATCAAGTGAAGCAATGCGCATCAAGAGCCTCCACGTTTTTGACCTCCAAAGTCTCAACTTTATTCTCAATAAAAGGTGCTTACAATTTCATCAGAGTTTCGATGCATAAAAATCCATGAGATAATAACCCCAAAGGGCCTCTCTTTATAGTAAAAGACACTAGCATTCTAAGCCTAAACCCTAGGTCGAATTGGCAAATGGGTAGGTAAGTCGAATTCCAATCAATCAAGGGCTTGGAGAGGTGAACAATAGTCAAAGTCGAGTTGTTGGTTGGTGAAATGGCATGAGGTGGCAAGAACTCGACTCAACACACTCCAACAAGGATGCATGCGAGCTTGAGAGAGGATTGACGTGAGCTATGTGGTAGGAAAGGCGTGAGCTTGTGGAGGCATGCGAGCTAGTATGGTGGAGACAAGTGGATAAAAGGTAGGCGCTAATTCGCATGGATGGAGCATGGGATGTATCACAACCAACTACCATACTCCAACAAGGCTAGAACTCGAGTTTGAGGAAGATTGACGTGAGGATGTGGGGATTGACGTGAGGGTTTAAGGATATGCGAATTGGCATGATGGGTGACATGTGTAGATTGGTAGGTGTAGATTCGAATCATCAAAGGGAGCCAAGCTTGGTAGGTATGAGGGCGCCTTACTTCACATTAATGCTCAATCACGAACCCAAATACGAATTGACAACACACCAAATCGAAATTTGCATGAGGAGGGCGAATTAGCTTGAATGGATAACACTCTAGTGACTGGATAGTTGACTGGGATGATTGGAGTTGATTGGAATCCTCATAAATGCCCATTGCCATGTCATTTAGCCTTTTATTTTAATCAAATTGATTAATTTTGGAGAGATTTGGATTATCTCCAAAATATTCAATTTTATTATTTTAATTAATAATTTCTCTGTAAATGACTTTTCAGAGAAAATATTAATTACGAGGCTGAATTGACGTCCGAAAGTTGGGTTTAGCTGCTCCACGGGTCATGTGTGATTTTTGGCTTATGAAACGAGCCATCAATCACTGAAATTCGGACCCCAGATGACTGACATATTACAAATTATTATTTCTCTATTTAAACTATAGAGAAATTTATTAAATTTAAAAAATAAATAAAACCCAAATTTCGACGGACCCGGTAAAATTTTTTCGAAATTTTTTCTGAGGGTTTTATGGACCTAGGACATGACCGACACCTATTCTTACAGTGTCTAGTAGGCTTATATACATTAGTTGGCCTCTAATAACCCCCCATGGCCAAATTTTCAAAATCGGGCATTCCAGCTTTGGAGGAGCGGGAGAAAACCTCATCGATTATACCTCGCCTTAAGCAAAATATAGTTGACAAGGGAAAAAACTCCTTGGAATACCTTAGTTGCTTAATCCAGTCATGAGGAACCGAGGCACTCAGGTCCTACTAGCACACTTTATTACAAATCCCCATGGGGCCATGGTCATGTCGACTCAAAAAACAAAACAAGCTAACCACAACTGGCTAGCCACAACATGCTGGATCATCTGATACACTGGAATCAAACATTTATCATGTTTGTCAAATGGCGGCTCTCCAGAAAATCCAACTATGGTACAAAAAAGTTGGTAACAGGCCACAACTTCATATAATTTAAATTATAAATTGGGCAACTTATTCCACCTTTAATGTAAATTTTGGGATGTGTCTATATTGCAGCAAATAAACCCATTGTATAACCATATGTGGCATTGATCTATTGTGAGTTATATTTCTGCAACCATCTTTTAATTTCTGGAATTATGATTTAAATGTCCATGGCTTGTTATTGTTCAAATGATATCTTGAGTATTTCCAGTTAAGTGTTTGAGGTATTTGGGATTTCTAACGTTACATGTTCAAGCACTAATTTCAGGAATTATAACTTTGTCATATCATACACATCTAAGTTACATTTCAATCCCCTTTGCTCTCTTCAATAAATATTAAATTCACATCTAATCAACCGTAGGGAAGCCCCCCTTGATCTTGAGAGCTGGTCAAAAGAGAGGGAAGTTTGCACTAAGGTGATAGTGGTGCATTCTTCCGAGGTTGCTCCCTGATAACACTAGTGGATTGGGACTTTTCCATCCAAGTGCTAAATCAAGCTGTAACACTCTCCACAATAGAATGGAGTATCTGAACAAAAGAATAGAGCTATTATGATGGCTCAATGCATGCTTCACTACAAGCAAATGACAATTATTTTCTAGGGAGAAGCAGCTGCATATGCAGCCCACATCATCAATCAGACACTTGTCTGTGTTTTCCAAAGTATGATTCCATAGGAGAAATGGTGTGTGTAGACATTTTGTGAAATCCCAAATTTAGAAATTTCACCTCTTTCGAAGAGGTTTCCCAGATCTAGTCCTTGTGAATTATCAGCCTTAGGGATGCCCTGAAATATAATTTACAGCCGCAAACAACAGATAGTATTTCATTCATTTTCAACCCCAATCAACAAGGCAATCGAAGAGAAAATATATCAAATTTGTGCCAATAAGTTTCAGCCCTCCAGGGAAATCTTATCAGAGCATAAACTAGATCTGAATTATACTTTAAATCTGCCTATCTTCTTCAAGATCAATGTCAAAACCCTTAGCAATTTCAGGCTTAACTTATGTCAAATCAGCAAGCCAGACAAGTGTTGGAAATTACCAAATCATGAAGACAGTGAAAGTTGAAAATCAAATCTACAATAAGATAATTTTGGACAGCTAAATACTTCATATATATATAGATGAAGTTCAAGTACATGTTCTTAGCTTATCACAAGCTGGTACAACCCTCCAAGTGCTCTAAAACCCTAGCTCGGGAAAACGAAGAAAACGCTAGCTCCACCAAAGATTTTCTACAAGCTAGCATCAACAATAGCAAGCCTCCTTCCAAAGACATCTTTTCTTATCCTCTTCTTCAACAAGTACAACCCTAGGGTTTATCATCAAACCCTAACTCCTTGCCTCCTTAGGGTAGAAACCCTAACCCTAGAAATCCCCAAGAATCCTCCAAGAAACTTTTATTCTCCAAGACAAGAGAGATGATACAATGAAGAATACACTTGAGAGAGAGAGAGTCTCCATGCAAGCATCCAAGCCACCCCATGCAGTCTAGGGCTCGACGCTGTCCTCTAAAATGTCAAATGTTCCTCCTCCAATGTAGGGCATCCCCTCAAGCGAGCAACCAATCTACACATAGCCTTCATGAAGAATGTCCCAAGTTGTCTAAAGATCTCCAATGCTCCAAGGAAGAGTGCCATCAAAGTATCCAATAGAGGTCAAGCAACCAATGAATAAGCAACCCCCAATGTGCAAGTCCATCACAGATCATCCAAGGCCTAATCATACACCATGTACCCCAAATCTCATGAAGCACCCCCAAACATGGTGTAAACACTTCCAAAGTAACTCTGGAAGCTAATAGTATGGACACAAACCTTCAATGCCACATTTTAGAATTTTTTGGATCAACTGAATGGGCCCATACTCCTAATGAAATGTGAACCATATAAAAACTGAAAAATCATTGCTACACTTTGGTAGGCTCCAATGAAGTTTTGCAGAGATATCATTTTTATGATCCTTCCATTCATCAAAGGATTGAATGTAGAGATGCTCTTTTTGTTCCAAAAGTTCTTATTTCTCTAAAGGATTGAGTAACTTTGGGGAGTTGCTATGTTGTCAGCGTTGGTTTTGTTAGGATTGCCAAAATGTTAGTAATGCTCACTTGGATCAATAGTTATATTTTGGAGAGGCATTTCATGAATGGCATACGAAAATATGAACTAACATTTTCTAAGAATACATAGTTTTTATGTCAAAAGCATTGGCCATGTCCAGCTTGATGGCCATAACATAATACTTTGCTTGTTTCTATGGCTGCTTTGGAGGCCTTCTTAAACCAAAACTATATCTCAGAAAGGGTTGTTTATTAGGGTTGAAACCACCCTATTCTTCCAAAATCAGCATATGCAGGACTGATTTAGGCTTTTCAGCCAACTCCATAAGAAATGTATAAGAAGTGTGACATAAAAAGATTGGCCTAAATCTAGCAAAGGAGGCAGGGTTCTTATCTTTAGGGGCCAAAGCAAGGAAGGACTTGTTATCACCTAACTTGTAGTTACCCCTATGGATGTATCCATTAATGGATGGCAGTAGGGAAGGGAAACTCAAAAGGTGCAACCACGATCACCTCGACTTCCAAAAGATGGTTGTCACGCCAATCGAGGCAACCTTCACTTTATGCTATCTAGCCCAGACAACAAAGGGGGAGACCCAGATCTACTCCCGACAGGAGAGACCAAACCAAAACACCAAATCAAGTTAAGTATAAGTGAAGTATTGTAAGGTGTATGGTGTACCCTAGACCTAAGGATGAAGTCACAAGATAAATAAAGGGTTCAATGAGTATAGCTTTGTTTCATTATTGATATGAGAGTGACTTATAGTATTTGAAATAAGATCCAAGATTTAAGTACTAGTCAATTGTGAGGAAATCCACTGCCTTGGGAACCGTGTCCAATGCAGGATAGTTTAAGGGTTGAATTGGGCTAACCAGTACTAGAGATAAGCTTGATTGTAAGATATGACAATGTCAAGGAATTCAAGCAACCCAAACAAGGATCGAACCACAAGTTAACTCAACCATCTAGGAAAGTCGAATGAGCTTGGAGAAAGATCAGTGCCTTGGGAATTGGGACAAATGGAGTCAAAGAGAGGTTAACTTGTAGATAATGACCCCTATAACATAAGACAAGTGGGCTACTAAAGGTTTGACAGATGGATCTATCTAGATCTAATAGTTCATGATGTGACCTAAGTGGACCACAATCCCTTAAAACAAGGAATGCTATCCCCAAGGCAAGATTTCACAAAATGACCTACTAGACATAGGTTTCAAGGTATGCTTGTTCTAAATCCACCAAAATCTCAAATACCCACGTCCTATAAGTGGACAAACTCAATCTCCCCAAGAAGTGCGACTTTGCCCAAGGAGGGTTAAAAGTGGGATAAATGGGATCAAGACAAGTCCGATGGCCACCAAAATTTAGATCCAAGTAGTTTAGGCAAGTGTTAATGTGGATCTAGAAAATCAAGGCAATCCAGTGGCTAGATCTTACTAGATCTGAGATTTAAGATACCAAGTGGTCCAAAATGGGGTTTTAATCCCTTAAAATGTGGAATAGGGCCCACAAGGTAGAAATCACTAAAGTGACAGTCTAGGGGTAGGTTATTGGATATGTAGATTGCAGATCAAGTGAATTCTCAACTACCCACGTACTAGATCTAGGTTAACTCACCCAAACCAAGGAGTGCGACCTCACTTGGAGAGACTAAGTTGCCTTGGGAAGAGGGTCAAATGGAGGCCAATCCTCACCAAACTATAGATCCGGGATGCCGTGGATACTATAGAGGTGGGTTTTAAATGTCTTACCCAAGGAGCCACTAGATCTTTGTAGATCTGAGAAAATGTAAAATGAGGGTTTGTAAATTTGGGGGTTTTAACAATGAAGTAATTGTGCCAATGGATTGGAACCAAGAAAAGAAGAACAAACCTGTGGATCTTACCTGGGTAACCTTGTAGATGCCTTTATGATGATGATCTATGCAAACCCGATCAATTTGAGAAGCTTTGAGGTAGTTTTCTATGAAATCGATTTAGTCCAAGGAAGCCAATGCGCCCTCTCTCCTACACAACAAACGTCAACAATATCAGATTTGATGCAATCAAGAGATAAGACTAATGCCACAAGAGAAATAACAGAAAGATAGCATAGATCACAATGATACTAATAATAAACCCCTGATACAATCGAATGCCAAGAAGATCGATTTGAAGAAGCCTTGCAAAATCACCCTAGTTGAAGTCGCCCTCCTATAGACAAGACAAAGATTTCCAAAATATATAGATCTTACCAAAAATACCCAAATGCTAGGATGCAATAGACTTTCCAATCACCATCTATGAACACCAGATGCAAAGGAGACCACAAGAATTTCCACAAGAGAATTTTTCTATATCAAGATTCCAAGAGCCAAAGACCCCTTTACAATGAGAAGCTCTCTCCTTTAAATAGGAAGGAGAGGCACCAAAACCCTAACCACTTTTTGAATGAGTGGCTAAGATTAAAAGATCAAAATGTCTCATTAATGGTTGAGATGAGCTCAACAATAAAATACATGGATCACTAATAAAATATAACCATAAGTGGACAAAATCGCCCTAGGAGAGGGGATCCCACCAAATCATGATGACAAAATATAACAACTAGCTCATGGTGGGTCCAAGGGGTAATTTTAGACACCCTTGGTCAATCCCCATAGCACAATAATAATAAAATAGTCATCAAAGTACCAAATCGTGCCTCTATGGACAAATCGTGGGCCTTAGGAGGCCCCATAAATCATCAGAAAATGCCATAAGTGATGGATGTAGGTCCCGATGAAGCTGAAACTGTTGGAGAAGGTGTGGAAGACATCCCACTCATCATCACTGATCATCCCATGCCAAAACTTTGCCTCAGTAGCCCAAATCAAATTCTTCTGTCGCCATTTCTACCGATTCTGAACTGCCTCGGGAAGTGTGAAATTGCCCAAACTGCCTCCTGGAATGCCTGCGCTGTCAAGGTGAGGGCACCAATGTGTCCGGGAGGGGGGTAATATGGTAAAATCAAGTCGCTGGACCACCCCCTCCATGCACAGCGCCCTAGGTGAACCAAATAAAATCCATCTCCGCTCTGACAGGGTCTCCGATAGACCAAAACTGCACTAGGATAGCCTACTGAGGCTCAAACATCACTGTAACTGCCCGGAACTGAAAACAGACTGTCTCATTGGACTCAGAAGGTCCAAATCTGTCCAAGATGTGTACTCATACACCATATGGATCTCTGCATGATTATATAATATATCCAATATGCCTGAACAGGTGAAATAATAATAATCTGTAAATGATCAAATAACGCTGAAAACCATAAATCATCATCATAACCCTGCATCTGATGCATAGAACCATCATGTACATGTACATAGACCATATATCATCTATCTGTATCATCACAAGGTCCAACTATCTTATGTCCTGTGGTTGACCTTGGTCAAACTAGGTTTGACCAAGTCAACATGACCAAAAATAACTCAGACTATCATCAGAAGCTACTGCAGAGTGTCAAAGGTTAATGCATGCTTTACAACTCATTCAAATAGCAATTATAACAAAAAGTAATCATTACTGACGATCTAAATCCAAATATATAGTGTCATTAATTATTATTATGACTCAGACTAGACTTTCAAGACGATACTCACTTCATAGTTGTGATCAATTTGCTAGTGAAGGGTGAAGGCTAAAATAAACTGGCTAGGCCACAGGATGACTGATCGACTCAACATTGTGACACTTCGGACATGGGAAAGGGAATACACACCATAGCATATACTGAATGAGCAACAACACAGGGAATGGTGGTGTCTCACAAATGGATAAGTTGTTCAAAGAGGGTTTATTCACCTTTAACAGATGCACACAATCCATAATACAAATGAGGCCAACAATTATTTTGATATAGCATTTAAGTTCCATTGCTTTTGGGCCTGAAGTTTCCATAGCCTTTGATCTATGTGTGTTTATAAACACATTGCATAGATTTATATTTATTTTAGGCTTTTTGCTGCAAGTGTGTTTTTAAGGCACTTGTTTACCTGAGCACTTCTAGGTGTGTCATAGACAGCTTGTTTACCTAGGTATTTACATTTCACAATAGATATAACATTTTATTTCATAGCCATTTTCATTTGGCTTGCCTTTCATTCATGTGTGTTTAGAAACACATTGCATGAACGGGCTTTTCATACAAGATATAACATTTCATTTCCATGCTTTGTATTCATGGCAGCACTAAAAGTTTCAGGTTTAGCCAACACCACTTTAGCGACTAGGGGGAATTCACGAGGAAATCCAACTCACCATAGGTAAGTTTTGTCACCAACTCAGAGCCGAGACACAATAAACAGGGAAGCTCATCCAATACAGAGGCCACAGTGGGGAAAAGTCCTCCATGCCACTAGTCAAGTATTAAGTCAGGGTGATAAACTAAAAGGTAGGTAATGGATGGATGAAGACAATGAATAATGGAGCCAACACTAGCAAGCCAAGGTATGGTGGAATGATCACCTCTATTCTCCCTAAGGAGGGTAAAACCAATGAGTATGAATAGTGAACTTTTAAGTATGAGTAGGGACAATATAATATATGTAATAAGATCAACCAGGTCCACATATCTATATGATCGCCAGATCATGATACTAAGTGTCAAGACATGTCATAAGAATGAATATAAAAGCAATCTAACCACAACACCATGATATACCTGCTGAGTCATATACCTGAATGCTCATCCTATGAGCCATCATCCGTCCGCTGAAACTGCTGCTATAACTCCAGGCACTACTGACTGCTCTGTACAAATGGTATAATGGCTACATCGGTCATCTCACTGAGTGTCCTGAGACTCAGTCATGGCATGGGGAATATATATACTGTCCAAAATCTGATAGTGATCCAATATAGATGCTCGTCTCAACATCTCAATGTAAGGGAATTGGCTGAATAGTGTACTGGAATCTGAATAAAAATGTATGGTAGCCCGGCTACTATATATGTGATAACAGGACTCAAGGGCTCATCCAACTTTTTTCTTCACCCTTTGATCTGTAAACAGTAGGCCTAAGGTCCATTTGTCTCACCAACACAGATCTTCGGTGGAATTAAAAATGTAAAGTTTCTGCAATTGCAATCAGGCTGAGTCCAAGCTTCTATTCTCCATGCAATGACTGGCATGAATGGATATCACTGTTCTGATTGGTGTTCAAGTTGGTTTGACAGCTTTGCAGTGCCAAATGCTCAACCAGGAGAAAACAAATTCACTGAACTAAACAAAGTAACTTCTGTTATAACAATGCACTGTGTCTTTTTAAAATGTGCAATCATAGCTGGAGAGCATACCCTGTTTAATAACAAAATTCATATCCAGCTCTTAAACCAATTATAAATCTGGCCACACTCTATTCATTCCAGCTATAAATAAAATGCATGGTGCTTTGTTCTAGCCATTGCTATAGCTACCCATGGACATTAAACAAATAAATATTCATTGATTTGAATGAGGACCGCTGTAGATGAGAGTCAGCACTCCAGGCTTGAGGTGAATGTATGAAGGTGGCGATATGTAAATGCTAGAAGTCTAGAACGCACCAGCTTGGGAATAGATGGCTGTAGCATTCAAACCCATATTGCATACCAGTGAACCCATAAAAGAATAACTAGTGCTGTAGGTGACTCCCTACACTCTGTACAGAGCATACAGTACAATCCCTGCAATTAATAAATGGGGCTGTATTTGTAAACCAGTGATTCCAGAAATGGGAAAAAATAACACTGTAGCTTATGTTTACGCATCTTTCCAGACCTAATTCTTATACCAGTGATGAAATTGATTGGGCTGTGGGTTCCAGCCAGCAATTCACTTAAAGAGGGAATTGGGCTGCGGGTTCCACTCAACAACTCAATTATGGAGGAGATCAGGCTGTGGGCTGTAGATAGATGTCAATATGCTGTATAAAGAGTGTAGGCAGATTTATACCGAGACATGGTTTAACTTTAAACGGATTCAACAAATTAATAGTACTGCTGTTATGGGTAAATTACACAGTGCACAAACTATTATTTTAACTCAGCGATGCAACCATTGATCTTAGTCACACCAGTAATCAGCACAATAGACATAGAAATTAGTAATTACCCTGGAAACCCAAATGGGAAAACCAACAAAGATGGCTTCTGTTTATGCTCAGGAAATATTACAAATTGGAGCTATACACTGTCAATCAGAAATTTTGGGTATTCTCACTCATTGGTGGTATTTTGGATATTGAGGCTTTGGCTCAGGGACAACCTTTGTTCACTATAGAGTCATGGACGAGCTCAAAATCCTCTTTGTTCTCCAATCTTTAAACAGACTTTTTCTTTCTGAGTTCTCCATCCCTCTGCTGCTGCCCATTCTTCTTCTGAAGTTCAATTTTTTTCCATCTCTCTTGGGTTGTTTTTGCATCAAACTAGGCATCCCCTATTATAGAGCTTCCTTGGAATGCCGGCCATGAAATGATTTGTTTAATCTTCTTGTGGCCTTTGGCCGTTGGACCATTGACTTCAAACTTTGCCAAGAATTTCCTTTTTACAAAGTTTGGGGAAGTTATTTAGGGTCCATTTTGGATCACCCTTGCGTCATATAATTTAAACAGCCTCGTTTAATCAAATCCCCAACTCTTTGTACAGATCCAGCTGAAACCCATCTGGGACAGGAACACTGCGTATATTTGTTAGGTGCAGCATAGATTTAAGTTCTTCAATTGAGATAGGTTTATCAAGTATAGTCCTACCTTCTTCATCTAAAATTTGGGGAATATTTCCCAACAATTCTTGTTGGGCTTCTTCACTATGCACAGAGCAGAGTTCTTCAGATTATACAAGTGTATGTACCGTGTGCGTATGCATTCTATATATCTTCTGTTTATTGTATCATATCCACAATTTTCTAAAATTTGACATGTTTGTAATTGTATCAGTACCAGTATTCTCACCCTCATAATTAGGAATCTATTTTTTCACTAGTTTGTCTAGTTATGGGCTTCTATTCTTGTACATCATTTAAAGAATTTACATATTAATGAACTTGGTATTTTGTATTGAAGACTGTCAAGGTGATTTTCTGTACATGCTAATTCCAAGTCAAAGACAAAATAGTGCTCTCAATCTCATGGGTGAGTTCTGTGATGTTTCTATTGCATTTTCAATTGAGAGGGATCCAATAATTCTTAAAAGCTTGGATCAACGAATTTAAGGCACTAGGATTCAAAGGTTCTTATGTCTCTGAAGGCTTGAGTAACTCTGCGTGCTTGCTACTTTGTCAGCACTAGTTTTGTTAGCATTGCCAAGACTTTAATAATTCTTACTTCGATGAATGGTTATATTTGGAAGAGGTATTTCATGGCATGGCATATTGCATCTCCATTGAGGTTTTGTTAGTCCAAGATTTACTATGAAGACCCCACTCTCGTAATGTTACTTAAATTCAAGCCATGATCACAATCTTTTGAAGCGCTGATAAATCAAGATAAGGAATTTTCAAGAGCCCCAAATAACATTTTTTTATCAGTGTATCAAATGAAGTTGCATGTAGACCACGGGAGTTAAAAACGATATTCTAAGTAGGTGATTTAATTTGTCTCTTGTGACATTTATCTCATCAAGGGTATAAAGAAATTTTTTATTCAAAATATTGCCCCTGTTGAAGTTGACGACAAGAGAGTGAAGTAGTTTACAAGTTCAAGCTACTTGCATACAACAAATTCAGTGTCTATATGATAAAGAAACAAGTGGGAAGGAAGCTGATATGAAGCAACACCAACTTCCTTTCGATGGTGAAGGTAGGACTTGAGCGGATTCTAGAACAAGCTCTATTTTTGGGAGAAGAAATTCTAGAATAGAATGTATATGATTATTGCCTAGTCAAGTGGAATGGTCTCCTGGGAGAAGAAACTATCATTCATCTATGAAGAAGCACATTCTAGCTTAGTAGAATAGCTTCAAGTTGTTTTTGATATGCTTCTTTTGACTATTATGTTGCCCAATCAATGCTGAAGAGGAAAGTTGTTGGCCCTAGTGGGGGAACTTGATCCATTGCTACATCTGACCAATATGTGTGGCCATGATCACGCACATTTATGGGGCTAACATGTACCTAGGGAAACTGAAATTAGTGGCAGAATATCACCAACCCCGCTTTACCAACTAGCCAGGGCCCCATTGACATAGAATAGATTTAAAGTTTGAATTCAAAGATTGAGAAGAATGAGCCTATGTCAGGTTTCCATGCTTAGCTTTGATAGTGTACCGTATTTTATGTAACAAGTATCAAGTAGTTGAACCTAGCATCAATTTAGGTAAAAGCTAGATCTAGAAGTTTAGTCTATTAATATTGAAAGCCTTGTTGTACGGAAGTGCTTCTTCGGGTCTTGCTTTTGTTCCAGAACCATGTTTCTTGGCCAAGAGCTATGGGAACGCTCTCTAAAGTGTGCTCACAATCTGCACATTTGCACTTCCTGGAGAATTCTCTGAAGGCACTCTTTTGCACTCAAGGAAGGGGGTTTAGATATTGCTAAAGCTCTAATCACTCTTCCTTTCTTGCATTTTTCATTTCACATGTTTAGGGTTTTGCTGCAAAACTTGTTCAACCCATGACCAATTGTGTGCAATATATGGATGAGTTCTATAACCTATCTTTCTAAAAACTATCAATAAGACTCAATGCAAGAGGGTACAAGGAAAACATCAACCCAAAATATGAGACATTTTCACCCCTTGAACATGAGTAAAATTCCGTTTAAAAAGTTCCAAAATCTCAATGAAAAGAAATGATCAAATTGTGAATCGATACATGGATAAGTTCCACCACAGATCAATTAAGTTTGATGTGCAAGAGGGTCCAAGGAAAACCCGATCAATGAATGGGATTAGATTCTATATTACAATGAACTCAACCTCTTTGTCTTGAACAACTTAGAGGCAACTTATCAGAAGGCCTTGAAATTAGAGTAAAAGATTTCCAAGGAAAATAATAGCAAGGGAACAATAAGCATAGAGTGATTGTACCAAGAAGCAGTGATTTAGGTCTATCCATCTCCAAGAGTGTAATTCAGTAGAATAGCAGATCATAAAGGTATCCTATCTTGACTAGAGTTTCATACTAGCCTCATAGACAAAATACTCAAAATAAACTACCAGAAGGGTGCAGCTTTTGTGTCACATAAGATGGGAAAGTTGCAGAAGATTTAGCAGGGTGGGGGTTCTCTTTGATGCTACATGTGTGAAGCAATGGGCTTGTGAGTGAAGAACCGATTTAGGATCCCTAAGAAACATTTCCACTAGACCAACATATATAGCAGGAGCTGGTTGGAATCAAATTAGAGGTGGTTAACAATGAGACTACATTGAATTTGACAAAGAATGGTTGGCGTGTAATGCACATTAGATACAGAGAGTGGTTGAGGAAAATAAACCTCAGTTAGGGAAAAACATGTTCAATATCAGATGCACAATAAGAGGCCGAGATTGCATTATGATCATTGATATAGGATCAGCTCTGAATATGGTGCTTGCTAAGGTCATGGAAAATTTAAGACCAAAGGTAGAAGCACAACTGAATCTATTTTAAAATCGTTGGACCAGATTAGTCATGAGGTGAAGGTTGATCATAGATGCCTGATGACAGTTCATTTTCATATGTACAGACAAGGCTAGTCATCTTGCAGGTATTTCAGTTCTCATGTTGGTTATTGAACAAGAGTGAGTGCAACACGTTTGACATAATTGGGCTTGTATCATATATTTGTGCAAGAATCACACTTTTTTTTGGCATTCTGCACTTTTTTTAATATATATATATATATATATATATATTGTATGAATGCTCCTGAGACTGCTTAGCTCCTGAGATTTCTTTGGGAAGGACTGCTCCGCCCTTCCGCTTCACTCCGGATGTCTAGCAACATAGGTTGAAAGTGCCAGTTTGTTGTACTGGACACCTGAAAAAGACCAGTTTGAACTTTTTATGCTGTCAATTACAGGAATCGTATCATAGCAAAACGTACATCACTATAATGGCATCCATTACAACTCCAATAAAAAAGGGTAGCTAGGAGACATACATAATGCTCTCAACTGTAATCAACTTCAATGAAGTTATAAGCCAGTTAGAGTATCTTCTTGGAGAACAAGCAATTTTGCATGACTTATTAAAGGCATTGTACAATTTCTAGAATATATTATGAATCCATTCCATTTTCTACCAATTTTCTCAAAGTGTATTGTATTAGGGGAAGAATGCATTTAAATTGTCTATCCTTTATTTCATATTTAGTTGTAAAATATAAATTAGATATTTAAGTGAGGTTTACTTGCAAATTTAAAGGCTCTACAACCAATATGTAGTCAGAATTTAGCCAGTAAGATTTTTGTTGAAAACTTGTGATTATCTTCTTTATAACGTTACCGGATTCGGCCATCCTAACCTCATACCTGGATCCGAATTGTCTAGGACAGGGAATCGGTGATACGGATCCGAATTGTCTAGGACGGAGAATCGGTGATACGGATCGGAATCTCTAGGATTCAGTCAATTTTCTTGAAGGATTCATTTCCAGTTGTAGGATCCAGATCCTAGCATTTAGGATTTGGATCTTATTTTAGGATTCAGTTCCAATGTTAGGGGAAATGGTTCCCATTGGAGGAACCGATCCCTAAAGGTTAGGAATCGGTTACTCCAAGGGGAATTGTTTCCTATTATCACCTTGAAACTCAAGTAAAAGTCCACATAAAAATGCTAAAAAGGGTGTGGGAAAGGCCTATAGAGGTCCCCATGCATTTGCCAACTTAGCTAATGAGAGCCAAAGGCGATTAACCTAGTAGTGCAACCCATGCATTTTATGAGAGTAGAGAAGTTTGCACTTGTAGTGATCAACCAAGGTTTGGAGGTTTCCATTGTGCAGTGATCGATCAAGGGTTTCCATTTCCAAGGGCAAGCACTAGCAGTGATCCACCAAAGGCAAATAGGCAGCACTGAGGAGCGATTGGATTAAGTTAAGTTCTACCTATCTTCATTGTTTTAGTTAGAACTTAAGTTATAGGTAATTTGTTGTTGTGTATGCTTGTTAGCATACACAACAAAATATTTTGTTGTGCACGCTAAAGCAAAATACTTAGGCATACACAACAAAGTAATTTGGCCATGTATGCTAAAGCAAAATACTTTGTTATGTATGCTTGTTAATACACACAGCAAATACTTTGTTGTAACAATGCATACACAATAAAGTATTTGGTTGTGTATGCTGGTTAGCATACACGACACAATATTTTTCTATGTATGCTTGTTAAATCATGATTCTCTAGTGGCAAAGAATGGCCTTTCCTTACACATGATGCAACCTCCCTCACTTCCACAAATCCCTGAGGCGACACAGGCTAATAAAATGACTTGAAATGATTCTAGTACAAGTTAATTTGGGATTGTTCTTAGGATCTGTGTAACATAATGCCAATGAATCATTTCCCATGCTTGATCGAAGTACTTTGCTATAGAAGCATGCCATTTGGTTTCAACAATAGGCTTTCCCTATACAAGCAAGTGTTTGGCATGGCAACTTCAAGCATAGTTCAGACTCCAGAGATCTCTAAGGTCAAAGAAAGTCTGATTGTTGCCATGTAAAATTATTGATCCTTGGTAACAAGGTGTGCACACTGCTGGGTCAATATTTGTATACATATTTTGTTATTGTTTGTTTTCAGAATCAATGTAATTCTCTTGTCTAAGCTAGTGGTGAAGTTGATGGATCTAAGTTGTAGGGTTATTACTTTTCAGGGAGGTGATTTAATCATTCAAGAATGAATTAACTGTACATGTACAAGTGTACATGACCAAGGCTTTATCAAGTGAACTCATATGGAAATTTGTTAGTACTCCCTTGGAAGCATATCATATAGTGGTTACTATGAATGTAGGAAGATTGAGATGACTTTCACATATTTGCAGTTGTTAACGTAGGTTTTTACTATGGTGTTATGAATGATTGAATAATTTGGGAATCCATGATCTTATGAATCATTTTAGATTTCATTTTTTTGTTTTAAAATTTTTAATATAAAAATTAAATTTTAAATATACATTTATAATTAAAAGAAATTAGGGTTAGGGTTCCAAATCCCCAATTCCTAATTATGGGATGAGTGCCGCACCCACATTGGATTCTCAGTCGATTCCAATTGCACCCATGATTCTTGTAACATTGTAGACTATATATAAATGTAAAAGAGTATTATAAGGGCAGTCATTTTCAATTTTACCTCTTGATGGGAAGTCTGCCATACCAACTTTCAAGAGTAAGATAGCCAATCTTTTGCAGGCAACTAATATTAGCAGTAGACTTTATTAAGAGAAAGATACCACTTGAAGGAGTTGGTGCTGTCTTGTGAAGAATATAGAATTTACCTAGTAACTCGATAGCAAATACTTATTCAAATATCTAAATAATTAATTGCACTGGTCAGTATATGCTTGTTTGTTTTTCATTTCTTGTCCCAAGGCCTAAATGGCCAGCAAGACCTTTAAGAGTAGTTCTCTATTAGGTGAGATTTTCTATTCTAACATTTCTCTGACCATCCTTATGAATTGTGTTAAGTATGCTGTTCATAATAGATGCTACAGCATTGTACTTGGGTATAAAATCTTGTTAAATTTTGAATTTGTTTGTTCACTTAGATTATAGCAAATATACTTTTCAGCTTTAGTTTTTTTGAATTTCATATGTACATTTTTTTAAAAATGTGTCTTATATTCACATAATTATATTTACGATCAGCCCAAGGGGTTAACTCAACTAGTTGTTGCCAATTTGGTAGGCATTTGTCTAATTTTGTGTCGGCAGGTGACTGATTCGAATTCCTTGGGTGAGGCGTAGTAGTCTACGTCGACAGGTTTACTAGGAATGCCATCCACGAATGTGAGGAAGCATCCCTCGGGTTTCCCCAAAAGGTTTTCCTTGGGATAAATTTTTTACAAAGGAGAAAACATAAGTTGAAAGGTATATACAAAGAAAGGTCATAACATCTTCCTCAACACGACTAGAGTGGAAGCAGAATCAAAACAGATTTGTACATCTAACTCTTTAGCATCCTTAATCTAAAGATAATATTTAGCAAACAATTGCATACGACCTCTCCACTCCAACTATAACAAAACATTGTAGTGAATTGACCTCATTAGCAAAATCATGCTTGCACTAAAGCTTCCAGAGCATGAATACAGTGATGATTTTGAGGCAATACCGAATTCTTGTGAAAACAATAAGAAGTAGAACTAAGCATCCAGAATCATCGAGAAGGGCAGCTCTCCAATGTAGCTTACCCTGAAAAGAGTTGGATGCCATTGCTAATCTTGAATGTATTACCAGTACTCCTTGGCACATTTACAATCCTACAATACATGCTTCATTTTCTCCACCTCGCTGCATAGTAAATAGAGTACATTTGTGAGACAATGTCTCGCCAAGTGAGCCTTGGTAATAACCAACCAAACAAAGACCATTGATTTATAAGCTAAGTGAAAGGACTAAACACTGTGTAACGTAGGAACTCACCTGTCATCTGGATTAGAAAAGTCTAACGGGCATTTAGAATAGAAGCTGAAACATACTTTTGATGTAACATGGAGTAGAGTTTCGTGGAATCATAATCTTGGAGTTGTCGACCAAACACCCACTCCTAATCTCTCCAACTAGAACCCTACATGTCAATGTTGAATTCAAACAAGTCCTTGGATGGAATCAACCCAATAATTTCCTTGATGATAAGTTTATCCGCATTCAAAAGAGCTTCCTACCACTCTTTTACTCTTAGGTCCTTCTAGGGCCTAGGCCCTAGCTTGAAATTACCACAAGTCCCTTTGGAGGAAGATACCCTTCCTACTCAACTTGTGATCTTGGAACCTCAAAAGTTCCGCAATGCATTGGTCCCGCGACATCCAATTCCAATCCAAACACCATGCCAAATCCTATTCCAACTTGTTGCTTGGAAAATTCCACCTCACCAATTTGGAAACAAATTTCCAAGAACTCTAAATGCTTTTGTAAATCAAAGATCCTAAAACCTAGAACAAGTGAGGGGAAAAGATCATATCACATAGTCCGAAAGTGCTGTGAACTTTAAGTACATGTTGAGTTGAATTCAACTTGTGGCGCAAAATAATCTACCACGGAGAGGATCCCTCATCACCCACTTGGGAACAAGAATACTACCTTGCATGGCAATATCAATAAGGCCCATTCCCCCCTTCTCCTTGAGCAAAATACAAACATCATAGGGCACCATAGGAAAACTTCACACCACCTTGTATTTAGACCATAAAAATGATCTGAGAATCTATTCCAACCATTTGAATTGTGTGTTACTGGGGAGCCAACATGGTGCATAATAAATGTGAGAGGCTTGGAGAATTATTGAAACAACAATGAGCTTACCTACGGAATGAAGGTCTTCGAACTACCAGAAGTGAAGCTTGGATTGGAGCTTCTTGAGACACCAATCCCACATAGACATCGCTAAAGACCCTGTATTAAAGGGAATCCCAAGGTAGCTCACAATCACACTTAGACAAATGAAATTTCAAGCCAAAGGAATCCAATCGAGAATAACGTTCGAGCCAACGCCAACCAACCAAATTAAATATTTTTTATCATTGACAACTTTCTGGAGGCTGCACATAAGATGTCTAAACAATTGCCAGTATTCTCCATCAATTATTGATCCACCTGAATGTAGAGGAGATGGTTGTCTACAAATTGATTATTAACCATTTTTGAGCCGTTAGGGATAGAAATGCTGCATATCCTTCCTTTGGCCCTAGCGGCCTCTAATAAATAACCTAGAGCATCAGTGGCAAAGACATAAAGATACAAGGCAAGGTGGTATTCCTTTCTAATGGAACGATGGAGGGGGATGCGAGTCGAGAGTGAATTGTTGACCAAGATGAAAGTTGAGGCATTGGAGAACAAAGTGTTACCATCACAACACATTTAGATCCAAAGCCTAAAGAGAGCAACATCTTTGTTATTTGCTTTATCAAAGTCAATTGAGAAACAAGTACTGTTGATATATTTTTCCAAGCCTGTTCCACAGCCTCCCATGTGGAGATTGTTACAACTTAACCCCTCACTCACAATTTCAAAGTCCTGAATCACAAAGTGAAGACTTAAGGGTAACTTAGAGAGGAAGGCCACTATCATTTCACCATTCCTCTCCCACTCTTTAGGTTAGGCCCAGACTAACTCAAAGGGTGAATCCCTAAATGGCTCTCTAAGTCAAAGATAATTAGTTGATCTTGTCTAGGTAATTGTGACCTGAGCATATGAATCTGAAGTGTAGGTCTTAAATACCATATTATTCATATTTTTTAGGCAGCAAAGTAAATGATTAGTTGTTGTAATTTTCTGGTTTATGCATGAAATTTTTTTATGATAAATTTCAGCTCTAGTCACCCTGAGATTTCAGCCTCCTCTGCAATTCAGGCTGGTTATTTAGATCGGATTTGAATGGATTAATTAAGAGCCTTTCAGGACAGCAAATATAATGTTTTTTTACAGCCAAAATGAGATCTATAATGCTGATTTTTCAGTGTAATTTTCAAATCTCTGTTTCTGCCAATGGGATAGTTTTCCCTTGGCTTGCTGGTTGAATTTTAGGTTCAGAGTTATGATGTGTTTTTCAGTTTTCAACCAGCCAATTAAATTATAGAAAACGTGTGAATTACGATGGTTGAAAGTAAGACTAGTGTCTGGAAAAATATTGGGCTAAGGGGTCCATAGAGGATGAATTTTATTGAACTTTGTCTCATAAAGATAATGCAACTGTTGCTGAAATAAACATGCTACAGACGCACATCTTTTTCTGTTTACTACTCCAGAATTTCAATCTCCATTTCCAACAAAGAAAGTTGCTTCAACAATGCAATATAGAGGATTTATAACTGAAGAGAAAATTTTCATCCTATTATCATTAAGAAAGTTAACCTTTTTTTAACCCTTTTAGCTATGATGACCCATAAATTATTCAAAGAGATAAACCATTACATAATCTCACATAAATATGGAATGACTATACCCAGATTTATGCTCCATTACACCATTGAAGAGAAAGAAAGTTTCAGCTTTTGTATTCAGAAATTTTGCTTCAAATGCATCCCATACAAGCTCCAAAAGTTCTCCAAGAAGCTCACACATTAGTCTAGTGTATCCACAAACTTTCAACAACCTTTACAATAGGATGAGCCTTGTTTATATATAGAATTTTGGCTCAACAACCTCCAAAATAGAATAATAATACTTTTGCTAAAACCCTAGATCTATTTGAGAGAAACTTTAATCAATAATATTTTCTTCATCTAACTTGAGAAGCCTAGTCAAAAAAATATTGAAATAAGAGTGGCTCAACCACATGTGTGGATCTTTTGATATGATGAGTCAAGGAGAAAAGTGCGTCCTCCTCGGAGAAGAATAAAATAATAATTGTTTGCAAACTCCTTGAAGCAAGTCTTGGTCACGAGCTAGAAAATTTATAAAATATTTTCCCAAGTGCGCCCTCCTAGGAGATTCCATTTATGAATAAAATATTGCCCAAGTGATGTGCTCCTCAAGGAATATTGGTCCACGCGTGTGGGAGAGAGTCAACAGAATCCTCTCTTGGCACGTTTTTCTATGTTCATCTGCCTCCAATGTTCACAAGAAATGTAGAGTCAAAGGAATACAATAATACTTGGACTACCTTGAAATAACAACCTTTGACAAGAAAATGATAAAATATTCCAGTGCCCTTGATAATTGTGCAAAAGAGGTTAGATCCATGTGACATGCAACCAGTTTGCCCTAGAAGAATGTTCATTGACCAAATGACCGTGGTTTTTAGCTTCCAAAAGCACATGAGTCCAAAGAGGTGTGCCAACCTTTTACATGATAAATAATAAATAAATAATACCATGCCTTGAAAAATGAGCCATGACAGAGGGAAAGCCTTTTCCAAGTGTGAATAAGGTAAAATAATGCCACGGCACTCCTACAACACCTTATCTAGTCAAGGGAAATACCAATATAGCTGTTACACTTTGTAAAACCCACTCTTCAAGTGTTAAAAGATGACAAATAAAGAGGGACAAGTTAACCATAGTCCAATTAAGCCCAATGTAGCCAAAATCATATAATTAACTCCACATGTGTGCTATGCAAGAGGGGGCTCTAATCAACTAATTAATCACATTACATAGCAATATGACTTCGGCAGGGAACTCTTTAGTTTCTTGTTTCTTTACTTGGTTTCAAAAGAGGGAACTTAAAAAGTGGAGGGCCCTTCCTTATTTAACTCTCTGGGAGGTCTGGATTGCGAGGAACAGTATGGTCTTTGAAGAGAAATTTGTCCCTCCCTATCAGTCTGCAGCCCAGATTTGTTCACTATTATCTTACTTTTCATTTGTAGCCCCTCCAAAAGGTCCCAGGATACTAAAGGAGCTACATATTGACACTACCATAGTGTGGGATTTTTTTATGGTGCCCGCTAGGATCCAGGTTTGATGGTTGGAGTGGGTTTTGTTCTTAATCTTCCTACCTGGGATCATTTTCATTTCAAGGCTAATCATGACATGGGTACAGATAACACCGGTGAATTGTATGCTCTGTATTATCTTCTAAAGTATGCTCTCAAGAAGAATATTGGTTGTATTCTTTTTTTTTGTAAGTAAGTACCCACGGGGATTTGAACTTGTGACCTTCCATTTACAACTTCTCACCTCAATTATTCATTACCAATTGCTTTACCCCTGGCTGAATATTGGTCATATTCAGGTTCTTGGTGGCGCTTTACTTATGATCACTTGGATGAAAGGAGTCTCCCAGGTTCACAATATCTCCCTCTCCTCACTGGCTATTCAGATAAAACAGGTGGCTACTCAGTTTCAGCACATTGTCTTTGAACATGTCTACAGAGAGCAGAATTGTGATGCTGATACTTTCAAAGGAAGGACTTGGTCCTCTTGAACATACTTTCTCTCTAGAGACATTTCACGAGGGCCTTCTGTCTGGTAGAAGGGCTGCTGTTCTAGCTAACTTTTAAGGCTTTTATAGGTTACATATTTTGGATGACTTTATATTGTCCTGTCATGTCACTTACATATTGCAGCTTATCATAGCATCACTATTTGGGCCACAGTTTTGGAAAAGTTGGAATCCTGTGCAGATCCTTTTTTAGTTATTTTTAGTTTTGATCTGTGCTATAAGAACCTGAGGAATGTATTTTTGGTTCTTCTTGAGTCTTGACTAGAAAATACGTTCTTTTTCAAGGAAAAAAATATGAGGCATCATATAACACCTAGTCACCTAGGGCGCCCCCTTGGCACTTGACATAACATCACCCTTTAATAAAAATAAATAAAATATCTTCTTGGAACCTTATAAAAGAGGGTCATGTATATCAATTAATCAATGCTATGAATTAATGTCCATAGTGCCAAGGTGGAAAGCAAAGGAAATATATATCAATAGCCACAAGAATACTCCTAAGCATCACATGTCATCAATCAGAAAATTATCTAGCACCACACCAAAACATCATCACGTAATGTCATCTTGCATATCTGTCTGAATAAATCACAGAATGCACCTTTGTTAAACTGATCATCTAAATAAAACTGTTTGCTGTACATGCTAGGACTCTAGGGGCACAAACTGATCACTTTGCACTTGAAACACTTTTCTCTACAGACCACACTCCATGCTGTTGAGGCAGCAAGTCAGCCAAAGCCATTAGGCCAGTTCCAGGAAAAGTGCGTGTGCCCATAATGGCCCTAGAGTATCCAACGATGACAATATAGCATGTAATCTATTTGCACTACTCTCAAGGCCACTCTATGGACATGGAGAGCCACAGCCTTTGCCAAGATCTTATATGAGACACTGGGAAGAGTGATGGGCCAACAACCACCGATTGAGACTCCAGCTGCATTCAAAATTCAAATCAATCAGATTATTTTGTTTATCTGCATGTTTCCAATTTTAAGGTCACGGAAATTTGTGCAATGTTCTTTTTCTTCATCCAACTTTACAACTTGACTAGATAGTCCAATCATATGAGGTTTATGTGAATAACCTCCCTGTAGTATGCTATTTCTAATTGGGTTTTGATGCTTCCCGAGTCTCATAACTTCTTGGTCACCTCAGAACAAGATACGGCCAACTAGGGGCCCGTGTTTGTATCCCATGTATCGGACATAGACATGCTAGGACATGTGCCCTAGACGTGTCCCGGCCCAACTCCCACATGTCCGACTCTGAAAAATGATTTTTCATTGTATTTTCTGACTTTCAGATGTAGGGAAAAAGCTCTCATGGTCTCTCATTGTGCAACTGAAGGGTAAAATCAAGATTTGAAGGGATTCCAAGTGTTTTGTAAATGTTCTAGTTTTTTAAAAGTTTGGATCTTTATGTTGATATTTTGTTTTTGTATTCATAATTTGTATTTTTTTGAATATATATATATATATAATGTGTCCATGTGTCCTGTTTCCAGGGTCAATGTGTCCTGTGTTGGATACTTATATTTCCGTGTTCCTCGTCGTGTCATGTGACTTGGTCACTGTAATTCACTCTTCTAAATTTATATTGTTTTTTGGTCAGTTATTGTCAACTTTTTATTTATCCCGCTCATATTTTACTCGATTCTGTCCATTCTTTGGTAGTCTCTACCTCAAGGACAATTATTAAATAACTTGAAGAATTCCTTGAGATTACATACCCAGCTTGTACTCCTTAAAGCTGTTTTGAACTTTATTTATTTTTATTTTTAATGAGATGCTTCTGACTATCACTGCAGCAAAGTGCACCCTTCCCCATTCAGGTTGTATAGGGGGTATCTATTTTGCCAAAGTTGCCCAGGATACCTGTCCCAACTGCATGAAACAGCTTGCTTACATGGGCAAGACAGTCCTTGAAGGGAGAAATGTGTTTTTGGGGAATTTGAAACTTGGAGGGTGAGAAACACCCCTGCGTTACCATCAAACCAAGACCCTGTTCACTATTTTGAATTTTATTTCGTTTCATCAAGGGCACAAATAGAAGGAAACTCTTTGTAATATAGTAACATACAAGGCTCATTTCTAAATTATACCCAAGAAATCACTTTCAGGTGGGATGTTCATTCTTCCAAGTTCCTTTTTTATGCATTTTATGTTAAAAAAAACAAAATGGGAGAAAATTAGGTTATTCCATCTGAATAATTATATTCATTGGATGCAGGAAAATTTCAAAATAAGACTGAAAAAGATTTTGGAAGAGTGAGAATGAGGATTCTGTGAAAAGTAATAACCAAATTATGTTAAACTGATACTGTTTGCCTGAAGTTGGTACTCTGAATTTTGTTGCAAGAGAAGTCTTGCTTATCCAATATTTGCCTAATGTCTTGGCATTATTAGGAGTACCCTGATCCCATAGATTACCAGCTTCAGTTATGAAAATCTTCACTGGATTAAGGCATGAGTTTCAAACTCTAGATACAAGCACAAACTAATTGGATATAATCATAATGTGACAGTCTGTCCTTTTTTGGAAATCATATTCTTCCATGGAAATCATCTCCTTCCAGTTCATTTCCAATTCTCTCCTAAAGAATTGAAACTGCACTATTTTCTGCATTTCTCGAACCAAATCCCAGTTTCTATTACTTGATGGAAACAGTAGAGATCTTGGATAGTTGATTGTAATTCTTGCAAGTTCATTTTAATTTTTGGAAATGTCTTCATATTCACTACAATAAGATTTCTCATCACTATGACAATCTTTGATTTGATATACGTTGAAACAGAAGGCCATTACTTGTGGGTAGCAATCATTATCTTTCCACTGGTCTTGGTATGGGCATGGTTATCTTGCATATATACCATTTTATTTGTGAAGTATTTGGACATTCATATGAGTTCCATGTATTTTATTACAGGTCGAGTCTGCCGACTTACTGGCAAGAGGGCAAACAATGCAAACAAGGTATCTTTTTCAAATCACAAGACAAAAAAATTACAAGGAGTTAATCTACAGTACAAGAGAATTTGGTGGGAAGCAGGCAAACGTTTTGTTAAACTGAGAATATCAACCAAGGCATTGAAGACTATCGAAAAGAAGGGACTGGATGCCATGGCCAAGAAGGCTGGTATAGACCTTAAAAAACTTTGATGTATCAGGGTGTGGATGGAGCTTTACTTCATGCATGCATCTTATAGGGAAAAACAGCACTGCTCATCTTAATATAAATTGCAATGAAGAACTTATTTTCTTGAAAATATATGTTTCATAGTAGTGACCTGTCTTTCATTGTAATATTCTTGCTGTTTGGACTGAAAAGTGTACGTCATGTGGGTCACCTATTTCTGTGAGAAACAATTATCGAATTTCCAAAAGAAAATGTTACTAGAGTGTTTTTTTTTTGTTTTCGTTTTGGGATACACTGTTTACAGAAACTTACAGCTGCCCCTCTGGCTAAGCCACCGCTCTGATGGGCATATCATGGTGCATCTCTTTATCATTCCACATCCCACTGCATACATCACTTGCTTTGGAAGCACTAAGTGCCTCGTAATAACAACATTTCAATATATCATGACAAACACTCTATATAGCTTGATATTTGGCTTTAGAATTTTGTGCTCACCATATTTCATTTTGTAGTGCATAGAAATTTATATTTGCAATGTTTTTCCTATTCTTTTCAACTCTCACATTTAGAAAATAACAATCAGCTATCTTTTTTAACTTGGATTTTGAACATATGTGCGGACAACAGAAGGGATGTGCAGCTAACTCCAAACACAAGACTATTTGTCCAGAGTTATGAAGAATATTTGATGTCTTCTTCTATTTGTTAGTACAGGATAAGTTGTTTCATTAAATAGCAGTGTTGAGTTTTAGACAGCTAGTTGGCATAAATTTATTTCCTATCAAGGAGTCTACCTTACTATATTACGTTGTATCTGGTTTGGAGAAAAGTGCTGTAGGAAAGTCTATTTAGTTTGTAATATGCAGTATGAATGGGGCATACTGTGATTACATCAGTATGAGTATGAAAGTATATTTTCATTATGAATGGGGCATTTACAGTGATAACATCAATGGTTACTACAGCAGCTCGAAATACAGAAGAAAAGCTGCTCCAGAATGAAGGAAAATGGATACCAAGTAACCACAGAGAAAGGGAGGGGAAAATGTTGCTCCAATAAGAAATTTGCTTCACTGTTGCGCCCTCCACAGGCAAGATTTAGACCCCAGCTCTTAGATCTGCCTCTTACAGTGCAACCTCCATCAAATATGGATGATATACAACCTTTAGAACAGCCCTCAAAAGATCTGGATGACCATAGGTGCGCCCTCCTTTAGCATAAACCAATGCAAACACTGTTGTCCCGAAACTCCACAACTTCCTCAAAAGATCTGGATGACCATAGGTGCGCCCTCCTTTAGCATAAACCAATGCAAACACTGTTGTCCCGAAACTCCACAACTTCACACTACTACTGATTGGAATTTGAACACACCATCAAGAATTCAATCCCACTACTGTAGATGAACATAAAAACCTGAAATAAAGCTCTGTACAGAAATCTGAAAGTGATTCCTCCTCAATCAATTCCATGAAGCACAGTGAAGAGATCTGGATGATCTCCTCCTCTTTACTAGATAGAGTGGAATCTTCCACCACCGAAACTAGTTCACAATTGCAAGGGGCACATATCCCAAGCTAGGAAGGGGCTCATCTCCCAAGCTATGGAAGCCACAAGAGCTCTCCTATTCAAAATCAAAATGTCCAAAAGCTCTTTCCCAGGAGGCCTACATCCTTTTATAGACTCCATTGAGCCATTTCCCCCCTCATTCTAGAATTCTCTTATAAAATATTTAATAAAATATTAATAAATGTTATTTTCATGAGAGAATGGGTCCTTAGAACACATTTACATCATTTCCTAATGTTATTTGATCAAATATTACTTTACCTCACTTGGAAATTCGAATTAGCTATGCATAGTCAAATTTTGGGGAAGTTACACCTTCATGTAGGCCCACCTTCACCTCTAGCTCCCTCCTTGGCTACAAATAGGACTTGCAGCATGTCATAGGGTGTCATAAGCTGTCATAAGCTGTCATAGGACCTGACTCTTGTCATAAGTTGTCATAACATTCTTTTTTGGAGTTACACTTCACAAGTGCGTCCTCAATGGCTATTTTTAGCTAGATGCCTCTTCATGAAACTTCTTGGAAGTTACAAGTTTGAATTTGCTTCTATCATGAACCTTCTTGCACCTTTGGAATTCGAATTTGGATGTGCTTAACTTGATTTGGGGGAGTTACAACTCAGGTGGGACCCAATTTCTACCTCCAATGCACCCTCCTTGTCCCATTTTGACTAATATTGCATTAATAATAAATATTGGACCTCATACATTACAAATTAATGACCCATGCCACCACCTTTATAATTTATCATGAACTTACCAAATAACTTAGGCCATTGCATCCCCTAGTCCCATGGAGTGGTCCATAGCAAAAATTTGGGGACATGACACATGAAGTATGGATTTGAAGGTATTGAAAATATGGATGTATGCAATTAATTTAGTAGTTGACAAAGTCGACCTTGTTGGCTTGTGGATCAATATCTATCTACTTAGTGGCATTAGTTATTTGTTGTTTACTAAATCACTTCAAGTATAAATAGCATTCATGAAAGATAATATAAGTTGAAGCAGACTGAAGGCCTTTTTGCCATGGAAACATAGGCTTTCTGCTTGCTTCACCACTTAATAACAACACTTTCTCCTCCTTTGTTATAGGAATTTATATGTTGTTTCAACCATTAATTTTCTACAAATCATCTATTTTAAGTCGTTGATTGATTTCTAGATAAACGATCTGGCTTTAGTGGCAAAATCATCCTATTGTTATTTAAAGTTATGAATTAAGTCACAATTTACACAAATCTTTAATGTGGTTGAATGCCAATTTTATCATCTTAAGTGCTTTATTTCATTGATGTCTATGCATGTTTATTTTATCATAAGTGTAACAATCTTCCCTGGTCAATATCACTTTCATATGGTCATATTCTCTTTATGATTATTGATCAATTTATTTCAATAACAAAGTTTAATTGGCATGATCATTTAATGTTGATGGTTGTTCATGTTTCACTTAATACATCATTTTATGTTGAATGGTTTATAAGTTATAATATTCAAGTGATTCAATGCGATTCCAAGTAAACCTTTTGGGCCTTCAACCAATCAAAGGTTGAGTGAGTAGATCATTTGACTTATTTGCCTTAGGGAATCCCCCATTAGTGGTTTCTCTAAGACACTTAAAGTGAAGGAAAGTAGAAGTAGGTTATAGCTACCCTATTTCCATAGTTGCACTTGGATATAACTTTTTGAGTCCTTGCATTTAGGGTGCTAGTTTTTGTGGCAACAAGTCCAATGTGTGTGCATGTGTTTGTGAAAAATAGGTGGGGCTAAGTGCAATTCCTCAACATCTTTGGTAGAGTAGATATGCCCCACTCGTGGCCTCTTAGCTAAAAGGTGATTCTGTAGCATGGCATGGTTTTTTTGTGCATTGAAAATCCAAAATAGAGTGAGCCATTCATATCAGTGCATTGATATAAGGACATATATCCATTTGTTTAATGATCAATTATATGCTGAATTTCAGGAGTTCTTTTATGTGGTGTCAAGTTTGATTTGTCTTTGGCCTTGTGGTTAATGGATAACATTTGTCACTTAATAGGTTGAGCTGATGTGGAAATAATACAATAAACAAACCAAAACCAAGAAGAAGAGGTTGATAAGAGAAGAGAAGTCAACAAAACAACATTGATTGAAATCAAGAAATGTCAAAATGAGAAAAGAAGTTGATAAGAAGACTAACATTGTACATGTTAAGGCAATAGTTGGCCAATTGAGAATAAACTAGTTGGTAAAATAACAAAGAAGAGGTACAAGAAGACAGGGAAAGAGAATAAACTAGTTGGTAAAATAACAAAGAGGAAGTGCAAGAAGACGAGGAAAAAAGAAGAGGTGGCCCAAAGGGTGTAGAGGTTGTGATAAGTAATAATGCAGTTGATGGACCACAAATTGAGAGAGACACTATGCACATGGTGAACTCAATAGAAAATAGATCCTTATAAGTTGTGTTAAGAAAACATTGTGTAAACAATGCCAAAGACAAAGGCATTGTAGAGACTTGAATACAGGAGTGTTTGTAGGGAATATATACAAATATTTTAGGCAAGTCCTTACATTGGAATCAATATGAGTTATAAGATGTGGACAAGAAAATATTCTAAATATGATTTAATGAAAATTGTATCTAGCATTATTGGACATGAGATGGAAATCATAATTACAAATTATAGATTTATAGAATTGTTCAATGTGTTTGGAAAAATATAAACATAATTAATTATTTGACTAGAATTTTTACCTCAAGAAAACTTAGGTCCAAAACCATTTAAATTGGGTGAATAGTCCAAAATTTAACCACAAAAAAGTAGTTATAGCAATTGAATGGTTAATTCATTTAATTATTTTAAAAATTAAAATACATTATTTTTTTAATATTTAATCATTTTCTTTGAAAATATATTTTTTCTAAAATACTCCTAAATTTATAACTAGAGAGATTTTCATATCTAAATTTTATTAGATAACCAATAGATCCAAATTTCAATAGTGTATAAAAGGAAAAAAAAACTTTTATAGGAAGGGAAAACAGTAAAGTGAAAGTAAGCAACTTCATTATAAACAATGTTCTTTAGGTCCAAGGTTTGATAATGACATAAATGATACCAAAATGTAGTTACCACAACATAACATAAATGATACCACAATGTAGTTATCAATTTTATTTTTTCTATCAAAAAAAGCTTTATGGTCTCTTCACGTTATACTCTTACCACTTTTCCTTCGATTTCTAACACACCCACCCTTTTTTGAAGTTTTCTAACACACCACACTTCTTTGAAGTTCTCTTATATAAGTTTTTTTGTTTTTCTTTATTTTCATCTTAAAAATCTTTTCAATCAATAAAAAGGGTAAAAAGCCTTTTCACCTTGTAAAAAAGTTTTATTTTTTTATTTTTTCTTTATTTTCATTTCAAAAGTCTTTTCAATCAATGAAAGGGTAAAGAGTCTTTTCAATAAATGAAAGGGCTAAGGTTAAGTAAGGCTCTCAACCAGCTCTCTTAGCCTCTGTACATGGAACAAAGAGGGCACCCTTAAGGTCAAGCTTCAACCGACATCATTGACACCAATGCCCCTTTTCGCATACATGAGATTTTCACCCAGAGCAGTTGCCCTATAGCTTCATTAATTATAACTTATAAAATTTAAATAACTAGCACATCAAATTTAAATTTCTAAACTTTTAAAACCCATTTTAAATATTCATTTGCCGGAACTCCACCAAATTTACATTTCCAATTTTATAATGTCGGAAACTCAACCAAATTGTAGTTGCCGAAATTTAATAATTGATACAATTTTTTTTTACTTTTGACAGGAAATTTAATAGTTGATACGAAAAGATTAATTTTCATAGGAAATATTTGTGTTTACCTCTGCAAAAACTGTGGATTTGTCATTTCATGTCAGTGGCAGTACAAAGTGGCAATACAAGGTGTCTAGCGGCTAAGGTTGAGTCAAGGTTGCACGAAGTTTTGTAGCGAGGTTGTCATCATTACATTGAAGTGGACTCAGAGCATGATCAAAACGTGCTTTTCATCCTCATGTGCAAAGGCTATCTGACATCATGGCAATTTCATAGCTCCAAATACACCTTAGGTGCACTTTCTTACATTTTAAATACCTCAACTACCTTATCATGGGATGCATGTGCCAACCTACCTATGAATTCAATTTATTAATAATTTTACATTATCATATACAAACTTGTACACGATAATAATTTATTTGTTTAGTATAAAAGCTTTACATATAGTAAATGTTCATATAAAATTATTGACCATGCATTTAAATTCCACTTATCAATTTATGATTTTAAGGAGCAAACATGTCATCCAAATATATACAATTAAGTTTAGGATTTTAGATATATGAAACATACTTAAGGCCATTTTATTAAAACTACGAAGTTAGAATTTAGAAAGATGCCAAGTTCTAAGCTTAACCCTTCTACTTGACCCAAACTAGTGTACTTACTCCTATGTTTGGTAGAATGTGAAAGTGATTGGAGGTTGTGCTATCCCTTCAACTTGCAATATGCATTTCATAATTTGGCACACTGTTAGTGGATTAGGCCTTCTTGCTAAGTCCCTCAGTTTTGAGGTTGTTGGAGGACAAAGGACTAAGTGGGAATGGATCTCCACCCCTCCTGACAATCTCATCCCTACTCAGTAAGATAACCCATATGTAGTTCAATCACAGCCTCCTCATTATTTTCTTCATTGTCAAAGATACATAACATGGGTCAAGGGTGTGATAGCCTCCTTGTTGTTGTCACCATCATCAAATTTGAACATGTTGTTAGCCAATCAATAGGCATCTTAGCTTGACTATGGATCTGCACTCCCACTTGAGTGCACACACATAAACATATATGAATTAAGTGTTAGCAGATCGTTAGTTACATAAGAAGCAAGGCATAGGGTTGGTAGGTGTGGGGGGGGGTGCTCTTTGACCCCAGAGGAATACATAAGCTAAACTACTCGTGGGGATTAGGAGAACAGTCTAACAATCAACCAGAAGCTCTGGTATTATGGCAAGGATTAACACTGTTAGCTCTCCAGGAGTCTTTCTAGGTTGCAATCGAAAGAGCCTGGTAACTTAATCTTATTTTGAATGATGGAGTATAATTGGATCAAGATGAATAACTCACTCACTAATTTCCTCACTCAAGACAACTTAGTAATATTAAGATAGGACAAGGCCTTCAAAAGCCATTAATTAGATAGTTTTGCTGAATTAGATGGGTGGAGAAAAACTAACTATATTAACCAGAACATACATATATGAAACAATACCTATGATGGATCAATAACTAGCAATAGTTACTTATGATCCTAGTTTACTGATATGAAAGTGAGATGACAATCACCATCTTTTGAAGTAAACATAGACAAGAGAACCTCTGCTCATAAGCACAGAAAGAAGAAGATAATGGTTTGAAAACAACAATGAAAGAAGCTCGTATTACTGAATATATTAAAAAGAAGTCTTCCTACAAAAAGAGTGTATTAGAGTCTTCAAAGTCGAACCCTTGTTCTACAGAAGTTACAGGATTTATAGCCTTTACAATGACAGTTTTAGATCCTCATACAATGGAACTGCTTTACTAAAAATAGTTCATTTAAAACAGCTTCACTATAAACTAGGGAAAGATCCTATCTTCAATAGTCTTTGACAGCTTCAGTGAATCTTCATAATCTTCACAAAACTGTAGGTCAGGTCGAAAATCCTTCTTGACAGCAAAGCAATTTCTGAAACTGGCTGCCACAAAAACTGGGCCAAACTGCTGAAAACTGGGGCTTAGAGATGGATTCGGTTCTCCACATCTGTGACACCTGTGTATAAACCAAAAGAGGTTTTTGTGGATTGGTTTGTTGTGAGCAAAAACCTCTCTCATTTTGTTGAAATTCATTTTCATTTTCCCGAGATCTGTATTTCAAAAACATGTGTCAAACATAGAAATCCTGAGATCCGAAAATTAGGGCTCAGAGATGGATTCGATTCTACCAATCTGTGATACCTGTAAGAAAACTGAGAGAGGTTTTTGTTCTCTGACGTGTTAGGAACAAAAACCTCCTCCCGTTTCGCAAAATGATTCTCCAGTCACTCAGAAAATGATGACTTAGCACAGTAAAAACGCCATTTTTGTAGTAAATATCCTCGCCTCCATCTTGATAGTCTTCATGTCTTCGACAGTTGCAGAAATCTTTGACAAGATCAACAACCTTCAAGGTGATGACAAGGCACTTAAAATATTCCTTTGACAGCTGGACATCATCTTGACTAAAAATAGAAAGGCTCTTCAACCTTTATCTCCTTTGCAACAACCTCAAAACTTAAAAGAATGAGTGATCTCTATCCCTTTTAATTTTATCATTCATTTAGAATCTTCCTCAAATGATTTGGCAGCGAAAACATTTGATCTGAGTGAAAATATCATCATTCTACTTGTCTCTGTGCTTTCGGTGGCTAATGAACAGTTGAAATGTCCGCCTAAGCGACCGAAAGCTCTGCTTGAAAAATAGCTTTCAAAATATGCAAAAATGAATCCTTATTTATAGCTTGGGATCTTCTTCTTCTTCTAGACTTATGAGGATATGTTTATGTACTATAGTACTACTCAGCATTCGTACTATGTATCTATTCTTAGTTTACATATCACTAGTGTAAGCTTTTGAAACACATGTATTCAAATAAGTGATCTGAAAGAGTTTTAGTATCGTCAGACTTCTGAAGTAGATCTACTAATCCAAGTCTGTCATTCATGCTCCTATTTCTTCAAGCCAAAAAACAGAGTGTGAACTATATAAGAGACCCAGCTCCGGTAGATTAAACTGACTGTTGACTGTGTATGAGCAAATTTAGGAATGGCCATGTTTTCATATGAGTGTCTCTCTAAGTCAATGACTGTATTCATGCTTCCCTTGATAAATGACTGCCATCAAAGATACACCTACAATGATTAAATAAGTAACTATAACACCATCCTTTATCTTGGCTGCCACAGCAGTTGGGTGATGACCACGCCATACATCATCATGAAAATTCATTCCTTCAGCTGTGCCAAACTGCGTTCACCATTAGACATCTGCACACGTTGTTATCTACCTGGACATCAGACATTTGGATTTTAGCTGGCACTCTGAAAAGTTTTAATCACTTGCTCTTTCACGTGGCATCTAGGCTGTACTTTGGCAATTCAAGCTTTGAAGTGATCTGCTTTCATTTAAAATTTCCTTTCACTTTCGGTGGCTAGGAGAGCCTCGAAAATTTCGTTTAAGCCGCTGAAAGCAGAGCTTTCGGTGGCTTAGGGACCGTTTTAAATAAGCGCTTAGCCACCGAAACCTGTCCTTTAAGTTTTTTGAAATAAAAACTTGACTCAAATGTTTTTTGACATATTACGAGTTAGAACTCATTAAAATGAGCCTAAATACAAAATTTAATAATGTTTTTTTTTTAAATGACCTCCTATCACCTAAAATAATAAAATTTGAAAAATTATTTGAGGAGATAACATCTAGCTCCTACTCGGGGATGAAAGTCTCCCTGTGAGGTTTCAAGAACCACAGATCCAATGCCTTTCCTGTAAAACAAAAATTCAAAACTATCCTCTAGTGTACCATTGGGCTATGGAGTCATTTAAACTGCCACCAAATCTATGCAATCTGTCCACAAATGTTCAACTGCAAACTTGCTAGCAACGCCTTGCATCCATTGGGCTATGGAGTCTCAGATGCTGCTTTCAAAACCTGATCCAAATCCTGCAACCCTGCTCATCATTTGAAGCCAAACCACCCCTGCCAATAGTGTCTTATATCCATTGGGCATGGAGTCTTTATTCCAAAATTGAAACCACAATACTAAATGCAAGCTTCACGCATTATGCAAACTTGAAATGCTCAACCATGAGCTTATTCATCTATGCTACCCTACTCTAACTAAATGCACTGCTTCTTATCAAGTGACATCATGCTTCCAATGAAGCCATGGAAGAAAATGATTTACTGATATCCTCCTTGATCTTGACCCAAAAAATAAATGAAACCATATCATGCAGAAATGTAGTTTGAAAGGGTGATAGAACCAGCTATCATCTGACAAAAATATTTTGATATTTGTGCTGCTCATGGATTTCAGAAAATTAGCAAAAGGGTCATGAAAGACACAAAGAAATACCTCTTCATGATACTTTTCCAACTGAAAGAAATGTTGCTTCTCTTTTCCTTCACCGATCTCAATGCTGAATGCATACTGTTCAACCTCTGTTGGAGAAACATGTAGGATGAACTGCTGATCTGAGCTTTTCAGCTCATCATCGTCCTCTCCATATCTGCTTCTCTCTCCCTTTGTTTGCAAATATGAAAGCTGAGGGCTGCCTTTAGTATATGTTGCAGATCCAAATTTGTTACATGTTGTTCCTTCAATCTGTTCATAATATTTCGGGTTTCCAAAGGGGACAATTTTAACTTCACGACACCCCAAGTCAGTAGATGCATTTGATGTAATGCCAAGAACATCTGTAATCTAAGAAACCGGATTTGCTCTAACCCCTCCCCGTGTCCCGAATCGGTCACGATTTGATATGAATTCGTGTCCGATTTGAATTTCCTTCGAATCCAGATTTGGGACACGATTTTAAATCGAATCGGACACGAATTTAAAGCGTGTCCCGACTGTCAGACACGAATCGGAAAAACAGGACACGTTATGCGCGGAAAAAGGCATCCGAGTTTGTTTAAAAACAGAATTTTGCCTTTATTTTTGTCATTTGCAAGGAAGCATTTGGTTGAGAGTGAGTTGTATGTGCAGGTGAAGGAGATTTGAAGGAGATTTGAAGGCTATCCATTGTTTCCAAGCGATTCCAAGTGCATTCCGGTGGATTTGTGGAGAGGATTGCAAGCTCAACCATCACACAAGAAAAGGAATGTCTCAATCAACTAGGGCAGGAGGTAGGGGGAAAAGGAGGGGGAGAAATGCACCATCTAGGGCCTCCCCTCCTATTCCACCAAGCACAAGCGGTTCTCCTCCTCCGTCAAGTGCTCCATCAGCTGCTAGTGGAGCTCATTCTATGGCTCCATTTAACCCTGTTTTAGCAAGACAACAAGCCCAAGAAAAAAAATACCCTTTGTGGAAGTATGTGACAAGGAAAGATGGACCCGAGGCAAAGCTTGGTGGGGGAGGCAATGTGTCTTGGAGATGCAATTTTTGCAAGCATGAGTTCATGAGCACATATTTCCGGGTTAAGAGCCATTTGTTGGCCCTTCCTTCTTGTGGGATTTCTTCATGCAAAGCGGTGACTGTTCACCAAAGGAGGGATATGGAAAGAGAGGATTATGTTGGCTTAGGGAAGGTGGCAGCAACAAGCAAGAAAAAAGAGGATGATTCTCTTCCATTTTTGAGGAAGTCCTCTAGCACCAAGCCTCCATTTCTACCTAGCATTCATGGGCGTGGGCGTGGGGATACTTATCAAACAAGAAAGAGGCAATCTACAGGTGGTCCAATGGATAGGATTTTCCAAAAAGAGGCTCGAGAAGAGGTAGACCTTACTATTGCATTTTTCTTCTACCTCAACTTCATCTCATTCAATGTTGCACGATCACCATTGTATTTTGAGATGGTTAAAACTATCTTGGAACGAGCTCCAAATGGTTATGTGCCTCCTGGTTTAGAGAAGCTTAGAACCACATTGTTGGTTAAAGCAAAGAAGGAGGTAGATAAAATTCTTGATCCAATTAGATCAACATGGCCCTCATCCGGTGTGAGTATTGTTTCTGATGGATGGACGGATCCCGCACACCATCCACTCATCAATTTCATGGTATCTTCCCAAAATGGACCGTTGTTCTTGAAAGCGGTGGATGCTCTTGGGGAATACAAGGATGCACAATTTATGGGTGATTTATTCATCAAAACCATTGAAGAAGTAGGTGTTGAGTCATGTGTACAAATCATCATGGACAATGCACATGTTTGCAAGGATGCTGGCATGATTGTGGAAGCTAAATATCCACAGGTATGTTCATTTTGGACACCTTTCATTTCTAATTTGCTCATTGTTTGAATTTGGTCATTGCAATGTTAGTGTTGTAGAGTCATTGATACATGCTTTTATTGCTCTTACAGGTTTTTTGGACACCTTGCATTGTCCATTCCTTGAATTTAGCACTGAAAGCCATTGCTTCGGATGTGGCATGGACTGACAACCTTATTGAGGATGCACGCCATATCCGTAACTTTGTACAAAACCACACAAATGCCCTCACCATCTACAAACAGTACACACAGCTTTCATTGCTGAAGATTGCAGATACTCAGTTTGCTTCCTCATTCATCATGCTCAAGAGGTTGAGGGAGGTCAAAACCGCTCTTGGGTCCATGGTGATTTTAGAGTTTTGGGATTTTTGGAGAAAGACGGATCAAGCTGCTTCACAAAAGGTGAAGGACATGGTGTTAAATGATGGTTGGTGGGACACGATGGATCTTACCATTAAGATCATGGAGCCAATCATTTCTTTGTTGCGGTTTGCAGACACGGACCAGCCCATCCTAGCAGAGGTTTATGAGGGGTGGGATTCCATGATTGAGTCCATGAGGTCCATTGTCATGGAGAATGAGTGTCCCGAGTATGGGACATCGGCAGAGAACTTATGGACCATTATTCGGGATATTCTTATCTCCAGGTGGGATAAGAATTACACACCTTTGCATTGCTTGGCCCACTCCTTGAACCCCAAGTTCTACACTCAGGAGTGGCTCACTGGTGGATTGGGGGCCTCACACAGAGTCCCTCCTCACATGGATGAAGAGATTGCAAATGGGAGGAAGATAGCACTTAGACGGCTATTTCAGGATAGAGACATGCTTGAGGAGGTGGAGGATGGCTTTGTAGATTTTTCCACTGGCACTGGGAGATTTGGAGGCTATGATGTGCTTAGAGATAGGGAGGGTAAGAAACCCTATGCTTGGTGGGGAACTCATGGGGCAACATCCCCTATTCTACAGAAGTTAGCCTTCAGGGTCATCTCTCAAGTTACATCATCCTCTTGTTGTGAGAGGAATTGGAGCACATATGGAAACTTGTACAGTGTGAAGAAGAGCAGGCTTGAGCAGTCCAGGGCAGAGTCGATGGTGTATGTGCACTCCAACCTTCGTCTTATTTACAGGAAGAGGGAGGAGTGCGTGAAGGGAAAGACAAAGATCTGGGATGTCTTTCCTGATGATATGGATTTGGATAACAGTATTGAGTTGGCATTAGAAAACATGGATCTTAATGATCCGGTGCTAGAACCGGTCACTTTTGATGATAGTGATCGTATAGAGGGGTCATCCTCCACAGCAGCAGATGCAGATCGTCAGATGGGCAGAGAATAGGAGGAGGGGGAGGAGGATGAGGATGAGGATCAGGGCAGTGGCAGTGATGAGTGTGTTGATTCAAGCATGGAGGAGGACTACTGACATATGGGATTCTCCCATCTTGATCCACCCCTTTTTGTATTTACTATTAGTCTATTTGGCATTTGCCAGTGCCCAGTGGCATTCCGACATATATGTATACATTTTGATTTTGATGACTTAATGAGAAATATGGTTCCGACATGCATCTATGTGTCTGATGTCTCATTGTGATTTGTGAATGACAAATGTGAAATGTGTTGTGATTCGTGAATCGTGATTTGTGAATGACAATGTGTAATCATAATCATTAAGGTGTTTTTATTCTAATTTCTATTGAATATTTGTAAATGTTCTAGTTTCTAAATATTTTTGGATCTATATGTCTATATTTTTAAATTTTAATATATTTTTAGAAAATATATATATGTATATAAAACGTGTCCTACGTGTCCTGATTCCGGGTGTCACCGTGTCCGTGTCGGACTCTCGTATTTTCATGTCCTACGTGTCTCGTGTCCCCGTGTCAGGTGACTTAGTCTGTAATATGGTTATCATCCCGAAGTTCATTAATATTTTGATCACAATAAGAGGTGTCCCCTATTTCAGCATGTCCTTCATGACAATCTGAATCTTTATTCAACAAACTAAATTCGTGACAACATTCAGGATATAAAAGATCGGCTGAAAAGTTTTCTTTACAAACTGAATGAAATACAGCATGAAAGCTTGCAAGAGAATTGATACTTGCAATAGGAAAAGATCGGAACCAATCACGCGTAATCCCCTCTAATGAAAACCAGAAGAGCTTAATTCTAACATCTTCATGTACAATTTGCAACCGATGAATGCAATCATGAAATTCAAGCAAATGTTCAGCTGGCACTTCCCATTCTTCTCCTCGAAATATGGGAAGGCTGCCATCCCATTCATCTCTACTAGGCACTGGATTAGGGAAACCAACAATCTTTGAAAAATCGCAGAAAGCATACCTCTTTGCTAAGATTTTGTTCATGTCATACCAATGGAGTCGCCAATAGATTTCTGGGCAATGGAGTCGCCACTGAATCCGTCCTTCATGGAGTCGCCAGATAGATGATTACAACCAAATGAGTGTCTAGGCTTTGTCTATCATCAAAGCTGGATCTATGTCGTTCTCCCAAGGAAGCTGAGCTTCAATCTCCTCTCCTCGGCAGCGACGCCAATTTGTTAGCTCTCCAGGAGTCTTTCTAGGTTGCAATCGAAAGAGCCTGGTAACTTAATCTTATTTTGAATGATGGAGTATAATTGGATCAAGATGAATAACTCACTCACTAATTTCCTCACTCAAGACAACTTAGTAATATCCAGATAGGACAAGGCCTTCAAAAGCCATTAATCAGATAGTTTTGTTGAATTAGATGGGTGGAGAAAAACTAACTATATTAACCAAAACATACATATATGAAACAATACCTATGATGGGTCAATAGAACTAGCAATAGTTACTTATGATCCTAGTTTACTGATATGAAAGTGAGATGACAATCACCAGCTTTTGAATTAAACATAGACAAGAGAACCTCTACTCATAAGCATAGAAACAAGAAGATAATGGTCTGAAAACAACAATGAAAGAAGCTTGTATTACTGAATATATTAAAAAGAAGTCTTCCTACAAAAAGAGTGTATTAGAGTCTTCAAAGTCGAACCCTTGTTCTACAGAAGTTACAGGCTTTATAGCCTTTACAATGATAGTTTTAGATCCTCATACAATGGAACTGCTTTACTAAAAATAGTTCATTTAAAACAGCTTCACTATAAACTCGAGAAAGATCCTATCTTCAATAGTCTTTGACAGCTTCAGTGAATCTTCATAATCTTCACAAAACTGTAGGTCAGGTCGAAAATCCTTCTTGACAACAAAGCAATTGCTGAAACTGTTTGCCACAAAAAATGGGCCAAACTGCTGAAAACTAGGGCTCAGAGATGGATTCGGTTCTCCACATTTGTAACACTTGTGTATAAAATGAAAGAGGTTTTTGTGGATTGGTTTGTTGTGAGCAAAAACCTCTCTCATTTTTTTGAAATTCATTTTCATTTGCTCGAGATCTGTATTTCAAAAACATGTGTCAAACAGGGAAATCCTGAGATCCGAAAATTAGGGCTTAGAGATGGATTCGATTCTCCCAATCTGTGACACCTGTAGGAAAACTGAGAGAGGTTTTGTTCTCTAACGTGTTAGGAACAAAAACCTCCTCCCATTTCGCAAAATGATTCTCCAGTTGCTTAGAAAATGATGACTCAACACAGTAAAAATGCCATTTTTGCAGTAAATATCCTCGCCTCCATCTTGATAGTCTTCATGTCTTCGACAGTTGCAGCAATCTTTGACAAGCTCAACAACCTTCAAGGTGATGACAAGGCACTTAAAATCTTCCTTTGACAGCTGGACATCATCTTGACTAAAAATAGAAAGGCTCTTCAACCTTTATCTCCTTTGCAACAACCTCAAAACTTAAAAGAATGAGTGATCTCTATCCCTTTTAATTTTATCATTCATTTAGAATCTTCCTCAAATGATTTGGCAGCAAAAACATTTGATCTGAGCGAAAATATCATCATTCTGCTTGTCTCTGTGCTTTCGGTGGCTTGTGAGCCAAAATTCTAACCTGTAATCTACCAAAAGCTTTGCTTTCGGTGGCTAATGAACAGTTGAAATGTCCCCCTAAGCCACCGAAAGCTCTGCTTGAAAAATAGCTTTCAAAATATGCAAAACTGAATTCTTATTTATAGCTTGGGATCTTCTTCTTCTTCTAGACTTATGAGGATATGCTTATGTACTATAGTACTACTCAACATTCGTACTATGTATCTATTCTTAGTTTACATATCACTAGTGTAAGCTTTTGGAACACATGTATTCAAATAAGTGATCTGAAAGAGTTTTAGTATCGTCAGACTTCTGAAGTAGATGTACTAATCCAAGTCTGTCATTCATGCTCCTATTTCTTCAAGCCAAAAAACAGAGTGTGAACTATATAAGAGACCTAGCTCCGGTAGATTAAATTGACTGTTGACTTTGTATGAGCAAATTTAGGAATGGCCATGTTTTCATATTAGTGTCTCTCTAAGTCAATGACTGTATTCATGCTTCCCTTGATAAATGACTGCCATCAAAGATACACCTGCAATGATTAAATCAGTAACTATAACACCATCCTTTATCTTGGCTGTCACAGCAGTTGGGTGATGACCACACCATACATAATCATGAAAATCCATTCCTTCAGCTATGCCAAATTGCGTTCACCATTAGACATCTGCACACGCTGTTATCTACCTGGACATCGGACATTTGGCTTTTAGCTGGCGCTCTGAAACTTTTTAATCACTTGCTCTTTCACATGGCATTTGGGCTGTACTTTGGCAGTTCAAGCTTTGAAATGATTTGCTTTCATTTAAAATTTCCTTTCACTTTCGGTGGCTAGGAGAGCCCCGAAAATTTCTTTTAAGCCGCCGAAAGCAGAGCTTTTGGTGGCTTAGGGACCGTTTTAAATAAGTGCTTAGCCACTGAAACCTGTCCTTTAAGTTTTTTGAAATAAAAACTTGACTCAAATTTTTTTTGACACATTACGAGTTAGAACTCATTAAAATGAGCCTAAATACAAAATTTAATAATGTTTTTTTTTAAATGACCTCATATCACCTAAAATAATAAAATTTGAAAAATTATTTGAGGAGATAACATCTGGCTCCTACTCGGGGATGAATGTCTCCCTGTGAGGTTTCAAGAACCACAGATCCAATGCCTTTCCTTTAAAACAAAAATTCAAAACTATCCTCTAGTGTACCATTGGGCTATGGAGTCATTTAAACTGCCACCAAATCTCTGCAGTTTGTCCACAAATGTTCAACTGTAAACCTGCTAGCAACGCCTTGCATCCATTGGGCTATGGAGTCTCAGATGCTGCTTTCAAAACCTGATCCAAATCCTGCAACCCTGCTCATCATTTGAATCCAAACTACCCCTGCCAATAGTGTTTTATATCCATTGGGCATGGAGTCTTTATTCCAAAACTGAAACCACGATACTAAATGCAAGCCTCACGCATTTTGCAAACTTGAAATGCTCAACCATGAGCTTATTCATCTATGCTACCCTACTCTAACTAAATGCACTGCTTCTTATCAAGTGACATCATGCTTCCAATGAAGCCATGTAAGAAAATGATTTACTGATATCCTCCTTGATCTTGACCCAAAAAATAAATGAAACCATATCATGCAGAAATGTAGTTTGAAAGGGTGACAGAACCAACTATCATCTGACAAAAATATTTTGATATTTGTGTTGCTCACGGATTTCAGAAAATCAACAAAAGGGTCATGAAAGACACAAAGAAATACCTCTTCATGATACTTTTCCAACTGAAAGAAATGTTGTTGCTCTTTTCCTTCACTGATCTCAATGCTGAATGCATACTGTTCAACCTTTGTCGGAGAAACATCTAGGATGAAATGTTGATTTGAGATTTTCAGCTCATCATCGTCCTCTCCATCTTTGCTGCGCACTCCCTTTGTCTGCAAATCTGAAAGTTGAGGGCTACCTTTAGTATTTGTTGCAGATCCAAATTTGTTACATGTTGTTCCTTCAATCTGTTCATAATCTTTCGGGTTTCCAAAGGGGACAATTTCAACTTCATGACACCCTAAGTCAGTAGATGCATTTGATGCAATATCAAGAACATCTGTAATATGGTTATCATCCTCAAGTTCATTAATATTTTGATCACAATAAGAGGTGTCCCCTATTTCAGCATGTCCTTCATGACAATCTGAATCTTTATTCAACAAACTAAATTCGTGACAACATTCAGGATATAAAAGATCGGCTGAAAAGTTTTCTTTACAAACTGAATGAAATGCAGCATGAAAGCTTGACAAAGAATTGATACTTGCAATAGGAAAATATCGGAACCAATCACGCGCAATCCCCTCTAATGAAAACCAGAAGAGCTTAATCCTAACATCTTCATGTACAATTTGCAACCGATGAATGCAATCATGGAAGTCAAGAAAATGTTCAGCTGGCACTTCCCATTCTTCTCCTCGAAATCTGGGAAGGCTGCCATCCCATTCATCTCTACTAGGCACTGGATTAGGGAAACCAACAATCTTTGAAAAATCGCAGAAAGCATACCTCTTTGCTAAGATTTTGTTTATGTCATACCAATGGAGTCGCCAACAGATTTCTGGGCAATGGATTCGCCACTGAATCCGTCCTTCATGGAGTCGCCAAATAGATGATTACAACCAAATGAGTGTCCAGGCTTTGTCTATCATCAAAGTTGGATCTATGTCGTTCTCCCAAGGAAGTTGAGCTTCAATCTCCTCTCCTCGGCAGCGACGCCAATTTGTTAGCTCTCCAAGAGCCTTTCTAGGTTGCAATCGAAAGAGCCTGGTAACTTAATCTTATTTTGAATGATGGAGCATAATTGGATCAAGATGAATAACTCACTCACTAATTTCCTCACTCAAGACAACTTAGTAATATCCAGATAGGACAAGGCCTTCAAAAGCCATTAATTAGATAGTTTTGCTGAATTAGATGGGTGGAGAAAAACTAACTATATTAACCAGAACATACATATATGAAACAATACCTATGATGGGTCAATAGAACTAGCAATAGTTACTTATGATCCTATTTTACTGATATGAAAATGAGATGACGATCACCAGCTTTTGAAGTAAACATAGACAAGAGAACCTCTGCTCATACGCATAGAAAGAAGAAGATAATGGTCTGAAAACAACAATGAAAGAAGCTTGTATTACTGAATATATTAAAAAGAAGTCTTCCTACAAAAAGAGTGTATTAGAGTCTTCAAAGTTGAACCCTTGTTCTACAGAAGTTACAGGCTTTATAGCCTTTACAATGACAGTTTTAGATCCTCATACAATGGAACTGCTTTACTAAAAATAGTTCATTTAAAACAACTTCACTATAAACCAGGGAAAGATCCTATCTTCAATAGTCTTTGAAAGCTTCAGTGAATCTTCATAATCTTCACAAAACTGTAGGTCAGGTAAAAAATCCTTCTTGATAGCAAAGCAATTGCTGAAACTGTCTGCCACAAAAAATGGGCCAAACTGCTGAAAACTGGGGCTTAGAGATGGATTCGGTTCTCCACATCTGTGACACATGTGTATAAACCAAAAGAGGTTTTTGTGGATTGGTTTGTTGTGAGCAAAAACCTCTCTCATTTTTTTGAAATTCGTTTTCATTTGCCCAAGATCTGTATTTCAAAAACATGTGTCAAACAGGGAAATCCTGAGATCCAAAAATTAGGGCTCAGAAATGGATTCGATTCTCCCAATCTGTGAAACCTGTAGGAAAACTGAGAGATTTTTTTGTTCCCTGAAGTGTTAGGAACAAAAACCTCCTCCCGTTTCACAAAATGATTCTCCAATTGCTCAGAAAATGATGACTCAGCACAGTAAAAACGCCATTTTTGCAGTAAATATCCTCGCCTCCATCTTGATAGTCTTCATGTCTTTGACAGTTGCAACATTCTTTGACAAGCTCAACAACCTTCAAGATGATGAAAAGGCACTTAAAATCTTCCTTTGACAGCTGGACATCATCTTGACTAAAAATAGAAAGGCTCTTCAACCTTTATCTCCTTTGCAACAACCTCAAAACTTAAAAGAATGAGTGATCTCTATCCCTTTTAATTTTATCATTCATTTAGAATCTTCCTCAAATGATTTGGCAGCGAAAACATTTGATCTGAGCGAAAATATCATCATTCTGCTTGTCTCTGTGCTTTCGGTGGCTTGTGAGCCAAAATTCTAACCTGTAAGCTGCCAAAATCTCTGCTTTCGGTGGCTAATGAACAGTTGAAATGTCCGCCTAAGCGACCGAAAGCTCTGCTTGAAAAATAGCTTTCAAAATCTGCAAAACTGAATCCTTATTTATAGCTCGGGATCTTCTTCTTCTTCTAGACTTATGAGGATATGTTTATGTACTATAGTACTACTCAGTATTCGTACTATGTATCTATTCTTAGTTTACATATCACTAGTGTAAGCTTTTGGAACACATGTATTCAAATAAGTGATCTAAAAGAGTTTTAGTATCGTCAGACTTCTGAAGTAGATCTATTAATCCAAGTCTGTCATTCATGCTCCTATTTCTTCAAGCCAAAAAATAGAGTGTGAACCATATAAGAGACCCACCTCCGGTAGATTAAACTGACTGTTGACTGTGTATGAGCAAATTTAGGAATGGCCATGTTTTCATATGAGTGTCTCTCTAAGTCAATGACTGTATTCATGCTTCCCTTGATAAATGACTGCCATCAAAGATACACCTGGAATGATTAAATCAGTAACTATAACACCATCCTTTATCTTGGCTGTCACAACAGTTGGGTGATGACCACGCCATACATAATCCTGAAAATTCATTCCTTCAACTGTGCCAAACTGCGTTCACCATTAGACATCTGCACACGCTGTTATCTACCTGGACATCGGACATTTGGCTTTTAGCTGGCGCTCTGAAACTTTTTAATCACCTGCTCTTTCACGTGGCATCTAGGTTGTACTTTGGCAGTTCAAGCTTTGAAATGATATACTTTCATTTAAAATTTCCTTTCACTTTCGGTGGCTAGGAGAGCCTCAAAAATTTCGTTTAAGCTGCCGAAAGCAGAGCTTTCGGTGGCTTAGGGACCATTTTAAATAAGCGCTTAGCCACCGAAACCTGTCCTTTAAGTTTTTTGAATTAAAAACTTGACTCAAAAGTTTTTTGACATATTACAAGTTAGAATGCATTAAAATGAGCCTAAATACAAAATTTAATAATGTTTTTTTTTTAAATGATCTCCTATCACCTAAAATAATAAAATTTGAAAAATTATTTGAGGAGATAACAAACACAATCTATTCAAAGAAATATTAGGCTTATAACAATTGTGGGCGATTCAATAATAATCATCCGATTTCTAGCCCACAAGAAGGGGCCAAATGATGGACCATTAAACAATCTAATATGGAGGATATTGCAATTAGTCTCAATATGGCAAAGTAGTTCATGTTCTTAGAAAACTCAACACCCTTGCAAACAAAGAGGCAATTCTTGCTTGTCCTTTAAACCAAGGCATTTTGATGATAAGTGGGGATGTGGTAGGATATAATACCATTCCCTAATATCTATATGATGAATTCTTATCCTTTGAATACAATGCAATCAAACAAAATAGGCAATTCAATGGTTGATCACCTGTATTTAATCGGGTTAACACTCCAACGAAAATTATATTAAGTGCACTGACAGGAATACAAGAAATTATCTCCAGGTGGTGGCGTATCAGCATGCAATCGAAGATCTATATTGAAAGGAGATCTCCAGATTTATGGCTCTGTACATGAATTATTTTGAAGAGAAGTATGGTTCATGGGAACAAGCTAGAACAAAGTTGGAAATCTGGAGAATTCGAATGCCATGAATATCAAATTTGTACGGGATAATCATTATCAAAATGATGTGATCACAGGGAATTTAACCAGGCTTGCCATTAGATAATATGGAAGATTTATTTGAGATGGAGCCTCTGGAAACAAAGTCCCATTTTCTACGTAGTCTGCATGAAACTTGCTCTTTGCAGTCGGGGCAGACTGAAACCTTTCAAAAGCAATCGGCCTGTGTGAATTACTGGTTATTTTGGTTGAAGTTGAGGGATGCAGTAGATGAGGAAAGAGATCGGAATTAAGTAGCATCACTTGTTGAACATATCAGGGAAACGAAGGCAAGGAAGTAGTTAAGAAAGTTGATGCCGAAGATAATGAGGTAAAGCAATTGTTGAAGAAGTGGAAAACCTTCGAAGAAAATTATGAAAGAGACGAGATCATAGTCAATCTTAAGCAATATTTCTTGGACGCTTAGCATAAACACTTTAGGATGAATTTGATAAAAGCAGAAATAGAAATTGAGCATTGGAAAAGAAATGCAAAGTATAGGAACAAATCAATCAAGCTCTGCAAAACATTGTCCAGGAAAGTGGGAAGGATCAGTAATCAACTTTTTCAATGGAATTGGAACAGGTAGCTGTGGAATCTGATGGAAACAAAAGTGCCAAAGAAGAAACTGAAGAAAAATCTGATAATGAGGAGCCTTCTCCTTCCTTAATGAAGGTATAATGAAGGCAGAATAATCCTCTGTTTTCAATTGACAGTTTGAATCTCTATTTTTGTTATATGGATGTCACATATAGGGTTAAGCTCAGAATTTTGGCAAGGAACAGTTAATTTTGTCACAATTGAAGAAAATTACTATGTTATAAAAGAGGATGGATATCTAGACTCAGAATTTAAGACTATGGAAAGAAAAAGTGTGAAGTCTGTTGGGGAAGACAGGATCTGCATGTTGTTTTAAATTTTGATAAATGAAGGTTAAATGTATTTTGATCCTCAATACTTTTATTAGAATCTATACTAGTCAGTGTTTTTAGTTACAGATTGATAAGATTGAGAAAAGAGGAATGTAAGTTCAATGCTTCAACCTGAACTTGTTGAAATTGGAATGCTCAGTATGTACAGAGGAATTTTGTAACTATAGGTCTACCTATTCAGCCAAGACCTCTATTTTTAGAATATAAAAAGTATATGTTTCTACTTACAAAAACATAAGAAGCAAGGCCTTTTTATAGGCTCGCTCAATGATCAAGACATATTTTCAAAATTGAAATAATGCTTAAAAAATAAATAAAGTTTATTGACGTAATATTGGAAAAGCTATATTCTCCTAGGGGTGTAGACTAAGTGGCGATAGAATGTTTTGTTAAGGCATTCCTTGTGGCGTCACAGGTTCAAACCTCGGCGAGCTCGTGCCCCATGCTAGGGGGTTGCGTGGGTGCACCTAGGGGTATAGTGCTAGTGGACGAGAATCGACCTTGTGTCACGTGAGTACAAGCCCTAACCCAATTGTTGATTCCTCTAGTAAAACAAATGGAAAAACTATATAAAAAAGCTATGTGTGAAGATAGTCCTAGATTCCCACGGATTTCAAAAACTTTGTTATAGTCAGGGTGTCACCACAAATAATGAAGTAAAGGCATTGACAATTGATCCAAGGATCAATGTTTCTCAAGACGTCAAGAATAAACATGTTATAGTTTTGACTCTTCTCTTATTATTTGGCATTTGCAATATGAGTCAACCCTACAAGACATTCATTTAACTAGACTGCTTCATAAAGCTCAAGCTCTGGTGGAGGATTTTGAAAAAAATAGATTTCTTTCACATCCTTTGAACCAATAACCTAACTGTTGATGTGAAAACCAATATGGGGATTGACCCAGGTGAAGGTATTTTCTATATAGATGGGGGGCACTTCCTCATGCCCCTCCTACCATGGTATATCCACAAGTTTCAATAAAACCATGAATATGTATCGATGCCATAGGTGTCAAGCATGTAGTAATGAAATGGTAGTTGAAGCCTCACGACACCTTGTACTTCCTCATTCACTCCTTCTAGTTATGGGGTTTATTACATTACAAAGATGAGATGGGTTCTCACATGTGGTTTAATTGTAATTTTCTTGGAGGTTGGATTGTTTGTAATCATTCCCTCCTTGGTGTTGGAATTCAATGTTCTTGATAGTTCTAGTGGTTTCATTGGGTGGTTAGTGGAAAAACCATTTGGAGAAAGTAATTGGGGATTGTGTGTGGTTTGTAGAGTGAAGTTTGTAGGGGGAAATTGTTTGGCTTGGAGGAGAATTTGAAGCATACATGGCTATGTGTCATTGTTTCTATTAACGATGCATCCTATGTGAATTAACAGAGGTTAGAAGAGGAAACCAAAGGTGTGAAGGACAAGTAATAGAGGCTCGAGGAGAATTGGCAATCTTTTTTAAGAAGTGGGTAAGGTGGCAGGAATAATGGGATTATAAGGAAACAGTGGATTCCCAAATTCGAGATAGGCATGACATTAAATTTGTGCTTCAAATGTTTGCATTCATAGAAAAATAACAAGAGTTTGTAGTTTCATGGACAACCGTAAGAGAAAATATGAAGAATTGGAAGCTAGAATGGGCTCTTTGCACTTGTTAGTTTCCAGAATTGTAGAGTATCTTCAACTTCAAGTGGAACCCATGCAATCCTCCATCCCTTCACTAAATATTTTTGAAGGTACACCATATTTGGTTCATCCTTTGTGAAAGAGGAGGCTTTAGTATTGTAACGACCATGCATGGCAGTCCCAAGATTTGAAGTGGGAGTGACCAATTCAACAGACTCGGATGATGTGGATATGCGCCAAGCTAAGCAGGCGCTGAATTTATGGTTTGTCCCTATAGAAGAAACCCTTGGTGGGCCAAATTTTATGTATTTTGTAGCTTTAATAATGTTTCATAGGATAGTTTTTCATTTCAATCAATATGTTATTTTTAGACTAGGCGTATCGATGATGAGACAAGGTGCCCTAGGCTAGGCCCATTATCAAGTCACTTGCTACTACTATGTCCTCTAGGAAATATGCAACAATCAGCAAGTCACATATATTAGAAACTCATGACCCAATCTAGGTCAAGATGTCCCTATAAATATGAATTGGGAACCTACCTTTTCGAACAAACCACTTTGGGCCTATATCCCTTTTGAGAGATGTCACTATGAGGTTTTGAACCTAGATGGACAAGTTAACAAACTCACTCCTCACCATTCAAGTTATGACCTTGTGACCTCTTAAATCAATATATTAGGTAATATAAATACCAAATATAAAAGATTAGGACAAGGGCAGACTAGCTAAAACAACTTTTTAGGCCTTAATTTTGGTTGTTTTGTACATTTTGAGCTACGCACTTTGACCTCATTTTTCTTATTATGTATTATCCAACAATCCAATTTAACCCCAACGCTCCTATTAAAAAAATGGAAAAGATGCTTTTTTAAGAAATGTGTATCACACTCCCAATTATAAATAATATTGCACATTGATATCAAGGTGTTCTGCTCAGGTATGGAAATAAGTACAAGCAAATCAAATCTTCTATATAACAACTTGGATGATGACTTTCTGAATAAAATCTATGTTTTTTTGCGATATAAAAGATCTAGAATTGAAGATGGTTTTAAGTATTTAGGATTCTTTATAAAACCAAATTGTTATAAAGTATGTGACTAGTATTGGCTTGTTAAAATATTTGAAAAAAGAATTAACCATTGGAGCTACAAGTACCTATCTATGGGCGGACGTCTTACCTTAATTAAGGCGGTTCTTTTAGGAATTCCTGTTTATTGGTTTTCTCTGATTTTGATTCCAAAATCAATCATTCATTTGATCAGAAAATTAATCTTCAATTTCCTTTGGGATGGAAATGACAAAGGTGGAAAATTCCATCTCACAAAATGGGAAAATCTGTCTAGGCCAAAATCTCTCTGTGGATGGAATATAAAACAGTTGAGGTGGTTTAACATTGCTCTTTGTTTGAAAAGCTGTTGACGATGTCTGTTTGGGAAAGGACTATGGTCCAATGTTATTCTTATTAAATATTTGAAAGGTAATCTACTTCTTTGGATCAAAAATTCAAAAAAAAATGTTAACAGGGCTTCTATTATCTGGCATGGATTTCAGAAAATTTATGGTTGGATCAATATATATCTTACTTGGTTGGTCAGAAATGTCAAGCATTTCCTCATTGGGACGGACCCTTTGGTTGGAAACGAGGAAAATTATATATTATCTTCAGACTTGAGGACCTATCTCTGTCAACGAGGTTTTGTTTCGATTGATCATATTAGGCGGCCGAGATGGTTGCATAACTCTCATCATTATTAGTTAACTGCTTAGGACTTAGGACTCCATATCAACATGAAGGATGAATGGAATTTGTACATTTCTTATCTTAATAAAGCAGGGGTCAGATTAAATTATTATGAAGATAAACTGGTTTGGTCATTTGCCCAGGATGTTGAGTCTATCATTGCCAAAGCAACATATAATGTTATTGTGGAGATTTGGCGATATATCTCAAATCAGAATTGGTGGAGCTTATGTATTTGGAAATGGGACATTCCACAAAAGATCAAATGTTTTATGTGGTTGGCTCTCAAGGATAGGATTTTAACTTGGAATAATTTAATATGAAGAGGATGGTCTTGTCAGAGTTATAGATCTAGTTAAACTAGCTTACTTATCTTAGCAATCAATAACATATCAACATAAATAAGAACATAAAGGGAACAAGGAAAAGAATACGCCAGATATACATGGTTCACCCAATTGGGCTACGCCCATGGGAAGGTTGTCTTCTATTATCTCCATAAATCTCCTTCAATCTTACAAGAGAGCAACTACAAATAACCCCAATACAATATAACAGAGAGCTTTTGACCACAATACAATGTGTTGTAATAGTATGACAAGTTGTTATGATGTGACTCCCTTGACCTATTATATACCAAGAGATGTGGAGTAATTACTCTCACATATTTTATTTTTTTTAGAAAGAAAAAACATAACTTGATATTTTAAGAAGTAAAATCAAAGTTACATCAAAGATTGCATAAAACGATCGTATGCACAGAGTTGCTCTACATGAACCAAAGGCTTAGCCTATAATAGACTGTTTAGCTGATTCAATATATACAAAAATACCAAACCGCTTATACCCCATTAACTTGTAACTATTTGTGCTTAGTCCAGCTATTTGAGAATTGTGGCATAAAACAAGAAGAGACACTAGAAGAGAAGTACACTCCCCCAATATTAGAACGCCCAAATATAACCCTCATCTACTACCCAGTTGTCCACAAATTCCACATAATGGAGGAGCCCATCCATAGGTCCGACAACTTTCTTAGAAAGGTGATCAACTTCCATGTTTGATTCACGATAAATATGGGTGCAACAAATCTGGGCAAAGGTATTCTTTAATCTGATAATATCATTTTCCCATGGCTCCAACAGAAGAACTTTGATCAAATGCAAACCATTGAACCATTTGGTTACCACCTGAGAATCTCCGAAGATGGATAAGGAAATATAACCCCTCCTGTAAGTGAACCAAAGAAAACAGCGCAGTGCCAGCAACTCTGCTTTGAGACAGTCCCCTTTGCCAATCCCCACATGCATGTGAACGATGTGATCCTTTCGAAGATAAAACAAAACACCTGCTCCACACATACCCAGCTTAGAAGCTCCATCAAAATAACCATAAATAGCCTCTTCCTCCATCCTCGGAAAGGAAACCAGTCTATATTTCATCTTGTTTGCAGCCTTCGGGAAATCCTTCCAACGTAACATAATCCTTTTGCTCGTTGATGAGACCAATGGGGTTATATTATTAAATATCCCCTCATTCCTTGTTCTCCAGATACCATCTATGAAGAACATAGGAAACATCTTGCATTTACTACTCAACCGAAGCCAATTATACAGACAATCACTTAATTTGTTCCCTTTCCAAGCGTAAGGAATAAATACCCTGTTGTGCAACTCCATCCAGACTTCCTTCACAAAATTGCATTGAACAAAAAGGTGAAGTAAGTCTTCATTATTAGTCCAGCACAAAATGCATTGTCCCGACCCATGGAATCCTCTTCTCTGGATATTGCTCCAAGTAATAATTTTATCCTGTAAACACAGCTAGAGAAAGCATTTTAGCTTTAAAGGTAATTTCCATCTCTAGATCTTTGAGTACCACCATTTCGAAACAGGATGACAGTGTAATTCACGTAGAACCAAACTATAAATCTTATCCACAAACAACACTACGTTGGAGTCGGGTCCATCCCATATTAAATAGTCCGCCGTATCAGTAAACCGAACACCAGCATATGTAAGGTTGGTAATGTATGCATCCCAAACCCGGGTCCATTGACTCGAGAGGTTCAGATCGGTGGCATTAATCCAACAAGGATTGCAATGTTCAGTACTGATCCTGTATACCCGAGATAAAACAACTACTCTCCGCTCCTGTAATTCATTAATCAACCCCGCAGGGAGTATGTAAGCTCCCCCATCACCGATGTACGGGTCAATGCCAATAAATAACTCTGAGCCTCTCCCTACCTTCCACTTGATCCAAGGACCAATGTATTGGAAAGTACCAATGAGACTGTGCCAAACCGTTGAAATAAAAGAGCCACCAGGTTTCAGATTACGTATCCAGTGGATCGTAGTAGGATATTTCAAGTATTTAGAGCGAATAACACAGCTCCATAAACCATCATCCGTCAAGGCCCTCCACAGGATCTTTGTCAGCATCACCAAATTGAAGCATTCTATATTTTTCAAACCACAACCCCCTTTGAACTTCGACCATGATAAATCCTGCCAGGACGCCAAATTTCATTTCTTCACTAAATGCTTACCGGACCAGATAAAACGAAAAATCTTACTACGAATGCGCTTTATGACCGAAGAAGGCACATTCCTCAGTCCAAACCAAAAGACAGGAATACTTTGTATAACCGACTGTGCAAAAATAAGATGTCCTCCAATAGATAACCACCTCAAAGACCAGTTTCTTATCCTGCTATCGATTTTCTGAAGTAACCACCTCCATTCCGCCACCTTATAACAATTAGCTTTCAGGTGGTATCCCAGATACTTAAACCCTGTGTCAATGTGTTCAAAAACATAAGGGAATATCGACTTCATGGAGTCAATGATTCCTTCATCTTTACAATTATACAAAAAGGAATATTTATCCATGCTGATAGCCATACCTAAAGCAAGACAAAATTCAACAAATATAAATTTATAATTAACAATTCAGAAATGGAAGCGACCCCAAATATCATAACATCATCCACAAAAAGAAGGTGAGTAATCGCCAATGCCCTGGTGATTCTAATGCCACATATTTTTCTCTTCTCTTTTTCTTCGAGGATAAGCCGACTTAAGGCCTCAATTGCCAAGATAAATAGAAGCGGAGAGACCAAGCACCCTTGCCTTATGCCTCTACTACAAGAAAATAAATTGGAAGGGGCTTCGTTAACCAAGACCGCAAAGATAGTCGATGAGATGCATGCCATGATCCACTGCACCAAGTTAACCCGGAACCCAATATGAATGAGGATAAAGCGAATATACAACCAATCCAATCGATCATAAGCCTTGATAAGATCTAACTTTAGTATAAAATCCTGTAAATCCTTAACCTTGACCGAGTGTAAGCTTTCCCGAGCCACCCCTACCGCGTCCAAGATTTGACGATTGAACAGGAAGCAAAACTGTTCCATAGAAATATGTCTAGCCAGGAAGGGTTTGATGTGCCTCACAATGATTTTAGAGATTAGTTTATAAAATGTATTGCACATCGAAATAGGTCTATAATCATTGAAATCACCCGAGAGATCCTTCTTTCAGAATCAGGGCTAGATAGGTGTCATTAAGTCTCTTCGGTATAGTCGCATTCTTTCTGGACTCCTCCACCACCAATAGAATCTCATTCCCCATCAGATTAAAGAAGTGCAGGAAAAACTCTACTATCCAACCATCTAGCCCGGGGCTTTTTTCGTTGACGAAAGAACCTAAAACATCCTTAATCTCCTCCAAGGAAACAACTTCCTCAATCTTCTTTCCCTATTCCTCATTTAGGAAACTAGGAAATAATTTAATGATCTTCAACTGTGAGGCCAAATTATTGACATGGACTTGTTGATAAGGTCCACTGAAATACTTCTCATCTGCCCACTGAATAGACCTGTGATCCAATCTAAACACTCCATCATCCCCCTTAACTTCCCAGATCGTGTTCCTATTCCTTCTCTGGTTGGCATAATTATGGAAGAACCAGGTATTACAATCGCCCTTGGCTATCCATAAGGCCCGACTCTTTAAACGCCAAGTATTTTTTTTTCTGACCAAGTAAGAAGTCCCTCCGCTTAAAAAGCCCCATCAATTCATATCTCCGATCCGAAGAGAAGTAGTCATCATTAGCACCAATCTCTAACTCAGAGATTTTATTCTCTATATTGCACAATTCCGCATTATCAGATTTTTTCTTTTCATGCTCCCAAGACTTCACCTTAGTTCTCAAAGCTTCTAATTTGTGAAGAAATCTGTACATATGTGAGTGGTGTCCTGGAAGCGAGGAAGAGTTCCACTTACTTTCGATCAGTTCGCAGAGATATTTTGAGGTCAAAAAATGGCCTCCTAAGAGATGTACTAAAAAGTATGAGATATATTAAAATAATATGAGTTAGGGGTTTTATGGGGTAGGTATATATGACAAGTCACCTCCTACACTATTTTCTATGCACAATACAAATAACCATGGTTGAGTTACTTTTCAAAATTCACTAGAAATAAAATTAGTAAAATAACTCTACATTGATGTGACTAAGATTCATTGTAAATTCCCAAAAAATTATTATCTTTTAGCATTTATTTGTCTTGAATTTGCAAATGAAATTAAATAATAATAAAAAATATTTTTTAAGAGCTATTTTTTTAATTTATGTTGACTTTTTATATTTAGTATTTTTCTCAACAATTTAATATAATGTGATTTAATTGAAAATTTATTTACATGTAAAATGTTAATAATATTATTATAATCCACATTGCATTATTATTATTATTATTCTTTATTCATTAAATCTATATTAATATACATTTTTCATATTAATATCATTCATGACTTTAATTTATTTTAAAAGTACAAGCATATATATATAAATATTAGTTTAGCATTATAATATTAAATAAAATGGAGTGAATACATAATTAAAAATATGAAAAATATGAAAATGATAAAAATATTATTTTATGAAAAAATGTGAAAGGAATAAATCTCTCTCTCTCTATATATAATAAATTAGTTTGGCATTATGATATTCAATAGAATGGAGTGAATATATAATTTAAAATTAAAAACATGAAAAATGTCAATATATTATTTTATAAAAAAATGTGAAATGACCTTCTTTATGAATTATGAGTACTTTACTTGAAAATGACAATAATATTATTTTATGAGAAAGTGTGAAAGGAAAACAAGTGTGAAAAGACATTCATTATGAGTATTTTACTTGAAAATCACAATAATATTATTTTATGAAAAAATGTTAAAGGACTTTCATTATGAGTATTTTACTTTATGACTTAAAAGTACTTATACCACTACCTTGGTTAACTATGGGTTTTCATCCACAATAGAAAATTTGACAAATAATCATTCTTAATTGATGCAATGCCAGCTCAACCATGGGGGATGATGTCATCTACTAGAATGTGATTGGTTGATTTTTATAGTACATTTTCTTTGTTTTGAGGCCAATTTTTTACCTCAAAATTTCTCTAATTGAAAACCTTCTCCTCCAACCACGAACTATTGGATTTAAAATCCTTCTCTTTCGCTTTATGGTCCGAAATTCCAGTGGCTAGCCCTAAGATCTGAGTCGGCCTCCCAAACCTAACAAGGATTCCTTGACCAAGAAACGATCTAAACGTTTTGCAATACCCTGGCAGCCAGTTCTACCATTATTCCAAGTAGGCACCAAATGTGACGGCATAACATCAATTAAGCCCAACGAGTCAAAATGATCCTTAAAATACCCAACCAAAGGATCCTCTAGTCGGCCCGATCTCCACACCTCATCAGTAGACATAGTAAAGTTCAAGTTGCTACCTATAATCAAATTTTGTTTCTTAAGAACAGGATTTGTAAAAATACAATCCACCTATATTGCATGTGGGATAATATAATTCTCCATAATAACATCTATTTATATAAGATTGGATATCAAGAGTATACTTTACCATAATGAATATGAGATATACTGTATTACTCTTTTACATAAGATTGTGGATAACTTCCGACATAATACAAAGACATTATTACCTTTCAAGGAATATAATTAATATATTCCAACACTCCCCCTTAATAATGACTGGGAGAAAACCCCTCACTAACACTAAGGAATGAAGGAGTCATTACTGCTTCCCCTTGATGACAACTTCCCTCATCCCAAGCAAGGAACAAAGATGCACATACTTCGTTGTTGTTAAGAATTTGGTGAAGATATCGACTGCTTGCTACTCAGTAGGACAATAGTCAAGAGAAAGAATACCATCCGCGACAAGACCTTGAATGTAATGAGCATCAAGGTCAAGATGCTTTGTCTTGGAGTGATATACTAGATTATAAGCAAGCTGAATTGCACCCTGATTGTCACATTTCAACACAGTGGACGATTTCGGAACCAGACCAAGCTCAGTGAGAACATGTCGTAACCAAACTGCTTCTTTAGCTGCTTCTTTGGCTGCTCTATACTCTGCTTCACACGAAGATAAAGAAAGAGTATTCACCTTCTTGCTGGACCAAGAAATCGGACCTGAACCAAGTTGAAATATATAACCAACAATTGACCGTCGATCAGAACTGTCACCTGCCTAATTAGAATCTTTATATCTAGAAATTGAGACTGTAGCACTGCTCGAATAAAAGACACCATAGTACAATGTCCCCTATAAATATCTCAGAATTCTCTTGGATGCCTACCAATGAATTTCATGAGGTTGCTGCATGAAATGAGAAACCATATTAACGGAAAAAGAGATATATGGTTGGCTGTGAATTAAATAAATGAAACTTCCCACGAGATGACAATAAATAGTAGCATCAACAAGAGGAGTAGTACACTCAACGTTTAACTTTACACTGGACTGAAATGGCGTAGGAGCAGGTTTACAATCACTCATATGGAAGCGAGCCAATAAGTCTGTAGCATACTTCGGCTAAGAGAGAAAAATACCATCTTCCATATGCTAGATTTGAAGACCCAAGAAATAGTGCAATATACCGAGATCAGTCATTTCAAACTGCTTTTGAAGATCACTTTTCATACTTTGAAGTAAAACAAGTTGGCTTCCAGTGATGATAAGATCATCCACATATAACACAATAATGAGGATATGATCACCAAAGTTTTTAACATACAAATTTGGATCAGATATACAACGCTTAAAACCATGATTCAAGAAATAAGTATCAATTTTATCATACCAAGCCCTAGGTGCTTGTTTGAGACCATATAAAGACTTGTGTGATTTGCATACTAAACTTGATGATTCAGCATTAATAAAACCAGGAGGTTGTTGCATATAAATGTCTTCACTAAGATTACCATTTAAAAAAGCATTTTTAACATCCATTTGGTGTATTTCCCATTTATAAGATGCAACAAGAGATAAGATGGTTCTTATTGTATTCTTTTTAGAAACATGAACAAAAGTTTCATTATAATCAATACCTTCAACTTGATTAAAACCTTTTGCAACTAATCTAGTTTTATATTTTTCAATATGTCCTTCCGTAGTAAATTTAGTTTTATAAATCCATTTACAACCAACTAAATTATTTTCTGAAGGAAGAGGAACAAGAGACCAAGTATTGTTCTTCATAAGAGAATCATACTCAACAGAAATAGCTTGTTCCCAATGAGGTTTACCCTTAGATTGAGCCTAAGAAGTAGGATCGTTTGTGCCCAAAGCTTTGGCCATAAGAGCAAAGTTAGATCTAGTTCTACGAGTATCGGAAGTGTTACTAATATCACTACCTGCAGATTCAAGAGTTTTTTGAGCCCAAACATGAAGGTTAGAAGGAACAAAAGTCACTTCAAGAGCTTCAAAGACATTCAGGTGGAACACTTGAAGAAGAGGGTGAACTAATATTAACAACATACACAATATTGGATGAAAGAGTAACATATATGGGAGTAAAATGAGACAATGGCATATTTAGGGTAACATGAGGTTATACAGACTCAAGTGGTGGAGAGACTTCAGTAAATTGAACATCTCTTCGGATGATGACACTAATTAGAAGGATCAAATAACTTGTAAGCCTTAGAATCCTCAACATAACCAATGAATATACACTTGTGAGACTTGGGTTCTAACTTTTTCATTTGTCATCGGGAATATGAGCCCAACATTCACAACCAAACACCTTAAAGTTATTAATATATGGTTTTCTACCATTCCATTTTTCCTCCGGGGTAACATGCTTAACAGGTTTTGTAGGAACTCTATTTAAAATAAAGTTAGCACAACTTATGGCTTCAACTCAAAATTTCTTATGTGATCCTTTCAAATAAAACATACATCTAGTCATTTCAACTAAAGGTTTGGTTTTCCTTTCAGCAACACCATTTTGTTGAGGTGTGTAAGGAACATTCTTTTAACGTTGAATTCCATGTTTAGATAAAAAAGCTTCAAATTATTTCTTAACAAATTCCCCCCATTATCAGTTCTCAAAGTCTTAATTCTTTTACCAGAATCATTCTCAACCAAGGATTTAAATGCTTGAAACTTAGAAAAAGTGTCACTTTTATTTTTCAAAAAATAAACCCATGATTTTCTACTAAAGTCATCAATAAAAAAATAGATTGCATGAGATATAGAAGGAACTTCAAGAGGACCACAATTATCGCTATGAATTAATTGCAAAGGTTCTTTAGCACGCTAAGCTTTACCTTTATCAAACATTTCTCTATGATGTTTACCAAGTACAGAACCTTCTCAAACACCATTAGTAGACGAAATATTAGGCAAGCCATGTACCATTTTAGTTAACATTTTCATTTTACCATAATTCAAATGACCTAATCTTTCATGTCATAATTTACTTAGTTTATCAACACGAGCAACATAGAAATAAAAGGGTTGTATTTTAGTTGAATTATAACCAACAAATTTATATAAACCAACAGTATAATCAACATGACAAGAAGAAACTACTTTAAGATTATGATTGATATCTTTAAGAACATATTTATCAGGCCAAGCTTCAAATTTATATCATTTTTGACATGCATGATAAATATAAAGCAAGTTGATGGGCATGTCTTCAACATGAAAAACATCTTCTTCTTGACCATTAGCAACATTAACATTATCAGAACCAATTACAGAAAGTCGTTTACCATCACCTATAGATACTTTCTGAGATGTGTGTTTATTATTGTCATAAGATGTAAATAAAGATGCATTACCAGTCATATGTTTAGAAGCACCAGAATCCATTATCCATTCCACATTAGAAGAAGAACTACTAGACGAAACAACAAATGCACATAAAGCTACTTGTGATTCATTAGAGCCTTTCTTTTTAGCCTTAGACATTAAATGTTCCGCATTAAAGCAATTCTTTTCAGGATGGTTAGTTTTACCATAATGCTTACAAGGATCATACACATTCTTCTTCTTACTATTTTCATGATGTGCACTAGAAGCATGACCATATTTATTAGTATGATTTGAAGTGTGTGAACTAGAACCTTTTGCATTATTAAAATTTTTCTTAGGATTCTTATTATGTGCCATAAGAGCCTTATTAGGTGAGACTTGTCCCGAAACAATCAACCTTTCTTGCTCATTTATCAACCCTTTACAAAAATCATCAAAAGTAGGTTTTGTAGTATTTTGAGACAATTCGAGAGCCATATTCCTAGTTTGGATGAACATATCAAAACAAGATGGCAATTTTTGTTCTACAATAATTATAAGAGCAATGTCTGTCTTCTTGTAATCTTTACCACAATTATTTAATTTTTCATTTAAAGTTTTCATTTCAACAAAATATAATTCGACTATTTCAAAGTTAGTAGAATCTAGCTCAAAAATTTTATTTTCAAGGTAATAAGCAGAAACATCATCAGATTTATCAAATAAAGAAGCAAGAATTCTCCATACCTCAACCGGGTTGTCTTCTGCCTCAATACTTACCTGAAAAATATCTGAAATCATTTGACCAATGAGTCCTCTTGCTTGATCACATTTATCTTCCCATATAGCCACATCTTTAGCATCAACGAGTTTCTTGTGTTCACCATTAACAATCCTCCATAGATTCTTACTCCTCAGAACATCAATCATTTTTCTTTTCCATGCAAGATAGTTAGGACCAACAAGTTCAAGAACATAAGCTACTTCTGAAGTCATAATGATAGAAATAATTACAAAAAAATTAAACCAAAATGCTAGAAATGACAAAAGAAAAAAAAGTGAATAACAGAAAGCGGATACACTTTACCATTCAGATCTGAAGAAATAGTAAAAAAACAGAAATTTTACTTACGACCTCTTTAAAAAAATGCCAAGAAAAGTTACTCGTGGGTCTGCCATAGTAAACTCATGAATACTTGCGGTTCTCGGCATGACAAGGTCGCAATTAGATCTGATAGTCGCAGGTTTCTGTACAGTGAAGTCGCCGTTATGCCGAAGCACTCACGGGTTCTGCACAGGAGGGTTGCGGGTATACTGAAGTAAGTGCAAGTTTACAGTAGAGTAGACGCGAGTATGCCGTAGCACACGCGGGTCTGTACACTGAAATTCGCGGGTCTGCAGTATACTCGTGGGTTCATTGTAAGGAAAGTCGCGGTTACACGTGCTATATGCGAAGAAAAAGTCACGAATGTCTATTTTTATGCCGAAAACAGTGTCGATTAAGTCGTTAATGGAAACCTGCAAAATATCTACCAAACTTGGACAAAAAAAGCAGATATGACAACTGGAAGATATATCTCCTTGAGGAAAATCCAAAAATCATATAGATCTACTGAAAAAACGTCAAGAACCCCTTAAAAAAAAATTCTGCAAAAATCTACAGAACAAAGTTAGGGTTAGGAGTAAAAAATTGCAAACTCTCATGCCCAGATCTGAAGAGAAGCATAATGGCTACCATATAGAAAGCAAATCTACAAGAAATAAACAATGCCCAGATGATAATAGTTATTGTTTGAAAGCTATAGAAGGTGCTAGATCATAGCAACCAACGTTGAGACCATGTCAGAGTTACAGATCTAGCTAAAATAGCTTACATATCTTTGCAATCAATAACATATCAACATAAATAAGAACAGAAAGAGAACAAGGAAAATAATACACCAAATATACGCGGTTCACCCAATTGGGCTACATCCACATGAAGGTTGTCTTCTATTATCTCCAGAAATCTCATTCAATCTTACAAGAGAGCAACTACAAATAACCCCAGTACAATATAGCAACGAGCTTGTGAGCACAATACAATGTGTTGTAATAGTATGAAAAGTTGTTATGATGTGACTCCCCTGACCCTATTATATACCAAGAGATGAGGAGGAATTACTCTCACATATTGCATGTGGAATAATATAATTCTCCATAATAACATCTCTTTATATAACAATGGATAACAATAGTATATTTTACCATAATGAATATGGGATATAATGTATTAGTCTTTTATATAATATTGTGGATAACTTCCGACATAATACAAAGACATTATTACCTTCCAAGGAATATAATTAATATATTCCAACAGGTCTGGTCCGAGTTTTTTTCATTTATGTTCCAATCAAGAGGAAAATGTCAAGCACCTGTTTATTGATTTCCATTACACTAAACATGTATGGTCTTCGATTTACTTGTGTTTAAAGATTTGAGGCATTTGGGTTAATGAAAGTCTTGATTCATCTCTTCTCAAGTGGTATAAGGAACAAAGAGACTTTAAATCACTTCCAGCATTTGTTTGTTGGATGATATGGAAAGCGAGAAATGACATTATTTTTCAGGATAAAAGTAAGCACTTTTTATGATAGGTCACCAAGCCATAGGGATGTTTAAATTAATCTTACAGAAAGCTCAGTTATGATTCTGCTAGAGTTCGTACTCTCACAACAATTGCAAACTCAAGTACAACCACATGGTTCTTCAACGAGGCTTTGGTTGAAGGTAGATGTGCAGCTGGACTTGTCTTGATCTTAAACAAATATCATTATTTCAAGATTAAAATTAATTGTGGCGTGGGAACAAATTCTAAAGCAGAGATCATTTCCTTATGGTGCTTATTAAAAGTTGTAGCTTACTTTGGTATATATTCTTTGCGGATATTTAGTGATTCCCTTATGGTTATCAATTGGGTAAAAAATATCTTCAATATTAGAGCAATCTCTATTCAATATTGGTGTAGCAGAATTGAATCTCTTTATAATACTTTCTACAATTGGACTATAGGCCATATCTACCAGGAACTCAATGATGTTGTGGATGCCATATCAAAGGAAGTAATCAATGCAGAGGAAGGAATCCTAACTTGGGAAGAGTGGATTGATGAGATTCTGGAGTCAAAATGATGGCTTTCTTTTTTGGAGGATTGATCTATATGTTTTTTTATGTTTTTTGGCAATGGTTTATGTATCTTGTTCTTATCATCGGTTATGACTGTTTATGTCTTTTTCAAAGGCATTTTTTGTTGGCTGTAGTGCTGATTTTTTTATAGATGCACTGATCTAGTTCTTTGATGTAAAGGATGTAAAAGGATAAGTACTTTTTGATTATTTATAATAGAAAAAGTACAGGTTTTTTCTGCTTGAAAAATAATATTGCACATTAAAACAGTAGATAGTAATAGATTGAAGGATGCAAAACAATTATGTTGTGATATGTTGTGTTAGTGCGGTATATCCATTTTAACGTTGGACTTACTAAGCATCGACGTTGATAAAAAATAGGAAAAACTTGTCGATACTTATATATGGGGTAAGACGGATCTATGAGAGGTTATTTTATTATTCTATGGTCAATTTTTATGATTTTTTTTCAATTTAGTTTTGTAGAGGTATTGATTTAATAAAGGAAATTCCAAAACGTAGATATTAGATGTACCTAATTTATTTTAATGGGTATTTTAAGAAAGCATATGAAAATTTCAAAAGGTAAATAGTAGATGTATCTAATTTATTTTAATGGGTATTTTAAGAAAGAATGTGAAAGAGGTACTATGAAGTTATATTAGTTTGATATTTTTCTTTCTTTAAGGAAAGTGGAGTAGCAAACTCACTAAATGCATATATAACCCAATTTAGATCAGTTGTGATGATTTCTTTGCTTTGTTTTTGGGAAGATGATAGCCCTAGTGGGGTTCTAACTCACGATTATAGATATTTACAATAACTCTGCCTTGATATTATGACAAAAACAATTGTAACTAACTTCCATTGAATTATGACATTTGAGACTTTGAACTTTAATAATGAATTTGATTGCTCACATATATGATTGTAGAAATTTATCAGGGTCCAACGATTAAATTATCAACACTTGACCATCATTTGTTTCACATGTTACATTGGTTTAATATAAGCAGCATGCATTCAATGATGTAGAATCTACTTGATCAACTTGTACAAGTTCTGAAGGCATGCTTTTAAAGTGCATGGAAAATTACAACAAAAGAAAAATATGAGTACATAAGTAAACTGGATTTCTTGTAAGAAAAAGTTGTTGATGTATATGTAACTTCGGAATGTATTTCACATATATGTATATTGTATTCCTATAGAGATGGTATTATTCCTCTATACGAAAGTGTCGTCATTTATATTGTAAATGTCGTAACTTATACTTGATGGGTTATTAGACCACCTTGTTGGGGTCGGCCCTGTATAAGTCATGTGGGTCAAAGGGTTATTGGACCACCCTATTGGGGGTCGGCCATGTGGGTCGAAGGGTTATTAGACCACCCTATTGGGGGTCGGCCCAGTCAGCATTATGTTAAGTGGTTAAGTTGAGGCCGACCTAGTAGAGTAAAGGTCAAGTCAAGTTAGTGTATAAATAGAGAGTGTGTCTCTCTCATTTTACACATTCTATTCTCTCACTCACACTGTGGAGAGTGGCGCACTTGTGGAGGAGGAGTCTTTGCTGCTAGGAGAAGACTATCTCTTGTATTCTGGTTGTATCATTGCTCTATCTATCTCTGAGGAAGTTATTTGGGTTTTTCACCTTTATGGTTTTCCCCAAATAAACTCTGTGTCTCTTCCGTGCTTGCATTATTGTGTCCATGAATGATATGCTGTAGATTTGTTGTACATGTTGTTCTCTCAGTTAAGATCCTAGATCAGATTAAAGTAAATTCTGAAAATTTAACAAAAGTTTGTGACTCCAAGTACAAGTTTAGACTTAAATTCCAAATGAAATACCTCTAATAGAAAACACAATTGTCAATATTTAGTGACCTAGGGCATCATATCAAGGAAACATATGGTAAAGACATGCTTCAAAATAGAAAGAACAATAAACACCTCTACTGACTCCATTGTAAGATCACTTTGAACACCTCCTACTATGCTTTAGCAACATCCTTTTATAGAATCTTTATCTGCTTCCTAAGTTCCCCCAACTTGCACATCACACACCTCCGATTACGACATTGAGGCATACTTGCTTCGAAACAATAATGCACCCAAAACAATAGGCATCTCCACCTATGCAACAATCCTCCCCTGCATGTTACAGAGTTCTCCTCTACAGTATCGCATCTAGATAGGGGAAACTAGAAAGGAAAAGGAAGAAACAACCAGAGAGTGATCCCACATAATGCTATAGAGCTACATACCCAAAGACATTTAAGCCAAGTTGTTTCCAATATGACATATAGAAAGAAGGGAACGAAGGGTGACCATAAATCCCTATCTATCTTACCACACAAAGGAGTTCACATATATGTCGCATGCAATATTATTAAGAGCTCAATTAACGCAAGGAAGGGGCATGGGGATTGTTGCACCACCTTTTACTCTAAGACTTACTTCTTTGAGTTGAGTTCTGAAATTAGTTAGATGATCTACCATTCCATTGTGCACCCTCAAATCTTGATAATAGGATATGGAAACAAAATGCTCAACTAGGCCCAAAAGTCTCTGAAGTATCTTTTGTAAACTAGGAGAATGAGGAGTGGAGAGCTAAAGGAGAAAGCACATTATAATTGTATAGTACCCAACAACTCTAACATGATTGATTCCACTTACCTTCATTATTTTAGTACTTGATATATAGCCAAATATTTTGCTTCATTATTTGTGGTAATCCTTAGACCCCAGGTGCAGTCAGACTCTACAATTCCTATGGGATCAAAGAGGATACCCCCTGCTCCTGCCACCCTTTAAATTGTGATCGTAGCCATAACGATTAGTGTATGGTCTTAAGGACGATAAGAGAGTGGCTTTGATCCACTTATGTGTGTGCAAGGAGTGCAATCCAAGCCTCACACTATTAAGCATTACCTCTAGATGCCCCCATGGTAACCTTAGGTCTATACGCCCTCATGGTAATTGAACCTTTGTCACTAGTGAAAAACTCTGTGTTCCTCATGCTCGTTATTGTGTTTTATTAAATGATCGTCTTTAAATAACTTCTATGAGATGTAATGATAAAAACTTCATTATACAATGATCTATAGGTCTAGTGTTTAATAATGACATAAATGATCAAATATATTGTAATCGACCCAAAGTCAATTTAGTTTGACTTCCTATTAGCTTATGAAATCATAAGTGTATTTCCAAAGTTTCACTTTAGAAACCCACATCCCCGCAAATTTATGATAGCTGGAACACATCATGTGCCGGACGAACAATTTGTCATTAATCCAAGGTTAGCAGAAAGAGTTCCTGCAAAGCCAGTATCCTCTACAAAATATGTTCAACAGTGTCAACTCGAAAGCTTTTGGCTAGTCAATTCAAACACACAACGGATTCCAAGAGCATATGAGGCCGTAGAAACACCTATGCCTAGCTCTCTACCTAATGAGCATAAGCTGGCAGAGAACGTTGAACAATCATCGTTGGGTATTTGAAGTAGAGGTGACCCCAAACGGAAACGCCATGCAGTTGAAGTCATCAATGACATGAGTTTTTTAGGCAATCATAAGGTGTAGTTTCCTTTGGATGTCAAGATACATCAGAATTCTTTGGCTGAGGATTCTGTGAAAAGCGAAGGCAATGGATTATTGAAGGGTTAGCTTGTCAAAGGGGTTGCAAATGGTGGTAATTTTTTGGGGGGTTCTGAGTACAACCAATTTGCTCAGAGGAATATGGTGGTGGGTGGGAGAAACGACAATTATCATAGTGTTGTGCGATTCAGCCAAGGTAATTAATCCAGTTTCTGGTAATAACACTGGCGATTGTGTTTATTAATCTAGTTTCTGGTAATAACACTGGTAATAACGTAGTGTTGGAAAATGAAAAAGAATATCACAAGAGGCATAAAGTCTGTGAAATGCATTCCAAATCCACCAAAGTCATTGTTATCGGTACTGAGCAATGCTCCTCTGTCAGAAGTGTAGCAAGTAACTAGCCACGAGATGATTGCACCTCAATTCTCTTTTTTCTGGGTAGGTCAACGTGGATCCGTACATGCTATTATAATTTGATAAACATATGAATAATTGGGTGTTTATGTTATATGGTGCTTAGCTAAAGTCCACAACATAGTAGAATTTGATGCGTAAAAAGAATTTGCAGGAGAAGGTTGGTGGCACATAATGAACGACAGAGGAAGAACTCGTTAGAATCATTCGCTAACTCCGACAGCCAAGGTGAATTTTATAGATGTAAACATAAATTTCCTGTTACTGTAAGGCGAAGATGTGCACGTATTCAAGTACAAGTTCACGAGACGACAACTTCACACTTTTTGAAGGATTAAGTTTTAGTTTTGTCATAGGATAATTGAGCCGAAGAGGCGCATTCTACAGCTCAGCAGGGAGAGATGTGTAACTCCTTCCGTGCTCATCCTAGAGCTGACACATGTCTTTTTAAAAATATAAAAAATAACATGTAGGCTATTTAAAACATTTACATCGGCATATATATAAAAACTACACAAATTAGATAAATTAAAACGTTTCCTCAACATTTACACTTTAAAAAGGGGTTTTCACTTCGAAATATTTGATCCCTCTTGGCGCTTGATAGTTCCCCTTTAAGATGGATCTATGTTGGTTTTATGATTTACCCTTGTCAAACTTTCAGATGATGAGTATGCAAAAATCTACATGGTTTATCCTCCCGGTCTTCATCTACATCATATTTATCAATTTCTCACTAATCTCACAACATTCATCTTTGGCTACATTCAACTTTGGAGTCCTAGCATAGGTTGCTTCTTTTTTCAATTCCTTCAACGCCATCAAGAATGGTCCTAAGTGAGCACGTTTGTTTGTCCTCAATCCATACTTCTAAATTTATAGGCATAGAGTGTACTATCCGGCTTGACCATCTTTCTGAATTCCATTTAGACTATAAATCTTAAAGCGACTTCTCAAACAACATAGAGTTACTTTTGAAGTTATATTAATATCAGGGACAATTTTATTATTCATAAATTTTAGCAATTGTAGGCTTGTTCGTCCCAATCAATAGATTGAACACAATGCAAGCTGGGATACACATTCGCCGTACAATTTTACAAATCCAAAACTGCCAAGGAAACTTCCTGTGAGCCGATCATCATGCATTTTCTGGTTATACAGATAGTATATTTTCCTTGTCTACACAAATAAACAAGCTCGCATCTTCCAATATGTGGTTATTGTTAAAATTATGACAACTAATTAATCAATAATGGTTTCTCAAAACTAGATATTGGTCTACTAAACCTGGGTAGTTTGTCTAACCATTGGTTGGTTGGAAGTTTCTCTAACCGGTGGCAATTCTCCTAACTATGTAACTTCTTGTAGAAATGTATTTATATCTAATTTAGAGAGGAGTATGAATGGTGTGTGAGTATGGATGAGAAATGCCTGGATGTAATCTCCATTATTGAAGGAATAAGACATTGATCCTTTGCCTTGTGGATGTTTCCCCAAATTAGGGTTTTTCCACGTCAATCTCTTGTGTTAAATGTTTTGTTCTATTTGTCTTTTTATTTTTGTCTATTAAGTTGAAATTCAGACTTCCAATACCAACAAGTGGTATGAGAGAAGGTGAAGCCGCACGTGAGAGAGGGAGCCTGAGAGGACCGTGAAGTCTGCAGATCCAGCCGCCATTAGTGAGAGAGAGCTTCCATCCTTGATAAGTCGTCGACCTAGAGAGAGAGCCCGTTGTCAGGGTGCCTGACGGTCGTGGAAGGAGCTCGTGGAGGCTGTACTTGAGCAGAGGTAGTCGGTCGTGGAGGAGGATCCTGTGCTGTGTAAGGGAGTCCGTAGAGCCTTTTTTCGTGGAGCTGCTGCAAAGAGCCAGAGAGATGCTGGCAGTGTTGAGCGAGCCGTGAGATGTGGAGAGGCCCGAGAGGAGCCCGTCTAGAGCATAGAGACGCTGGTAGTGTTGAGCCAGCCGTCGTGAAGAAGAGAGCCTGCGTGAAGTTGTAGCCAACCGTCGTGGAGGAAGGTAAATGCACTCGTGCCCGCCCTCCATTTGTATGTGCGTAAGAAGAGATCGAATTCCCACGTGAATCCCGCGATCATAAGGGAGGAGAGCCGCCTTTTTCAGCGGAGAGCACGCCCATGAATAGAAGGAAACAGAAGCACACCCGTGAATAGAAGGAAGGAGAGTCATCTTTCATGTGTAAGAGAGCCACTACTCAGAAGGACAGAGGTGAAGCAGCCGATGTAACCTGTGTAATTGGCTGGAAAGGTATTTTTTGGTTTATTAAAATTCTGTGAAAAGATCCTGGAATATTTTTTGGAAGTCTGATAACCAAATAAAAAATTAATGGCAAAAATATCTAATTCTAAATTTGAAATAGAGAAGTTTAATGGAAAAAATAACTTTGAATTGTGGAAACTTAAGATGCCAAATCTGTTAGTTCAGCAAGGGTGTCAGAAGGCCTTAGATGAAAAGAAAAAGCAACCCGTATCTATGACAAATGATGAATGTGAGGAACTAGATGCCAAGGCACTTAGCACAATTCGGTTATGCCTTGCGGATGATGTCTTGTTTAATATTGCTGGAGAAAAGACAACAACAAATTTATGGAGCAAGTTGGAAAGCTTGATATGACGAAGTCTTTGACAAACAGAATTTACTTGAAGAGGCAGCTATAAGGTATGCAAATGAAAGAAGGTACAAAAATTGCAGATCATTTAAATGTATTTAATAATCTTGTTTTCCAGTTGAGTAGTATGGATGTTAAGATTGATGATGGAGATAAAGCAACAAATCTTTTAGTTACTTTACCTGAATCTTGGGGTCATGTAGTATATTCCATTAATCTTAGCACAACTAAAACTTTGGAATTTGACAATGTGGTTGGAGTGTTGTTGTCTGAAGAGTTAAGAAATAAATCTAGTGTTGAGTCCTCTACACCAGAAGCTTTATTTGTTAGAGGTCGATCCAAAGAAAGAGGAGAAAAATCAAGAGGTTCTTCCAAATCTAAATCAAAGGGAAAAAGAGCAAACTCAAATGTTGGTATTGCAACAAGAATGGTCATCTCAAGAAGGACTGTTGGAAAAGACAAGAATCCAAAAAAGAAGACTCCAAATCTGAGGCAAATTCAGTTGAAACTAATTCAGGTATGATTGACGAGGTTTTTTCCATTTGTAATGTTTCTGAATACAATGAAGAATGGTTGTTAGATTCCGTTGCTTCGCACCATGTTTGTCCTCATAAAGAATGGTTTACTTATTATCAAACATTTAATGATGGTGTAGTTCTTTTGGGAAACAATTATTCATGTAAAACTGTTGGGGTTGGAAGTATTAAAATTAAAATGTTTGATGGAGCTATAAGGACACTAACCGATGTTAGACATGTGCCTGAATTAAAGAAAAAATTAATCTCTTTGGGAGTGTTGGATTCTTGTGGTCATAAGTTTACAAGTTTAAGTGGGGTACTAAAAGTATCTAAGGGTGCTTTAGTGGTCATGAAGGCATTGAAAACAGGAAACCTTTACAAACTGGTTGGAAGAACTCAAGTTAATGAAACATCATTGGTATCTAAGGAGGCATCAAAATCCACTCGATTATGTCATTGGCGTCTTGGTCATATGAGTGAGAGAGGACTACAGGTATTAATGAATCGTAAATTACTTTCAAATCTGAAATCTTTAGATTTGATGTTTTGTAGACATTGTATATTTGGGAAACAATGTAGACAAAAATTCAAAGTAGGAATTCATGCAAGTAAAGGTGTCCTTGACTACATTCATTCTGATGTATGGGTTCCATCTCCTACTATTTCCTATGAAGGAGAAGCATATTTGTGTTGTTTGTGGTTGATTTTTCAAGGAAAGTTTAGGACTATGTTTTAAAAAGAAACGCTGATGTGTTTGACACTTTCAAACGTTTTAAAATTATGGTTGAAAAAGGAACTGGCAGAACAATCAAATGCTTAAGAACGGATAACGAAGGTGAGTTTACTTCTTTAGAGTTTTAAAAGTATTGCAAAGAAGAAGGGATCATAAGACATAAAACAAATGTATACACTCCTAAGCAAAATGGCGTTGGAGAATGCATGAACAAGACTCTTCTAGAGAGAAAGGAGCATGCTCAACGATGCTAATTTGGGTCAAGAGTTGTGAGCAGAAGCAGTTTCTACTGCTTGTTATTTAATAAATCAGTCACCGTCAATTGCAATAAATTGTAAAATTACGGAAGAGATATGGACAAGTCAGCTTTGTAGTTATTCAAATTTGAAAATTTTTGTTGCGAAGCTTATGCTCTTCCTCCTAAAAATCAACGTTCTAAGTTTGACCCCATATCAAAGAAATGCATCTTTGTTGGTTATGATGATGTAACAAAAGGATATAGGTTGTGGGATCCTACTGCTAAAAAAAATGTCATTAGCAGAGATGTATTTTTTATGAGTCTTCTCTCATTAAATCAGAAAATGTAAAAGTTGATGTGGAACAGGAATAGGTACCATCAAAACAACTAGTTCAGTTGAAGGCCCCATATTCTCATGACTCAAAGAAACAAGAAGAAGTTTCTGGTGATAAAGAAGTCATAGAAGATGAAGAAAATCAGGAAATTGTGGAAACTACAGAACCCACACCAAGAAGATCTATGAGGGAGAGAAATCCTCCTAAAAGGTATACCGAATGTGTTTCGTCTGTTGCTTTATTTACTGATGATGGAGAACGTTTTTGTTTTCAAGAAGCCATTGATTGTGTTGACAATGCTAAATGGACGATGGAAATGAAAGAAGAAATGGATTCTCTGGATAAGAACGAGACATGGAACTTGGTTGAACTCCCCAAAGATAGAAAAGTTGTTGGATGTAAGCGGGTCTTCAAGTTGAAGAAAGGTGTTGATGGTAATATTGAAAGATACAAACCCAGATTGGTCGCAGAAGGGTATTCTCAAATGGAAGGTATTGATTATCATGACATATTTTCACCAGTTGTCAAGCTTGTATCTATATGTATTGTGTTAGCACTAGTTGTAGTGCTTGATTTGGAGTTAGAGCAACTAGATGTTAAAACAAATTTTTTACATGGAGATTTAGATGAGGAGGTTTTTATGGAACAACCATAGGGTTTTATGCAGCATCGTAAAGAAAAATTAGTTTGCAAGCTCAAAAAATCATTGTATGGCCTGAAATAGTCACCCATGCAATGGTACAAGAAGTTTGATTCTTTCAAGGTGAGCCACGGTTATACTAGAAGTGAGTATGATCATTGTTTGTACTTCAAAAGGTTAGATGAAATATTCATTATCTTAGTATTGTATTTTTATGATATGCTTATTGTGAGTAAAAGCATGGACGAGATTGACAGGTGGAAGGCTCAGATGGCTAGGGAATTTGATATGAAAGATCTTAGAGCTGCAAAACAAATTTTGGGTATTGAAATACACAGAGACAGAAGAAATGGTAAGCATAGTTTTTCACAGGAGAAGTATGTTGAGAAAATACTTGTAAGATTCAGAATGAATAAGATAAAACCTTTGAATGTTCCTTTGGCTTCCCATTTTAAGCTTTCTTCAGGTTTATGTCCTAGTAGTGATGAAGAAAAGGATTATATGTCGTGTGTTCCATATGCCAATGCAGTAGGATGTTTAATGTATGCGATGGTGTGTACTAGACCTGATATTTCACATGCAGTAGGTGTTGTCTGTAAATACATGGAAAATACGGGAAAAGAACATTGGAATGCAGTGAAATGGGTGCTTCGGTATCTAAGAGGCACAAGTGACTATTGTATCACCTTTAATAATAGCAGTGATTATGTATGCGGTTTTGTTGATTCAGATTTTGCAAGTGATTTGGATAAGAGAAGGTCTACTTCAGGTTATGTCTTTACTCTTGCAGGTGGAGCTATAAGTTGGATGTCAAATATTCAGGAAATAGTTGCTTTATCTACTATAGAGGTTGAATACGTTCTTGCCTCACATGCTTGCAAAGAGGCAATTTGGTTGAAAGGTCTACTTGGAGAAATTGGAAGGTTTCAAAACAATGTGCTTGTTTTCTATGATAGCCAAAGCGCTATACATTTGGCTACAAAGCATGTTTACCATAGTAAGACCAAACATATTGATGTAAAGTATCGTTTTGTAAGACAAGCCATTGGTGAAGGTGGAGTAGATCTGAAAAAAGGTTCATACTCAAGAAAATTATGCAGATATGTTTACAAAACCAACGTTATTAGAGAAGCTACGGTGGTGTGTGGCTTATCTTGGCTTGAAAAAGAAGTGATTAATAGGCTTTGGCAAAGGATTAGATAATTTTTTGTCAAGGTGGATATTGTTAAAATTATGACAACTAACTAATCAATAATGGTTTCTCAAAACTAGATATTGGTCTACTAAACCTGGGTAGTTTGTCTAACCGTTGGTTGGTTGGAAGTTTCTCTAACCGGTGGCTATTCTCCTAACTATGTAACTTCTTGTACAAATGTATTTATATGTAATTTAGACAGGAGTACGAATGGTGTGCAAGTATGGATGAGAAATGCCTGGATGTAATCTCCATTATTGAAGGAATAAGACATCGGTCCTTTGCCTTGTGGATGTTTCCCCAAATTGGGGTTTTACCACGTTAATCTCTTGTTTAAATGTTCTGTTCTATTTGTCATTTTATTTCTGTCTATTAAGTTGAAATTCAGACTTCCAATACCAATAGTTATCCAGCCATTCCTAGAAAACATAAATTGGTCTTTTCACATGTGTTTTTTATATTGATAGAGTTTATTCACTTTTCTCGATCAAGGAGATCAACAACACAAATTAAAATATGCTAATCGGTCCGGTCTGCCTTTCATTCTGAATCAACCACGCAAATTAAAAGATGCTAATTGGTCTGGTCTGCCCCTCTTATTAAATCCAATAGCTTTGAATTAACCTTTTAGATTAAGATTGATGCTTATAGGGTAGTCGCACACTTTTCTCCTGGATAACCATCGAAATCATGTTTTCTCTTTTCTCTCATCTCTTTGGATGTTTGTAGTTTTGAAAACTATTTATCTTCATTGGTTTCACATTTCTCTTATTAAATTACACCAACCATTTAAATGTCTTTGTTAGTTAGTTATCCAAGATTAATTGATCCATTAACCAACAACTTTGAATTAATCTTTTAAATTAAGATTATGCTTTTAGGGCACTCTTGCAATTATTTCTTCCTATCAACTTATAGTTTAAGTGTAGTATATACTAAAAATAAAATTTGATTTAGATGGTTGTTTCTCTCATAAACATTTTCCAAATTGATTAATTGATTAATTTTTTTTTATCCAAATTAATTAATTAATTGTTTCTTCTTATCCAAATTAATTAATTAATTCTTCGTATCAACCAATACTATACATATTAAAAATATCCAATGAATATAAAAAAATTCCCTTTATCAAATGGTTTTGGATTTTAATTTCTAAAATAATTAATTAATGAAATGAAATTATATGTTTTAACCATTTCATCTTCTTGGTCATGATTTGAAAGCTTTTATTAATTAAATGATTACCATCTTTTAATATTAAGTATATATAAATTTAATAAATTATAGTATTTATAAACAAATTTGTATTTCAATTGTTTTTTTTATTTTTTTATTCAATTTTTTTCTATTATTTGAAATGTTTAATTAATTTAGAATTAAGATAAATTTACACTCATCAATAGTATGATTCTAATTTCTATTTTTTATTTATTTTATATTAACAAATGTAATTCAATAAAATGTGCAAGAGTTTTGTGGTGTGAAGTCAAGGAACATATAATTTACAATTTGTTTGAATGTGTTAAATTAAATAAGTAAAATGTTTAGATTTAAATTTAAGATGGATTTATATTTATATATTTTTTGAATTATTTTTTAGTTTATTAATTTTTTCCTAGAAATTAGAGTTCATTATTTTCCAATTTAAATTTAATATTATGTATCTATTTTACTAAGGATGTGAGTATAAGTTAAATGTCAATTTTTGCTAACCACAAATAGTGTATCTAGTTTATATAAATAGACCTATGTTGTGTGGGGGAGAGGTGTAGGTGTACATCTCAAAATTTGTTTTATTTTTGACATATATCTTTAAGCTAAAAATAATAATGAATTATATAATAATGTAATAATGTTTCTAGGGGTGAAAACGTGAAGGTGGGTAACACTTTCATGAGAAATCAGTGCAAAATCGTCTTAGCGGAAGTTATTCGGCCGAATAAAAATATTATTCGGCCGAATAAAAATAATTGTTCGGCCGAATAATTGAAATTATTCGGCCGAATAATTTTGAAGTTATTCGGCCGAATAACCACAAACAGTTCTCCGTCCCGTTTAACGGAGACTCTTGAAATTTGTGCAAACGGTTGCCGGACGGAAAAAAATTTCGGGCAATAGTTTATTCGGTGAAACTCGAGCATGTTCCAACCAATATTCTCGTACAATATCTTTAACCCCTGCTCCTAATCTATCTTTGTAAGGTTGTCTACAAATAATTGTCCAACAAGCAAGTTCATTATTTTCATCTATTTGCATTCTGAATTTGCTATGTTTGTATAATGTTTTTCTTGATATTCCAACTGCTTTTGCTAGTTCTGTTGTCAAACGCTTTTGTTTAGTACTAGCTGAAAGAATTGCTGTATGAATTGCTTTACGTGCAGCACTGATATCTTTCTTCCTGGATTTTCCAAATTTTTTTATTGCATCGCCTATATTTTCCATCACATTTTGTTTCAATTTCGACTCTTTTGTTACTTTGTGAATACCCAATAACGATGTAGCACCTTCTAATTTCTTGGACACTAATAAACATCTCAAAATTTGTGCTTGTCCTGCTATTGAGTAATCTTTGAGAACTTCATCATAAAATTTTGTAGCACGATATCGTGCAACATGTACTGGTAGTTTTTCTCCATATTTGTCGCAATCAATGTCTTCTAACATTTCATCATCAATAGTAAAAGTACCTATACATCAAATTAAATTAAATTTAACATATATCAAAAAATAAAATTCATTATAAAAAAATGAATTTGGAAAATATATGATATATACATACCAGGTTCAATTTCTGAATTTTGAACTTGATCTTCAATATTGATTTCATCGACATTAGCATGTAAATCACTATTTACATCTTCTACAATGTTCTTTTCAACTTCAATTTGTTCTTCTTGTACTCTATTTTCAATTTCCATTTCTTCAACATTGTCATGTAAATCTGTATTTATATCTTCAATAGTTCTCTCTTCCGTTTCAGCAACCCTTTGTTTTTTGGCAATATATCTGAGTTTTTGTTTCTCTCTATTATCATCATCATCACGTTTACGATCAGCTTTTCTTTTACGATTTCTCTTATTGCCCATGGTTGTTTAATCTATAGACGATAAATTAAAGAATCATGTTACTTTATAGTAAAAACAAATAAATTAAGATTTAAAAACATTTACGGAATTTATAAAAACATGAACTGAAAACAACTATTTGAAAAAAACCTCTTTCAATTAAATAAAAAGTGCAAAGCTACTTTGAAAAAAAAACATCCTTGCAAAGAACCTCCTTGCAAACATGTCTAAGAAAAGAAATATTTTGAAAAAACTCCTTGCAAATATCCCTTAAAAAAAAACACTTTCAATGTGTTTTGGAAAAAAGAAGAAGAAACATACTTTGTAAAAATCTTTTTTTCAAAAAAATGTTTTCTTTGCAAATATACAACAAGAAAATAAATATTTGGAAAAAACTTCTTGCATTTATATGCCTTAGAAAAAAAATTTCTTCAATGTGCCTTTGGAAAAAAGAAGAAACATACCTTGTAAAAACCTCCTTTTGCAAAAAATGTCTTCTTTGTAAAAATGCAATAAAAAAGAGATATGTTGGAAAAACTCCTTCAATGTGCCTTTTGTAAAAAAGAAGAAGACATAGTTTGTAAAAACCTCCTTTTGCAAAAAATGTCTTCTTTGTAAAAATGCAATAAGAAAAAAGATAGTTTGGAAAAACTCCTTGCAAATATGCCTTGGAAAAAAAAACTCCTTCAATGTGCCTTTTGTAAAGAAGAAGAAGAAACATAGCTTGTAAAAACCTCATTTTGCAAAAAATGTCTTCTTTGTAAAAATGCAACAAGAAAAGAGATAGTTTGGAAAAACTTCTTGTAAATATGCCTTAGAAAAAAAAACTCCTTCAATGTGCCTTTTGTAGAGAAGAAGAAGAAACATACCTTGTAAAAATCTCCTTTTGCAAAAATTATATCCTCCTTCCGAAATTAGTTTGACAAAAAAATGCGAAGTTCAAACATGCGAAAATAATGAATTAACTTTATGTTTATTTATATGAGTATAAATTTTTATTTTTATTTTTTTTCCGGCCGACGAAAATTTTTTTCCGTTTAGTTATTCGGCCGAATAACCTTCGCTATAAGTTACGGCGCCGTTACGGAAAACAGTTATTCGGCCGAATAATTATTCGGCCGAATAATTAATTCGGCCGAATAATCTCTGAAACATGACCGATTCAGATCTCTGCAAAATTTTCAGGTTTCTCCATTTTCGGAAGGAGAAAACCACCTCTTACACAACAAAACGAATGTCGGACTTCATACCAGTAGATTCATTATTGAATCTACTTTACGAGGGTATAAATTTTGTTGTATATAGATAAGAACTGATATTTTTTAAGTTTTATATTTGTAACATGTGTCGAGTTACGATTCAGCTCTTTAAAAAAACAGCGAAAAGAAAAATCCATAACTTTGTAAATACAACACCAAAAAAATCGAAGAAAATGTGGGTCGATTCATTGACGTGTCTACTTCAAAAGGGTGGTCTTAGATTTTTTGATTTTATAGCGGGTTGAGAGAAAAGTGGTGCAACAAAAAGGTTGTTGAAAATCGACTGAGTTTCCCCATGGATCGACTTTAAAAAAATATAATAATTAGTATAGAGGTCCATTGGATGCAAACTTATAGTCACGCGTTAGTACATTGTGTGTAGATTGTCGTAGCATTTTCAGTTTTTGCAAAACACAAGTCTAACAACGATTTTAGTGGTGCAACAAATCATAACTCTTTTGTAGTCTTTTCATTTTATAAGAACACACTGTCAAACATTTGCGAGATCGACATATCAAATCTTAATAAAAAAAATTGAAAAAATTATGAGTAGAAAGCTAACATAATTCTACAAAAGTTTTCTTTTTACGGCAAAGTGAAATTTTAAATAAAAATATCACTTTTGTTCGCCCGAAGTTGGAAGACATGAAAAAAACAGAATTATTTTCTCACGAGACCCCCCAAAATAGACACCCATCTTCATTTTTTCACCCTTAAAGAATAAAAGAAAGTTTATTAAAATGTAATAAAAAGTTATATAAGAGATGCAAGTGTGGGCTTATCGTCCTAATCCCCATTAAAATCAATAATTTAGTTATGCTTGGGGGCTTGGTATCATCACAAACAATGAGGCAAGGGATTTGGCAATTAATCAAGGATTAGTGTTGCTGAAGGCACGGGGACTCTTCTCTTATTATTTAGATTTGCAAAGTCAATCAACCCCGCAAGACATTCATTTAGTCAAACTCCCCCATAAAACTCAAGCATTAGTGGAGCAATTAAAAGAAATAGTGTTCTTTAAGATCCTTTGAACCCATAGCACATTTTCCCATTCAAAATCCAATATTGGGAGGGGACCTATATGAAGGCATTTTGAATATAAATGGGGGACTTTCCCATGTCCTGGCTACCATGCCACAAGAGTCAATATAATCATGAATATGTATCAGTGCAATAGGTGTTAATTGAAGCACAAGAGTCAATATAATCATGAATATGTATCAGTGCAATAGGTGTTAATTGAAGCAATTGGTGATAAAATGGAAGTTAAAGCTCCATGGTACCTCATACCTCCTCATTCACTCCTTCCATCAACAAGGTTTATCATATCTATAAAGTTGAGATGGATGGTTGCATGTGGTTTTATTGTGATTCTCTTTGAGTTTTGGTTCTCTTTTTTTGTTCCCTCTATGTTGGAATCCATTCCTCTTGCTAGTTCTGGTAGTTTTGACTGTTGATTCGTGAGCGAACTACTTGGAGAAAGTAATTGGGAATTACGTGTGGTCTATAGAGAAAAGTATTTAGGGAAATTGCTTGGCTTGGAGTAGAATTTGACACATGCATGACTAACTATCATTGCCATTATGAGCGGTGTTTCATGTGACCTATGTGAATTAATGGAGGTTAGAAGAGGATTTTGGGGGTGTAAACATAGGGTAGCAAAGGCTCAAGGAGAATTGGCAATTATTGCTAAAAAGTAGACAAGGTGGAAAAAGAGTTGGCATTGTAAGGAAACAATGGAATCCCAAGTTCACGATAGGCATGCCATTAAATCTTCTCTTAAAATGTCTACATTCAAGGAAAAATAATAGTTTTTTGTAGTTTTCATGGACAACCCATAAGAGAAATTACAATGAATTGGAAGCTAAAATGGGCTCTTGCACTCATTGGATTATAGAATTGTAGAGTATCTTCAACTTCTAGTGCAACCTATGTAGCCCTCCATCCCCTCACCAAATATTTATGAAGGGACATCCTACTTTGGTTCATCTTGGGTGAAAGAGGAGGATTTACTCTTGCAACTACCATGCATGCCAATTATGAGTTTTGAAGTGGGAGTCATAAGATCAATGGACTTGGATAATCTGGACATGTGCCTAGTTGAGCACGGGTTGAATTTCCAAGTTGGACCTTTAGAAGAAACCCATGGTGGGACAAATTATATGTAACATATTGATATAATCAAGTTTCATTGGGTAGTTTTTCTCTTAAATCAATATATTAGGCAAATACATGTGGAATGTCTAGGATTAAGGCAAGGATAGGTTGGCTATAAAAATTTTAAGGCTATAATTTTGGATTTGTTATCACATCCATAGTAGTCGGGTTACCATGATTACAGATTAGTTACCTGTATATTTTTGAGCCATTCCTTTACACCTTTTTGATAAGATCATCCTATGATGAGCAACATTTTGATGATCACTCACATATATTCAGTGGATCCAGAGTTTGCATAGTTACAGTCTCATGCTAGGACTGAGCCCCATGACCCCAGGTCGATGACTGAGATAGCCATTCCTCTATCATCCAGAGCAGGTTGATGACAGTGCCCATGTTATATTCAGATGCAATGCGTCAGTGTAGATCAAGTAGTTCATATCAAGGACTCGGGTATCTGATCCAACAGGTATATTTTGGTACATGTGGGTTGTTGATATGCTCTTCCTCTTATCTAGGTAGTTTATGACTGGGTATATTGTGATGGTTGTTGGCTCTATCTTATTTGATTCTTACTTGTTGTTTAGATTAAAAGTGGTTGGTTACTATTAACATGAGGTTCTTGAATATACTCGTTGGTCATACCCTTACTCCATGAAGTATTGACTTGCCATTCCCTTATTTTTGGTCCTTTTCTATCCATGACACCATTAGTCATTATCTATGTCCATTCGTTACCTTCCAGTTTTGGTTTATCCCGACTCACACCTTAGCTAGTGATCTTGAGGACTTCCCCCACCTAGACCTTTGTGTTGGATAGATTCCAAGTTTGCATTGTTTCTCGGCTTTGGAGTGTGTGATTTTAGTCAGAGTGGTTGTTCTCCTCTTGCCCTCGAAACCAAGTATTCCTATAAACAGTGTTTCTAAACACTAGAACATCGGATCTTAAATGTTATATCTAAGGGATGCTTAGTCAGCAGAAACAGTGTTGTTAAACACTAACCATGCATATCTATATTAGTTATTCAGTGTCCAAGGGACGCGCACTCACCCTTTGTATGGTGTAAAGTCGTTTAACCCTACAGGGAAACATGATGGTCACTCCATCGCACCTATGGACGATGGCAGGCAATGGAGGTCATACCGAGTCATTATTTGAGGTCAGTCAGGCTATTCGGGGAACCTACTCTTAGAGGTTGGCTAGTGAAAATATATAAAGTGAAATCTTAAATGAAAAATTTGACAAATGATAAATTGCTAAAAGGTTGATTGTCTAGAGTCTATTGGAAGCATTCTCATAATTCTACCCATTTGTGAGACACCTCCTTTCCTCGTGTTATTTTATATCTAGTATATGTCTAGGTGGTCTCCCTGGTTCCTACATCTAAAAGATTGCAACATTGAGGTTGTTGAGTCCTTCCCCTAGCCTATAATTTATTTTTTCACCTTCACCCATAGTTAGAAAATTGTTCAAGTTTTCAGTAAACGAGTATACACTTGAAAATCTTGTTTTTAGTAGCTGGTTACTTTGATCTAGACTTATCTTATTTATATTATTTGCATGCTTACGCCAATTAAACATCACTCTATGCTTTGGTCTAGCTACTGATATAATTAAAGGAGCATATCATAACCATTTGTACTTGCAACAACAGTTATTCATGGTCTGGATCACTATTTTGATCATTCTTGACCCGGTCAACCCAGTTTGACCAAGTCGACTGTAGAGTTCAGGATGAGTTTGGGAAGACAGTGTTCAAGATGCATTATTCATGGCCCATATGTGCCCATTATATGTTTCCATGACCCAGACAGTAGTTTCATATGATGGTTTGACGGATTTTTTTATGATTATTATTATGTACATAGCAATATTTTTATTATTCTGGGCATGGATGAGCTTATAGAGGTATCATTTGATGGTCACATAGTGTATGAATAATCATTCCTAGTATATTGAGCATTATGAGCTCATTGGTGCACTCAGTTACCAGTTCCGGGCACTTACAGGTGATGATATTGTCAGATTGCCACTTTTCTCCATTTTGCCATGCATAAATGGCCTGTCCAGCATTTGCATTGACCTAGCACGTTCTCCTAGGGCGCTCCTGAGGGGATGGGGGGAACAGCCAGTCATTATTACCATATTACCCCATCTACATACATTTTGGTGCAGTCAAACTTGTGTTCGGGGCACTTGGCAATGAGTTACAAGCATTTTTGTACTTTCAGAGGTGGTTTTCCAACAGAGAAATGGATCATTGAGGAAATCGATTTGGCTTAGTGCAGAAAGGAAATGGCATGAGATTGATCTAGGATACTTTGATGATGATGTTCACACCTTCTAGAACGTTTTCCGGTATTAGTGGGGTCCACACATCCCAGTGTTCGTCATTTTGGATATTTTATTGTGTTTTTGAGGGGGCCATGATTTGGTCTTATGGTCACTTTATGATGTTATATGGTCATATTATTTGTTATTGTGCCATGGGGCCATGATAGTGAAGGATATGATTACCTCCTAGCCCCACCATGTGTTTATATCACGTGTCTTAATCATTTGTCATGTGGTGCATCCCCCTTAGGAGATTTAGTGAGTGCGCCCCCCTCTATTTGTGAGTTGATCCATGTATTGTATTTCCAGCTCATCTTAGCCGTTGATTATTATTGTTATATATTTTGATCTCCACCACTCATTTAAAAAGTGGTTAGGCTTTTGGTCTCTCTCACTCCTATTTAAAGGAGAGACCCCCCTCATTGTAAAGGGACTTTTGGCTCTTGGCTTTTGGAATACAAAGAAATATCTTGGAGAATTCTTGGCTATGGTGATTGAAACTACTTTTCCATTGAACTGAAGGATATTGGTAGCTATCTTGCATATTTTGTTCCATTATTTTGATTTGCAGGGGAAGGAGACGATTTGGAGAGGAGCGCATTGTTGGGGAGGCTCACCCTGCTACCTTTTGTTAGATCTTGGTTTACACAGGGAGTAATTTTGTATTTGTACCAATTATTCTCTATCTTTTAATTCTAGCTTGCATCTACCTCCATCTTTGTTTGCTAATTGAATTTTTGTTTCTTGGTTTTGCAGAGAGAGGATAATGCACTTGTGGATCTGGGTAGTTCGTTAGAGCAATATAAGTGACCAAGAATTCATTTGATCTTTGCGAGAGTAATCCTTGTCATACTGGCATTCATCTTCATCATCCAGGTACACTCACAAGGTACGTATTTGGCTCATTAGCTTACCCATCTGTCAATTTTATTCAAACCCAAACCTGCAAAACCTTATAAAAAATCCCTAGCTCTTATAACTTGGAATTTAGGTGAATGATTTCTGGGTTTTCCACTTATGGCCTAGCCCCAAGTGGGTCCTCAAGGGCGTCAGCCTTGGGAGACTCCATCTACCCTAACCCCCTATGCACTGATATCTAACTATTGCACCCTCTTTGATTTTTCCCTCTTTCTCGGTTGTCTGAGTCTCATGTGTGGCTTGTGAGCTTGAACTTTGTCATATCTATCATCAAGCCTTGATAGGAAGCCCCTATCCTTTCATATCTACTCCTTGGGACCACTTTCCATAATTTAAGTACACGTTTCCCTAGGAAGCTAGTTTTGATCATTTAACCTAGCATCTTTTACCTAGATTCATCCTTAATCTCAAGTTACTGTAATTGATCTAATTAACGCTTATATCTCATATCCCCTAAGTCGCTATAGTAAATCATTTCCTTAAATATAGGGTTCATCACTTTTCATCATTGAATATCTTGATCTAGTGTTTGATTTGGATCTCTCTCTGAGAGTAGATCAGGGTCTCCCCCTTTGTTATCTGGGGCTTGGATAGCAAGAAGCGAAGAGTGCCTTGATTGGCGTGATGACCAATCCTTCTTGAGAATCAAGGGCCTCTTGGGTCACCTCTTTAGTTGCATAGCACCTCTACCGTCCTAGTTAGGATTACCTTTAGGGACAACTACAAGTTGTGTGATAATAGACGTTTTAGGACATTTTGAACTATAGACTCTGACCTTACTGATTTTGGCTTTTTTGAACATTTTGTACTACAAGCTCTTACCTCTTATTATTTATTATGTATTATCCAATTGTCTTAGAACTTTAATGTAATATTGCATTATGTGATTTTTTTTTAAAGCAAAATTTTGATATAAAAGAGGTTTTGAAATTTTAAAAACTTTGATATAATAGAATTTTTCTTTGAAACTTAGTAAAATTTCAAGTATATTTATGACAAGTTTCTATAATCGATAAGGTGTGTTTAAATAATCATGTTGTAATGTAGCGTTAATTGTATAAAATATAAATTAAGATATTTATATTTATATAAAGAACATTTTAGAATATGTGTGGCTGTGTTATAGATAAGAGAAATAAAATGAAGTAAGTTAATTGTATGCTAAAAGGTTTTTTTATAATCATTTTAATATAAAAAGATAACAATTTAAGTATGATTAAAGTTCCATCATGATTTAAGCTTTGCGACCTATACTTAAGTGGGCTATATTCTACATATTTTTATCCATAATTTGTCATTAAGGATACTTCGAAGCATTTTTCACGCTCCTTGAGGTAAGGGTTACATATTTGGAGGCATGAAGAAGACATCCTAGCACATGAGCACATCATCTTTCAAGGTTAAACAACCCATTCGATGACGAGCACTCTACATGGAAGTGTCTAGAAAAGACCAGCATCTTTGGGATTTTTATTATTATTTTGAGAAGTTGTTAAAAGAGTATTTTGGGAGTTCTTATTTCATGATTGATCCATAACATTCTAGAGTATTCTCTATGATATTTTATTAAAATATTGATCAAAGAAGCTTCTCGAAAAAGCAACCCTTATAGATGTCTATATGTCTGTAGAGCACATTTTTCTTCATATAAAGGGAGGGTGCCCCTCGTAGAAGTATCTAGAAGAATCCATACTTGGTAGTCTCTAGAAGAGGGTGCCCTAGGAGTTTCTAGATAATTCTATGGAATGTAAATCGAACTATAAAAGGGAGTCATATCCACATTTGCAAGGTGTGTTTTCATTGTGGAGAAATTCATAGACCATTGGGCTATAGCTACTATATATATTTCTCCGGAGCTTCAGCAAGGAAATATTCAGGGTTGTAATTTTCACTTGTAAGGTTGTTACTTTCTAGAAGAGTGTGCCCTAGGAGTTTCTAGAGAATTCTATGGGATGTAAATGGAACTATAAAAGGGAGCCATATCCTCATTTGAAAAGTTTGTTTTCATTGTGGAGAAATTCATATACCATTGGACTATGGTTACTATATATTCCTTTGGAGCTTCATCGAGGAAATATTCAAGGTTTTAATCTTTACTTATAAGGTTGTTACTATATCTTTGTTTCATCTCTTCTTTATTGTTGTTATATGGTTTATTTACCAACATAAGAGGCCAGAATAGTAACTTTTTTCCCTCTCGAGGTCCATAATTTCCAGATCTTGATTATGCTATGTACCTAGGCTATTATTCTAATAAAAAAATTCATTTCACTTCATTATTCAAATTTTGATGTTATGCCCCCGGATGCGGGTGATGAAAGGGGTTTCTCTGAACAAGTGGTGGAATGGATGTGGCACATGGCCTGGGCACATGGAAACCGATGATGAATAGTCTAGAGGCTTCATTTCGTGGGTGTTCAGGACTTGGTGGTGGAATCTTAATGACTAAGTACATGTTTGTGTGCTTATTTTGGGTTTGCTTTCAACTCAATTCATGAGAAATGATGAGGGAAAAGGGTGGTGAAATTCCATGGCATGCGGAGGCAGCTTTGATGGTGGGGAGATCATATCTCCTTTTCATGCTTGGGTATGTTTTTCAGTCTCCTATTATGAAGGATGGAGCAATATATTGGGGTGGAATTATTTAGTGCGAGTTGACAAACAAGAAGGAGTGGGTTTGGTCCATTGTGAGCTTGGTTGAATGCTTTTTGTGTCTGCACACATGGGTTGGTATGGAGCCAAAGGGAATTAACGCCAACTAGAAAGGGAAGGGAAAGGAAGCTAAGGTTCCCCCATGGGTCACCAGGGAGCAATCTTGGGCGGCAGAAGCTAATAATTTCTTTAAGAAATGCATCCTGATGGATATTCAATCAAAAATGGAGGAGGTGGAACGGGGCTTATGGGAAAAGATGGAGGACGAGAAACCGGTGGAAGAATTCGAAGTGATGGAATACTGGGTGCAAGACCCTGGCACCACGAGGGGTCGTTTGGCTATGCATGAGCGGATAATGTCTCTTTATTAGGTCATGAAAGGTCTTATGGCTCGAGTTCTTATGGAAAAAAGGGATAAATAACAAGGAGATGAAGAACCTGTGAGGTACTAGAAAAACCATAATGCGGACTAGAGGTTAATGCACAGAAAGATCGATATTATCGCAAAGTGATCGATATGTTTGCAGATTAGGAAATGTTGGGGATTAGGTTTGTTCATCCTATTCCTGCAAGTGATTGTGGTACTCTTGGTTTTCTCCCATTGGGGTTTGTTGGTTTGCATGGTGTTTCCCATGGTCCATAGAGGAAGAATGTTGAAGGTTTGGACAGAAATTTCCAGGTCCGATGATAATTTCTAGGTTCGTTTTGGTGCTCGCCTCGGGTTTAGTTTCTCCGGGTAATACCCAGGCATTTTGAAATTTCAATGTTATTTGAATCCCATTTGAAGTGCCTTATGTATGACAGTCTTGAGTCTAAAGGTTATGCAAGGTTTCATCAGTGTCGTAGGTTTATAGATAGTATGGTCGTTGGTTTTTGTTTATGTCAATTAAAGGCCTTGTTTTCTCCTCTGGAGTAGGGCGTTTATGTCTTCTTGCAATCAATAGTATGGAAGGAAGGTGGTCTAAACAGTCATCAAGTGGACAGACATTGAAGGATTCTGACAATCTCTGTAATTGTTGTGCTTTTTTATATAATATAATCTTATCTTACTTACAAAAAAATTGATGTTATGTGATGAAACAAATAATTGTAAGGGTACTATGGCATCATTATGGACTTGGTATGTTGGTCAAAAAGTAAATTTATTGAACTTTTATCACCTAGTAAGTTTTTCCCTCTCTAGGTCCATAATGTTTCAGATCTAGATTATGCTATGTACCTAGGATATTATTGTAATAAAAAAAATTATTTCACTTCATTATTCAAATTTTGATGTTATGTGATGAAACAAATAATCATAAGGGTATTATAGCATCATTAAGGACTCAGTATGTTGGTTAAAAACTGTTATGTGATGAAACACATTTATAAAATTGTTATCACCTAGTGACTTTTTTCCCTCTCCAGGTCCATAATTTTTCAGATCTAGATTATGCTATCTATGTACCTAGGCTATTATTCTAATAAAAAAAATATTTCACTTCATTATTCAAATTTTGATGTTATGTGATGAAACAAATAGTTGTAAGGGTATTATGTCATCATTATGGACTTGGTATGTTGGTTAAAAAGTGAATTTATAGAATTGTTATCACCAAGGAGGATTATTGCTCTTGCATCTTCATTGATTGAATATTGCCTATTGTTCTCCAAGTCCTTAAATTATTTTGACTCCATTACCTATGGATTAGGCATTGATATACTTGAATCCACCATCAAATATGTATTCCATATCATAAGTATTAGATTTCTAAATTAGATTTGTCTCAAGGGTTAATAAATACTTGTTTAGCAATCTTATTTAGGGAAAGGCCCCTTGTGTCGGAGGAGACATGGTATAAAGTGAATGGAGGTTCTACTTAGGTGATAGTGACTAGAACTTCTAAGAGTTGCCCCAATATTTGTACTTTGAACAATTTGGACTTATCTTGTGTGCATATCTAGGAGGTAACAAGAGCAACAAAAGATAACACTATGAATTGACAAGGAAAGTGTTTTCTCCAACGCTAGTCTTCTCCCGCTATACCTCAACCATGCACAAAACCTACAAATCCAAATCTACTACATTCTTGGAATTAACCATTGATCCCACCAAAGGTTCTTAAATTGTCTCCCAAGAATCACTCTCCTCCATCATGGCATCACTCTGCATTTGTTTTGTGAAATTGGAAGGCTTACCGATGGAATAAGTCAACATGGCTGACAAACATCTTATGAAGAATACTTTCTTTAACTACATTTTAGGTGCTCCTACATGCTCCTGTGTATCATGTAATGTCTAAGTAATCCATTTTTTCTTTGGTGATCTAAAATAGAGGGTATGGAGGCATCCTTCCTTTGGATCTATTTTCCCATGACTAGATTTTAGGCTTATTTATCCTTGGATAAGAATGTGGAACAATACCCTTTTAAATTCCTTCAATCATTGAAGAAGATACCTACAATATTTAGGATAAACAATACTCATTAAAATTCAAATATCCACTCATCAATGACTTTTGTGGTGTCGGGATGAAAATAAACTAGACTCACAAGACACAAAAATAAGATACCATACGTTTATCACATGCATATGCTTCATCTGGTGTCTTGTCCTTCAAGAACATGTGAGGGAATATATTCAAAATATACATTATCTTATTTTATCTCTGTTGATAGGTAGAACTGACCACTCATCAACCCAAAAGAAATAGCCTGACTGAGGTTCTTAAAGCGGACCTTAAGTTGTTTAGGGTATTTGCTTTTGACGGGAATAGGGCCCCATTGCCATTAATGAATTTTGTGGCTCCTTGACAGGAGGCCTCATCGTTAAAGTTCTCTAAATTCCTAGATGAAAACCTAATTTAATTGAAATGCAACTTAATCTGAATGTAAAATGCAATCTAATCTAAGTGTGATTTTAGTACCAATATAAAAATAATTCAGTAGCTACAAAAAACATTATAATCTAACCTATCCCGCAGGAGCATGAATTAAAATAAACCAGATGCATAGAATAAATATAATTAATGATTTATTTAAAGAAAGTTAAATAAGCAGCAATAATTTTAAATTCATCAATATTTCAGAATTCAATAAGAATGAACTATTGTTAATAATTCTGTAATTAATGTCTATGCATCAAGTTTTGGTGATTGTTTTAATCTATCAAATAAAATATATTTAAAAACAACAAGAAGTAAAACATTCATTTTCAACTTATTTTTAGCTACACGAGTATAGCAAAGCCATGCAAGAAATGATTGAATGTAAAACAATCACACAGTGATCTCTCTAGTTTTCAGATTCATTTTCCTTATAAAAAAAACTACAGTAGTTAATCGAAGTCCCAAAAAGAAGATTGGTTGGAAGCGCCTCCTCGTCTTTGCTTTCAATTTCAAGAGTTACAAAAACTACAGCACTTAGGAAACCAAAATTTCCTTAAGCTATGTGGAGAGCCACCCATTTACAGTCGAATCTCTCTTCCTTTAATAGGTAATCAAGTGCACATAACAAACTCTGGAATAGAAATCATAATAATTCACTCCCCCTATAATCTGGCTAGTCAGACCGTCGATTTCTACGTTTCTGGTTACACAAGTCACCATATATCGACAACTTTTCTTTATAATCCGATCTCGTTGCGCATTCAATGCCCAATTATATATGCACAACACAAATATATTACATAACAATCCCTCAAAATTTGTGTGAATAATCAATAAGAAAACTATTATAAAAAATAGGAAGACGAAGACTCTTCCCATCTTAGGGTTGTCGTGGTATTTTCTTTACTACGATATGATGATAATTTGTGGCGGACTAGAGTTTTCAATCATGCAACGTCCAAGATGAAAAATATTTCTCCCTTTATCATGGCAGTGATTTTGGGAGTCTTCTCAATCTAAATCTGTTTGAATGGGCTACGAATTAGCTCCTTGCTTTAGTAGCCTTCTACCACGTGATATGGAGGTTTAACAATTTGTCTACGCATTTTATTTTGCAGTGATTTGGCATGGTAAGTTGGAAACCAACAACGATCTCATGGAATCAATCCACCTCTTCATCAAAACCACAAGTTCAGTTTTAATATGGTTGTACTCATTCATGAAACCTTACTTCAACATATTTTGATGTCTTTGCATTCAAAATGTTAATGATTTTTGCATTGAAACCACACGATTCAGATCCTAACGATATTACTTGGAAGATTAGGCATCGATCTCATAGATCTGTGATTATCAAGTGAATTTGTGACTCGATGGCTTAGTTCATTTGTAGAGGCTGCACAAGTGGAGACCAAAACACATGGCCAACATTTTTGGGCTTTCAATCTATCATCCGCAACTCTAACATGTTATACAACTTGACGAGAACCCGACATCGTTCTCGTTTTTGGGGGGGCAATTTTAGTAGTTGTTTTTACCTCCGTTTCAAAAAGTGTGTATACTGGTAGCATCATTTTTCATTTTGAACCATTTTTTTGTGATTTTGAAACTTCTTGGTCATAAGAAACCTATAAATTTTATTTACAGGGGCCATTTTCCAAACTTTACAAAAAATCTACATTTAATAGCTTATAGTTAAAAAAATACACACATTTTTGAATTTTTGTAAGATTTAGAAGCTAGTTAGAACGAAAAATATATGCATTTTCAAAGTTTTTTCATTAAACTTTTATCTTAAAGAAGTCATTTTTGGGGAAAATTTATAAACAAAATGAGAAAAAAAAGACATTTCAAACCATTTTTCAACGTATTTTATGATATTTGATGTATAAAAATGATACTCTTTAACATTATTTTCCATAAAGTGATGATTCACATAAACTCAACAAAACGTATACCATATATTTCTAAAAGCATATTAAAAACATAACTGTTATTCTCAAAATAAAATCTTCAATTCAAAACATTACAAAAATATATTATCAAAAATTTGTCAACTTTGACATTTTCCTCAACAATATGAAACTAATCAGCAATATCATGCATCCCGGATCTTCATCAAAATGACATTTTATGTTGGTTGGATCTCTTCCTAGATCTCAATGTGTTCTTCCATTGGGTCCTCTCCTTCTGCAAAATGCCCAAAGTGATCTTTTCCGAATATCCCTTTTAAAGGAGGCTGAGGCTCTTTTGACATATTTTCCACAAGTGACTCACTAAATTCTCCTTTCTTCAAACCAACTTCCTGCATTTCATCTAGAAGAACTTTCATAGCATTAATTATTTGCTTGATATAATTGCTCTATAGTAGATCATTTTCAATGTATATGCAATTTCTTCATTTTTGTAATGAACGTGCTATTGTTGTACCTAATCACCACATACAAAACAAAAAAAATTAAATAACATAATGAAACATAAATTTAAAAATCATATATTACTGAATTTAGATTACGACACTAGTTTCATATGTAATATCAGAAATATTAGTTGATCCTGAGAACAAATCTAAAACCCAATCTCATTCTCTTGAAAAAGTATCTATGAGATAATTAATCAATTCTTGTGGATTCTGGTATATATTTACAGTCTCTCCTTTCAAATCTCTTTCTTCATATGTCAACTTGTTAACCACGGCATTATAAGACAATATTTGATTATATTTGCCTTCACTCTTTTCATTGATTAAAAGAGTTTCATAGGTCTCATCTTTTGTCCAACATGCAAGATGTATGTTTTCAGTATCACTCATAAATGGATCAGTGTTGGAGCTACGAATGTTAGGCTTATGCATGTAACATAAATAGATAAGAATCTAATTAAATTATAGAAAAATAATTTTAGTTTCTAAATTCAAATGTTTAATACTACACTACAAATATCTTACCAATATAGTTATTTCCTTGAGTTTGTTTTATCCTTGAAGGTTTTTAGCACTGCTCCTCCTTGTACATCTGAATGGAAAACGAGAAATCTCCATAGGGGTGATGTTGTGACGTCCAAAAATCCCGAAACCACTTTATTGAATGATTGGTATGTATAAGGATCACAATCATAAGTAATGTTTTTTTATATTGTATCCATGAGGGATCTCTGCAATAACTAGGGAGTACTCCTTTTTGGGAACAAGATTTGCAATGTTTTCACAATCACCCAAAATCACTTTATATTGGACAGTGTTGAGTCCATTCCAAACGTGATGATCAAGGGTTTCATCAATTTCAACGTTTGCAAATCTTCTTTGTCGTTCTATTTTATCTCTTTGAATATGAATTTTGAAAGACTCTAGTACTATATTCTTCTTTGACATTTTGAAAACAAAATTATATCTATAAGTAAGAAAATAGAAATAAACAAAATATAAAATATCATAAATCATCATACATTTTTGTATGCAACAAAAAAATCTTTTAAGTTTTCCATGGAGCTTGAATCTGGATAGTTGCATCTGACATCATCCCAACTCTTCTCACCCAACATTATAACCATATCCTCTTGTAGTTTCATGTAAACCTTATGACTACATGATGTAAAAATAAATGGTGTTAACAATGACATCTAATAATAACACAATGCTTATTTAATAAAAAGTCTTAAACTAAAAAAATAAAAATAACCTATAAACTTACTTGTCAAAATCATTGTACATTTCCTCCATGGATAATTCACCTGACTTTACATGTGACAATATTGTAGATATAAGTGTTTCATCCTTCACACCTTGCAATTATCTCCAAGGTGTTATAGTCATATCTTTTGGCAAATTCTTGACATCATGACCTCCTTGACTACTGCTCCATGCAACTGCTTTATTTTTTTTACCTTATGATTTTTTATGCCAATATTATCCCACATGCTAAATATGTCATCAATCAAATCCCATATGGGGCTCGTTCTAAATGCCAACTGAAAATAGTTATCTACAGCTCTGAATGCATCACTTCCTTTCAAACCTTTATGTTTCACATTGTCCTCTTTAATAGGGATACCTATTTCCATACAACATTATTTCCAGAAATCTGCATCAACTTTCGATCTATCCCCACCACATATTTGTTCAAATTCATTGTGGATAAATCTAACCCTTTAAACGAATGTCATGGAAATCCTATAGTCACTATATGTGTTGTGATCTCATGCCAATAGTTTTGCTTCCACATCTGTTAAACCAGCGTAAATGATGCATTTCACTATTTGAAATATAGGGTTTTTGGGAAACCCTTGCATCAATTCTCTTCTAGCCTCCATAGAATGATTTCCCCCAAAACAATAGTAGTTGTAATCAAAACATTTTGATTCTTCAAATGCATCTCTAACAGGAACATCTTTTGGGTAAACAAGAACTAGGTAGTCAACCACATGTGCATAGGGATTGTGCCTCATCAATGCTTTCAAGTTATGAACATGCAAGCAATTTGGTTTCCTAATTTGATACTTCTCTTGGCCTTCTCTGTGTCTATAAAGTTTCTTTACATTTAAATCAAGTGTATGCCCATTGTGAACCAACTTATCCCTCCACAATCGATCTCGAATAGCATTGTGTGGTGTCTTAACAACACCATCATCTAGATCACCACCTAGAGTAATGATTTCCAAATTGTCCCCTGAGATCTCACTATGATTTTCAACATTGGATTGAACATCTTCTCTCCTCCCTTTATGTCTTGAAGCAATTGTATCTAAAAGAACAACTTGTTTATCATGAATGGAAACATCCCCATCCATAGGTATTTTAGAAGAGTGTCTCTTACTCTTACCAGCAGAAGTAACATCGTCATCACCAACAATTCGTCGATCATGTTCAGTTGGGCGAGATATCATTTTGAATGTAACCTTCCTAGATACTTCATCTGATTGTTGGATGCCTTTTCGTTTCTGTGCTTGTACTTATTCAAGAACATTTTGCACTCGTTTTTGCTTTGGTGTTTCTCCCTTCTTTGGTGCTTCTCCCTTATGAAAAGGGGCATTAATGACATCCATCATATTTTTTCTGTAGAATAAATTCCATTCAGAATATGGGAAAATGGCATAGCAAAATACTACGGAATAAAAACATTATTGTATTAAATCTATTACACGGTCATATAACTCAAAGTATAAGAAATTCAGAAAAATATAAAAATATAGAAACTTACACTCTTGCACTCAGTATTGTGCACGACTCCTGCACAAAATTATGTGAATATTTCCTCGATCTTATAGTTTGAAACCTTCAAAGAATATCGAATTTTGACAAAGGTTTTAGTTTGTTTCACTGGTGCATAAACAATGTCTTTACCCGGCACCAAACAAATATCTCGCAACAATCCCAATGAGTGATAATAATTTTTAAGATATGAAAATCCAGCACAATATAAGAAAATATTGTCTGAGTTGCCTTGACATTTCTCTTTCAGAAACCAAGAATAGTCCATTTTCTCTTCAGTTGGTGCATGTTTCCATTCTCTACCATTCTTGGATTTTAAATCATCACTGGGTACAACTTCATCACGTGCAACATTGTCAGATGGCTCAGATATTTTTTTTGATGACTTCATCGACGATCTCGCTCCAGAGATGTTTACAGGTAGCTTTCTTGATGCCATTTTCCCTATAGTCAGAAACAAAACAAACAATAAATAGTATATGTTTAAAAAAAAATAGTTACACTTAAAAAAATTGTTAACATATAGTTATTACAAAGCATAAAAAAAAGGTGTAGAGGGAGCTCAATAATTTTTGTTTTTTTAAATACATAGCCCTTGGGATATGCTACGGACTCCCGTAGAATTCGTAGCATAGCCCAAGGGCTCAACATTTGTTGGATTAGCATAGCCCAAGGACTATGCATTGACACCCCCGCGCCCAATGCATATCCCTTAGGCTATGCATTAGCGCCCCGCGCCCCAATGCATATCCCTTGGGCTATGCATTGGTGCCCCCACGGCTAATGCATAGCCCTTGGGCTATGCTACGGGAGCCCTGTAGCATAGCCCTTGGGATATGATATGGGTTCGCCCGTAGCATAACCCAAGGGATATGCATTGGGCGCGGGGCGCCAATGCATAGTCTCATAGCATAGCCCAAGGGATATGCCTTTCTCGTAGCCCCGTAGCATAGCCCAATGGCTATGCCTTGCCCGCGGCCAATGCATAGCCCTTGGGCTATGGTACAGGGTGCCCATAGCATATCCCAAGGGCTATGCATTGGGAACACCATTACATAGCCCATGGGCTATTGCATTGTCTACGAGCTATGCTACGGGCGCTCATTGCATAGCCCATGGGCTATGCAATGGGCGGCCCATGCGATAGCCATGGGAGCCCAATGCATAGCCCGCAGGCTATGCAATGGGGCGCCCGTTTGGGCGTCCCATTGCATATCCCATAGGCTATGCAGTAGCCCATGGCTGTAATCATGGGCTATTGCATATCCCACGAGCTATGCAATGGGTTATGCAATGGGCCGCCCATTGGCTATGCATAGGGTCTTACCTTTGGCCGCCCAATGCATAACCCGAGGGCGATGCATAGCCCCCAAGCTATGCAATGGGTCGTCGAATTCCCATTCAAATGATCTTTTGGGTAGTAGCTTAGCTCCTCGCTCGTGTGCCAAAATGGGCATGCCCCAGGGCCATCCTTTGGGTGCATGAGCCCTCGAGACAAAATTAAAAAAAAATTACCCAGGTTTTTACAGAGGGCATGCCAAAGCCCAAAGGAAAAAAATTTGCATTAAAACATTAAAAATTTAAAGTATTTTAAAACAACATTTACATTCGAGAAATAATTTAACTAACCTTGACAATGTTTGAAGCTCTTCGATGGTCTTCAAAGCCTCGTGGATCATTGTTTGCAAATGGTGACTATAGAAAACCAAACTGCGTTAATATAGTATAAAATAATTTTTTTCTATCATTTTATAAATGTGTGATTAAAATGAAATGACAAAAGCACAGAACAAACATTGCCAAAGAAAATATAAAATAGAAAGATTTATTTTTAAAAAAAATAGAACTAACCTTCAAAGAACTATTAAATTACCTGAAATATCAAACATGAAGAATAGAAAATCAAAATAGTTTATATGGCTAATATTAAGTTTAACATTATTTGTTTTACGAATGCGGGATTAAAAACTGTGTACTTAGCTAATGCATTATTTCTAAACTTATAGAAGAAGGCATTAAATGAAATTTGACTAGAGTTATGACTTTTGGTTTAAAAAATTAATATAAATAACTAATATTGTATTAAAAAGTTTGGATGGCATTGCTTACATGCCATTTTATTAGTATTATTACAATTTTTATTTGATAAATTAAATTACTTTTAATAGTGTTATGATTGTATTTGAAATGTGATTTATTTTGCAGGGAAATTTTGAAGGAAAATTTTGGAGGGAATGTTTGGAAGGAGAAATTTGGGAGGGAAAATTTTGTTCTTTTAGCTATAAGATTGTTGGGGGTTGACAGTTGCACCATTGTACTTTTTGGTGAGGACTGTGAGAAAAATTCATTCTCTTATACTTTTTAGTGAAAAGTCATGGACTCGCCTGAATCAATCTCAATGTTTGAAGATGTGCATGAAGATGGTGGAAATTTTCGTTTAAGTGGGGATTTCAAAGGCACCAATGATGATTTACCTCCAAGTGAGGATTTTAAAGGCATTAATGATGATGATGAAGAGCTTCCTCCATGTGGATATTTTAAAGACACTGAGGAAGATGATGAAAATTTTCCTCCAAGTGATGATTTTCAAGGCACCAATGATGATTTTTCTCAAGGCATCAACAATGATTTTCCTCCAAGCGATGATTTTCAAGGCACTAACAATGATTAAAGCCAAGATTTTCCTCCAAGTGAGGATTTTCAAGGCACAAACGATGATTTCCATCCAAGCCAAGATTTTCCTCCATGCGAGGATTTACACGACAACAAACTTGATTTTCCTCCAAGCGAGGATTTTGATGGGATAGATAATAATTTTGGTGAGGATGAAGGCACTAATTATGATGTAGATGATTTTCCTTCAAAAGAGGATTTTAATGGAATCGATGATGATTTTCCTCCAAGCGAGGATTTTAATGGGATTGATAATGTTCATCCCCCAAGCAAGGATTTTGATGCAACTAACGATGATTTCCTCCAAGCAAGGATTTTAATGGGACTGATAATGTTTCTCCTCCAAGCAAGTATTTTGAAGGCATTGATGATTATTTTCCTTCAAGCGAGGATTTTAATGGGGCTAATAATGTTTCTCCTCCAAGAAACGATTTTAATGACACGGATGATGATTTTCCTCCAAGCAAGGATTTTAATGGGACAGATGATGATTTTAGTGAGGATAAAGGCAATAACAATGTTGAAGATGGTTTTCCTCCCAGCCAAGATTTTGATGGCTCTAATGATGATTTTCCTCCAAGTGAGGATTTTAATGGAACAAATGATAATTTTGGTGAGGATGAAGGCACCAATAATGGTAAAGATGATTTTCCTCCGAGCGAGGATTATGATGGTAGCGATGACGATTTTCCTCCAAGCGAGGATTTTAATGGCAACAATGATGATATTCCTCCAAGCGAGGATTTTAATGGGACGGATGATGAATTTGGTGAGGATGAGGGCACCAATAATGGTGAAGATTAATTTCCTTCGAGCGAGGATTTTGATGGCACCGATGATGATTTTCCTCCAAGCGAGGATTTTGATGGCACTGATGATGAATTTCCTCCAAGGAGGGATTTTAAAGAGACGGATGATGATTATGGTGAGGATGAAGGCACCAATAATGATGAAGGTTATTTTACACCAAGCAAGGATTTTGATGGCATTGATGATGAATTCCCTCCAAGCGAGGATTTTAATGGGATAGATGATGGTTTTGGTGATGATGAACCCGCCAATGATGTTGATTTAACCTCAAGTGATAAACTTGATACTGATCTGGATAATCATTCTCCTACTAATTTTGGTGATGATAATCTCAATGAGAGGGATGATATTCATCACATTGATGAGGATCTTCATTCTAATGAGGATGATTTAATGGTTCATTAAACGCAAAGAAAAATTGTACCAATGAGCAATATTAAGTGTAGGACTAGGCCATTTTTTATCAATCCAAAGCATTCTAGTTATACAAGGTCTAGGAAATATTTGCTCACAAGTCCCAGTTCTATTATTGATTTGATTTCAAGTGAGTGTTGCCAAAAAATGTGTCTGAAACAAATACACTACAATTATTCCTTAGAGAAAAGGCGAGCATAACTATCAATGAACAAAAATATGAAAAATTCATATTTAGTAGGGTGCATGATTTCTACAAAGGTGGGTTATGATTATCGCATTGGAAGTATTTTTCTTTGCATAAGGGCATTCAAAAGAATCCACTCAATTGGTAATCTTAGACTATCAAGAATCCAGACAAGGCTAGAAAAGGATCCTACATTTTATTCTACAGAATATCATGCACGATCTACTGGGCTGATAACAAATATTGAAATCCCATGGATGCGTGACTTCTTTTCTAAGCATGGAGAGAATATGCCAGATAGAGAAACCATACACATTCCAAATAATTTCTCAAGGCGAGAAATCTACAACTTGTACAAGACATTTGTTCAAGATGTTGAAGGAAATAAAAATTTCATTAGATATGCATATTTTACAAGACTATGAAAAACAAAATTCAACAATGTTTGTATACCTAAGAGGTCAAGGATGGGGGTTTACAGTATATGTGCTTCTCTTAAACAAAGAAGGGATAAATCAGAAGCGATAGAGAGAGGTATGTCTCTAACAACTTTATTTTTTTGGAATAAATATCTATTACGAAATCTCATCAATGTTTTGTTTTTATTTTATTTGTAAATTCTGTTGTTAAAGAACTTCAAGCACATCGCAATCAACAATTAGTTGAACGGAGAAAGTTATACAAACATCGCAAGAAGTGTTATGATGAACCACATAAGTATATGGGTTTGATAATTGATGGCATGGATCAAAAAAAAAAAACTTTTGCCATATTTTGTTCATGTACCAAAGAATTTAAAGGAGGAAAATTGTATTCAGTTTCACTTGGTTGGTTGTATGGTTTTTAATGGTCAAATGTCTTCAAGGGTTTAATTTACAGCTGCCAATATTCATAATGATGCAAATCTGACCATTACCATAATTCACCATGTGCTGACTCATTGGGCTGGTAATCTTCCTCGAGTTCTATATCTGCAATTGGACAACACCAACCAGGAAAACAAAAATCAGATCATGTTTGGTTATTTCAGCATGCTTGCTGAATTGGGAATTTTTCAGAAGGTTAAAGTTGGTTTCCTTTTTGTTGGGCATACACATGATCATATTGATCAAATGTTTAGTCGTTTTGCAGTGCATTGGGGAAGAAGAATGTTGGGATCCTTCCATCATCAACTGAAATTATTAGAAAAACATATAGTCCAGAGCCTGTTGTACTAACATTGGAGGAAACTATTGACATGCGAAGATTTATTTTGGGATCACATGGTGAAGAAAGGTGCATTGAGAAACTTAATGAAATTAGCTTTCAACATCAATTTCATATAAAAAATATTGATGGGAAAACACTACTATGGGGTAAGAAGTACTCAACAAGTGCATAATGGGGGCCTACATCAGGTTTAGCATTTCTTAAATTCATCCCAAGTCGTCAAATGTAAAAGTTATTGTTGTTGCAATAGCTGTTGAGATTCAAAATTCACGCCGGCACAATAGAGATGTTGATTCTTCTCAATGCTTGGAAGAAATAAAAAAGTCTATCAAAGATTAATATGACTATTTTGATGTTGTTGATTCTATTTGGTGGGAGTCATTTTTCATGGAGCAAAATTATATAATTACAAACTCTACGAGTGGAGATATTTTTTTGAAGACTCCATTTAGTTGGCCACAAAGTATGTCAAATTAAAATGAGGAGAGAAATGTTGAGCCTGCAGATGTTGAGCCTTATCAACAAAAAGAAAGGGAAATGTACATTGGGTCTAGAATATCATATGCACGGCGTGAGGCGATGGAAGACCTTTACAAAGGCTCAGTACAAGATATTAAGTAGGGTTGCATGATTGCAATTTTGGCCACAAAAGATCCATGTGGTTATCCATTTTGGATTGCAAAAGTTATGAAAGTCAATAAAGAAAATGAAGAAGTTATATCTATTGAAGTACATTGGTATACAACAAACACACACCCATTTGATGGTGTGTACAAGCCGGAGATGGTGATCGATAAAAAAGTTTGCAAAAAGAGAAAAACAAAGGGTCAAAATGTAAATCATCGTCGCATAGAGATTTTGAAATTAGAGGATGTTGACATACTAGTTTATGAATTCCAATTGACAAGGAAAGGCACTCTTTGCTCCAAGACTATAGAGATTATAAAAATATTGTTAGCACCATAAATAGTTGCAACATGGGAGTTTGCTAAACCAAGGCATATATCTAGAAGGAATATGGCATATGAAATGTAGGGCGTACATGAAGACTCGGATGGTGCACGGCATTGATAGTAGAAAAGAATACAGGTCATCTACATCTTCATCCAGTCATTCATCTGAAGAAAATGTAGTTTCTGATGGTGTGTCAAAATCCATGTGTTGATTTGAATATTTGCACATGAAACATTTTGTCTTTTTTATTAATATGTCATTGTTTGTATGGCAACTCTAAATGAGTGCTGGAATTTTGATATGAATTACTTCTACGTCTTATGGTTTAATATATGATTTTATGATGAATATCATAATTTTTTGTATTTTATATGAAAAGAGTGGTCAAATTATTTCTTGAATAATTTGTGTTTAACTCAATGCAAATTTTATGTAGTGTTACTAAGAGATTAAATCAGCACAATTTTCAATTATGATAAAATCATATAAAAATGTCATTTTTTGAAAAAGTGTGCTACCGGTATTATTAGTTTTCAATTTAAAGCTCAATTTTAAGGTTTTTGCAAACAACAATAACAAATGTTTTAGTTCATTTCTATATTTTTGACCCCAAATCAAAAAGTGGTGCTATCGGTAGCACCACTTTTTGATTCGAGATTATTTTTTGGTGTTTTTTATGCAAAAATATGAGTTTTTTATGACTAGAATTATCGTTTTAAGTATAAAGTTCTCGTCAAGTTGTATAACATGTTCTCTCCAACTGAAAAATAAAAAAAATAAAAAAAATGATCTAATAACGATTCTCAGTTCCTTCTGCACTACATACTCAAATTCCATTATATGGAAGAGTAAAGCAAGCCTGAAAATAAACAAACCATTAATTAGAAAGAAAGATTAAAAATAAGCATATATCGTTGATCTCATGGGTTTAATAAATTCTTCAATGATCTTTGGGGTATTCGTTTATGTAAATCCTTTGCCAAGGCCATAACTTTTGGAGGGAGAATAGTGGAAGTTGAATAATAAACTCATACCAAGCTCTAACTTTACATACTTGCTGCCAACTCGCGAAATTAGATTTAATCTAATAGAACAAACTGATCTCGTGCTATAAAACCTTGTGATTTCGTAAGATCTTAAACACCTATTAATGTGATTTGGTGTCTGTCCTTTTTTGGTGATGTGGAAACCCCAAGCTTAGGATGAAAATTCTTTATAGAAATCAATTATTAATGCCTTCAACCATCAATGAAAAATTTAATTAATTTTTTTTTTAAATTATCCTTTTCATTTGATGTAACGTCGTCATTAGGAGAAGAATTTGATTAAATTCATATTTTCATATGTATAAAGGAACCTTCTCGTAAATTTAAAAGTATGATAATATGAATGGAAAAGGTTAAGCAAGTATTTATCAAATATTTTATAATATAAAAGCAAAGCATGAGACACATATTCCGCATGAAGAGATAAGTATGTTGTATATTTATTAAATTTTTGAAAATGACATCATAATTAAATATTTAATTAAGAAGATAAAACTTTCATACTAAAGCTTTTTATAACCACTAAGTTTTCAAACATGTTTAATTAATGAGATTAAACTTTCATGATAAAGTTTTAATATTCTTATCGACCTTTATAACCAGCAAGTTTTCAAATATGTTTGTTGTTGTTATGCTAATAGTGAATAATATTTTAGTCATTTAATATATATCAAGGTTAAGATGAGGAAGAAGAATAATTACATTTATTATGAATGTAAGAATCATTTTTTAATTATTTAAAAGAAAATGATGCTTTATTTTAACTTCAAAACTATCTGCTTGTTTCAAATTTTTAAATATCGATTTTTAAGGCATATAATTAATCAAATGTAACGAAACTTTAATCAAATTATTTCGATTTTTTCTGGAATTACGAAAATGCATAAAAAAGACAAAATTTTCATTAAAGGATTAAGGCTTGTAAAATGTGATAGATTATTCAAAATTAGAACTAGAACTTGCTTTCATTCACTAATATATATTCTTTTAATACTTGAATGGAAATCATAAAATTGAGCATTTAGTTAAAATATTTTGATCTGCCAAAAATCCCAAAAATTCATTGATGTAAAGATGAATTTCTAAATAAAGATAAATTCAATTACTGTAAAGATGAATCTCTAAATAATGGGTACCACTATTTGTTTATGAACTTTGAAAGATATTTGCACTTAACACGAAATCATGTATTTTACAGATTTTCTCTTTCAGTTAATGTATGAGGTTAATTCTTTACCAACTTATAGCCCATAAGTTGATACAAGGCGTGACCAAAAGCTTTAATTTGTGTGAGGAACATATTGTCTATGTGTGTTCCTCATCTCTCTTTGACCTACATTGCTTCGCTTCCTGCGAGCATCCATAGCACTGACGAAGATGCCTTAGTATCATATAAGCATAGACCCACTACCAACAAGCATCCATAGCCCCGACGGGTTTGCTTATACTTCCCAGACTAGTTAGTACTGTCAACTTTCATTTGGAATACCCTTTAAGATGTATATGTATAATACTATAAAAGTAATGAGGGTAATGAAAGCAGGGAGGTCAACAAGCATGGCCCCGCTGCCAGCAGGTGTCCATATCCCCAACAAGTTTGCTTGGTGTTCCCATACTAACTAATGCTTCCAACTTCCCTTTTAAAATCACACCTTTAATATTTGAATAAAGATAATTACATGTATATATATGATTTGCATGTACAATAAGGCGCTAGGAAAGCAGGGTGATATGAGAGTCACTTTGATTTGCTTGGCGGCTACTCACTTACAAATCTCAGTTTAAAGTCTTCCATCCATCAACTAATTTTGGTGTAAGCTTTTAGTGTGGGGTGGATGGGGCACACAAGAAAACAACTGTAAGAAACTTGGAAAAGGTGTGATAGTGATATAAATATGGGTGCATGTAAACAAAGGAGTTTCCCCACAAATAGAAATATTACATAAAAGTCATGAGACTTAGAACAAATAATTAGGTGCGAAGCAACTCTTTTATTTTTTCAAAACGCAAATAGAAAAGTTGTAAATGGTCAATTTACAATGAAAAACTCATAATGACTAACAAATTTGAAAGCATAGAAAAAATAAAAGACGAAATAGAGAAAAGAACAAAAACTTTACTAATTGAATTGAACTAAACATATGTATGAATCAACTTAAGGTAAGCCTTGAATATATAAAAATATCAGCAAATAAAAGTGTGTATACAAAGATATCACAAGTCAAAAATAAAAGGAAGAGTCAAATTCTCACAACTAATGGAAACAAAATTGACAAATTTGAATTGATAAGCAAAAAGACTCATACTTGTCGAGACTTCAACCGATTTCCAAGAGGTTCAAACATATTCAAAATATAGAAAACAATATATAGTCACAATCTGTAAGATGAGCTAAATGCAAATGTATCAAAATCATGATGTGACGACATGCATGGAAAAAGACGACGAATCTCCCAATCTTGACTAGACCACAATATAACGACACAAAGGATGAAACTTGGCAAACTCACCGAAGGGATCAAATGTGAACGAAAAATGGAAAAATGAGATATCAACTTGACATGCACATCAAATTGGACGCAACGATATAAACTTAATAATTTTGTGAAAAAGTTTAATTATTTCGTCACTAATGTCAAGTTTCAACACTTCTCATCCTTGTTAGAAAAAATTGTTGTTCTTTAAGATTGTGATTGATAAACAATCGATGAATGAGACATGGGTTAAATTGAGATTTTATTCAAAAACATAAAAATATCTAAATTGAAAAATAAAAATTCTAAAAGGAAATCCTAACTAAATATGCAGCTACTTTATCAATTTCAAAACAAGCGAGGTATAATTAAGTTTCATGTTAAGAGACATTGAGAGAATGAAAAAATATGAAGTATTAAAGATCACATTCACTCACCTTTTAAATATTCTTGTTTCACGATTTTAGAAAATGTATTGTGCTAAAGCATTTCACAGCTAAGTCAAAATGTTAAAAACTAAATATGTGACTTAAAAATAAATGTATAACAAGTAACTATGAACAAGAATAGCAAAAATAGCGAGGAGAAAAAGCAATCAAGGGATACTTCCTGAACATGTCTGAATAATGGTTCAACTTCAACTTAGTATTGACATATGACTTCATAACTTGCTTATTCAAATGGATAAGGAAAAGTAAACTATTTGTTAAAAGCAACATTAAACTAATTAATTCATTATCAAATTTATTTTACGCTAAACTATCCTACTCCTAACCTACATATATACAATAAAAATCAAGTAAAATCCAATAACTAGTGAAGTCATTGAAACATTTCCAATTCTGCAAAATGAAATTGGAATGCATCATAACAAAGGTGAAAAGAATTAAATCAAATTTACTATTTACGTTGTAAACAGAAAACAAAATGGAAATTTCTTCAAGTAAGTTTCTTCCAACCATGCTTAAATTGGATCATGAAAATCAGATGGAAAGTCATTTAAAATTTGCAAAGATTCAATAGAGATAATAGGCAATTCTTTAGGATCACGATAAAAAAGAAGCTCACTAAAAACATGATTTGAAGATTCAAAAAGAGGTTATATGGAGGATAAAACGTCGTCGTTATCAACCATATTTTCCAAAATATGAGAATGTTCAAAGTCAATCATATTTGCATAATCAATGCATACTGGACTATCATAAAAATCATGTTGACTATCATAGAAATCATGTTTTTCTTCAAACCTACACTCTTGTGTATCAATCATATCAGCATTCTCATTATCTCAAATATATGTTTCGTAAAGATTATTGCTTAACGTATTTCTATCATCTTCCTTATTCTTATTTTCATCCTTTATAAAAAGGGACCTGAAGTTTGTTGATTTTCATATTGTTCATTTGCATTTCAAAATCTACTTTTTAAAAAGAGTGTATTTTGAACAAATGTCCTAAAAATCATTCTCAATATCGGTCAACTATGTCTCTAAAGAAAGGCATAACAGATTCAGATGAAGCACGTGAGTATGCTCAAAGTCTCGGCAAGCCCTAAGCATTGAGTTGCAGAGTATTTAATGTTGCAATTTAGTGAGCTTAGGATCCATTGGATCTGAAGATTCTCCAAATCCAACGGACCCTAAGCATTGAACTGCAGCATTAAATGCTCTGCAGCTCAATGCATATGGCTAGCCCAAAATCTCAAGAAAATATTTGAAAAGATACAATTTTGAATTTTTCCTTTTCTTCTTAATCAATTATTAATCTATCAATTATCAATGTAAAGTTTAATTAAAGCCTCTATAAAATTCTACTTTCCATTTGACGTAAAGTCATTAGGAAAAGAATTTGATCAAAATAATATTTTCATATGTAGAAAGGAACCTTATCGTAAATATAAAAGTATATGATAATTTGAATGGAAAAGGTTAAGCAAGTATTTTTGAATCTTTTATAATATAAAGGAAAGCACGAGACACATATTCCAGCTTGAAGAAATGAGTAGGTTGTATATTTATTACAATTTTTTAAATTGACATTATATTTAAATATTTAATTAATGAAATAAAACTTTCATAATAAAGTTTTTTAATATTCTTCTTGACCTTTATAACCACTAAGTTTTCAAATATGTTTGTTGCTCTGCTAAAAGTGGTTAATATTTTAGTAAATTATATTTTTTCAAATATGTTGGTTGCTATGTTAAAAGTGGTTAGTATTTTAGTAAATTATATTTTAGTAATTTAATATTTTCCAAGGTTAAGATGAGGAACAAGAATGGAGTCACATATATCATGAATGCAAGAATCATTTTTTAATTATTTAAAAGAAAATGATGTCTTCAAATTTAAAATTGTCTCAAAGTTTTAAAGTTTTAAATATAGTTTTTAAGGCATAGAATTAATAAGATGTAAATAAGCTTTAATAAAATTATTTTAATTTTATTTGAAATTACGAAAATGTTAAAAAAGGAAAAAAATTAATTAAAATATTAAAGCTTGTAAAATGTGATAGATTATTCAAAATTACTACATAGAGCTTACTTTCATTCACTAATATATATCATTTTAATATTTGAATGGAAATCATAAAATTGAGCATTTAATCAAAATATTTTGATTCGCCAAAAATCCCAAAAATGCATTGATGCGTTGAGAACTGAAACTTCATGAGACTGTTGAAAAATCAAGATAATTCAATTTTTTCAAACCAAGGCATATAATCAACTCAGACAACCTTAAATAAGTGTATACAAGTGTTGTTAGGAAACCAAAAAGCCAAAAGGCTCAAATGACAGAAAGATAACTTGTGCGGCAAAAACATCCAATTTTAATGACACAATAAATCCATGATTGAGATTATGATAATTGAGTTAGATGTATTCACAAAATTTAACCAATTGCTTCGCTACAATAAGACCATGTGGCAAACTCATCATCCCATGAAATACAATCCAAAAGAAATGAGAAGCACAAAAACAAAGAACTGAGAAAGGAAACAATCAAACCATCGACTGAATCAAGCAAGGCAAACCGAAAGCAATTTAAAAGATAAGTATTTACAAAATTCAGATGGGGGCCTCTTAATTTTTCGCAAAATTTAGGGGGATTTGTTGGAGGCCCAACAAATGGCGACACACTGGACGAAGTAGTTATCTCTGTTAATATTGATCAAAATACTTATATACAGCTAATAATAAAGTTAAGTTCAATAATTGTAAATATGAATCTCTAAATAATGGGTACCACCATATGTTTATGAACTTTGAAAGATATTTACACTTAACACAAAATTAGGTAACTTACATATTTCCTCTTCCAGCTAATGTATGAGGTTAATTCTTTACAAAATTATAGTCCATAAACAGATGATACAAGGCGTGACCTAAAACTTTAATTTGTGTGAGTAATATATTGTCTATGTGTGTTCCTCATCTCTCTTTGACCCGACATTGCTTCGTCGCTCATAAGCATCCATAGCCCCAATGAAGATGCATTGGTGTCATATAAGCATACTACCAACGAGCATCCATAGCCACGACGGGTTTGCTTATACTTCCCACACTAGTTAGTATTGTCAACTTTCATTTCGAGTACCCTTTAAGATGTATATATATAATATTGTAAAAGTAATGAGGGTAATGAAAGTAGGGATTTCAACAAGCATGGTCCTACTGCTAGCAGACATCCATATCCTTAACGGGTTTTATTGATGTTCCCATACTAACTAATGCTTCGAACTTCCCTTTTAAAATTGCACCTTTATAATTTGAATAAAGATAATTGTATGTATATATATGATCTGTATGTACAATTAGGCGTTAGGAAAGTGGGGTGATATGAGAGTCACTTTGATTTGCTTGGCGACTACTCACTTACAAATCTCAGTTTAAAGTCTTCCATCCATCAACTACTTTAGGTGTAAGCTTTTAGTGTGAGGTGGATGGGGCACAAAAGAAAAAAAACTGTAATAAACTTGAAAAAGTGTGCTAGTGATATAAATATGGGTCCTTGTAAACAAAGGAGTTCCCCCACAAATATAAATCTTACATAAAAGTCATGAAACTTAGTACAGATAATCAAGCGCAAGGCTTTATTTGTAGACATGCATAAGAATATTACCCAAGTGTTATCATCCAATTGTCGAGGAGGACAAACTCTTTTATTTTTTCAAAAATAAAAAAAGTTGTAAATGGTCAATTTACAATGAAAAACTCATAATGACTAGCAAATTTGAAAGCATAGTAAAAGAAAAAAGAAAAAAAGAACAAAACCTTTACTAATCAAAATTAACTAAACATATGTACAAATCAACCTAAGATAAGCCCTGAATATCAAAATCTCAGCAATGAAAGTGTGTATAGAAATATATTACAAGTCAAAAATAAAAGGAAGAATCAAATTCTCATGGCTAATGGAAACAGGATTGACAAATTTTAACTGATAAGAAAAAAGACTCATACTTGTTGAAACTTCAACTGACTGTCGAGAGCGTCAAACGGATTCGAAATTTGGAAAAAAAGGTATAGTCACAATCCATAAGACGAGCAAAATGCAAAGGTATCAAAATCATGATGTGACGACATGCATGGAAAAAGACGACAAATCTCCCAAGCTCGACTAGATCACAATATAACAACGCAAAGGATGAAACTTGGAAAACTTGCTGAAGGGATAAAATGTGAAAAAAAAAGAAAAAAAAAAAGAGATATCATCATGACATGCACATCGTACTGGAGGCAATGATATAAACATAATAATTTAGTGAAAAAATTTTGATTATTTCGTCACTAATGTCAAGTTTCGACACTTCTCATTCTTGTTAGAAAAAATTGTTCTTCTTTAAGATTGTGGTTGATAAATAATCGATAAACGATACATTGAGTAAATTAGGATTTTATTCAAAAACATAAAAATATTTGAAATAGAAAAATAAAAATTATAAAAAGAAATCCTAACGAAATATGCAGCTACGTTATCAATTTCAAAACAAGCGAGGTATAGTTAAGTTTTATGTTGAGAGAAATTGAAAGAATGAAAATTTATGAAGAATTAAATATCACTTTCTCTCACCTTTGAAATATTCTTGTTTTGTGATTTTAGAAAATGTATTGTACTAAATCATTTCACAACTAAGTCAAAATGATAAAAACTAATTATGTGACTAAAAAAGAAATGTTTAATAACAAGTAATTATGAACAAGAATAACAAAAATAGCAAAGAGAAAAAGAAATCAAAGGAAACTTCCCTTAACATGTCCGAATAATGGTTCAACTTTAGCTTAGCATTGACATATGACTTCATAACTTGCTTATTCAAATGGATAAAGAAAAGTAAATTATTTGTTAAAAATAACACTAAAGTAATTAAATTCATTATCAAATTTATTGTACACTAAACTATACTACCTGTAACCTAAACTACTTATGTACAATAAAAAACAAGTAAAATCAAATAACCAGTGAAGCCAACAAAACATTTTCAATTCTGCAAAATGAAAAACGTTAAGCATTAGTATCGGAAATTGGAATGCTTCATAACAAAAACTGGGAAGAATTAAATCAAATTTACTATTTACGAAAAATATAAAACAAAATGAAAATTTATTCAAGTAGAATTCTTCCAATCACGCATAAATTGGATCATGAAAATTAGATTGGAAGTCATTTAAATTTTGCAAGGATTCAATAGAGATAATAGGCAATTCTTTAGGATAACGATAAAGAAGAAGCTCACTAGAAACATGATTTGAAGATTCAAAAAGAGGTTTGACTGAGGATAAAATGTCATTGTAATCAACCATATTTCCCAAAATCTGATATTGTTCAAAGTCAGTCATATTTGCATAATCAATGCATACTGGACTATCATAAAAATCGTGTTTTCTTCAAACCTACACTCTTGTGCATCAATCATGTCAACGATCTCATTATCACAATTATGTGTTTCGTAAAGATTATCGCTTAACGGGTTTTTATCCTCTTGCCTGTTCTCATTTTCCTCCTTTGAAAAAAGAGGAGCCTAAAGTTTGTTGATTTTCAAATTGTCCATTTGCATTAACTTTTTTCTTTCAATATCGGATTTTCAAAAAGAGTGTATTTTCTTGAAAATAATTATGAATCTCGGTCAATTTTGCCTCTAAGGACCTATCTTCATCCTAACAATCAAGGATAAAATATGAGGACAAAGCATAATCAAACAAATATCCCTTTAATTCAGATTTCTCGAAACATTTAGGATCAAAATTATGTATTTTAGAATCTGAAGTATGACTGACTTCTTGAGAGTTTTCATCAGAGATTCCTAAATCTTCATATATATTAAGTTTCATTGATTGATCAAATGGGACGTAATGATTATCTTTCTGTTTATTGATTATAAAAAGAGGGTTTTCTAAATCATTAGAAATGGATGATATATCCTCTACATCCCAAACTATATCCTCACCTCCAGATTTTGGACAAGCATGCAGTCAACATTATGGACACAATTGAACCTAAGCTCGGCTTATCACCTTAAGACAAATGGACAAACTGAGAGGGTAAATCAAGTAATGGAGGACATGCTTGGGATGTATGTTATGGATCAACAGACCCAGTGGGAGAATTATCTTCCTCTAGTGGAATTTGCATACAACAACAGTCATCACAACTCCATTGGTATGTCTCCATATCAAGCATTGTATGGGAGACCGTGCAGGATGCAACTTAGTTGGGACGGGTTAGAGGATCGGGCTTTTGAATTGGTCCTGAATTGATTCAGGAAATGGAGGAACAGGTGGTACAGATTAGACAGACATAGGTCCACATAATACATATTACCTTTCAAAGAAGAGAAAGACATAGGTCCACATAAATCTTAATTAATTAGATTGAGAATGCCTCTCAATATCTACTCATTTCTTGGAAAAACAACCTTGGCATGGTTGTCAAGTGCACATTCCTTCCATATTCCTTCTTTCTTCATCTCAGAGTCTGACAATCTTTGCACCATTTCTTCAAGAATGGAAGTTCTTCCAAGTGTAAGTGACCAAATCACTTATGCCAAAGCATACATAGCTTGTCATTATGATGCACTAGAGCCGCATGCTTAACTAGATCTAATTCTAATCTATAAATACCACCAACTTGAACCCCTTTCACCATAATAAGGGTTTGATATCTAATTATGAGCTTATAAGAATCAAACTCAACCACACAATGTAGATCTATCATACAAGAAACAAGAAATTGAAATAAACATATTTTCCAAACCATGAAAAAAGAATACACCATTCAACTCAAGAACATCACTTGAAGGCATTAAAAAAGAAATGGAGCACAATCCCTTCAGGGGATAAGTGACATAATCACTCAACTCCACTTCCATATCGTCATCTTATTCTAAAAAAAAATTGAATATATTCATATCAAACGTCATATTTCTCGATGTTTCCATGTCCACATGCCACCCCAAAATGATGGAGGGTATTGGTTGAAATATATGAAACCAGAAATAATGATGTCTCAAGCTTGGGTGCATATGCATTCACTCTATCTATAGTCTTTGCATTCCCTCTCAACTACTTATGCTACTGCTTCCCTTCCCTTCCATATTATTTGGACATTGACTAGCATAATATTCCTTATCATGGCACTTGAAACGAGTAATATAACTCAAATCCTTCTTACCATGGTTAGGAGACATATTTCTTACCTGTCATAGGTCCTCTTTTCCACATCCTCCATATGAGGGAAATGGATTCTACTTCAATATCCTTGGCTAGAGTGGGCTCTAATATATCTCTCCTTGCATAAAGTCATCCCAAATATTTTGAATAAGAGCACATTCTCGTGATCACAAATACTTTGGACAAATGGTTTCCAAGAGGGAGAAAACTCATTCAAAACAATGGGCAACAACTCCTTGTCTTCAACTTTCACCCCTATGGAATCCAATGTAACTCTCAACTTTGTGGTCTTCATCAAGTAACTAACCATGAAATATGTGTCACTCATGAAAATGCAAAGAGATTATTTCTCAAGTGCATATTGCAAAACATATTCACACTTTGGTACAATGCTATCAAAGAATCATACATCTCCTTAGCTTTCTCTTCTCTTTCAATGTAAAAGATCAAATAATCCTTCACGATATAAACAATGATTCTTCTTGCCTTGGTCTCTTTCTTCTTATATCAACCAACTTAGATAAATTAACAAGATCAAGAATGTCGTTCTCAATAAACACCCAAAGATCAACCTACTCCAACTAGCATCTACATTCTATACTTCTGAGATATAAAGTTTGAAGCACCTTATAACCTATTACATTCTCTAATACCGAGAGTGGTCATCCCTAAAAATCTTAAACCGTGCCTTAATAAAAAGTCAACCAACAAATCAATCGCCTATCCCAAGCAAAATCGACACTCTAATTCTTAGAGCAACTAGGGCATTAACCCAATAAGTCCTTTTAGGGTACACGTGTTAGTCTCAAGCATGACTAGAATTCAACGAATGAATCTAGGGTTTCAAACCTACTGAAATATCCAACTCTCCTTCATTAAGAGAGCATTATAAGCATAACAAGCTCTGATATTATAGCAACATTGAAAATATGGACAATCTCAAAATTCCGCCTTGCTTCAAGGAGGCCTCTGATTTATCACTTAGAAATTTTATCATTAGGGTCAAACTAAAATATTCAGAAATACACCTACAAATATCTCAAATATTTCCACCACTAATCCATCCAAGTTCAACTAAATAAACACCACAAAAATGCTTCACAATGAAATCAATACAACAAGCCTTAGGGCATGATTCAATTAAGCATACAGATTTGAAAATTACATTCATTAATACTTAAAAGATAACAGCCATGCCAAATCTATAACACCCCATATTTTGACTAGACATGTTTATCAGTTAGACATGTTGCACTTTATTTGCTTATTATCCATTGGACTCAGCTCGACTGAGTAATTATACTTATGACTTGATAGACCTGATTATATGTTGCTACTATGTTTATGTTGTTACTATGGTTATGTTGCCACTATGATTATGATGTTATGATGTTATAATGTGACCATGCTTATGATGTTGTTATGTTATGTAGTTACTATGTTGTGATTATCATGAGATTCCTTTACTTTATGATGACAATGTATGTTTAAATGTCTTTCATTAATGAAATATGAAATATATGATGCGATATGAGGATACCACCTTATGATGTGATCGATTGAATTATTATATGTCATGTGCATCTGTGATGAACTAAAATTGTTACATGAAATAAAATGATGTTGATAATATGGATCAATTGGTGATCGATGGAAAATGTTTTCTATAAAATGTGTATTTTGTGAAATAATAACCTCCAGGACACAAGGGCTATGGGATAGTCAGATACTTGATCTTATATATGGGATAACTTGTTCATGCAGTAAACCTTAGCAACCAAAAATGATGATACGATGACACAGTCTGATAATATTGATAGCAGTAGAGTATGATTTGATAGGGTATAGACCCAGTATATTGAGAGGGATAGATGTATTTCCCACCCTATGTTACTATATTACCCGAGGTCGTGGGAGGGTCGTGGTGAGACATGCTCCCTAAGTTGTTCTGATGATGATGGTCGGATTCTTGCTAGGAGAGGCTGGGTCCGTTAGTTAGCCGATGCTACCACTCTCAGGTTCTATGTGGTTAGGTTAGTATAGTTGGCATCCACTTTTATACTAGCAGAGGGAGGATATGGAGGATGTGGACGTAGGTTAGGATGGGAGGATATGTTAGTTAGTATTGTTGAGGGTTGGGTATTCCTTAATGTCGATTTAGTGGTAATAGGTACCCTTCCTTATACTCGATTTATTAAACTAACGTAAACATAAAAATAATGAGATGAAATCTTATAAGGTTAACTGATAAAATAACCGATGATGTTTTAATAATATTGTGTTATATGTATACTTGTTATGTTGCATGAAGGATTATTAGTATTAGTTAGATGTTATGCATAGGAAATATGTCGTATGTTTATAGTACATGTCTGGCATGTGCATACGTTGGCCATGCATGCACATTTTGTACATGCGCTATAATATCGGTTTACAAAAATACTTATCATGATTTAACAATCTTATAAGTTGTCATAGATAACTCAGTTAAGGATTTAGGAAACGACTTAAGTAATAGATGATCAAGTTGCTAATGTGTAAAATAAGTTAATTAGTCTTTGTATGTAAACATTGTAATGAACAAACAAAATAAGTGTCGTCAATTGTAAGTATCCTCATGTAAAGGTGTCATCAATATGAAGTATAATAGTTAAACATTAATACTGGAAGAGTATACTATTTAATTGTTGATCAAGATTAATTAAACCATTAAGAGTATTTCCTTTATTAATACACAGAGGTACTATGTTGATATTGGATCACTTATCGATTAAACAAATTAATATTGTTATTTATTATTCACCATTAATTTAATTACTATTATTATTAATTGTTATTGTTATTATTATTATTATTTAATTAATAATAATAAAAATTATAATTGTCATTTTCTATAAACCATAGTGGATCCAATAATTTATTTAATGGATTATTGAGTTAATTAATTGACCCAATCATTCCAAGTAAGTTAAAAGATTTGTTTAATAAATTATTTAGTAATATGGATTTGTTTCCATGTCAATTGAATAAGGAACATTAAATTAATGAATTAAATAAAGGGAGATATGAGCGAATAATTTTTAAATAACATTTTATTTTATACGATATTATTACTAGACTTTTCTACAAGTTAGAACATTTAGTGTCAAATCAGGATGTGGGTAAACATTTAAGACTTATGCCATTTCACATCTTGAAAGGTCACACAAAATATATATTATTTTATTAAAAACACTTAACCAAGCGGTGGAGTGATTTTAATATTATTTAAAATTGTCTCGGTAGTTTAAATATATAATTCATAATTATCTTGCTTTGAGTAAACAAAAGGAAGTCAAATCAAAATAAGCCTACTTAATTAGAATTTCAATAATTTCACTGCTCGAGAGAAACAATGATGATTTAAATAATATATAATCATCATTTTATCTTGAAAAGGGTGTTGCATTAATGATTGATATTTCCAAAACCATGAAGGCTATGGCGGTGGAGTGACAAGGAAGTTATGGAGGAGGAAAATTTCCATAAAGGGAATATTTAACGAAGTAGTAGGGGGGTGATTTGGGGGAGAATTGTGAGGATTTGTATTGAGAAGTGAAATATTCTGAGGAGGGGGACAACTCAAGGATTGGAGGAGGGAGAAAACTAAAATGAGGAGGGGAACAACAAACCGAACAGTTCGATTATTGAACTAAGGACAAGGCTGCTATTGAGATTATTGGTTGTGGGCTCCGGGGCTAGGATATCTGTTGATTTCCTAGGGCGAGCAAGATTGTAGTTGGTCAGCAGGGTGGACACATCATTATGGGTTGCTAAGGGAATCTACGGAATCTACTACATAAATCCTACTGCAATCTATGGATCCAGGTATATTCCCGAATTGAACTTAGATAAAATGTATTTTTTTTTCCAATTATGTGCAGATTATCATGTGAAAAGAACAGATTTAAAATGAAAAGTCCTAAGTTTCCTATTTATTTATTTGCACAGACATATAAACACATATATATATTGAAACCTTACATGTAGGAATCCATAGAATTCTCTATGATGTGAACATAAAATAGAAACATAGACAGTTGATTTTTGCAGAAAATAAAACTTTATATTTTTATATTTCGTCATTAAACTCATTTACATAAGAAAGACGAATCATAGGCCCAGTGCCAAGGATGGGCAGCGCACTTGGAATTAGAGCCATGGTTCCAAATATGGAACTAGAGGGCTTACTCAAAATTGGAAATCTCGAGACCATCAAGACACAAAAATTCAATTGAAACAAAACAGAACATAAATTTACATATAACATAACTGAAATTTTGAAAGAACTTCCCTATAGGAAAACCACAGAGAAGGATTCCCTGAAACTGAATGAAATATACTAGATAAACAAGTGTAACTCTGCCCTGTTCCACACCTGAAAATGAGTGAAACCTGTGGTGGGTCTTTAACTACCAGGAAATCACAAATGATGATTAGAAAACGAAACATTATATATATATAAAAGAGACTCACAACCTACAACTAAATCAAAGTCCAAGGTCCAAATCTGAACATCAATAAATTACTCCACAAGCATGTAAACAATAAATACACAGGGTGTAAACAAGACACACAAACCTCCTTTTCTTGTCAAATCAAAGTGCTGAGAGACTGTTGCTTGGCGATGAATATAATTTCCGCCTACTTCACAATCCCAAAGTGGATGAATCTGTAAAATTTCAGCATGCTCAAGCCATGTCTCCAGTGCTAGGAAACCACATTAACAAACCTTTCAAGGGAATCAAACATAAGAATAATGGAGCAAGTTGAAGCGTCCCTCCTTCGACAAATTTGTCTAACAAGGAACCTCCTGAGAGCGACCCAGCAGTAGAACCTGCGAGCGTTATGCCAACTACCCACGCTGAAATGTCGTATTTTTTTGTAGCATTGATTGTAAATTTTATTAGATTCAAACACAAAAATCTAGGCCTCTACATTTTAAGTGACTTTGTTTAGATAGAAAACAAAATTTCGAAATCTGGGAAAGCATTTTCTCTGGTTAAGAACAAAATTATGCAAGGTAGTTGTCACAAAGTGTTGTAGTATTGACAAGGAGAAGATATAAAACATCTTCAATATACTGACCTTGCAAAGCAATACTTTTGGAAAATCCAAGATCTCTTACATTCAAGTTAGGAGCTCCATTAACAACACCGAGATGGTACCCAAACAAGATAGCTCCCAAACATGTTGCAGCAATATGTGGCAACACAACTCCAGAATATGTTGCATGCCTTTCCCATAGTCTTCTTGTGAAGATCACCAGTTGTATCCAGTGCCAACACAAGCCCAAGTATGGACCTACAAGGTGAGCCCGCAAGAGTCATTCCGGTCAAAAGAATACTCCTAACGAGATCTCCCATACAAGGTCGGTAACAGAGTACACACTCAAAAGACTTCACACCTAGTTTAAATATCGAGAGAGTTGTAGGGAGACAACATTTTGGTTTGAGGTTTCTTCCTTGGTGCTTGTGGATCCTTACTCGTGTTCTTCTACACTTCTATCTTGCTTGACTATATTTCTTAAATCCTTATTTTCTTCTCTTAGACTTGTCTAGTTTATTTTCTAGAGTTGTTTTCGACAGTAAGTATGTCCTCAATTCTTTTCTTATCATTTTTCTAGAATATGTTTTAGCACTCATCCTTGTATTTTTTACAATCCCATTAGCCAACTTTGGATACTAGTGTACACTAATTTTTAAACTAAATAAGAAAATAACCCAATTAAATAATAATGACTCCGGCCAATTACAGCTAACTGCAGATTAATTCCTAATTCGACGTGATTTACAACCCTCGATTGGCTAATCTGAAGACAAGTTACACAAAATTAACTTTCACATATTGCATTACATTTTACAAATATTAGATTTAAACAAAATAAACAAAGAGATGAAAAGGGGGAAAAGAAAAACCCATTGTTATGGAATCTAGATATTAGCCTTGAAAATCGAAATTACTAGTGCATATTGAATTTTTGACAGCTAGAGTATGTGAGAAAATATGACAAAAACACAACTTCACCAAAAGAAACCATTCAGAGTGATAGAAATACATACCATGGGGCATAGAATTCGATGACAATGAATAGATGGATAGAAAGAGCCTCCAAGAAATTTTGAGCATCGAGGGTGAGAACTACTTCTCCTCCTTCATCTTCATCTTCTTATTTACACAGACTAACCACCGAAAACAAGATCAATGCAAAGGAAACCCAATGTAGAATCTCCATGACTGCTTCTGCAAAACCCTAGATCCAACTTCACTTCGACAATCTATGTATGTGGGTAGTATGTGCCGTCCAAACGCCAAGTTGCAGCTGCCAAAAGCCAAGCCTCAATGCCATCATTCCTCCCCAAACACCAGGTTGCATGTTAAGCTCAATCCATGAGCCAATCCTTAGGCATCAAGCAAGAATCCATACACTCAAGCCCGCGGGAGAGTAGCAATGCACATCGCACCAACCCGAAAACGGCAATCCCACATTCCTCAAACCACATGATTCCGTAGGGTAGAACCAAAATTTTGGTTGAAATGGTGGCTCAATATCATAGCCACAAGCTAAGACAAGGCCAAACCCCATATTCTGTGTGTCATATTATGAGCGATCAATGCCAATCCAAGCACCGGTTCCCATGGTTTAGGGCCACATATGAGCCCACTAGCATATAACAATACGACTTAATTTATCCTTAAAACCAAAAGCTCATTATCAAGCAAAGCGACCCACCAACCATCAAGTTCGACAAGTGTCGAACGTGTTAAGAAATCCCTTTGCATGAGCCCATAGGATCCCACAACAACGTGGAAACAACGGTACCAATGTTTCCATATTCAACAGCTCTTCTTCCTGGGGATAACAGTGTTTCCACGCTATGTTGCAACCAACAAGCCAAGGAGCGGCCCTGGAATGAGCCCATTGAGGGACAAAAACCCATAGGTTGAGGCGTAGCCATGGCCGAGTTGCAGAGCTTGTCAAAACTATACCAAGGTAATGAGGGGAAAATGAAGCACGCCCTTGGGGTTGACCCTGTTTAGGGTTTTCTCCCTTTGCATGGTCATGGGCTGCATGGAAAGGTCGCGTGGCCTTCAGGTGTACACTCCCCTTTGCATGGTGGTGGATAGAGTAGAGAGGTGGCTTGGTCTTAGGTGCTATAGCGTGTAGGGTTAGGTTAAGTAAAAATTATACACACACACACACACACACACATATATATAGCAACATTCAAAACTCATTCAAAACAATGGGCACCAACTCCTTGTCTTCAACTTTCACCCCTATGGAATCCAATGGAACTCTCAACTTTGTGGTCTTCATCAAGTAACTAACCATGAAATATGTGTCACTCATGAAAATGCAAAGAGATTATTTCTCAAGTGCATATTGCAAAACATATTCACACTTTGGTACAATGCTATCAAAGTATCATACATCTCCTTAGCTTTCTCTTCTCTTTCAATGTAAAAGATCAAATAATCCTTCACGATATAAACAATGATTCTTCCTGCCTTGGTCTCTTTCTTCTTATAATCAACCAACTTAGATAAATTAACAAGATCAAGAATGTCGTTCTCAATAAACACCCAAAGATCAACCTCCTCCAACTAGCATCTACATTCTATACTTCTGAGATATAAAGTTTGAAGCACCTTATAACCTATTACATTCTCTAATACAGAGAGTGGTCATCCCCAAAAATCTTAAACCGTGCCTTAATAAAAATTCAACCAACAAATCAATCGCCTATCCCAAGCAAAATCGACACTCTAATTCTTAGAGCAACTAGGGCATTAACCCAATAAGTCCTTTTAGGGTACAAGTGTTAGTCTCAAGCATGACTAGAATTCAAATAATGAATTTAGGGTTTCAAACCTTCTGAAATATCCAAATCTCCTTCATTAAGAGAGCATTCTCAGCATAACAAGCTCTGATATTATAGCAACATTGAAAATATGGCCAATCTCAAAATTATGCCTTGCTTCAAGGAGGCCTCTGATTTATCACTTAGAAATTTTATCATTAGGGTCAAACTAAAATATTCAGAAATACACCTACAAATATCTCAAATATTTCCACCACTAATCCATCCAAGTTAACCTAAATAAACACCACAAAAATGCTTCACAATGAAATCAATACAACAAGCCTTAGGGCATGATTCAATTAAGCATACAGATTTGAAAATTACATTCATTAATACTTAAAAGATAACATTCATGCCAAATCTATAACACCCCATATTTTGACCAGACATGTTTATCAGTTAGACATGTTGCACTTTATTTGCTTATTATCCATTGGACTCAGCTCGACTGAGTAATTATACTTATGACTTGATAGACCTGATTATATGTTGCTACTATGTTTATGTTGTTACTATGGTTATGCTGCCACTATGATTATGATGTTATGATGTTATAATGTTACCATGCTTATGATGTTGTTATGTTATGCAGTTACTATGTTGTGATTATCATGAGATTCCTTTACTTTATGATGACAATGTATGTTTAAATGTCTTTCATTAATGAAATATGAAATATATGATGCGGTATGAGGATACCACCTTATGATGTGATCGATTGAATTATTATATGTCATGTGCATCTGTGATGAACTAAAATTGTTACATGAAATAAAATGATGTTGATAATATGGATCAATTGGTGATCGATGGAAAATGTTTTCTATCAAATGTGTATTTTGTGAAATACTAACCTCCAGGACACAAGGGCTATAGGATAGTCATATACTTGATCTTATATATGGGATAACTTTTTCATGCAGTAAACCTTAGCAACCAAAAATGATGATACGATGACACGGTCTGATAATATTGATAGCAGTAGAGTATGATTTGATAGGGTATAGACCCAATATATTGAGAGGGATAGATGTATTTCCCACCCTATGTTACTATATTACCCGAGGTCGTGGGAGGGTCGTGCTGAGATATGCTCCCCAAGTTGTTGTGATGACGATGGTCGGATTCCTGCTAGGAGAGGCTAGGTTCGTTAGTTAGCCGACGCTACCACTCTTAGGTTCTATGTGGTTAGGTCAGTATAGTTGGAATCCACTTTTATACTAGCAGAGGGAGGATATGGAGGATGTGGATGTAGGTTAGGATGGGAGGATATGTTAGTTAGTATTGTTGAGGGTTGGGTATTCCTTAATGTCGATTTAGTGGTAATAGGTACCCTTCCTTATACTCGATTTATTAAACTAACGTAAACATAAAAATAATGAGAGGAAATCTTATAAGGTTAACTGATAAAATAACCGATGGTGTTTTAATAATATTGTGTTATATGTATACTTGTTATGTTGCATGAAGGATTATTAGTATTAGTTAGATGTTATGCATAGGAAATATGTCGTATGTTTATAGTACATGTCTGGCCTGTGCATACGTTGGCCACGCATGCACATTTTGTACATGCGCTATAATATCGGTTTACAAAAATACTTATCATGATTTAACAATCTTATAAGTTGTCATAGATAACTCAGTTAAGGATTTAGGAAACGACTTAAGTAATAGATGATCAAGTTGCTAATGTGTAAAATAAGTTAATTAGTCTTTGTATGTAAACATTGTAATGAACAAACAAAATAAGTGTCGTCAATTGTAAGTATCCTCAAGTCAAGGTGTCATGAATATGAAGTATAATAATTAAACATTAATACTGGAAGAGTATACTATTTAATTGTTGATCAAGATTAATTAAACCATTAAGAGTATTTCCTTTATTAATACACAGAGGTACTATGTTTATATTGGATCACTTATCGATTAAACAAATTAATATTGTTATTTATTATTCACCATTAATTTAATTACTATTATTATTAATTATTATTGTTATTATTATTATTATTTAATTAATAATAATAAAAATTATAATTGTCATTTTCTATAAACCATAGTGGATCCAATAATTTATTGAATGGATTATTGAGTTAATTAATTGACCCAATCATTCCAAGTAAGTTAAAAGATTTGTTTAATAAATTATTTAGTAATCTGGATTTGTTTCCATGTCAATTGAATAAGGAACATTAAATTAATGAATTAAATAAAGGGAGATATAAGCGAATAATTTTTAAATAACATTTTATTTTATACGATATTATTACTAGACTTTTTTACAAGTTAGTGTCGAATCAGGATGTGGGTAAACACTTTAAGACTTATGCCATTTCACATCTTGAAAGGTCACACAAAATATATATTATTTTATTAAAAACACTTAACTAAGCGGTGGAGTGATTTTAATATTATTTAAAATTGTCTCGGTAGTTTAAATATATAATTCACAATTATCTTGCTTTGAGTAAACAAAAGGAAGTCAAATCAAAATAAGCCTACTTAATTAGAATTTAAATAATTTCACTGCTCGAGAGAAACAAGGATGATTTAAATAATAAATAATCATCATTTTATCTTGAAAAGGGTGTTGCACTAATGATTGATATTTCCAAAACCATGAAGGCTATGGCGGTGGAGTGACAAGGAAGTTATGGAGGAGGAAAATTTATATAAAGGGAATATTTAACGAAGTAGTAGGGGGTTGATTTGGGGGGGAATTGTGAGGATTTGTATTGAGAAGTGAAATATTCTGAGGAGGGGGACAACTTGAGGATTGGAGGAGGGAGAAAACTAAAATGAGGAGGGGAACAACAAACCGAACAGTTCGATTATTGAACTAAGGACAAGGCTGCTATTGAGATTATTGGTTGTGGGCTTGGGGGCTAGGATATCCGTTGATTTCCTAGGGCAAGCAAGATTGTAGCTGGTCAGCAGGGTGGACACATCATTTTGGGTTGCTAAGGGAATCTACAGAATCTACTACATAAATCCTACTGCAATCTACAGATCCAGGTATATTCCCGAATTGAACTTAGATAAAATGTTTTTTTTTCCAATTATGTGCAGATTATCATGTGAAAAGAATAGATTTAAAATGAAAAGTCCTAAGTTTCCTATTTATTTATTTGCACAGACATATAAACACATATATATATTGAAACCTTACATGTAGGAATCCATAGAATTCTCTATGATGTGAACATAAAATAGAAACATAGACAGTTGATTTTTGCAGAAAATAAAAATTTATATTTTTATATCTCGTCATTAAACTCATTTACTTAAGAAATATGAAACATAGGCCCAATGCCAAGGATGGGCAGCGCACTTGGAATTAGAGCCATGGTTCCAAATATGGAACTAGAGGGCTTACTCAAAATTGGAAATCTTGAGACCATCAAGACATAAAAATTCAATTGAAACAAAACAGAACATAAATTTACATATAACATAACTGAAATTTTGAAAGAACTTCCCTATAGGAAAACCACAGAGAAGGCTTCCCTGAAACTGAATGAAAGATACTAGCTAAACAAGTGTAACTCTGCCCTGCTCCACACCTGAAAATGAGTGAAACCTGTGGTGGGTCTTTAACTACAAGGAAATCACAAATGATGATTAGAAAACAAAACATTATATATATATAAAAGAGACTCACAACCTACAACTAAATCGAAGTCCAAGGTCCAAATCTGAACATCAAGAAATTACTCCACAAGCATGTAAACAATAAATACACAGGGTGTAAACAAGACACACAAACCTCCCTTTCTTGTCAAATCAAAGTGTTGAGAGACTGTTGCTTGGCGATGAATATAATTTCCTCCTGCTTCACAATCCCAGAGTGGATGAATCTGTAAAATTTCAACATGCGCAAGCCACGTCTCCAGTGCTAGGAAACCACATTAACAAACCTTTCAAGGGCATCAAACATAAGAATAATGGAGCAAGTTGAAGCGTCCCTCCTTCGACAAATTTGTCTAACAAGGAACCTCCTGAGAGCGACCCAGCAATAGCACCTGCAAGCGTTATGCCAACTACCCACGCTGAAATGTCATTTTTTTTGTAGCATTGACTGTAAATTTTATTAGATTCAAACACAAAAATATAGGCCTCTACATTTTAAGTGACTTTGTTTAGATAGAAAACAAAATTTCAAAATCTGGGAAAGCATTTTCTCTGGTTAAGAACAAAATTATGCAAGGTAGTTGTCACAAAGTGTTGTAGTATTGACAAGGAGAAGATATAAAACATCTTCAATACACTGACCTTGCAAAGCAATACTTTCGGAAAATCCAATATCTCTTACATTCAAGTTAGGAGCTCCATTAACAACACCGAGATGGTACCCAAACAAGATAGCTCCAAAACATGTTGCAGCAATATATGGCAACACAGCTCCAGAATATGTTGCATGCCTTGCCCATAGTCTTCTTGTGAAGATCACCAGTTGTATCCAGTGCTAACACAAGCCCAAGTATGGACCTACAGGGTGAGCCCGCGAGATTCATTCCGGTCAAAAGAATACTCCTAACGATATCTCCCATACAAGGTCGGTAACAGAACACACACTCAAAAGACTTCACACCTAGTTTAAATATCGAGAGAGTTGTAGGGAGACAACATTTTGGTTTGAGGTTTCTTCCCTTGTGCTTGCGGATCCTTACTCGTGTTCTTCTACACTTCTGACTTGCTTGACTATATTTCTTAAAAGCCTTATTTTCTTCTCTTAGACTTGTCTAGTTTTGTTTCTAGAGTTGTTTTCGACAGTAAGTATGTCCTCAATTCTTTTCTTATCATTTTTCTAGAATATGTTTTAGCACTCATCCTTGTATTTTTTACAATCCCGTTGGCCAACTTTGGATACTAGTGTACACTAATTTTTAAACTAAATAAGAAAATAACCCAATTAAATAATAATGACTCTGGCCAATTACAGCTAACTGCAGATTAATTCCTAATTCGATGTGATTTACAACCCTCGATTGGCTAATCTGGAGACAAGTTACACAAAATTAACTTTCACATATTGCATTACATTTTACAAATATTAGATTTGAACAAAATAAACAAAGAGATGAAAAGGGGGAAAAGAAAAACCCGTTGTTATGGAATCTAGATATTAGCCTTGAAAATCGAAATTACTAGTGCATATTGAATTTTTGACAACTAGAGTATGTGAGAAAATATGACAAAAACACAACTTCACCAAAAGAAACCATTCAGAGTGATAGAAATACATACCATGGGGCATAGAATTCAACGACAATGAACAAATGGATAGCAAGAGCCTCCAAGAAATTTTGAGCATCGAGGGTGAGAACTACTTCTCCTCCTTCATCTTCATCTTCTTATTTACACAGACTAACCACCGAAAACAAGATCAATGCAAAGGAAACCCAGTGTAGAATCTCCATGACTGCTTCTGCAAAACCCTAGATCCAACTTCACTTCGACAATCTATGTATGTGGGTAGTATGTGTCGTCCAAACGCCAAGTTGCAGCTGCCAAAAGCCAAGCCTCAATGCCATCATTCCTCCCCAAACACCAGGTTGCATTTTAAGCTCAATCCATGAGCCAATCCTTAGGCATCAGGCAAGAATCCATACACTCAAGCCCGCAGGAGAGTAGCAATGCACATCGCACCAACCCGAAAACGGCAAGCCCACATTCCTCAAACGACATGATTCTGCAGGGTAGAACCAAAATTTTGGTTGAAATGGTGGCTCAATATCATAGCCACAAGCTAAGACAAGGCCAAACCCCATATTCTGTGCGTCATATTATGAGCGATCAATGCCAATCCAAGCCCCGGTTCCCATGGTTTAGGGCCACATATGAGCCCACTAGCATATAACAATACGACTTAAATTATCCTTAAAACCAAAAGCTCATTATCAAGCAAAGCAACCCACCAACCATCGAGTTCGACAACTGTCGAACGTGTTAAGAAATCCCTTTGCATGAGCCCACAGGATCCCACAACAACGTGGAAACAATGGTACCAATGTTTCCATATTCAACAGCTCTTCTTCCTGGGGATAACAATGTTTCCACGCTATGTTGCAACCAACAAGCCAAGGAGCGGCCCTGGAATGAGCCCATCGAGGGACAAAAACCCATAGGTTGAGGCGTAGCCATGGCCGAGTTGCAGAGCTCGTCAAAACTATACCAAGGTAATGAGGGGAAAATGAAGCGCGCCCTTGGGGTTGACCCTATTTAGGGTTTTCTCCCTTTGCATGGTCATGGGCTGCATGGAAAGGTCGTGTGGCCTTCAGGTGTACACTCCCCTTTGCATGGTGGTGGATAGAGTAGAGAGGTGGCTTGGTCTTAGGTGCTATAGCGTGTAGGGTTAGGTTAAGTAAAAATTATACACACACACACACACATATATATATCATTTTTATAACTTAATTTCGTTATAAAATTTAACAAAAATTTTCTATTTTGTTATATTCTCATTTTTGTTAAATTTTAAAAGTTTAAGTTTTAATTTTTTTTATATAAAGATAATAATGCTAAATAAAATGTTATTTCAATGTATTAATGTTAGTTTTAATGCTAAATAAAAAATTAATGAATCAAGGTTAATATTTGATATTTGATTATAATCAACTATTGTTAATGTCAAATGGTCATAGATTTTAAATTCAACCCGGTGGAAATTACGTGTAACCCAATACATAAATTCACATCTTGACTAAAAAAACTCTAAAGAGTAGGTTTATCAAATTTGAAATTTATAAACTATCAATGATCTAGCCATGCCAGGGTAGTACTACTTAAAAAATCTACCATGCAAGTCGTGTTTAGTATATTTAGTACTGGGTGGCCTCAAGATGGCCTGATCGAAACGCCCAAAACTATAGCTCTTTTTTTCTTTTGAAATGACCTCTTTGAGAATCGACTAACACACTCTCTAGTAACTAACGATATGATGTTTTATTCCCATGATACAGGATCAATCATGGTAACAACATGCAGAGGTCAAGGTCGACCACCGCCGCCACCACCACCGTCTCCGCTACCGAAACCGCCACGGTCAACCTCAACACCCAAAATGGAATCATAAAGAGATATTTGGAGGCTATTATGACCATGATGAACAGGCAGTCGAAAAGGGCCTTCGAGGTGGAAACCACTCAAGTAAGCTGAGAGAACTCAGAGGGCACAAAGCCCGAGACAAGAACCACTCTAGGACATTTCGAGGGAGTTGCAAAAGATAAAGATTCCTGAGTTTTCAGGAGGATGACCTGGTAAGCATGTCGAAGCATGTCTAGAAGGCATGAAAAGATGCTTCGCATTAAACGAGTAGACTTACAGCTCCAAAGATATAATGGCCATATTTTAGCTTAAAGGTGATGCTCTGAATTAGTGGTCAAATCTTGAGAAGCAGCTGCACCTTACTCCTCTTACTGTTTCTTGGGAATTATTCAAGGAGAGGTTCCACATGAAGTACTTGCCAACTTATTACAAGGAAGAATGGGAAAGTGCACTCCATGCTTTAGTACAGGGAAACAATATTGTGGAGGAGTATGAAGCTAAGTTTATGAAACTGGTAAAATATGTTCCTTACCTAGATGCAGATGATTGTCAAGTAGAGTGTTTTGTGTATGGACTTAACTATAAGATAAGGGATGATGTGCGGATGTGGAAACCAACTTCAGTTTCCATGGCAGTTGAGTATGCTCGTTATGCAGCACATATGTCAGATGAAAAAGGGGCTAGTAAGTTGACAGGATTCAATCAGTATGTTTCAGGGAAGGCCTCACGTCCTCACTTCAAGGGAGAACAATCTAGACCTTCTCCTTACAGTAATAGATTCACACCGAGGGGTAATACTTAGGTTAACTCAGTATCATAGGCATCATCCGCAACCCATCAAATCCAAGGATGTACACAAGGAAGTCCCTAAAGAGGATTGGGGATTTTAGAGGATCCAAGGGAAGGAACTCATCTCAGAGGACTCCTCCCAGCAGCATGCACGCCCCACCCAATCTCTCATGCTGGGGATGCAGAGGTCCTCATTACCAACGGGACTATCTTGAGGTTCAGTCAACCAGCAGGAACAGGGAAGGAAAAGAACCCATGGATAGTTCGGGTAATAGTCATCGGATTCATGCAGCAGTTCATAATCACCAAGCAGAACATCAGTACACCATAGTAGAATCCACTAGTAAAGTAAACAATGTCAAACTTAAAATTTTATTTGATCTGGGTGCAACTAATAGTTTTATTTCACCATTTGCATTAGATAAATGTCGGTTGGCAACCTACAAGCATGATGACTTAGAATTGGTTGAAATGGATTTAGGAATCAAGCATGTAGTAGGACTTAAGGTGAGGGGGGTGTTAGGTTGACTTAGGAGTGTGCACTGCTAAGTTGGATGCTTATGTCACCAATTTGGGGACTTATGACCTCATTATTGGCATGGATTGGTTAGAAGGCCATATATATTTCTTAGACTACTATGTGAAGAAGGTGTTGTGCCTCGATGACGAGGGAAGGACAATTCAAATCCAAGGTTTGAAGAGGAAGGTGTCCCTTCGTGTCATCTCTACGGTGAAATTTAAGCGGTGCCTAAGACAAGGATGTCTTATATTTCTAGTTGAGGCGGTGGGCGATAGCAAAGGACCTTCTTTAAACTCATACCTAGTACTATCTGAGTTCAAGGATTTCTTTCCAAAAGAATTTCTAGGGTTACCTCCGGAAAGGGAACTCGATTTTACGATTGAACTGAAACCTGGTGTAGAGCCAATCTCAAAGTCTCCCTATAGGATGACAACACCAGAATATCGGGAACTGCAGATCCAGATGAAAGAACTACTTGATTTGGGCTAATTAGACCCAGCATATCACCGTGGGGTGCACCAGTTATCTTCGTTAAGAAGAAGGACGAATCTCATCTCAGGATAAGGAATCTTAGTGGACCCATAAAAGGTAAAGGCCATCAAGGATTGGCCAATTCCGAAGAATGTGCATGAAGTGCATAGCTTCATGCACGCTTCATGGGGTTAGCAGGGTATTACTGAAGATTCATGGAAGGGTTTTCCAAGATTGCAAAACCTATTACCACCTTGCAGCGCAAGGGAATCCGATATGGTGGACCAATGAATGTGATGCCACATTTTCTGAATTGAAGAAGTTGATAACAATTGCTATGATCATGCGTGTGCCATATATGGATAAGGACTTCATAGTATGCACTGATGCTTCAGAGCAGGGTTTGGGAGCAATTCTGATGTAGGAAGTTGGGGTAATAGCTTATTCATATCGTAAGTTGAAACCTCATGAGGAGCAGTATGCCACACATGATATATAATTGGCAGCGCTTCACACTTAAAACAGATCATCAGAGCTTACAGTATATTTTTACACAAAGGGATCTGAATGCTAGGCAGACGCAATGGACTGAGTTTATGAGTGAGTATGACTTTGGGATATCATACATCAAAGGGAAGGAGAATGTAGTGGCAGATGCTCTAAGCCGAAGGACGAGACTTTTATCCTTAATTCCCTTGAAGGTTGTCTTGAAGGAAAGACTACTAGGACAACTTTTAGGGGACAGTTGGTATCTAAATGTAACCTTAGCTATTCAAAGGGGGAACAAACCGGAGTTGAAATATGATGGGTACAATCTTGAGGAAGATGGATTGATGCAGTATCAAGGGAGGATGTATGTTCCTAAGTAAGGTGATATTAGGGAAACAATCCTTAGAGAGGCCCATAAAGCACATTATTGTGCGCACCCAGGGGTGAAGAATATGTATGCTGACATGAAGAAGCTCTTCTTATGTCCAAGTATGAAAGGTGATGTAGTGGATTTTGTTTTTTAAAGTGCCTCGAGTGTCAACAGGTTAAGGCAGATCATCGTCACCCAGTCGGTCTCTTACAGCCTCATGATATTCCTATGACTAAGTGAGAAGTCATTTCCATGGACTTCGTTGTAGGATTTCCACTCACATATCTAAGACATAATGCTATATTGATGGTGGTCGACAAACTGACCAAAAGCGCTCACTTCATTCCAGTCAGAGACACCTATGACGTGACTGATGTGGAAAGGGTATTCATAAATGAGATTGTATGTCTTCATGGAGTTCCTGGAAAGATAATTTTTTACAGAGACCCTAAGTTCACCTCCATATTTTGGACAAGCATGCAGTAAGCATTAGGGACACAGTTGAACCTAAGCTTGTCTTATCACCCTGAGATAGATGGACAAACCGAGAGGGTAAATCAAATAATGGAGGACATTCTTAGGATGTATGTTATGGATCAAGAGACCCAGTGGGAGAAATATATTCCTCTAGTGGATTTTGCATAAAAAAACAGTCATCACAGCTCCATTGGTATGCCTCCATATCAAGCATTGTATGGGAGACCGTGCAGGACACCACTTAGTTGGGATAGGTTAGAGGATCAAGTTTTAATTGGGCCTGAATTGATTCAGGAAATGGAGGAACAGGTGGTACAGATTAGGAAGACATAGGTCCACATAATACATATCACCTTTCAAAGAAGAGGAAGACAGAGGTCCACATATATCTGAATTAATTAGATCGAGAATGCCTCTCAATATCTACTCATTTCTTGGAAAAACAACCTTGGCATGGTTTTCAAGTGCACATGCCTTCCATATTCCTTCTTTCTTCATCTCAAATTCTAACAATATTTGCACTATTTCTTCAAGAATGGAAGTTATTCCAAGTGTAAGTGACCAAAGCACCTATGCCAAAGCTTACATATCTTGTAATTGTTATGCACTAGAGCCCCATGCTTAACTAGATCTAATTCTAATTTATAAATACCACCAACTCAAACCCCTTTCACCATAATAGGGGTTTGATATCTAATTATGAGCTTATAAGAATGAAACTCAACCACACGATTTATCATACAAGAAACAAGAAATTGAAATAATCCTATTTTCCAAACCATGAAAAAATAATACACCATTCAACTCAAGAACATCACTTGAAGGCATTAAAAAAGAAATTGATCACAATCCCTTCATGGGATAAGTGACATCATCACTCAACTCCACTTCCATATCATCATCTTATTCTCAAAATTTGTTGAATATATTCCTATCAAATGTCATATTTCTCGATGTTTCCATGTCCACATACCACCCCAACATGATAGATGGTATTGGTTGAAAGACAAGAAACCATAAAGAATGAAGTCTCGAGCTTGGGTGCTTATGCATTCACTCTAGCTATAGTCTTTGCATTCCCTCTCAACTGATTAGGCTACTACTGCCTTTCCCTTTCATATTCTTTGGAAATTGACTAGCATAATATTTCTTGTCATGGCACTTGAAACAAGTCATATAACTCAAATCCTTCTTACCATGGTTAGGAGACATATTTGTTACCTGTCATAGGTCCTCTTTTCCACATCCTCCATATGAGGGAAATGGATTCTACTTCAATATCCTTGGCTAGAGTGGGCTCTAATATATCTCTCCTTGCATAAATTCATACCAAAGCTTTTGAATAAAAGCACATTCTCGTGATCACAAATGCTCTGGACAAAGGGTTTCCAAGATGGAGAAAACTCATTCAAAACAATGGGCACCAACTCCTTGTCTTCAACTTTCACCCTTATGGAATCCAGTTGAACTCTCAACTTTGTGGTCTTCATCAAGTAACTAACCATGAAATATGTGTCACTCAGTAAAATGAAAAGATATTATTTCTCAAGTGCATATTGCAAAACATATTAGCTTTCTCTTCTCTTGCAATGTAAAAGATCAAATAATCCTTCACCATATCAACAATTATTCTTCTTGCCTTGGTCTCTTTCTTCTTATAATCAACCAATTTAGCTAAATTAACAAGATCAAGAATGTCGTTCTCAAGAAACACCCAAAGATCAACCTCCTCCAAAAAGCATCTACATTCTATACTTCTAAGATATAAAGTTTGAAGCACCTTCTAACCTATTACATTCTCTAATACCTTCTTGAACCATGCCTTAATAAAAAGTCAACCAACAAATCAATCGCGTATCCCAAGCAAAATCACCACTCTAATTCTTAGAGAAACTAGGGCATTAACTCAATAAGTCCTTTTAGGGTACAAGTGTTAGTCCCAAGCATGAATTGAATTCAACTAATTAATTTAGGGTTTCATACCTGCTGAAATATCCAAATATCCTACATTAAGAGAGCATTCTCAGCATAACAAGCTCTGATACCATAGCAACAATGAAAATATGGCCAATCTCAAAATTATTCCTTGCTTCAAGGAGGCTTCTGATTTATCACTCAGAAATTTCATCATTAGGGTCGAACTAAAATATTCAAAAATACACCTACAAATATCTCAAATATGTCCACCACTAATCCATCCAAGTTCAACTAAATAAACACCACAAAAATGCTTCAAAATGAAATCAATACAACAAGCCTTAGGGCATGATCCAATTAAGCATATAGATTTGAAAATTACATTCATTAATACTTAAAAGATAACATTCACGCCAAATCTGTAACACCCCATATTTTGACCAGACATGTTTATCAGTCAAACATACTGCACTTTATTTGCTTATTATCTATTGGACTCAGCTCGACTGAGTAAATTATACTTACGACATGATAGACCTGATTATATGTTGCTACTATGTTTATGTTGTTACTATGGTTAGACTACCACTATGATTATGATGTTACGATGTTATATTTTTACCATGCTTATGATGTTACTATGTTTATGCAATTACTATGTTGTGGTTATCATGAGATTCATTTACTTTAGGATGACAATGTATGTTTAAATGTCTTTCATTAATGAAATGTGAAATATATGATGCGGTATGAGGATACCACCTTATGATGTGATCGATTGAATTATTATATGTCATGCGCATCTTTGATGAACTAAAATTGTTACATGAAATAAAATGATGTTGATAATATGGATCAATTGGTGATCGATCGAAAACGCTTTCTATAAAATGTGTATTTTGCGAAATACTAACCTACCGAACACAAGGGCTATGGGATAGTCGATTAATTGATCTTATATATGGGATAAGAACTTGTTCATGCAGTAAACATTAGCAACCAAAATTGATGATATGATGATGGAATCCGATAATCTTGATAACAACAGAGTATGATTTGATAGGGTATAGATCCAGTATGTTGAGAGGACTGGATGTATTTCCCACCCTATGTTACTATGTTACTCGGGGTTGTGGGAGGATCATGCTGAGACACACTCCCCAATTTTTTGTGATGACGATGGTTGGATGCCTTTGGGAGAGCCTAGGTCCGCTAGTTAGCCGATGCTACCACTATCAGGTTCTATGTGGTTAGGTCAATATAGTTGGCATCCACTTTTGTACTAGCAGAGGAAGGATAGGGAGGATGTGGACGTAGGTTAGGATGGGAGGATATCTTAGTTAGTATTGTTGAGGGTTGGGCATTCCTTGATGTCGATTTATTGGTAGTAGGTACCCTTCCTTATACTTGATTGATTAAACTAACGTAAGCATAAAAATAATGAGATTAAATCTTATAAGGTTAACTGTTAAAATAACCGATGATGTTTTAATAATATTACGTTATATGTATACTTGTTATGTTGCATGAAGGATTATTAGTATTAGTTAGATGTTATGCATAGGAAATATGATGTATGTTTATAGTACATGTCCGGCCTGTGCATACGTTGGCCACGCATGCTTATTTTGTACATGCACGATAATATCGGTTTACAACATACTTATCAAGATTTAACAATGTTAGAAGTTGTCATAGATAACTCGGTTAAGGATTTTGTAAACGACTTAAGTAATAGATGACCAAGGTGCTAATGTGCAAAATAAGTTAATTGGTATTTGTATGTAAACATTGTAATGAACAATTAAAATAAGTGTCGTCAATTGTAAGTATCCTCAACTGAAGGTGTCGTCAATATGAAATATAACATTTAAACATTAATACTGGAAGAGTGTACTATTTAATTGTTGATCAAGATTAATTAAACCATTAAGAGTATTTCGTTTATTAATGCACAGAGGTACTATGTTCATATTGGATCACTTATCGATTAAACAAATTAATATTGTTATTTATTATTCACCATTAATTTAACTACTATTATTATTTATTTTTTTATTTTTTTTGGTTGACAAAGTGGTGGAACCTCCTTGACTAGCAAGTTTGCATTTGGCTAAGTTACCACGAACCAGAGGCATCTAAGCCATCAAAATCACCCGAGGATCTCACTCGGCCTGGACCGCACCAACCCTTAACATGGTTAGATTTTTTGGTATCTGCGGGATTAGAACCGGCGACCTTTCCGCTTAGGGGGCGTATTAACCATACCCCGCCACCAACTGTTCTACATCTCACGGATTTATTAATTATTATTGTTATTAGTATTATTATTATTTAATTAATAATAAAAAATTATAATTGTCCTTTTCTATAAACTAAAGTGGATCCAATAATTTATTAACTGGATTATTGAGTTAACTAATTGACATGGAATCATTCCAAGTAAGTTAAAATATTGGTTTAATAAATTATTGAGTAATCTGGATTTGTTTCCATGTTAATTGAAGAAGGAACATTAAATTAATGAATTAAATAAAGGGAGATATGAGGGAATAATTTTTAAATAATATTTTATTTTATATGATATTATTACTAGACTCTATTACAAGTTAGAACATTTAGTGCCGAATCAGGAGGTGGGTAAACATTTAAGACTTATGCCATTTCACATCTTGAAAGGTCACACGAAATATATATTATTTTATTCAAAACACTTAACTAAGCGGTCGAGTGATTTTAATATTATTTAAAATTGTCTCGGGAGTTTAAATATATAGTTCATAATTATCTTTCTTTGAGTAAACAAAAGGAAGTCAAATCAAAATAAGCCTACATAATTAGAATTTCAATAATTTCACTGCTCGAGAGAAACAAGAATGATTTAAATAATATATAATCATCATTTTATCTTGAAAAGGGTGTTGCATTAATGATTGATATTTCCAAAACCATGAAGGCTATGGCGGTGGAGTGACAAGGAAGTTATGGAGGAGGAAAATTTCTATAAAGGGACAATTTAACGAAGTAGTCGGGGGGTGATTTGGGGGAGAACTGTGAGGATTTGTATTGAGAAGTGAAATATTCCGAGGAGGGGGACAACTCGAGGATTGGAGGAGGGGAAAAACTAACCGAACAGTTTGATTATTGAACTAAAGACAAGGCAGCTATTGAGATTATCGGTTGTGGGCTCGGGGGCTAGGATATCCGTTGATTTCTTAGGGCCAACAAGATTGCAATTGGTCGGCAGGGTGGACACATCATTTTGGGTTGCTAAGGGAATCTACCGAAACTACTACATACATCCTACTGCAATCTATGAATCTAGGTATTTTTCCAAGTTGAACTTAGATCAAATGTTTTTTTTTTCCAATTATGTGCATAATATCATGTGAAAAGAACATATTTAAAATGAAAAGTCCTAAGTTTTCTGTTTATTTATTTGCACAGACATATAAACACATATATATATTGAAACCTTACATGTAGGAATCCATAGAATTCTCTATGATGTGAACATAAAATAGAAACATATACAATTGATTTTGCATAAAACAAAACTTTATATTTTTATATTTCGCCATTAAACTCATTCACATAAGAAATACAAAACAGAGACCCATTTCCAAGGATGGGCACTGCACTTGGCATCAGAGCCATGGTTCCAAATATGGAACCAAAGGGCTTACTCCAAATTGGAATTCCCGATACCATCAAGATACAAAAATTCAACTGAAACAAAACAGAACATAAATTTACATATAACATAACTGAAAATTTGAAAGAACTTCCCTATAGGAAAACCATAGAGAAGGCTACCCTAAAACTGAATGAAAGATACTAGATAAACAAGTGTAACTTTGCCCTGTTCCACACCTGAAAATGAGTGAAACCTGTGGTGGATCTTTACCTGCCAAGAAATCACAATGATGATTAGAAAATAAAACATTATATATATATATAAGAGAGACTCACAACCTACAACTAAATTGAAGTCCAAGGGCCAAATATGAACATCAAGCAATTAATCCACAAGCATGTAAACAATAAATACCCATGGTCTAAACAAGACATGCAAACCTCCCTTTCTTCTCAAATCAAAGTGACGAGAGACTATTGCTTGGCGATCAATATAATTTTCGCCTGCTTTAAAATCCCAGAGCCGATGAATATGTAAAATTTCAACACGCCCAAGCCAGGTCTCCGGTGCCAGGAAACCACATTAGCATACCTTACAAAGGCATCAAACATAAGAAGAATGCAGCAAGTTGACGCACCCCTCCTTCGACAAATTTGTTTTACAAGGCACCTCCTAAGAGCGACCCAGCAATAGCACCTGTGAGTGCTATGCCAACTACCCACTCAGAAATGTCATTTTTTTATAGCATTGACTATAAAATTTATTAGATTCAAACACAAAAACCTAGGCCTCTACATTTTAAGTGACTTTATTTAGATAGAAAACAAAATTTCGAAAGTTGGGAAAGCATTTTCTTGGGTTAAGAACAAAATTATACGAAGTAGTTGTCACAAAGTGTTGTAGTAATGACAAGGAGAAGATATAAAACATCTTCAATATATTGACCTTTCAAAGAAGTAATTTTGGAAAATCCAAGATCTCTTACATTGTAGTTAGGACCTCCATTAACAACACTGATATGGTACCCAAACAAGATATCTCCCAAACATGTTGCAGCGATATATGGAAACACAGTTCTAGAATATGTTGCATGCCTTGCCCATAGTATTCTTGTGAAGATCACTAGTTGTATTCAGTGCCAATACAAGCCCACGTATGGACCTACAGGGTGAGCCCACTAGAGTCATTCCGGTCAAAAGAATCCTCCTAACGAGATCTCTCGTACAAGGTCGGTCAGAGAGCACACACTCAAAGACTTCACACCTGGTTTTAAATATTGAGAGAGCTGTAGGGAGACAATATTTTGGTTTGAGGTTTCTTCCTTGGTGCCCATGGGTCCTTGTTGATGTTCTTCTACACTTCCAACTTGCTTGACTATATCTCTTAAAAGCCTTATTTTCTTCTCTTAGACTTGTCTAGTTTTTTTTCTAGAGTTGTTTTAGGCGAAAAGTATGCCCTCAATTCTTTTCTTATCATTTTTCTCGAATATGTTTTAGCTCATCTAGTGTCCACTCATCCTTGTATTTTTTACAGTCCCATTATTCAGCTTTGGCTACTGTGTACACTAATTTTTAAACTAAATAAGAAAATAACCCAATTAAATAATAATGACTCCAGCCAATTCCAGCTAACTGCAGATTAATTCCTAATTCGGTGTGATCAACCCTCAATTGACTAATATGGAGACAAGTTACACAAAATTAAATTTCATATCTTGCATTACATTTTACAAATATTAGTTTTGAACAAAATAAACAAAGAGCTGAAAAGGGGGAAAATAAAAACCCGTTGTTATGACATCTAGATATTATCCTTGAAAAACGAAATTACTAGTGCTTATCGAATTTTTGAGAGCTAGAGTATGTGAGAAAATATGACAAAAACACAACTTCACCAAAAGAAACCATTCGGAGTGATATAAATACATACCATGGGGCATAGAATTCGACTACAATGAACGGATGGCTAGCAAGAGCCTCCGAGAAATTTTGAGCATTGAGGGTGAGAACTGCTTCTCCTCCTTCAGCTTCAGCTTTTGATTTACACAGACTGACCACCAAAAACAAGATCAATGAAAAGGAAACCCAACGTAGAATCTCCATGAATGTTTCTGCAAAACCATAGATCCAACTTCACTTGGAAAATCTATGTATGTGGGTAGTATGTGTCGTCCAAACCCCAAGTTGCAAGCGTCGAAAGCCAAGCCTCAATGCCATCGTCTGTCCCCAAACACCAGGTTGCATGTTAAGCTCAATCCATGATCCAATCCCTAGCCATCAAGCAACAAGCCATATAATCAATCCCGCATGAGAGTAGCAATGTACATCGCACCAAGCCGAGAACGCAAGCCCAGAGTCCTAAAACCATAATATTCCGCAAGGTAGAACTAGAACAAAAATTTTGGTCGAAATGGTGGCTCAATATCATAGCCAAGAGCTAACACAAGACCAAACCCCATATTATGTGTGTCATGTTATGAGCGATCAATACCAATCCAAGCACCGATTCCCATGGTTGAGGGCTACATATGATCCCACTGGTATATAACACTACACCTTAATTTCTCCTTAAAACCAAAATCTCATTATCAAGCAAAGCGACCCACCAGCCATCGAGTTCGACAAGTGCTCAACACGTTAAGCAATCCCTTTGCATGAGCCCACAGGATCCCACAACAACATGGAAAGAACAGTACCAATGTTTCCATATTCGACATCTCTTCTTCCCGGGGATAACAATGTTTCCACAATGTGCTGCAACCAACAAGCCAAGGAGCGGCCCTGGAATGATCCCGTCGGGTGACAAAATCCCACAGGTTGAGGCGCAGCCATGGCCGAGTTGCATATCTCGTCAAAACTCTACCAAGGAAATGAGGGGAAAATGAAGCATGCCCTCGGGGTTGACCCTATTTAGGGTTTTCTACCTTTGCATGGTGGTCAGCTGCATGGAGAGGCCATGTGGCCTTCAGGTGTACACTCCCCTTTGCATGGCGGTGGATAGAGTGGATAGGCCGCATGGTCTTAGGTGTTGTAGGGTGTAGGGTTAGGTTAAGTAAAATTTATATATGTAAATATAATTTTTATAACTTATATAAATTTCGTTATAAAATCTATTTTGTTATATTCTCGTTTTTGTTAAATTTTAAAAGTTTAAATTTTAATTTTTTTTTATATAACTTGATAATGATGCTAAATAAAATGTTATTTCAAAGTATTAATGTTAGTTTTAATGCTAAATTAAAAATTTATGAATCAAGGTTAATATTAGATATTTGATTAAAATCAACTATTGTTAATGTGAAATGGTCATAGATTTTAAATTCAACCTAGTGGAAATTACCTGGAACCCAATACATAAATTCACGTCTTGACTGAAAAAATTGACTCTAAAGAGTAGGTTTATCAAATTTGAAATTAATAAACTATGAATGATCTAGCCATGCCAGGTTATCACTACTTAAACGATCTACCATGCAAGCCGTGTTTAGTAGATTTAGTACCGGGTGGCCTCAAGATAGCCTGATCAAAACGCCCAAAACTATAGCTCTTTTTTTTTCTTCTAAAATGCACCTCCTTGAGAATCGATTAACACACTCTCTAATAACTAACGATATGATGTTTTATTCCCATGATACAGGATAAATCATGGTAAAAACACGCAAAGGTTGAGGTCAAGGTCGAGTTCGACCACCATCACCGTCATCGCCGCCACCACCACCACCGTCACCGTTGCCAACACCGCCACGGTCAACCTCAACACCAGAAATGGAGATCATAATGAGATCTTTGGAGGCTATTATGAACACGATGAACAGGTAGTCAAAAAGGGCTGTCGAGGTGGAAACCACTCAAGTAAGCTGAGAGAACTCAGAGAGGGCACAGGGCCCAAGACAGGAACCGCTCCTGAACATTTCAAGGGAGTTGCACAAGATAAAGATTCCTGACTTTTCAATAGGACGACCCAGTAAGCATGGCTAGAAGGCATGAAAAGATGCTTTGCATTAAACGAGTATACTTCCAGTTCAAAAGCTATAATGGCCATCTTTTAGCTTATGGGTGATGCTCTAAATTGGTGGTCAAATCTGGAGAAGCAGCTACACCTTACTCCTCTTATTGTTTCTTGGGAATTATTCGAGGAGAGGTTCCACATGAAGTACTTGCCAACTTATTACAAGGAAGAACAGGCAGGTGCACTCCATGCTTTAGTATAGGGAAACAAGATTATGGAGTATGAAGCTAGGTTTATGGAACTAGTAAAATATGTTCCTTACCTAGATGCAAATGATTGTCAAGTGGAGCGTTTTGTGTATGGACTTAACTATAAGATAAGGGATGTTGTGAAGATGTGGAAAAAAACATCAGTTGCCATGGAAGTAGAGTATGCTCGTTATGCAATAGATATGTCAGATGAAAAAGGGGGTAGTAAGTTGACAAGATCCAATCAGTATGTTTCATGGAAGGCCTCACGTCCTTACTTCAGGGGAGGACAATAGGGACCTCTTCCTTACGGTAACAGGTTCACACCAAGGGGTAATACTTTCGTTAACTCAGTATCACATGCTTCGTCTACAACACATCAAAGCCAGGGACGTACACAAGGAAGTTCCTACAGAGGTTCAAGGGGTTTTAGAGGATCCAGGGGAAGGAACTCACCTCAGAGGACTCCTCCCATCAACATGCAAGCCCATCCCAATATATCATGCTGGGGATTCGGAGATCCTCATTACCAATCGGAATGTCATGAGGGTCATTCAAGCAACAGGCACAGGGAAGTAAAAGCACCCATGGATAGTTCAAGTAACAGTCATCAGATTCATGCAACGGTTCATAACCGCCAAGCAGAACATCAGTCCACCATAGTGGAATCCACTGGTAAAGTAAACAATGTCAAACTTAAAATTTTATTTGATCTGGGTGCAACTGATAGTTTTATTTCACCATTTGCATTAGATAAATGTGGGTAGGCATCCTACGAGCATGATGACTTTGAATTGGTTGAAATGGCTTCGGGATTTAATCAAACAGTAGGACTTAAGGTGAGGGGGTGTCAAGTTGACTTAGGAGTGTGCACCACTAATTGTGATGCTTATGTCACCAATTTGGGGACTTATGACCTCATTATTGGCATGGATTGGTTAGAATGCCATATAGATTTCTAAGAAGACTATGTGAAGAAGGTTTTGTGCCTCGATGACGAGGGAAGGACAATTCAAATCCAAGGTTTGAAGAGTAAGGTGTCCCTTCATTTCATCTCTACGATGAAAGCTAAGTGGTGCCTAAGACAGAGATGCCATCTATTTTTAGTAGAGGCAGTGAGCGACAGTAAAGTACCTTCTTTAAACTCATACCCAGTACTATTTGAGTTTAGGGATGTATTTCCAAAAGAATTGCCAGGGTTACCTCCAGAAAGGGAACTCGATTTTATGATTGAACTGAAACCTGGTGCAGAGCCGATCTCAAAGACTCCCTATAGGATGACAACGCCAGAACTTCGGGAATTGCAGATCCAGTTGAAAGAACTACTTGATTTGGGGCTAATTAGACCCAACATATCACCGTGGGTTGCATCAGTTATCTTCGTTAAGAGGAAAGATGGATCTTTGCGGTTATGCATATATTATATATATTTGAATAAAGACACAGTGAAGAATCGGTACCCCATATCAAGGATTGATGACCTTTTTTATCAGATTAAAGGAGCTTTTGTCTTCTCTAAGATCGATTTGTGATTGGGGTGTCACCAGCTGAGGATCAAAGAAGGTGACATTCCTAAGACTGCTTTCCAAACTCGATTTGGGCATTACGAGCTCATAGTAGTACCATTCAGTTTAACCAATGCACAATTGTATTCACAAACCTCATGAATAGTGTGTTTCGAAAGTACTTGCATCGTTTTGTGCATGTCTTCTTAGATGATATCATTATCTATTCTAAGAACGAAAAGGAGCACAAGGAACACTTACGGCTTGTATTAACATGCTTAGGGGAACATAAACTATATGGTAAATTGTCAAAGTGTTATTTCTTCCATAAGGAGATTCGTTACTTAGGGCATATCATCTCAAGAGAAGGGATCTCAGTGGACCCATAAAAGGTAAAAGCCATCAAGGATTGGCCAATTCCGAAGAATGCAAATGAAGTGCTTAGCTTCATGGGGTTAGTAGGCTATTACCGAATATTCGTGGAAGGGTTTTCCAAGATTGCAAAACCCATTACCACCTTGCACCTCAAGGGAATCCGATACGAGTGGACCAATGAATGTGATGCCGCATTTTCTGAATTGAAGAAGTTTCTAACAAGTGCTCTGATCCTACGTGTTACAGATATGGATAAGGACTTCATAGTATGCACGGATGCTTCACAGTAGGGTTTGGGAGCAGTTCTGATGCAGGAACGTGAGGTAATAGCTTATGCATCTCGTAAATTGAAACCTCATGAAGAGTAGTATGCCACACATGATATAGAATTGGCAGTGTTAATGTTGGCACTAAAATTATGGAGGCACTACCTTGTTGGCAGAAGCTTCCCACTTAAAATAGATCATCATAGCTTACAATATATTTTTACACAAACGGATCTGAATGCTAGGCAGAGGCGATGGAGTGAGTTTATGAGTGAGTACGACTTTGGGATCTCATACATCAAAGGGAAGGAGAATGTAGTGACATATTCTCTAAGCCGAAGGCCGAGACTTTTCTCCTTAATTCCCTTGAAGGTTGACCTGAAGGAAAGAGTACTAGGACAAATTTTGGGGGACAGTTGGTATCTAAAGGTAACCTCGGCTTTTCAAAGGGGGAAGAAACCGGAGTTGAAGTATGATGGGTACCATTTTGAGGAAGATGGATTGCTACGGTATCAGGGGAGGATGTATGTTCCTAAGGAAGGTGATATCAGGGAAACAATCCTTAGAGAGGCCCATAGAGCACATTATTGTGCGCACCCAGGGGTGAAGAAGATGTATGCTGACATGAAGAAGCTCTTCTTCTAGCCAGTATGAAAGGTGATGTAGTGTATTTTGTTTCAAAGTGCCTCGAGTGTCAACAAGTTAAGGCAGATCATCATCACCCAGCCGGTCTCTTACAGCCTCATGATATTCATATGACTAAGTGGGAATTCATTTCCATGGACTTCGTTGTAGGATTTCCACTCACATCTCTCAGACATAATGCTATATTGGTGGTGGTCTACAAACTGACCAAAAGCGCTCACTTCATTCCAGTCAGAGAAACCTATGATGTGACCGATGTGGAAAGGGTATTCATAAATGAGATTGTACGCCTTCATGGAGTTCCTAAAAATATGTTTTATGACAGAGACCCTAAGTTCACCTCTAGATTTTGGACAAGCATGCAGTAAGCATTAGGGACACAGTTGAACCTAAGTTCGGATTATCACCCTGAGACAGATGGACAAACCGAGAGGGTAAATAAAGTAATGGAGGACATGCTTAGGATGTATGTTATGGATCAATAGACCCAGTGAGAGAAATATCTTCCTCTAGTGGAATTTGGATACAACAACAGTCATCACATCTCCATTGGTATTCCCCCATATCAATCATTGTATGGGAGACTGTTCAGGACACCACTTAGTTGGGACAGGTTAGAGGATCGGGTTTTAATTGGGACTAAATTGATTCAGGAAATGGAGGAATAGGTGGTACATATTAGGCAGCCATAGGTCCACATAATACATATTACCTTTCAAAGGAGAGGAATACATAGGTCCACATACATCTGAATTAATTAGTTTGAGAATGCCTCTCAATATCTACTCATTTCTTGGAAAAACAACCTTGGCATGGTTGTCAAGTGCACATGCCTTCCATATTCCTTCTTTCTTCATCTCATAGTCTGACAATAGTTTGCACCATTTCTTCAAGAATGGAAGTTCTTCCAAGTGTAAGTAACCAAAGCTCATATGCCAAAGCTTACATAGCTTGTCATTGGTATGCACTAAAGCCCCATGCTTAACTATATCTAATTCTAATTTATAAATACCACCAACTTGAACCCCTTTCACCATAATAGGGGTTTGATATCTAATTATGAGGTTATAAGAATCTAACTGAACAACATAATCTAGATCTATCATACAAGAAACAAGAAATTTAAATAAGCATATTTTCCAAACCATGAAAAAAGAATACACCATTCAACTCAAGAACATCACTTGAAGGCATTAAAAAAGAAATGGACCACAATCCCTTCATGGGATAAGTGACATCATCACTCAAATCCACTTCCATATGATCATCTTATTCTCAAAATTTGTTGAATATATTCCTATCAAATGTCATATTTCTCAATGTTTCCTTTTCCACATACCACCCCAACATGATAGATGGTATTGGTTGAAAGACAAGAAAACATAAAGAATGAAGTCTCAAGCTTGGGTGCTTATGCATTCACTCCAACTATAGTCTTTGCATTCCCTCTCAACTGCTTATGCTACTACTTCCCTTCCCTTTCATTTTCTTTGGACATTTACTAGCATAGTATTCCTTGTCATGGCACTTGAAACAAGTCATATAACTCAAATCCGTCTTACCGTGGTTAGGAGATATATTTCTTACCTGTCATAGGTCCTCTTTTCCACATCCTCCATGTGAGGGAAATGGATTCTACTTCAATATCCTTGGCTAGAGTGGTCTCTAATATATATCTCCTTGCATAAATTCATCCCAAATATTTTGAATAAGAGCACATTCTCGTGATCACAAATACTTTGGACAAAGGGTTTCCAAGATGGAGAAAACTCAATCAAAACAATGGGCACCAACTCCTTGTCTTCAAATTTAACCCCTATGGAATCCAATTGAACTCTCAACTTTGTGGTCTTCATCAAGTAACTAACCATGAAATATGTGTCATGAAAATGCAAAGAGATTATTTCTCAAGTGCATATTGCAAAACATATTCACACTTTGGTAAATTGCTATCAAAGTATCATACATCTCCTTAGATTTATCTTCTCTTGCAATGTAAAAGATCAAATAATCCTTCACCATATTAACAATGATTCTTCTTGCCTTGGTCTCTTTCTTCTTATAATCAACCAACTTAGCTAAATTAACGAGATCAAGAATGATGTTCTCAATAAACACCCAAAGATCAACCTCCTCCAACTAGCATCTACATTCTATACTTCTAAGATACAAAGTTTGAAGCACCTTCTAACCTATTAAATTCTCTAATACCGAGAGTGGTCATCCCTAAAAATCTTGAAGCATGCCTTAATAAAATTCAGCCAACAAATCAATCGCCTATCCCAAGCAAAATCACCACTCTAATTCTTAGAGCAACTAGGGAATTAACCCAATAAGTCATTTTAGGGTACAAGTGTTAGTCCCAATAATGAATTTAGGGTTTCATGCCTGCTAAAATATCCAAATATCATTCATTAAGATAGCATTCTCAGCATAAGAAGCTCTAATACCATAGCAACATTGAAAATATGGCCAATCTCAAAATCCCGCCTTGCTTCAAGGAGGCCTCTGATTTATCACTTAGAAATTTTATCATTAGGATCAAACTAAAATATTATGAAATACACCTACCAATATCTCAAATATGTCCACCACTAATCTAGCCAAGTTCAACTAAATAAACACCACAAAAATGCTTCACAATGAAATAAATACAACAAGCCTTAGGGCACGATCCAATTAAGCATACATATTTGAAAATTACATTCATTAATACTTAAAAGATAACATTCATGCCAAATCTGTATAAACACCCCATATTTTGACCAGACATGTTTATCAATTGGACATACTTCACTTTATTTGCTTATTATCTATTGGACTCAGCTCGAATGAGTAAATTATACTTATGACATGATAGACCTGATTATATGTTGCTACTATGTTTATGTTGTTACTATGGTTATGCTGCCACTATGATTATGATATTACGATGTTATAATGTTACCATGCTTATGATGTTACTATGTTAGTATGCAGTTACTATGTTGTGGTTATCATGAGATTTCTTTACTTTATTATGACAATGTATGTTTAAATGTCTTTCATTAATGAAATGTGAAATATATGATGCGGTATGAGGATACCACCTTATGATGTGATCGATTGAATTACTATATGTCATGTTCATCTATGATGAACTACAATTGTTACATGAAATAAAATGATGTTGATAATATGGATCAATTGGTGATCGATGGAAAATGATTTCTATAAAATGTGTATATTGGGAAATACTAACCTACAGGACACAAGGGCTATGGGATAGCCGGATACTTGATCTGATATATGGGATAAGAACTTGTTCATGCAGTAAACCTTAGCAACCAAAATTGATGATACGATGACACAGTCTGATAATTTTGATAGCGGCAGAGTATGATTTGATAGGGTATAGACCCGGTATGTTGAGAGGGATGGATGTATTTCCTACCCTATGTTACTATGTTACATGGGGTCATGGGACGGTCGTGCTGAGACACACTCCCCAATTTGTTATGATGACGATGGTCGGATGCCTGCTAGGAGAGGCTAGGTCCGCTAGTTAGCCGACACTACCACTTGCAGTTTCTATGTGGTTAGTTCAGTATAGCTAGCATCCACTTTTGTACTAGCAGAGGAAGGATAGGGAGGATGTGAACGTAGGTTAGGATGGGAGAATATTTTAGTTAGTACTGTTGAGGGTTGGGTATTCCTTGATGTCGATTTAGTGGTAGTAGGTACCCTTCCTTATACTTGATTGGTTAAACTAACGTAAACATAAAAATAATGAGATGAAATCTGATAAGGTTAACTGATAAAATAACCGATGATGTTTTGATAATATTACGTTATATGTATAATTGGTCTGTTGCATGAATGATTATTAGTATTAGTTAGATGTTATGCATATGAAATATGGCGTATGTTTATAGTACATGTCTGGCATGTGCATATGATGGCCACGCATGCACATTTTGTACATGCGTGATAATATCGGTTTACAACATACTTATCAAGATTTAACAATGTTATAAGTTGTCATAGATAACTTAGTTAATAATTTAGTAAACGAATTAAGTAATAGATGATCAAGTTGCTAATGTGTAAAATAAGTTAATTAGACTTTGTATGTAAACATTGTAATGAACAATTAAAATAAGTGTCGTCAATTGTAAGTATCCTCAAGTGAAGGTGTCATCAATATGAAGTATAACAGTTAAACATTAATACTGGAAGACTGTACTATTTAATTGTTGATCGTGATTAATTAGACCATTAATAGTATTTTGTTTATTAATACACAGAGGTACTATGTTGATATTGGATCACTTATTGATTAAACAAATGAATATTGTTATTTATTACTCAACATTAATTTATTTACTATTGTTATTAATTATTATTGTTATTAATTATTATTGTTATTATTATTATTATTATTTAATTAATAATAAAAAATGATAAATTGTCATTTTCTATAAACCATAGTGGATCCAGTAATTTATTAAATGGATTATTGAGTTAATTCATTGACCCAATCATTTCAAGCAAGTTAAAAGATTTGTTTAATAAATTATTAAATAATTTGGATTTGTTTCCATGTTAATTGAAGAAGGAACATTAAATTAATGAATTAAATAAAGGGAGATATGAAGGATTAATTTTTAAATAATATTTTATTTTATACGATATGATTACTAGACTTTATTATAAGTTAGAACATTTAGTGTTGAATCAGGAGGTGGGTAAACATTTAAGACTTATGCCATTTCACATCTTGAAAGGTCACACAAAACATATCTTATTTTATTAAAAACACTTAACTAAGCGGTGGAGTGATTTTAGTATTATTGAAAATTGTCTCGACAATTTAAATATATAATTCATAGTTATCTTGCTTTGAGTAAACAAAAGGAAGTCAAATCAAAATAAGCCTACTTAATTAGAATTTCAATAATTTCATTGCTCGAGAGAAACAAGGATGATTTAAATAATATATAATCATCATTTTATCTTTAAAAGGGTGTTGCATTAATGATTGATATTTCCAAAACCACAAAGGCTAGGGTGGTGGAGTGACAAGGAAGTTATGGAGGAGGAAAATTTCTATAAAGGGAAGCTTTAACAAAGTAGTCGAGGGGTGATTTTGGCGAGAACTGTGAGGATTTATATTGAGAAGTGAAATATTCTGAGGAGGGAGACAACTCGAGGATTGGAGGAGGGAGAAAATTCCAATGAGGATGGGAACAACTAACCGAACAGTTTGATTATTGAACTAAAGGAAAGGCTGCTATTGATATTATCAGTTTTGGGCTTAGGGGCTAGGATATCCGTTGAATTCCTAGGGCCAACAAGATTGTAGCTGGGTTGTAGGGTGGACACATTATTTTGGGTTTCTAAGGGCATCTACGGAATATACTACATAAATCCTACTGCAATCTACGGATCCAGGTATTTTACCGAGTTGAACTTAGATAAAATGTATTTTTTTTATTTCCAATTATGTGCAGAATATCATGTGAAAAAACAGATTTAAAATGAAAATTCCTAAGTTTTATGTTTATTTATTTGCACAGACATATAAACACACCAACACACACACACACACATTAAAATGAAAAGTCCTAAGTTTTATGTTTATTTATTTGCACAAACATATAAACACACACACACACGCGCACACACACACACACGCACACACACACACACACACATACACACACACACACATATATATTGAAACCTTACATGTAGGAATCCATCGAATTCTCTATGATGTGAACATAAAATAGAAACATAGAGAGTTGATTTTTACAGAAAAGAAAACTTTATATTTTTATATTTCGTCATTAAACTCATTTACATAAGAAATACGAAACTGAAAAACGAAACAAAGACCTAATACCAAGGATGGGCACTACAAAATCTCACCAACTATCCAACCCTAAGATACACACTTTCATAACACGAGATTTACCCTTCACTTACATCACACAAGCCAAGGATCCCTAGTACATTCCTCTCACAAACACTATCCTTGTGACAAGGGTAAATAATTATTCTTCCAATATCCTCCAATTGTTAGAATCACACCAATTGTCACTCCGTTTAAGACACATTTCATAACACACTGTCCTCCCTTCGTATTTGATTAAGTTGGACCAACAATAATACATGGATCAATCCCACAAGTAATCCCTAGGCAAAGTCAACAAAAATCCCCAAGTGGAGCACTACATTAAGCATGGACCCCACATTGTACAATAGGGTTTTTACAATCCCCAAGGAAGTGCGCCCTTCAAGCATCTACATGTTAAGCTCTCCTCTAAGGAAGATGGTGCATCTTCCAACAATAGATCATCAACTCAAGTGTTCGTCAACATATGTGCAAGGTGGCTCAAATGCACCTAGGGCTCCATGCTCAAAGTGCATAATACCCTCCTTCAAAGTGGTCACTCCACATCTCACATGCATCCATCTTCCTCAACAAGTGTGTCTGTGTAGAAGATGTCAAACTACACATGTGTGCCACCTACGACATCAAGAAGTGCCACCCTTGCATTGATCCCAATGTAATAATACACCCACTAAACTCACAATTTAATTCAACCTAAATGCAATAAAGGGACTAGGGACCACAAACCCTTCACATCACATAATGCTTTTGCAAATTAGGTGAACGCACTTTTAAAGCAACCAAAAAATAACATATATTTATTGGACCTTAGAAAAAACCTTTACACCATAACAATGACATTTTGGGTCTTTTAATCAATAAAAGCTCTTTGGAAATGATTTTTTTCGACGGGAAAAAAAATAATAGTTCAAAATTTGTATTAATTATGAACCATATTGTTCAAGTGGCATTTGTTAGTTTTTCAGCATTTAATTCAATATGATCTAGTATCTTAACTGAGAGAACAACATGTACAGCATATCAAACATAAGAGACAAGAGACACAAAGCATTTCACCGAGGAAAACCAAGAAGGTGAAAAACCCTGTAACTTCCTCAGAGATAGAATAAGCACCAATACAAAGATCAGCATGATGAATCCCCAAAAGATAAATGTCTGCAGCAACTAATCCTTCTCCACTTGTGCGCACTCCTCCTCTCTCTCACTAATGTGAAGTGAGTGAATGAATAGAATGAGAGTCACACTCTCTATTTATACAATGACTTGACATGCCTTTAACTCTAACTGGGTCGACCTCCCTTAGGAGAGTCAAATAACCCATTACCGCTTGTCACTGGGCTGACCCCACTAGGGTGGTCTAATAACCCTTTAACCCACATGAATCATACAGGGCCGACCCCACCAAGGTGGTCTAATAACCCTTTAACCCACATGAATCATACAGGGCTGACCCCACCAAGGTGGTCTAATAACCCATCAAATATAAGTTGCGACACTACTCCGGGGTCTAATGCCCTGTCATACATGGGAGGATGGACCTCAATGACTTTACATGAATCAAGTACAATAATGACTTCTCCGACCCGAAGGAACAAACATCTCCGTCGGAGGTACAACAATAGAATACATATGACGACACTTCTGATTGGAGGAATAAGACATCTCCGTCGGGGATACAATAAAGTACGAATGTAATACATACAATATACAAGTGAATATGTTTCGAAGTTATAAATACATCAACACTCCCTCTTAAATAGGAAGGTATTCTCTTGACATAGGTCATCTATACATATAGGCACAAGTCTTCAATTCTAGAGTTGGATCATTGTTACTGGATCACGGAGCATCATCGTCACTATTGTTGTACTCGTCATCTCAATCACTGGTACTATCTATCAATTCTTCTCGTCATATGAAGTTCTACAGAGCCATCCCTTTTTCATGATGGTTGTAGGCATAACCTCCTATAGGTCTTCATCATATTTGGCCATCCTATGGAATCCTCGGGGATGATTACGTGCGTCAACAAAACCTCGAAAGAGCATCCCAGGACTTTTACGAGCCTACTGCTCAACCTATCGGATATCCCAGGATCTTTTACACGTGACCTTCACAAAACCTTAAAAGAGTGGCTTGGGACCTGCAAGATCTCTACAGAGCATCCCAGGATCTTTTACGTTCCTAGCACAACCTGTCCAGATATCTAGGACTAATTACATGTGAATTGGAAAAACCTTAAAAGAGTGTCTTGCAACCTACAAGATCTCTAAAGAGCATCCCAAGATCTTTTACATGCCTAGCACAACTTGTCCGGATCTCCAGGACTGATTACATGCAATCCTGCACAACCTGTCCACGGCCACGGAGTATCATCCTGATACTCATGATCATATTGATCATCATCATATAGTACATCATCTTGATGTACATCATCATCACATTATCATCCTCTTCATATCATCTCGTCATCCATGGAGCACAGCCCAAATGCACATCACATAGCACTTACACCACTGACATGGGAGAACACATCTACCACCATTCGGGGAAGGCTCCAGCACTTACTTTTTCACCATGGGAGAACACATCTACCACCATGTGAAAAATGGCTTCAGCCCTTACATATACACAATGGGAGAACACATCTACCACCATGTGAGAATGGCTCCAGCCCTTACATCTGCACCATGGGAGAACACATCTACCACCATGTGAGAATGGATTAGCAATTACATCACGACCATGGGAGAACACATCTACAACCATGTCGCAAAATCTCGGCAATTACATCACGACTATGGGAGAACACATCTACAACCATGTCGAAAAATCCCATGTGCATCTGCGTCTTCTGGACTCATCACTTCCCCTTGGAAGGAACCTCGATCTGAAGTACACCAAGCCTCTCTCTGAAGTACTCGAACTTCACTCTGGCTAGTGGTTTGGTCAACACATCTGCAATATGTTTGTCTGTCGCAACATACAGGAGCTTCACTGCTCCTCTCTGCACCATCTCCCTAATATAGCGATATTTGATCTCGATATGCTTCGACTTGTCATGGAACACTGGGTTCTTTGACAACTTCGCACAACTATGGTTGTCACAATAGATACAAGTAGCATCCAACTGGATATCAAATAAATCAGACAGTAGCTTCCTTAGCCATACTGCCTCACAACTAGCCGAACAAGCTGCGACATACTCTGCTTCGGCTGTACTCAGTGCTACGCAGGATTGCTTCCTGCTAAACCAAGAGATCACACCTGATCCCATACTGAAGCAGCACCTCGAAGTGCTCTTCCTATCTGCAGCACTGCCTGCCCTCTAGGTTAAACTTTTGATTCGCATCATAACCCTCCAGGTTAAACTTTTGATTCGCATCATACTTGATCCCATAATCAACCGTACCCTTCAGGTACCTCAGAATATGCTTTACAACAATCAAGTAAACATGTCTAAGATCCACCAGGAACTGGTTCAAGGTGTTCACATCAAAGCAAATATATGGTCTCGTGTTTGTCATGTACATCAAGGACCCAATCATCTGATGATACATCATGGCATCAGCCAACTCTGATGAAGCATCACTCAATAGCTTCAGGTTCAATGCCATAAGTGTGGCCATGGCCTTGCAGTTCATCATCCTGAATCGCTTCAGGATCTCTACTACATACTTCCCTTGTCCAAGGAAGATTCCATCTGCACTCTGCCACACCTCCATACTTAGAAAGTAATGCATCATACCCAAGTCTTTCATCTCGAACTCGGCGGTAAGCTTCCTCTTCGCATCAGCAATCAACCCAATCTCAACTGTCACAAATAGGTCATCTACATACAGTAGGAGTATCATTATATTGACTTCCTCAACCTTGTAGTAAAGGTTGGAATCTGCTTTACGCTTGGTAAAACCCAAACTAGTCAGGAAGCCGTCTATCCTGCCATACCATGTCCTGGGTGCTTGTTTCAAACCGTATAGGGATTTCTTTAATTTACACACATGTGACTCCCTGTCATGTGTCTCAAATCCGATTGGTTGCTCCACTTCCTCTTTGACTACACCATTCAAGAAAGTTGTCTTGACATCCATCTGGTGTATCTTCAACTTCATCACTTGCCTTGTATTTCTCTATGCTACTATCTACAGCATGCTTGATCTTGTAGATCTACTTGGAAGTCACAACATACTTCCCTTCTTCTCTTGGGACCACATCCCAAACATCATTCTTCATGATCGATTGGTATTCCTCGTTCATGGCATCCTTCCATTACTGCATCCCTGATCCTGGGAACTTTAGATTCTTCAATATATTCAATAGGTAGTTTTCTTGAACTTCGTCGCTGGAACAAATGTTGTTGTCCTTCTTTTGCAGGTGATTGTACACGATCTTTCCTACAAGTCAAATTCAATTGCATGATTAGAAACTTCTCATAGTTTTTCAAAAACAAATTCTTACACATAAGAATGTATGTCATACAGTCATGCAATTATCTTAGCCAATACTTCAATACAACATTTATCCATATTGTGTAAATTTCTAGATGCCTTCCATCTCTACCAAAACATTTGTTAAGAGTGTGCACAAGTCCCAACATGTCAGCAAAGAGGTTTCATTCTTGATAAGTAGCAATGGAATGTTGTACAGTACCATAGGCCATTTACCCATTACTTGCATATTAGTAGTATCTTGTTCATTAATGCAACTTTTCTAATATGCATAATATACATCCTAAATCTAGGAACATAAGCATGTACATGACCAGACAACATCATTTAAGTAATCATATATACAAGAAATGACAATTCAAATACTTATCTTTGTTTGTTTGTTGGGTGGACTCCCTCTCAATCTTTGCTTCCTTACAAAAATTACTGGAGTGTGCTCCCTCTTGATCTTTGCTTCCTGGATTATCTGTCTTTGAACTTATATCCATCCTGGACCAATATGCATGCTTAAGTGTGCACTAGTATCATCATTGTGTCATCCTCAAGATCTCATACATAATCATACATGCATTAGTATAATCTCAATACTATCAAAACATTAAGATTCTAAATTTGTATGGTCATGATCATTTCATGCACAGGTAATTTATCACAAGTGTTAGTATTCAAGGTTTCAGGGAGGACTTCTTTTACTCATGCATATTCTATTTGACCATAGGACTCTTCTGATTTGTCATATCATCAATCAAAGTAAGAAGCATAATATGCATAAACCCATGATTACTCAAGCTTATAACTTCATGAATAATCATTATCAATCATACAAAAAGTATACTTATATAAGATCCTAACACAAGGTAGTATTCTAACTTGATATAGGAAAAACATACATGGATTATCATGTTTGTGAGTTATGTCTAACATACCCAAACAATGTCTTCTTTGTTCTCTTCAATGTTTAGAGACCTTGTGCTAGTGACCTGCATATCTCACAAGTTAAGCATTGTAGAACCAAATTATACATACCTCGTAAGTAGAGCTTCTATGTGATCGATGGCTGTGGATGAGTCTTTGTCTTCATGTCACCATGGTCATATGTTTTTGATCTAGAACTTGATTCTTGATGTACCGTTCATGTTAGCGGATCACATCATCCTCATACAACACCACAGTGCATTAGTATAATCATAAGTGTCATAACCCTAATCAATGAATGTCTTCTATCATTCACATGCATTCATACTTTTACTAAGGTGATAAGACAAGTCTAAAATTAATCAAGATTATACTAACCTTAATAATATGAAGGCAAACTTAATCATGAACAGATTTCAAAATATACCTGTATCTCCTCAAGTCATACCTGTTGGGATTTCTTGTAGTCTTCTTATGTAAGGCCTTAGCCTCATCTCCCTTTGGAACTGGAATCTCTTCACTTATGTAGGTTTCCAATTCATTCTCTTCTAGGATTAACCCAATCCACTTTGATTTGCTGAAACTGGATCTGGAGCTGGCTAGGGTTTAACATAGAAACCCTAAAAATCCAAACTTGGAATTTCAAACTTATGTCTGGACAGGGAGATGCAATTGACTGAGGCGAGCAAGTTGGTCTGCTAAGATTTTGAAAACTCCAAAAATTGACCCTCCAAAATTGACCTGCGAGTTTTGCATCTGCAGCTTCTGTCAAATTCTGGTTTTCTGGTCAAAATCCCGAACTAGGGTTTGATACAACCCGGGGTTCTACCCAACCAAAAACTTCGACCTTGGTCTCTAAATTTCAATTTTGATGAGGAGCATCCATTTGTGGTCTTAGATTCCAAAAAATCCAACTTTTGCATAAAACCCTAATTTCCCCCAGCAGTGACAAGCCAAGAATGGAAGTGGTCAGAAGCCAATTCTGTTTTGACAGAAATATATGCCATTTTGTTTCTGGTGCAACTCTGAAATTTTGGATCCTCAGATTTTGAAACTTCGGCCTGTGGTATACTGACCTGTCATCTTTCCAAACTCATAGATCTAACCTCAAATGGATTCTTCATTAGAGAGATACGCCAAGTGTCGCAACATGACCTGTTTATGGGAAGAAACAACATAGTGAACTTGTATGGAGTGCCACATGTCACTGTTTCAATTTCAGCCTCTGAAAAGTGGACCTGTGAAACTACAGTCCGTGCCCTAATTGACAGGTTTTACGAAATTCCATTTGGAGCTTCCTAGCCCGAGATATGACCTCTGTGCCTAGGTCACCTGTTTAGGGCTTCAATCTGGAAGAGGCAAAAACCCTAACTTGTACAGATCATATCTCAAAAAGTACAATGAATCTGAGGCCGATCTTCAGACACAAGGTACATGAACATTTCATCTTTTTCCTGTAAGAGTTTCAGATCCCAAACCTTCGCCAAAACTTATTTATAGCGAAATTTCCACGATGACTATTTTTTACTATATCAAGCCCTAGCTTCCAATTTGTCGCAACTGCAACAAATGTCATAAATTCCATACAATGCCTTCCTTTAGGCTAGCTCTGATACCATGTTAGTTTTTCAGCATTTAATTCAATATGATCTAGGATCTTAACTGAGAGAACAACATGTACATCATATCAAACATAAGAGACAAGAGACACAAAGCATTTCACTGGGGAAAACCAAGAAGGTGAAAAACCTTGCAACTTCTTCAGAGATAGAATAAGCACCAACACAAAGATCACCAAGATGAATCCCCAAAATATAAATGTCTGCAACAGCTACTACTCCTCCACTTGTGTGCACTCCTCCTCTATCTCACTAATGTGAAGTGAGTGAGTGAGTGAATGAATAGAATGAGAGAGTCACACTCTCTATTTATACAATGACTTGACCTGCCTTTAACTCTAACTAGGCCGACCTCCCTTAGGAGAGTCTAATAACCCATAACCACTTGTCACTTGGATGACCCCACTAGGGTGGTCTAATAACCATTTAACCCACATGACTGATACAGGGCCGACCCCACCAAGGTGGTCTAATAACCCATCAAATATAAGTTACTACACGTACAATATAACTTGCGACACTATTCTGGGGTCTAATGCCCTGTCATACATGGGAGAATAGACCTCAATGACTTTACATGACTCAAGTACAATAATGACTTCTCCGACCCAGAGGAACAAACACCTCCGTCGGAGGTACAATAATAGAATACAAATGACGACACTTCCGATCGGAGGAATAAGACATCTCTGTCGGGGATACAATAAAGTACAAATGTAATACATACAATATACAAGTGAATATCTTCCGAAGTTATAAATACATCAACAACATTAAAGTTGTACACATATGAAACATCCTACAAGGAGGTGAAGTCATATAACTACAACAAGTCCGAAAAGCATGAGATATGTAAGTATATAGTCCATGAGAAATACATGTATATATTTGTCACTAGAAAAAAATCACATAATTACCCAAAATATCAATGATTGCTCAGAAAATATATTGATTTGAATCCACATATTCCCTCATGGGCTACAAGGTTAGGTAAATAGGGGGACCATATCCAACTCCTTTATGATGTCTTTGTTTACTTCCCACATTTTACCATTGCCACTTGCAAATAGTAGATCCATTTTGGAAAGTTGATCAGCAAGCTCGTTTTGTTCCCTGAAGACATGTTGGAAGGTTACCTCTTCAAGAGATTTTATCACCCGGAAGATGTCCTCGAATAAAGGCCTAGGGAAAATATTCTTAGGGGCATTTTTCATATGTAACCAATCTATCACATTGCGAGAGCCCCCAAAAGTATGAATTTTTATGATCCCTCTAGAGGTAGCCAGCTTCAATACCATCATTGCAACCATTAGCTCTGCTCGATTATATGTGGTTGTACCAATACATGTAGAGAATTTGTACCATAGTTGATCAGATAGGTATAAGATACCACCGACACCCCCAATATTGGGTCTACCTTGGCCAAATCCGTCGAAATAACACCATGCCATAGGCTTATCAATTTTTTCATGCACAATCCTTCTCACGGGAGTTGTTCTCTTTTGCTGAGGAAAATGTACTAGTATTGCAAGACACTTTGCAGCACAAAAGTAGGGAGAAATATAGGTATCCTGGAAAATCATCTTATTCCATGCAAGCCATATGCCCCAAATCATCACTGTCAGAAGGGCACTATAATCCCCAAAAGATGGGCGGTCAAGCCAAAGATGAAGGGCCTTTTTTACGTCTTCCCATTCCCAAATAAAACGGATACCAAAAACCTGGGACACATACCTCCACATTTCTGTCATGTAAGAACATATAAGAAAAATGTGGTCAATGTATTCGCCTTCATATTTACAAAAGATGCATCTGCTAGGTCCAACTTCGAATTTCCTCAGGAGGTTATCCCAAACAGGGACTTTATTCACTAGAGTAAGCCACAAGAACAACTTTAACTTGAGTGGGAAATTAAGTTTCCAAATAACCTTATTCCACCACTTAGGAGGAGGCAAATCTTTAGCTCCACGCAGAATCCAATCTTTGGATTGTAAGCCCCCAACTGTATTTTTAATCCATAAAAGAGTGTCCTCCTTGTATACCATATAAATGTGGTTGTATTTTAACGGTTTGATATATGTATTCTAGTGATCCTTTTCAATTTTCACAAATCCCAGGGCATCCTCAGTGAATCACTCTTGTTTAAGAGGGGTGGAGAGTAACGGATCATGATGGTATAAAAAATTAAAACTTTTGTCCACCAGAGAGTCAGACATCTGCTCTAGGAGGAGATAATTACCTTTGTTTCCAATCCAATGATAAAATGCTAGTCTGATGGATCTTCCATTACCGACATCCCAAGAGATCCAATCGCCAATAAGATCAAAAGATGATAGAAGAGATTTCCAATTGATGGACACATGCCTCAACGGTTTATCGCTGCAATGGATCCATTCCAATATAGACAATGAACACATATATTTCTAATGCACTTATTTGACCCATAGACTGTCACTTTTTAGCACGCGCCAGATCGTTTAACATCTAGAGCTTTGGAGAACCTCAGATGGTGTCTTAGACCCACCTCCCACAGTTTTTCGGTAGGGTAAGCTTGTTCAATGAAACCCAGTGAAATGGTTTTTCATCCAATTCTCTTCTCCATAGAAAATTGAAACTAAGTTTCCTAATATGTTCATGAACACCAGTCGAGATATGTGCAAGGGTGTCCCAGTACACAGGAATACCTTCCAGAACATATTTGAGAAGCACCAGTCTGCCAGCTTTAAATAAGCACTTGTCACACCGTAGCTATAGTTTGTCTCAACCTTCCTAATAAGCCATGCCTAATATTTTGTATTGTAATCATTGGGTTTCAATATAAAACCGAGATATTTAATGCCTTGAATTACATTTGAAGGCTCAAATTCAAATTGGGCAAGAATCCATAAATATACCTCTAGATCCAAGTTCATAGTGGAGATAGATGACTTATTAGGATTACAGATCATACTTGTAGCCTTCGCGAAAAGTGACAACAGACATTGAATTTGAGTGTCTCTCATTTGGATCCATTCGAGAAAAGTAATATATCATCGATAAACAAAATATGTGTAATGTATATTGTACCTCTGAAATTAAATCCCTTTAAATTTCCATTGTCCCTAGTATCCATGATAATTCTACTAAGTCCCTCCATGACCAGAAGAAATAAGAGAGGGGCTAGGGGACACCCCTAGGCTAACTCCTCTACCCAGAAGAAAAATGGATGATGTTGAGGCATTAATGAGAATTGCGAAACTAACTGACTGTCCACAAGATAGAATCCAATTCACCATGTTTAGGCTGAATCCAACCTGTAGGAGGACAAGCATGAGATAGGTCCAGTCCACCCTATCGTAATCTTTTGATAAATCAACCTTTATAACCACAGCTGGAATATGTTTGATCTTTGTTGAGTGTAATACTTTTGTCGTTGTACTGATAGAATCATGTATATGTTTTCCCTTTAGGAATGCAAATTGTTCGGGTAAGATGGCTTTAGAAAAGATACCTCTTATTATGTTCTCAATAACCTTTACAATCAACTTGTAGATACAGTTACATAATGAAAATGGCCTGACATCTTCCATCCTAACCACTCTGTCACTCTTAGGGATCATAGTTAGAAAAGTAGAGGGGAACGCAACTAAGACACGAACTTTTATCCTATTCTTCTAGAATAGTGAGCAGGTCTTCGCCAATAATCTCAAACATGCCAGAATAGAATTCGATGAGCCAACCATCTTGCCCCGGACTTTTGTCATGCTGCATAGAATTGATGGCCGCCATAAGTTCATCTTGGGATATAGGCTCTTCAAGATGGTTATTCTGCTCTTCTGATACATATCTCAAGAAGTGTGTTATAACCTCCAGTTCAGTTGCCACATTGGCTCTCTAACTTTCCTTATATAATTCTACAAAATGTGTCACTCCAACTCTGGCTATATCTTGGATTCTTGTAACAATATTTTGATTCTCATCATTTATGTCCCAAATTGAGTTAAAATTTATTTTATGCTTGTTGTAGTTATGATAAAACTTTGAATTATTGTCACCTTTATGCGGCTAAATGGCAAAACTCTTTAGCCTAAGAGTAGCCTCTTCTTCCTATAAAAGTTTCCTAAGGGAGGATTCAATATCTAGAACATGTAATTTATGATCAACAAAGATAAATCCTTCGAGATGGGATGAATAAAAAGATTCCAGCTGATCCTCAATCAAATTGAGATCCATCTCCTTAATTTACTTTGTCTTTGCTACCCAAGGAATAGTTAAAGACTTTAGTCTTTTGAGATTGTTTAAAAAGTGAACTGATGACAAGAAACGCAAATCCCGATGATAAGGGGTCCAACAAGACTTCACCAACTCATGAAATTCCTCATTTTGAACGCAAGTAGCATTGAATTTGAAAGGTTTAGGAGGCTTACGAAAGTCCCCCTTTACTTCAATAAAGATAGGATGATGGTCAGATTCACCACCACTGCCAATCCATTACTTAATACATGATGCAGAGTTGATCATACCTTCATTTAGTAGAAAAATGATCCAGTATTTTGGAAATGGTTGTTGAACTGTTGTCGAGTAACAGAAATCCCAATGATAAGGGGTCCAACAAGACTTCACCAACTCATGAAATTCCTCATTTTGAAGCCAAGTAGCATTGAATTTGAAAGGTGCATGAGGCTTACAAAAGTCCCTCTTTACTTCAATAAGGATAGGATGATGGTCGGACTCACCACCATTGCCAATCCATTGCTTAGTACATGATGCAGAGTTGATCATATCTTCATTTAGCAAAAAATGATCCAATCTTTTGGAAATGGCCTGTGCACCAGAGCACATGTTCCTCTAAGTTGGTTTAAGTTCATTCGACTACAAATCAAGAAAGGAAACTTCATCTAGTTTGCTGACAAAAAAATATGAAAGGGGATTTTTATTGGTCGTAGATCCCCAGGTTTCAGCCTCCCTAATGGATAAATTAAGGTCTTAAGGAAGAATAAACCGCTCCACATTATGATAACCAACTGCAAATAATTTCGACCAATAGTCCACTCTGTGAATATGTAGTCCATGAATATTTAAGAGTGTGAAGGTGTAACCCTGTTCTCTGGCTAAGAACTTAGCACCAAGGCCAGAAATGATCCCCCAACTAGAAGAACAAGAGATAGTTATGGACTGCTAACCTGTCACCAATCCCCCTAGTCTTCCACGAGCATCAAGACTAATAAATTCCCAACCAGGAAAAATAGTCTTCAGAGTAGAGATAATAACCTCTCCAACAACCAATGTCTCCTGTAAAAGAAGGACATATGGATTGTGTAATTTGACCAATCACTTCAGGGCCAATATTTTATGAGGGTACCCAAACCCTTTGATATTTAGGGATATGTAAAGCATTAGGTAACCCTGGTGGTGGGGGTGCATGCTCTTAAGACCCCCTTGATAGTCCTTTGTCTTTCTCCTTTTACATCCAAAACTTCATGTACTCGAGCAGTAGACATTACTGATCTACGACCCCTAAGCCTTCCAGAGCTCCCCGAAGGTTCCTTGAAGAGGCCTTTTATCGTGTAAGTCCCTAAAATAAAGTTCGAAGATGAACGCAGTCTTAAATGGTACCGCGGAGTGATATCAATTTCTCAAGATAATGCGTGCTCATCTACCACCATAGCTCCAGTCGAAGTAGAACTGGACTGATATGGGGAGTCTCTAAACCATTCCGAACAACTCACCACGGGATAGGTATTAACCAGCGAAGGAAGGGAGGTAGATGGACAGCCTAAACTAGCATCACAAGGTTGGCCAGTGGGTAAAGAGTCTTCAGAGGAGCTCAACACAACATCAATTGGAAAACCCAACTCAGGAGGAAGTAGGGAAAGGGACAAACTATTTGATAGAAGCTTGGTGGAGAAATAAAGAGAGGCATGCATGTCCGGAAGGAGAGTGGACAATCCTCCATCAACAGCTCCCCCATATGATACCGAGCGGAAAGGAAAACATGGATACCATGACAAGCTAGTAGAAGGGGTTTGAATATCTCCTCCCAAAAAATTAGCTCTCGGGTCACCGACTTGCAAGGATGGAACTGTCACCTTAGATAGAGGAGACTCAAAAAGACTATAACACAAGGATGTAGGAGAAAATAGGTATACAAAGGGTGGGACAAACTCACATAGAGAGGGATTAACAACCATATTATTCATCAGAGAATTTGGATTGAAAGTAGAGAAAGGAGAAACATAGTCTAGCTTCTCCGAGGCAAAAGAAGGCTCGTAACCTTCTGTCAAAGAAGACAATAGCAGATGGTCCAGGTCTTTCCTACTATCCAAATGGTCAACTTATTGCACTAATAGAACTTCATCCTTATCGGAAGAACGTGGAGCATCCCCTGCGTATCCGTTGGTCCCCATAGCAAAAGGCTCGTCCCCAACATCCATATGAAAAAATGCCCGTGGAACTATAGGATTCCTGTCACCACCATCCTCCCCTTTCGTAGGGGTTGTACCTTGAAACTTCTTCCAGAACTGAGGAGTGAAGGAAAGTGAGTAGTCCTGAACAAGATGGCCATATTTGTGGCAACGATTACAACAGAAGGGCAAATTGATGTAGTCGAGCTCCTGAGAATGAGTGAAACCCCCTTTTGATATGACAATTTCATCGGGAAGCCCATCTCAAATATATAGGTCTACTAATATCTTTGCCACCACCATATTACATGTAGCTTCAAAACTTTCATCTACAAGGAGGAATTCGCCCAGAGTAGCTCCAATGAGTGAAAATATTTCCAAAGTCCAGAGCTCAAGAGGGATCCTTAGCATCTTAACCCAAGTAGGATGAGAAAATATTTTTTTCTCTGAGCATCAAAGGTAGGTACCCATCTCTTCATCTTGAACGCCAATGTAGCCCGCATCCAAACCCCTTCAAGCACCTTCCAAACATCATCAATCAACTGAAGGATGGCCCCCAACCAACCCTTTGACAAAGCAAAACATTGAGGGGCATAATCAATTAAAGTCCATTGAGTCGAAACCCAAGCACGAAAGGTAGGTAGAGCCATATGAATTCCTCTGAATTGACTGACAATAGCCATTTATGTCATAGAGAAAAATTCAAACATGGAAATATCATCCCCCAACGCCAAGTTAACTTTAGGCTTTCATTTGACACATTTCCTCTCACGCCTTCCCATGGTCCTTCTGTCGTTCTCATTGAACAGTGCTAATACAGTCACTCTCAATGTTCCATTCCATGTGGAAATGTGTTCAAATCCTCCAGCTGAAGAAGGTCTGTCATCACTCACTTCAATAGCGGCGATGCCAGAATTCGGAAGCCCGGAAGAAAGGACCGATGGTGTTCACTAAGAAATGGATCGGCTAAGGGAGGTCTGTCGGATAAGAGAGGGAGAGGAAGTCCAACCAGTGGGAACCTTCTTATAAAAATGAATAAACTCAGTATGTGCCTCTCTCAGAATGACAAAGCTATAAACCCCTTCCATAAAGAGACAACAATAAAAACCTAGGGATTACCAAAGAATACAGAGCACTGAAGAGTCCCTTGCAAAATCATAGACCTGCACCTCGATCGAGAGGGGGACCTAACAGTCCGGTCCTATCATCCGGATCATGCTGACAAAAAGGAACAAATTAAGATGGAAGCCTGTGACCTCAGGATCAATAAAGAATCACCTAACACATATAACCATGGAAAGGGGGAACCGAACGCTGAAGAAAACATTATAAAAAACAAAGCTCCAAGGGTGAAGCCCTCAACCTTTAAATGCTCTAAATCGCAAAGCAATAACTCCAATCCTCCAAATAAATCCCAGAGTTCCCTATCATTGCCGCCATGTAAACCTACATGGGCCATGGATTCCCTCTCATCGTCTCCATGAAAACCCTCGAAAAAAATAAAAAAGAGATGATTTTTTTTATTGTTAACAAAGATAATAATTAATAAAACAACCTTAAAAGACTTTCATATCGAAGGTTAGTTAAAGTGGAAAAATATGATGAAGAAAAAGGCCCGACGTAAGAGGGTGACACTTTTGAATATGTGTGAAGATTTTCCTAATTGAAAAAAAAATCACGTTAATTCACTTGATCCCCACTATTAGTGTTGGTACTACTATTGAAACAATTTAGGAGAATATGCTAAGAATAGTATCTTTGCAAATTTTATCAAAATCATACCAAAGGTTAGTTGAAGTAGAAAAATATAACCAACGAGGGTGAAATTTGCGTTGCAGCTAAGTCCCTGCCAAAGGGATAGCTAAAGACGGGACATAATGCCAAATGTAGAAGTGAGCCAGGAGGACCACGTGGCATCCATGGCATCCACAAGTCTATGACAATTAATTACTTCATACATTCCATACTCATGGCCTACATGTAGATAGCTGGGTTATCAACATCTGCTAAATATATGTTGGACATGGCTAGGAAGTACAAGCCATACGCATTCTACAAAGTAAGGTACGAGATGATCGTGTTCTTATGAAATCAAAGTCCAAGAGATACAACGGTAACAGTTGCAGAAACGGAGGCACTGAAAATGATATCTTCCATTATGATGATAATGATAATATTATAGCACGATCGGTTGATAGTTGTCCAGGACCGGTCAGGAATTCACCTGTGGTGGTATTTGCAACTTTCTACCTTTTGTTAAGCAGAAACCCAAGCAAAAACACAATGACATTGACGTAGAGGACACAATTGATGCAACTCCTGCTAGCATTTTAATTATGAGGCAAAACAATGTTCATTCTTTGGAGAAATTTGAGTACGGGGATTCCACACCTTTAAGTGATACTGATATGATCTGTGTAGACGACGAAGCTGGATCGAGTTCAAACCATTTGTATTTTGAGAGGTCCAATGAAATATTGGTTGAATCTAGCAACCAAGTGTTCACCGGAGCTTCTCTGGAGCTGTAACATCTCCAAAATTTCATCAAAATTTAAAAAATTTATAAGCAGTTTAATCGCAATTAATTACTATGTGGAAAGTATATCTGTGAACGTTTAGCTCTTTATTAATTTATTAACTTATATTCTTATTTGCGACACTTAATTGTTTACAAATAGTCGTCAATTATTAAATGTGTCTTTGATGACATTGAAATACATATGCGATCCTATGTCTATAGTTAATATGGTAACTGTCCATAAAAAACCAGCATTATAATTGCGTAATTTCTTTTAACTTGTTATTTGTATAAATGTCTGATGTATTCATTGATGTTATTCTGATATTAATAAGTTCGACATTTATTTCTCTTGTCCTTAAAGCATTTGAAGTAGAACTATGGGTCTCTTTTACTGTTTGAGAGTATTTATAATTTCAATTGTATCATCGTCTATAATACATTGATCGTTTGGTTATTACGTACAATCTTTTAATTCATGGACTAATAAATTCATAATGTAATTATGTCGACATTCAGTTTGTCGGGAAACAACGCTTACAGGCTTAAAGTCATAGCCTGTCTCTTGTTGTTAACGTTGATATTTAACTTATCATTCTCATGTCGTACTATGTTTATCTTAATATTTTATTCTATTTAAATTATTTTGTTTGGCAAGAGGGTTCTAGAGCAACCTTGAGGCTTACTTAGCTATTTAAGCTAATGCATGCTAACGTTACCTTGTTCAAGTTACAGGTAGGACTCTCAATCACGAATTGGTTAATGTTTCCATAGATTTCAAAAGCTAAGGTTATAACCTAGATATATAATTACATTGCATGGAAAATAATTAACATAACCCTAACTATGGGGGTGGTTTGTTCTATCCCTAATGGCTTCTATCCAAGGTGATGGCGTAACAGAGTTTTAGTATTAGTGTTTATGTTATCAAATAACCAAAGTCCTTTGGAGCATTAAGAAATGAAGTTTGACGACATCAAGATTGTTTACCAACTATATGGTTGTGGGTAAATATTGAAAATGTAGTGGGAGCCAACCAAGCTCATTTATGAGACCACGTGAAAGTTGGTGGAAGAGCTTCCACGTATAGGGACAATACCCTAACTCTTCGTTGGAATTGGTATTGTTACTTGTTGCTTGTTGAGGGTGGAGAGCCGAGATCTTTCTTGACCGCCATGGCCTTTTCTGGCACACCCTGCACAGTCTAAAATGTTATGCTTTCTCGCAGAGATGGTCCTCAGGTTTGAAATGTTTTTCTTCCCATGTGGTTCACTTTAATCGGCTTAGCCGACCGCTACATCCACGAAATAATTTCCGACGGACCCGCCCCGAAGGGGTTTCCGCCCTGCGGCCGCTGCGTGCCAAACCCCAAGAGGGTCTATGAGGATGGATCCCGTGACCTCGCATGCTGGGAGGCCTAACTTCCGAGAAATCAACCGATATTCAGGTTTGAAATGTTGTCAATGTGTTGAGTCATTTAACTTGGGTTTGGTCGCATGGAGGAGCAACGCTCTCTGATACAGCTTCTCAACTATAAAAAGGTATGAATTCGGCAGCGTTGTACATTTAAACTAATATGCATTTTATCTCTTGCATTTTGTATTTTTACTAATCGTTTTTATATTAAATGACAGGAGGGTTCCAGTTGTTCTCTGGTCTGTTCTTGTGCCCTCAGCTACATCAATGTTGAGGAAATGGAAACCCTAGTGGTTTGAATACCACGGTAAGCCTTGGGTTCTCCACGACGTCTCTTCTGTCAACATGTTTGATTTTACAGTCAGCGTTTGATGTCTGTCCTGTTGTAAGCCTCCTGGCATTTAAATGGATTAGTAACTTGTAAAGATTCGAGTTGGGGTTCGACCATCGTTTTAAATAAAGAACTACAGTGTTAAGCTTCTTTAAAAAGGCATCCAAGTCTCTGTCGAGATTGTTACTACATGTTTCTTGGTTATTTAGTGCAATGTTGTTTGGATATCGCTGTAGGATTTAAGTTTGAGATTCAGTCCTTAAATTATAATTGTTTTTAGGCTTGAAGCCTGTAGTTGGAAATTGTCAGTGATATAAATATATGGAATGATCATTGTGTTGTGAAATTCGTAGCTATCAAATATTTTCTGGGTTTTTAGTTTTCAAGTTTGGAAATAACGACTCTGTTTTGATGTAAGCATTCCAACAATGTCATTCTGAGAACTACACTTCTATTGAATGTAAACAGCCCGGCAATTCTATAAATGTAAATTCGTTTGTTTTGTTGTAAGCTACTGGTATTTTAAATGATAGGAATAGTCTGTAAAATTCTTCCTGGATTCCTATCCAGGATTAGGGATTCGACCCACATTTTAATTATTTAATTAGTACTGTGTTATTCTTCATTCGGCATTAACTTAGATACTAGTTGTAACAAGGCCGTCTCGACAGATTGATTATTTTGATGGTTAAATAAATGATGAAAGTGTATCTTGTTTGGGCCAAGCCCTAACTTAAAATCTGTGTTTAGTTTATTAATGTGACGATTGTTAGTTCTGTATTGAAAATGATATTTGATTCTTTTGTAACAGGGTTTGACCCTGTACCATACCCTGTATTGGGTTTTGGATTTGTTAGTAGATATATTAAATTCCTCATGTAAACTTGAAGGAGATGTCACAAGCCTTGACCACTTGATTTGAATAGATACTAACACATTGTTATGTAAATGATGCATCTTTTAAATGACATCGTAATTTGTTTAACTTTTCAGTTATCTTGACTGGAGATTTGATATGGTTGTTTTTATATACTCTAGTGTTTCCAAGCCCTAGCAGGCGTTACGCCCAGGCTTGAATTCTTATCTTAAATATTTTAGGAATTATATTAAATGTATGGCACATCCACACTTTTTTATTTCAAGCCTATCGGCAGTTAGAAGATGATCCTTCATTTAATGTATAATTCAGACTCTTTATAGAACAGTCCTTCGACTGTGTTACTGAGATATATAAAATAGAAGATTTATATATGAATGATAGTGTCAATCTTGACTCCATTCTGGAAATGTTGTTTTAATAGATCAATATAGAATTATTTTAGACTTCAATTTGTCCAACGTCGTATTCATTTGAAGTTGATGTGAGTTCTATACAAATCACTTTAAGCTTGTTTATTGTAAGAGATTTATATTGATCTTGTACAACTCGATAGGGATGTCAAATAGTAATATAATAATTTTGTTATTATGATTGTAAGATCTTTATGAATCGATTATACAAGTCTTTCTATTATATGTTGTTCAATTTATATTAATAGATGAATTACCTACGTACAAATGGTAACAGTAGGGCTATTCCTTGTATTGTATTCTATGATAACAGTTTTATAGAGTATAATATATATATATGTATATGTTGTACCTAGGTTCATATTATACCCATCATTCTATTGTTTAAGTCATAGTTATTTATTCTTATGCTGATAAGAACAGAATGAAATCCAAGAAAATATGAACTATAATTATCTAGGTTCTTTCAATAATTTTTGTAAATAAATAACTAGACTTTTACATGTCTTCATCTAATATTCTAAGTCTAAATAGCTTTTTTCCTATGATATCGAGATCATTTCAAATTCACTTGATACTTATCAAATCACATTTTAAACAAATCTATGTACTAGAGTACATCACGAAAGTGAAAGGAAAAATACAGAGATTATTTATTTCATCATTCTATATTTATCAAATTCTATTTATTCAATCATTTGTGCATAAATAATTATCACTTCAATAAACTATCATTTATAACGGCTGAAAATTTATAAAGAAGAGAGCTAAATAACTTGTAGATAGAATTATTCAGAATATATAGAAAGAGTTTACGAAAACAGAACAATGCAGAACCTGTTTAGACTGTACAGGTGGACAACACCCAAAGAAGACCGTTCCTCCCAACTATCTCCTGAAAGCAGCCAAGGTTACTTGCTTTAAGACCCCCGAGCCTGTTCACTGAACCACCAGGATGAAGATTCTATGTAGAAGCAAGACAAACTCTTTTTACTTCAGCAATCATGGAGACTTGCATACAAAACACTCTTTTTGTACTTCAGCAATCATGAAGACTTGCATACAAAACACTCTCTCTGCAACTCAGCAGCATAAGACAGTCTTACTCTGCAACGCATTAGCTAGCATCCCTTCATCGAATCTCTCGTGTGCTCAACATAGTAGTTTCCAACCAGCACAAGGAAAAAGTTGTAGGATGCCTGCCCAATTCGATGGATATAAAAGATTGCCTAGGTCTTTTGGGTCAGTTTCACATTTAATGAGCCACCTACTTAGTTCCACCATCCTTGGGGAACATGACCACATTTTTAGGGAAGTTTCCCCCTGCAACAGCTAGTAAGTGAGTGCAGATGCTACCACTTGTCAATTCCCTTCTACACCAGTTTCATTCCCCCCGGTGGGTCAGTGAACACTCTTCAACAATCCTCTTTGGATGAGTGTCTCCTATTTTAATTTATTAAATAATAATAATATTCAATTACAATCATCATTGACCATCCAATATAAAACTTTACAGTAAAATTTAAAGTAATGTTTTTCCACAAAACATAAAATGTTTTCAAGTCTTAGGTAGGTTACAGGAGCTTGAATATAGTCTTCTCCGAAGCTTGTAGATTCTCACAAGGTGCTGGAAATGTATTATTATTGTTGCATATGAAAAATAGACTACCTGAAAGTGTTTCTGGGCAAAGAAGGTCGCGGCTGCATTGAGAGCTAAAGTGTTGTCGTTCATGGAAGAAGGAGAACATCAGAGAAGGCGTGCCTCGTGTGAGTTGAGATTTCTGGTTGGACTAACAGTACGCATTGACAGTTGCAAACTGGAAACAAATGACATATAAAAATGTGGAATTTTTTATTTTAAGATAATTTTTATTTTATTTTAATTTTTAACGATTTTATTTCCTCTTCCAAGGATTTACGTCTTGTCCAAATCATCCTTAACCAATGAGAAAAGCATACTTTTAATTTTCTAAAAATATAAAATATATTTTTCATTATAAAAAAACGAGTTTAATATGTTTTTTTTAAACACTATAAAAACATTGCAATCACTCTTCCAAACTAATGCAAAGTCAAAAGCTTTTACCATCAAATGATTAGTATATATGTCTGCTAAGGCAAGGACATAATAAAAAGAGGTTTGGCTTGTCCATTGGTTGTATCTTGGGTGGTTGGGAGGAAATTGTTGCCCTCCCCACCTAGGTTCAATTCTTGTAAGTGACATGATGCTCTTGTTGAGCCCTATAGTAATGATTGTATTTCAAGCTTTCCTTAATTCCTTCGGAATAGCAGGAAGGTGATTTTTCCGCTAAAAAAAAAAGAGGTTTAACTTAACAAGGTGACACTTTCGATTATATGTAAAACTTTTCGTAATGAAAAAAATTAAATAATAATCACGTTGAATTACTTGATCCTTGATCCCCACTATTGAAACAAGTTAGGAGAATATACCAAAGTGAGTATCTTTGCAAAAAACCAAGTGTAATAGAAACTAGAATCCCAGATGTAATGGTTGTAAATGATTTAAAATATATACATTGTGTAAAATGCAAGGGTTTCTTCGGTCAAACCTCATATTTAACTCATTTTTATTCATGGCAATCCAACCAAAGTTGGTCTTCATAAAAGATGCCTCACGCGTGGAAATTAAAACTATTGTTTAAGATGTTGATGATGGTTTTATGGAGGTACCATTTAAGAGAGTAAACCTTTTCTTGCACGCAAGTTAGAGTTCCATTTTTATTGGTAGGACATATTAAAAATTACTTTTGAGCATAATATAGTTTTTGCATGGTAGGACATATTAACTAGCATTTGCCCCTAGAGGGGCAAAGTGAACGCCGGTAGGAAAAGAGGGAAGGTAGAAGAAACAAAGATAGGGGTAACTCTATGCTCAAGTATCATGCCAATCAAAGATACGACATCTGACATGTGCGGCAATAGAATCAAGCTCATCAAAGAACAAGATACATGGTGCGGATTGTCGAGATTTGTCAAAAATCTCTTGTACATTAACCTAAGTTTCTCCAAACCACATTGTTAAGAATTTTAGGCCTTTTACAATGATGAAATCAGCTTGACACTCATTAGCAATGGCTTTTGCAAGCGGAGACTTCCTACAACGAGGTGATCCATAAAACAACAACCTACAAAACAACATTGAATCATTGGTGATTTACCGTTTGAAGGTTCATCTTGACATTTTCCAAACATTGGGCACCTCAACAAACTAGCGAACAATTCTTAACATGTTGTTATTTATACACTATTTACTATAAATAAACAAGATACAAAGACAACATTGGACCATAGTGTTTATATACACAACTTAAACCTTGAAAACTTTTTAAGGCATGGGTCAATACTATTTGGCGGTTTGTTGCTTCAATCACAAAAAAATAGACTCGATTTTTTAGCTCATCCAAAGTAATGATCTCATGTGCAACTTGTTGGTTCGCTAGATGAGCTATGAATTTTGTGGCTGCCAATAATAGAGGATGCATAATAGCTAAACAAAAAATAAGCATATCATGCAAAAGATAGTTTCAGAATAAAACAGGAATTAACAAGGCCAAAAATTAGTTAATAAGATAAAGGCAAACCAACCTTGTCATTGCGTTTGAATGACCTTTTAAGCTGGAAAATAATTATTCTCAAAAGACGATTACCAACTTCTGGAAACTTTGTATTCACCACAGCAACCAAGGCAGTGAAAAACAACAATAAATCTACGTGATGCCATTTGGGATTTCATACATGACCTGCAACTCTCTTTTTTCGAGTTAAATAATGGGGGGATTCGCTTTTGACAATTCTATAGTAGTGTTTCCTTCTCTTGCCCCTATTGTTCCATTTCTAGGAGTTTCATCATCCCTCCTATGTTCATGGTTACGACTATAAACCCTTGCATCTAGCTCCTTGTGTGAAAGGCCCGACCTTGATCTCTTGTAATTGTCCGCGATCGGTGTGATTCACTCATTTGCATTGAAATGATTGGCGACCTTTGTTGTTTTTATACCGACATTGGCATCAATTTACTTTTGCCGAAAACTTTCGTCGTTAGCCGGTCGGCGTGTCTTGTTCAAATGAAGCAAAAATGTCGGCGCAACTCGCACAACCGATACGAAAATCTCGGCGCAAATTCGTTAAAATGATGTGAAAATTCACAAAACAATTGCAACATGTTTCGTCATAAAAACATGAGTTGTACTTAGCCGAAAACTCACCCTTTTTTCGAAAATATTAGGCCAAAATCAAGATTACAAGACATTTGAAGGAACAACATAAGTTCGTAATCATGTTACCTCCACCTAAGGGAATTTTCAAATTCAGATTGTCCCGATTTGTTTCTGCATAAGGTGTCTCACCAACAACCACAATAGCCATGATAGACAATATCAGCAGCAAGGTCATTGATCATGGTACACCCTCGCTTCAATTCATTTCATCTTGAAAGTTCCTTGATGAGTTCTTGCTTTGATAGTCCATTTGCTAACAATCACTCTTCGATATGTGATCTTCTGAATATGAGAGTGCAGGAAAATATCCATTTGGACATTAAAAGGCAAAGATATGTAATCAAATCTTCCTTGATGTTTTGAATTGCATACCTAACCCTTGAATATATTGAAATACATTATATCCTTGTGCTCATCTATGAGTGAAACCATGCATTCCAACAACAGAATAGTCATTGGGAACAAATGCAACTACAAATCCAGAAACGAGGCTTTGACAATGGGAATTTGGATAACATCCTTGTATGGAGTATGGATAACATCTTTACCAATAATGGAAATTACATCGGTTAAGGTACAACAAATAACAAAGCAATCTATACTCGTGTTCTTGCTATTACTACTATGAATGCAAGCTACCCTAATTTCATGTATACATGTATCATCATAATAGAAGCTTTCATGTTATACAATATCAACATAATAGAAGGTTTCATGTCATACAATACATGTTAAACTCATAACAAGGAATGTTATAATAGTCCATAACATTATGCACATTAAAGAGTGCTCACTCATACATTAAGGGAAGTAAACTAAGGTGAGTATGTGCCAAAGAATGCTCCAAATTCATACATGGTGTGACACTTGGGTGAGAAGAAATGTTTTGGAAAATGAGTGTTACCAATCTAGAAGATTTAAAAATACACTTTGTAAACAAATTGGGAGATCGGTGTCCTCAACGCTCATATGTCCAAGCTAGATTGTTTATGACCCTAAATCATTCATGTCTGCTCATACAAAAGCAAATACGAGGGCATAACCAAGATAATATTGATCAAATAAATATTTGTGGAGTACATCGATTGAAAGCCATAACAACTTAACAGCAACATATAAACAAATAGGAGTAACTGAGCTACATATTATGAAAGATATGGGCTCATACACACTGAAGAGGACAAGTGCATATCTACAACCCTTACGCCAAAAGAAAATGGAATGACCAATGGAATTCCACAACGATACTTCTAACCATGCACTACAAATTACCTTTCAACATAATTGTTGGTACTAAAATCTTCCCTATCAAATTTTTTAGTTTCCAGCAACATGTTGACTGGAAAGTTCAAAAGAAGACGCTGTCAAAAGTTCAAACATACAATGATGTTTTTGCTAAAACTTTGAGTTAGTGTAGAGAACAAGGCTGCCATGACAGTTGTGTAAATGCTAGAATGTTGAAGTAACCAGTTGCCTCTTTTATGATGACATATAAGTGAGTCGTTCATATGCATTGTTCCTTAGGGAAGTAGACTGGGTATACTATCCTCTCAAAGACGCCCGGTATTGCACCCCTTTCATTCCTCAGTTTTCAAGTGGAACTCCCGTTTTCTATCACTACCTTTGTGTGAATCGATAGGACAAATATAACATTATTTTACTTTGGATATGAAACTTTTTAAGTAAAACAAATATAACATTAAAATCTTATAAATACCTGAAAATATCATCTTATAAATACTTGAAAATTTAAAGATAAAAGACAATTCTAGCAAAGATCAATGTGTGAAATCCCAAACGACCCGTGTGAATGCTAATAATATATTGAATTAGAGTGTTGAAGTGGAGACGCAGCAGAAGGAAGTACATCCATGGAGAAAGCATACCGAGAGAGCAACGTCATAGAAAATGGAAATAATTAAGATGAAGCCACATGCATCACATAGGTCCATCCTCACCCCAAAAAAGGTGTCCTTTCCACATTAATGATTTGGCTGAGAAATTGGTAGTTCGATTGCTCTACGGATCCTCTAAATCTATGCACTTCCTTGCCGATAATTTTGCACCGGCCGAACATGAAACCCGCCACACTGAGACTTGCCCGTCCTTGGAAATCTCTCTGTAAGCCTTCTTCATTTTCTTTCATACATTTCCATTCCATGATTTATTTAAATTATAAGTTTATGAACCTTAATTATCAATCTCAGAAATGCTTGGATGGAGAATTTGTGCGAATCGCGGTTCCAATCCCAAAGTAACAATAGCAAAAATGATCGTCGGTAGTAAAATAGTAAAATTAGAAGGAACAAAAATTTCTCCAAGAAGAATGCCAAGAGACTCAAATGCCTTATAAGACAACACTAAATTTCTCGTCAAACTACACCATGGAATCTAATCCACGATCAAGCCTAGACTTCATCTACGTTGTAGTGTCAGAAATGACTATGAACACCATAGCACACCATGATGAACACCATGGCACTCATAACAATATGAAATTGAAACAAATCACTAAGCATGCTATGCTTTTGAAAGGAATGGAAATGTTTTTTTAGGAATAAATAAACAAAAAAGTATAGGAAAAAATTTGTATAATGAACACCATGTCAGTTGTAACAATAGGAAATTGAAACAAATCACTAAGCACGGTATGGTTTTGAAAGGAATGGATATGTTTCTCTAGGAATTTGACTTTTAAAAAAGTGTGAATTAAATTGTGAATTGTGAATTGGAAAATGCTTGGTCGCTCCCGTTGGTCAGAGAGAATCTTGGAAAATGCTTGGTGGCTCCTGCTAGTCGGAGAGAAGATCATAAAACACACGAAACAGTCGACGATATAGTTGAAAGAGAAACGACCGGAAAAAAAAAAAGGTGGTTGATCCCGCTGGTCGGAGAAAATATCATAAAACAAGCGAAACAGGCGGCGAAAAAAGAAGCGACCACGAAAGGAAATAAATGCTCTGGGCAAAAAAATATAATGTGCTGCGATCGTTGGCGGCAGAAAAACTTGGTCGCCGAAAAAAACATAAGATCTGCGAAACAGTCGCCTGCAAAATCATAAGTTCTATGAAAAAAAATCAAATTTTGCTTTCGGCATTCCTTTTGAAAACATAAAAAAAATCCAAATATCAGAATAGTTAATATCATTTATTATTATTATTATTAGGTCATCATTTTTAATATGAGAAGAGATGTATCCAAAAATAATTTCAAATTCATTATATTAATAGTTTTATTGGACCTTAACCAATATCATCAAATAAATAATATTTTAAATAAAAGTAAAAGTTTTTTAAATAATATGTACACCGAGCTGGCAATCTATACATAGCTCCTCGGGTCTATCCATCTCCTCTAGTGTCCTTTAGTGTGAGCGTAGAAAGGTTACCACTTCCCATACAGTTCTCTTGAGCACCCTTTCTTCACTTTGCCTCTTAACGTGCAACACCAAATTACATCTGTGTAACCTGGTAGCACAAGAAGGATAAGCAGGATCATCAATATTGCTGCTCTAAAATTGTAATCATATTTCATAACATTCGCTATCAAGTATTGAAAAACCAGGAATGCGTCCATTCCCTTAGGCTGTAGTCAATATTGACAACCCTAACATAACTCATCACCCGAAAGGTATGCATCCCTTTCCGATGTGAGCCATGTAGGCCTTAATCACACTCAAGCAGTCTAGAATAAGAATGAAACAATGAAACATGCTCTGCATATCAAATCTAATAACCAGACAGGTATATTCTTAGTTAGGGTTATAGAATACTCAGAGATGTATCTTTTCTTCATTTGCGAAGAATGGGGGCTCCCTTCTCTGAGTGAACAATCCTTTGGTTTGCCACTCCAATCTTTTCACGTTCCATAACCCACACATGCCTTCTTGGCATAATTTTACTGTCTCACTCACATGCTTTACCAACATGCAGTTCGGTTGAGACATTATCGACATTTACAATGGCGTTTCACCCAAAACCCATTTCCAAAGCATAGGATCCTTCCCATCTAGTTTGGCTTCTGCAGGCCATCACACATGGTCTTCCTGCAATGTGTCATCCTGGCACACTTATAAAATAGCCAAACAGTCAGCAATATTTAGCAATAAGCTTCAAATATGATTGTTCCATAATCAATCAATAGCATTAATAATTAATTCAACATGAATTTACAATTTTGCCTCCTACAGAAATTGATTTGTTTAACCATGAGGCCAGCCTCATATCGTTTGGCTCTTGTAAGTGGTATCACTCTGTCCATTATGGTTTTACCCTTGCTACCATACATGAACATCCACCTACAACATGTCCTCAAATGGTGATTAGCAATTATAAGCAAATTCTCAAATCTATTTTCCTACAGAAATTAGATTTGCAACCATGAGATTATTCTCATAAACTTAAATCAGACAATTTTCATATTTGTTTCATGCATAAGTTACAACCATGAGAACCTTCTCATAACCTTTGGCTTCTGCACATGGTAGATCCCGGTCTTTACTATGGACTTATCCTCATTGCCATACGCAAGACCTTTCTACCTAAAATATGAACTTTAATCAGCCAAACACGTTATGAGTATCTATGCATATAATCTTTTCATTGCTACAACAGTCACTGAAGTGATCTCAGAATTATAACACTCAATAATTCAAACACTTTCAGTTGTTAACATTTTAAATGCAATGAAATATACACATTTCTATATATTCATCATTATCACAATAAAATTGCAAGACACGATCACACTATCCATGCAATAAACTGTAAATACTCATTACTTCACATTCCATGCAGCTCTGTCCTTCCAACAGAGTGCTCTTGTAGCCCATCACATGTCTACCTTCTTCATGCAGTCCTTCTCCTGCATTCATAGCAGCTCATGAAATGGTCTCAGGATTAGTAATAGTCCACCATTTCATCTATTATCTAACTACATTGAAACATATATATGTCACACCCATGCATTCACACAATGCATCTCAACATGTGCACCCACACATATGCATGCACATTCACAACATTTACATAATATTTTAATGTGCATTCACTCGATGCATAACCCCTCAATACAACCTTGCATTAATCCATGAATACTATGCATTCCAACATATTATGGCCTAACCATGCCTATCTCATATGGCATGCACTACAACAGGACCATAAGTTCTCACTTGCTTTGGTTGTTAAACCCACAACCAACATACACAAATGGTATGATATAATTTCGTATGAATGCATTGAGGTTTCTAAGAAACTATAGGGTGTAAGGATCCCTGCCTTCACTTACCCGCACCTCACCATACTTGGTGGGTTTACATTCACATTCAGGCACTCAATACTACATGCAAACCAAATCAACATAGTTTAAACATAGTTGAAGAGACTTTACCAAATCCTCTTTCAACATTCATGTGATTTAAGCACAAATAACCATCACTTGCATGGCTGTCATTAACATCGCTTGATGTTACCAAATCAGTTGGCCTCTTGCCAAGGCTTCACAGTACTTTTGCCAACCTCATGATCACAGATTTGTTGCACCATCATTTCCTCATAAGGTTGTTGGTCATATGCAATAACATCATCCACATCCTTAGCCATGCTTCGGTTGTCTTTGGTCCTACAACCAATGCGAACACAACTAATTATTAGCAACCATAATAATTATCTTAAGTGGTTCATTGCATATGTAAAACCTCACTATTTTATCAATATGCAATATCATATACATGCACAAAAATTTTCAGATGCACCGTGCAATGTTTATTTATATGCCATCTAGTGCATATTCATCTCATCTATCTAATCTCTTGCATTTTCAATCATGCTTCTATGGTCTGATTCCCACAACCATTATCAACAACATTAATAGTCATCAATCATAGGGGATACCATTAATGGGCTATTGCATGTGTAACCTCACTACCTTTATCAGTATGCAATATCATGTTCATGCATAAGCAATTCACATGCATTATGCAATAACTCTTCTAATCATGCCCACTAATTCATATGCATTATTCTCTTGCATTTCCAACATCCCTATGCCATAATTTCCAGTATATAAAACTCAAGAAATAAAAACACAATAGAAAGATAGGAGTTAAGGAATTCTCCCTTACCAATTCCTCATCATGACATGGAGTTCCTCCTCCACATCACAGTTGATCCTTTTTTTGGCTTCCCTACCAAGCATACAAGCAATCATTAGCTATGATCTTCCCATGAATTAGCAATTCAGTATATTCATAAGTGTATGACATTCATTCTTGCTATTTTCCAAACATGCAATTCTTATGCTATAAACATAAATAGTTTAAGGTGAGGAATTTTTCTCTTATCAACATTGCCTTGTTGCTCCCATTGGTCTTCCGTAATGCACATTACAACCAATTACTCTTAATAAGGCTTCCACAAACTTCTATGCAATTCTTGCTTCTCCTCCCAATCATAGAGAATGCATTTCACACTTTAAACGATTGTCTCCGGGGGACGACAGGGGTCAAGGGGGCTTGCCCCCTTGTGACTTCTGCCACTGCAGGGCAGGTCGAGGGCAGCACCCTCGTTTTTTTGTTTTTTTTGTAAATCCTTCGATTTCACGCAATCTAGCGCATAAGTTCCATGGCATTTTTCAACTTTTGGCACCTGAAAAATCTCCTTGGAAAACGACTGAAATTCCCTGTTTCGACGGACTTATCCATTCTCTTCCGACCCGTTGCGGACAAACTCGTCGAGTTTCGCCAGTCGACGGACTCATTTGTCTTTTCCGCCGTTGCAGACCAACTCACCGAGTTCTTCCGCTGAAAGACACTTAGAAAAAAATTTCGAGCCAACTCGCTGAGACCTTCCACTGTTGAGGATCAACTTGCCGTGTTCTGCCGCAATTTCGGACCAACTCGCTGAGTTCTTCCGCCATTGCGGACCAACTCGCCGAGTTCTTCCGCCATTGCGGACCAACTCGCCGAGTTCTTCCGCCATTGTGGACCAACTCACCGAGTTCTTCCACCGAAAGACACTTAGAAAATTTTTGAAATTTTTCTTCCTTTTCCCCGGGCATTTCCGCAACTCTGTCGGTGCAACTCAACCAAATTCGTCGAACGTGTCGGCTCCACTCAGCGAGTTCTGTCGTTATTTCGGCCCAACTCGCCGAGTTCTGCCGCCATTGCGGCCCAACTCGCCGAGTTCTGCCGCCATTGCGGCCCAACTCCACGAGAAATTTTTCTTCCTTTTCCTCGGGCATTTTCGCAACTCTGTCGGTGCAACTCGGCCAAATTCGTCGAACGTGTCGACTCCACTTAGCGAGTTATGCCGCTGTTTCATCCCAACTCGCCGAGTTCTGCCGCCATTGCGGCCTAACTCCACGAGACTCGCCGAAACGCGTCGAAACAACCAAACAAAAACACTTAGAAAAATTTCAAAAATACTTAGAATTTTTTTTAAATTCCGCAAACTTTTTTCGGTGCAACTCAGCCAGATTCGTCGACCGTGTCGGCTCCACTCAGCAAGTTTTGCCGATGTTTCGAGCCAACTCGCCGAGATTCGTTGGCACAGTGTTTGGCAGAAAACGCATAGATTGTAGTTTCTATCATAAGAATATACAACAGTTGGGGCAGCTTATGTCACAAAAGATATTTGCTCTTGCTATCTTCTTTCAGCATATGCTACTATGAAGCAGCTACTATATTCTTTCTATCATAAGAATATACAACAGCTGGGGAAGCTTCTGTCACAACAATGAAGCTTTGCAATGTTTACTATTACTATAAATCCTAATGATCAATGATTTAAGCTTTGCGAGTTCCTGATTTTTGTTTTTTAATGTCGATAAGAGAATTTATTAACAAAATTCCTGAACTAACGTTACCTGCAACTCTGTGTTTTTCTCCGCAGAATAAAGAGAATGATATCAATGTTAACTCCCATGCGAATAACGTTAGTGCAGGCAGCCGCAGCGAAGCATAACCATCCACGTGTCAGGATTCCATTCGCTCCATGAGCGAGGAATCTAACTGACGTGGAGGTTATGGACCTCCATGGTGAAACGCCTACGGCGTAAAAATTACTTTTGAGCATGATATAGTTTTTGCATAGATTTGTAATGAAGCATCACGTGCTTATGAGATTATATATATATATATATATATATATATATATATATATATTACTTTTGAGCATAATATAGTTTGTGCATAGATTTATAATGAAGTATCATGTGAGATCTTATATATATATATATATATATTAATTAATTATAGTGTTAGTTTGTTTTTTCAATGAACATGGTGGTGCATGTTCGTTAATTTTTGTATCATTTAAAAGAAAAAAAAGGAGCATTTAATGACAAAATGATTACTACATTACTATTTTTCGAGTTAGAGGGTATGACACTTGTTTATGAACACATCATCATGTGGATCTTCTATTATTATGATGTATGTTGTTTGTTTTGCAAATTTTGTTAGCAAATGCAGAGGCACATATTCATCAAGCTTTTCATCATCTAGGACTATAAAGAGTAATGGAGAACGACAATTCAAGCGCCCACGGCAGTTCCAATGAGAATCCCGTTGAAGAAAAGTAGAAATTGGAGTCTGAGAATCATGATGTTGTGCCTAAAACCCTGGAAACAATGCATCCAACACTAATCGAAGCTTACAACTTCCTTAATAATAAGGAGAATTTGATGTCGAGGTGTTTGTCAAGGCAAGAGAAACAAATATCGGTGGATCAGTAGTCTCTGAAAAATTCCTGCACATCACCAGGATCTGTGGCCTTCGAGTGGCAAATGGATCCAGGTGTGCGAAAGGTCAAGGAAGGGTGCTAGTCTTTATAGGGCCCCTTTAGCTCCCGCTGACTCGCATTGTTTTAGCGAAAAATAGAGCTCCAGCTTCTATGAGTTCCAGCACCGGGTGTTCCGCCACTGTGTCTCCCATATCAATTTTTGGATTGATGAGAAGCATGCTCAATCCCAAAGGATCAGTACTTTATACTTCTCATTCTCATTCTAATAGAAATGAAAATAATTATAGCTATGATTATGATGCAAGAGCTAGCTCCAACGAATGTAGTACTAATTCTTCTTCCTCGGTTTCGAACTTGTATCCCCATTTCGAGCGCGCCCAATTAGATTTGAATCTTAGGGTGCTCGCGCGACAATGTTCTCTTGCTCTTGCCAGGGCCGTGGATTCTCATTACGTGGCAGAATTACACAGAGCCAGTTCTTGCTATGTTCCAGATACAACGTAGCTCTGGAAACTAACACAAGATCAGTTTATCGCCTTTTGGAGTTCGGCAATTGCTGCGAGAAGGTCCAACTTTTCTTCCATATCTCTATAGGTAACTCATGGATCCAATTATCTTTGCTCTATCAATCTTTTCAACTTTAGCTTCTGTTGAGCTATTGTGGTTGATTCCCCTTCAGCTTATGTGAATGGAAAAGAGAAGGTCGAGCACTAGAAGATCCTTTCCAAATGGGTTACAGTATAGCCAAGGAAATATCAAAATCTAGTCCACTTTTAGACGTCCAAGATGAATTTTGTTTAACAAACAAATCTCTACAAGATTTTGAGATTGAACTTACAAATTCGCAAAACGACAAGTTGGATAATGGGCCAGATTTTCAAATGAAAATTGCTCGAAGGATGAAAAATTTGGGCATGGAAAGGTGAAATTAAGATTGCTATTAATGCTAATTTTCACCAATAGAATGTACATAACCCACCGATATCATCATTGGCACACATGTTTATAGTAAATTAAAAAACATTATTCGTATATTCGTGAATAATGCCTTGTTACATGGCTAAAGTGCTTGAAAGTGGGCTTGTTTAGGGAAAGAGCACATGGATGGAAGGATACGTATGTGTTCACCAAGGCAATGGCTGAGATGATAATGGTTAATGGCAGAAAAGATTTACCAGTAGCCATTGTTCGTCCCAGTATTATTGAAAGCACATATAGTCTACCTTTTCCTGGATGGATAGAAGCCAGCCACCCGTAAAATTATCTGTCCAATCTCATCGTTTATCAATGTTATATAACCATTTGATTTATGTTGAAAATTCAACTTGCAGAATGGTTGATCCAGTCATTACACTTTAATATGACAAAGGCCAACTATCTTGCTTCTTGGGTGATCTAGATAATCTGCTCGATCTGGTTAGTAATGACAGTATTATGTGGAAAATTATTTCATAATCTTTTGAGATGCTCATTATACTTAAATATCTTATCTTTTGGTGTATCGAATTGATAGATACCCATAGACATGATTGTAAATGCAACTTTGGCAGCAATGAAAAATTAGCATGCCGGAAAGCTAAGAAAATAAAACTATTAAGATCGCCAAAGAAACTAATTTGGCTGAAGACTATGGAGGACTTATATCGATAGGATTTGGACAGTGGCTCCAATTCACCAAGCAATGTATGTAGCAACATTATTTTGTCTTTATTTAGTGTCTAGAACGCAAGTCTATGGCAATTAATTACTTCATACATTTCATACTCATGGCCTACATGCAGATAGTTGGGTTATCAACATCAGCTAAATATATGTTGGACATGGCTAGGATCTATGAGCCATACGCATTCTACAAAGGAAGGTACGAGATGATCGTGTCCTTGTGAAATCGAAGTCCACGAGACACAACGGTAACAGCTGTAGAAACGGAGGCATTGAAAACGATATCTTCCATTATGATGATAACGATAATATTATAACACGACCAATTGATAGTTTGTCCAGGACCGGTTAGGAATTCACCTGTGGTGGTATTTGCAATTTTCTACCTTTTGTTAAGCAGGAACCCAAACAAAAACACAATGACATTGATGTGTTGGACACAATTGATGCAACTCCTGCTAGCGTTTTAATTATGAGGCAAAACAATGTTCATTCTTTGGAGAAATTTGAGTGCGGGGATTCCACACCTTTAAGTGCTACTGATATGATCTTTGTAGACGACGAAGCTGGATCGAGTTCAACCCATTTGTATTTTGAGAGGCCCAATGAAATATTGGTTGAATCTAGCAACCAAGTGTTCACTGGAGCTTGAATACAGTCTTCTCTGGAGCCTGCAGATTCTCACAGGGTGTTGGAAATGTATTATTATCGTTGCATATGAAAAATAGACTACCTGAAAGGGTTTCTGGGCAAAGAAGGCCGCCACTGCATGGAGAGTTCGAGTGTTGTCGTTCATGGAAGAAGGAGAACAATAAAGAAGGCATGCCTCGTGTGAGCAGAGGTTTCTGGTTGGACTAACAGTACACATTGACAATTGCAAACTGGAAATAAGTGACGTATAAAAATATGGATTTTTTTATTTTAAAATATTTTTTATTTTATCTTAACTTTTAACAATTTTATTTCCTCCTCTAAAGATTTACGTCTTATCCAAATCATCCTTAACCAATTAGAAAAACATACTTTTAATTTTCTAAAAATATAAAATATATTTTTCATCATAAAAAATCAGTTTTATATATATATTTTTTAAACATTATAAAAACATTGCAATCACTCTTCCAAACTAGTGCAAAGCCAAAAAATTTGACCATCAAACGATTAATATATATCCCTCCCAGACCGGGACATAATAAAAAAACATAGGGACACAATAAAAGAAACGTCTGACTTAACAAGGTGACACTTTTTAATATATGTAAAACTTTTCCTAATGAAAAAAATTAAATAATAATCAGGTGAGATTACTTGATCATTGATCCCCACTATTGAAACAAGTTAGGAGATTACGTGATCCTTGGTCCCCACTATTGAAACAAGTTAGGAGAATATACCAAAGCGAGTATCTTTGCAAAAAACCAAGCGTAATAGAAACTAGAATCCCAGATGTAACTGGTTTGTTCCGGGGATTACTACTGGCAGATTTGTATTTGGTCATGGACTGACAGTTGAACATATTTTACTATTTCGTATATTAATAGTAAGTTATATTTTTCTGTGAAAAAAAAAATCCCAAATGTAATAGTTGTAAATGACTTTAAAATATATACATTAAATAAAATGCAAGGGTTCTTTCGGTCAAACCTCATATTTAACTCATTTTTATTCATGGCAATCCAACCAAAGGTGGTCTTCATAAAAGATGCCTCACACGTGGAAATTAAAACTATTCTTTAAGATGTTGATGATGGTTTTATGGAGATACCATTTAAGAGAGTAAACCTTTTCTTGCACGCAAGTTCGAGTTCCATTTTTATTGGTAGGACATATTAAAAGTTACTTTTGGGCGTAATATAGTTTTTGCATAGATTTATAATGAAGCATAACATGCTTATGAGATTATATATATATATATATTAATTATAATGTCAGTTTGTATTTTCAATGAACATGGTGGTGCATGTTCGTTAATATTTGCATCATTTAAACGAAAAAAAAGGAGCATTGGATGACAAAATGATTACTACATTACTATTTTTCGAGTTAGAGGGTATGAACACTTGTTTTGATTTCATGGTGGAATGAACACATCGTCATGTGGATCTTCTATTACCATGATGTATGTTGTTTGTTTTGCAATATTTGTTAGCAAATGTAAAGGCACATATCCATCAAGTTTTTTTATCATTTAGGACTATAAAGAAGAGTGAAAGATAAAGATGATTACTTACTTTGATGTTTTTGAAGTTGTACGGTTTAATAAATGTTGAAGGATGCATGGTAAGAGTCCACACTTGCTTTGATTTTCGAGTGGAATGAACATATGACCTTGTGAATCTCGGATTAACATGGAACATCCATGAAAGTCACAACCATGAAATATAAGTAGGAATGAAATATTTAGATATCTCATTGATAACAATTGAAATGGTTTTAACTAACGTGGCTCCTCTAGAATGTGTATAAACTATAACTCTATGATGAAGGAAAGGCCTTTGGCTCTTCAAGGGTGGCCTTCAAGAGTTATTTTGTGTAGATTCTAGATACTAAGTTGGTTATGTTGAATGAACTAAGGTTGGGTGTTTTATTGTCCATAGGTTTTGCTATCATAATTGATTGTACAGTTGAATGTTTATACCATCGATGATTATTGGATTTGTAGAATGATTGTTTACATAGATCAAGGAGCTATACATTCTATTAAGAGGTGGTGTCTAAATAAATTGTTATATAATTTAAGCACAATTGAGCATAGTTCAACATACGATAGGAAGCAAAAGGAACTAAAAACTTTTGTGATAGATCGATACATAAGAACATCCATATATAGTACCACAGTGTAACTAACTCCCTTGAAGCTAAAAAACACATGTCCACTTTGATTGGCCAAGTTAGATAATGAATTCGCTAAATTCAACCTTGACTTGTGCACTAGTCAACTATTGTGGTTGATTCATTTGACCAATCAAATGCTTAATATTCAACCACTCAATCGACTCTCCTAGTTGATTGTCGATTGTTGACTATTGACTAAATATTTCTAGAAGATCCATAGGTGTGATGAACCCTTTTAGCTTGTTGTTCCAACACACCTCACCCCATATCAATACAATGTTATAGATATTCAGAAGGTGAAATTATATTCATGGTACATCCCCCCCCGTAATTACAACTTCTTGAAGTCCAAGCATAGCGTGAAGTTTCACAGACTTATTTTTTGTTAGAGGCTTTGTAAATATGTAAATAGCTTAGTCATTTGTCCTACAATAGATAGGAGACAAGATAACATCATGTACCGATTGTCTCAAATAATGAGCATGAAACGCCATATGTTTCATCTTATTGTGAGCAATTCGATTCTTAGCCACATATATGACACTTTGATTATCACAATATACTATAATTGACTCCTCGATTGGAAATCTAAGCTCACAAATTGATGCTACCTCTATGATAACATTAAGTGCACCGCAATAATCTTCTTATGCTATCAAAAGAAAGACCACCTTCTGCTTCATACAAACTAGACTATGGATCTTGAGCCAAGATAAAACATACAACCCGATGTAGAATTCATGTCATCTCCATATCCAACCCAATCTAAGTCCGTGTCATTGACTAATTGGTTCTTAGTCATGCAATACTTTATACCAAGTTGAAAAGTGCCCTTGATATAATGAGAAATTCTCTTTGTGACCTTAAAGTGACTCTCATAGGGATGTTGCATGAAGCAAGAGACCACACTAACAACAAATGAAATATCAAGTCAACTATGAGTTAGATGAATAAGGCTACCAACAAGTTGCATGTACAGAGTAACACCGACTTTCAAAGAATCGCACTTTTTAGTTAGCTTAACTCCCTATTGGTAAGCTGTGGGACATGGTTTACAATCTTCCACTTTGAAGCTTTGTGATAGATTTAATACATATTTTGGTTGAGAAACAACGATACCACCATCAATCTGCAAACTTTGGATGCCCAAAAAGAAATTCAATAACAATCCAAATGAGTAGTAAGGGAAATAATCAATTGAACACAATTCATGTTTACAACAAGGGCACTTATTTTAGTGTATTCAATACCTTATTGCTTAGAATTTTTTTTTTCTCCCAAACAAGCCTTATGCCTTTCAACAATGCTTTCAAATGTAAACTTGATCCCTATAGACCCATCAACACTTCACCACGTTCTCTCCTTTCGGTTGAGGAATTAAGTCCCATGTTTGATTTTTCATTGAGGAATGATACTCATCAGTCATATCATTTGCATTCTCTCACTCAAATTCACCATGTGCATCTACATATGTATGAGGATCACATGCACCATTATAGCAACAATATTGTTTATGACTTATTATTTTCCTTGAGTAATTTACATCACCTACATAAGTACCAATGGCTTCAATTGTCTTAGTTGAACATATGGGAGGTCAAATTTCTCTCATTGAAGGAGTTTCTATAACAAACTCTTCAAAAGCAGATTGAACAAGGGTCCCTAAACTTATGGTTGACTCTCTTATGGAAGGTCTATTGCAAGTCAGTTTCGGTAAATGAGTCAATCGTCTAGTCATTGGTCTTGTGTAGTAGTCAATCAATCCATAATGCAACAAAATTTCCAATGGATCACTACCTAGCTAGCGAAAAGAGGAGTTCAACATAATAGTAACTAATAGTAACTCATGTCTTCTCATTTGAAATACAACATGTCTCTTGTAAATAATCTCTTGTTTGATTGGATCAAATTGCATGTAGGCTTTTGACTCTTCAAAATAGCTCATCAAATACAAGCATGACTCTTTCATCTATTTCCCTTCTCTTGTCATCTTAAATACGAGCCCGCGCTATGCATCCAAACGTTCTAAGGTGTTTGCTTGAGGGCTTTCTCCCACTCCATTACTTAAGATGAGTTATCTCCCATACTTCTTTAGTCGAAATTAGATTCAAAATATATTTGAGCAGTAGAGGACTTCTACCTAAAAGCAAATGTCATGCCATTTCAACCAAGGGTTGATTCTTTCTTTCAACGATGCCATTTCGTTGAGGCGTGCAAGGTAACAATCTCTACCAATATAATTTGTGAGATGAATAAAGTGCAGGATGAAAAGCACTTGCTTTTGGAGTTTGTTACCTACAAAGCCACTAGATTTAACTTTCAAAAGATTTGTAATACAATCGAACTATATAACTTGTTAGCCCATGGTATCATCAATTTGATAGCAAACTTCCTTCCAAATACCATAATCCAACTACACAAAAGTACAAATTCCCATTGATCCACAATTCTAATTGTATTTTTGACAATTTGGGTTGATTGAGAATTGAACAAAATCCCTATTATCATTGTTCCACCATACACCAACCTTGGATCATATACTAAGAACTCTTCTCATATTTGGAATTTCAACTAGATTCTAATCAGATTTGCCACCAAAAAAATGATCCATTTACAACAAAATGATATACATAAATCAAAAGAAACTAAAAAGTTTCATCTTCAATTTTTTCCAACATTAAAACGAGAGAACAAATCAAGGTAACTAATTTAATTTTATAAATTTAATATACGAAAATAGACATAATCATCATCATTCTAGTAATTAATGATGACATTTTTTGCCTAACTTTATTTTTATTTTTCATAAATACTATGGCGTTTCTAAAAACGCAACGCTTTGCACTTTTGTGGTCGGAATCTGTCAACTCGAAGTAGGCAGAGTTCCGATCGGTCTGGAACTCTGATCGATTTTTCGAGCATTTGGGTCGGTTTAAAATGGGCGAAAACCCTTAGAAGCAGAGTTCCATAGAGGAGCTCTACCACTACACCCTTGGAACTCTGCACCCACGTGGAATTTTCGCCGGAGACATAATGCTAAAAAAATGTTTAGAAAAAGATGCAAAACGTTGTGTTTTTAGACTACTTCAAATATTATTATTATTATTATATATAAACTAAAATAATAAATATCCCTAACTTAATTAACTCAACATTATAAACTTATTATGTCCCTGACATATATGAATCGGGAAGTTGGATTAATCTTCACCTAAAAATTTTGATTTTTTATTTCGTTAAAGTTAGAGTATAGTTTAAAAAACATTTATTTATTTGAAATTTTAAAAATTATGTTTATCTGCTATTTCATTGGTCATGTACAAGGTGACATTTTCCTGGGGCTCCGTGCCCCAGGACGCGGCGGCGCTGTTGCGTCATCCTCCCTGTGTCGTGCAGTATGGTGTTTGCAGGTGCGGTATGGTGTTTGCAGGTGGGGTGTCGTGCGGTATGGTGTTTGCGGGTGGGGACGGCAGCGTGGCATTACGTCGTGCTTAATGATGAATCGAAGAGGGAAACCCTTGCAGTGGTCTGTTTCGGAGAGAAGCAACTGTTTATTGGAACGGCCGGGGCTGCTTCGTCGTTGATGAATCCTAAGAATGTCGTCTCTTAGATTAAACGGTTGTTCGGGAAGCAATTCCACGATCCTGAGGTGTAGAGGGATGAGCAGAGCTTGTCGTTCGTCGTCGATGAAGGGCCCAACGAAGGTGTGCGGATTCATGCGCGGTACCTTGGAGATAACCGTGCTTTTACCCCGACTTAGATTCTTGCCATGATTTTGTCAAACCTTAAGCAAATTGCAAAGACGAATTTGAAAATGGAGGTTGTTGATTGTTGTATTGGTATACCGGTTTATTTCACAGATCTTTAAAGAAGAGCCTTTTTGGATGCCGCCACCATTGCTAACCTAAATCCCCTTTGCTTGATGCACGAGACCACGGCCACTGCTTTGGCTTACGGTATTTACAAGACTGATTTTCCGAAAAATGATCCGTTAAACGTTGTGTTTGTTGATATTGGGCATGCTAGTATGCAGGTTTGTGTTGCTGCTTTTAAAAAAGGCCCGGTGAAGATCCTGGCCCATGCTTTTGATAGATCTCTTAGTGGAAGGGATTTCGATGAGGTTCTTTTCAGGTATTTTGCTGAGAAATTCAAAGAACAGTACTAGATAGACGTGCCGTCTAATGTTCATGCTAGTTAGAGATTGCAGATTGCCTGCGAGAAGTTGAAGAAAGTCTTGAGTGCCAACCCTGAGGCACCTCTCAATATTGAATGTTTGATGGATGAAAAAGATGTTAGGGGGTTTATTAAACGGGATGAGTTTGAATAGCTTGCCCAGCCGATGCTCGAGCGTGTCAAAGGGCCCTGTGAGCAAGCTTTGATTGAAGTAGGAGTTACTGTAGACAAGATTCATGCTGTTGAAGTTGTTGGCTCGGGTTCTCGTGTTCCTGCAATATTGAAAATATTGACTGAGACTTTTGGAAAGGAACCGAGGCGGACTATGAATGCAAGTGAATGTGTGGCTAGAGGATGTGCTCTTCAGTGTGTTATTCTTAGTCCGACATTCAAAGTGCGCAAATTCAAGGTATGCAAATTTTTCTCTTTTTGGGCAGGTTTTCCCAACAATATGATTCTGCTAAATTGGACAATATATCAAAAAAAAAAATGCAAAATGTAAATTACATAAAGTTGCTGATCAAATTTTCATTTTTTTATCTCAAAATTTGATTTTTCGATAACTCTGTATCGTTCGGTGAGCTTCAAAAAATGCGAGCTGAGCTGAGACCAACCCCCCTCAGACAGATGGTAATACCCCCCGGGATAACGAGTGTATTTAGGATTATGATTTTAGGTATCTCCCTCATGGCCAAATGTTTCCCATCTACCAATTGTATTTCCATATATATAAGCAATGCAGAAACAAATGGTGGATTCTCTCTCCACTGGACTGGTTTCACTTCAATGCATACTCAGAATCTTGGACGTAGGGAAAGCATTTGGTCCGCGGGTATTATAAGATATCTTAGAACTTTTTTGCAATCGATCGTGACTATGGAGAATGAAGAAAGCATGAAGGGATTGGAGTTAAGGAATGGAGGTATGAATTTATTTTAAAGGCTGCCTTAATGCTTGCAGTACTTCTTGTAATAGCCAGGAATGGAATAGAAAAGATAATTTAATGTTGAATCTGTAATTTGTTTGTGAACTAAACTGTATTAGGATTTGGATTTGGCAGGTGGCATAGAAAAAATAAAAGAAGAGAAAATATCCGAGGCAGAGCAATCCCCATAGAAGAAGTGAAGAAGTAGCACTGACGGTGCCTGCAACAGATGACCTGACCTCACCTGTGTTAACGTTTTGTAAGTGGGTGTTGGTATTGACATGCTGTGCCGCGTTAGCATTTCTGAATCAAATCTTTGGCTATAGAGACTTTCCACTCACAATAACTTCAGTGTCTGCTCAAATAACAGTTCTACCAGTTGGTCGTTTTATGGCTGCAACTCTGCCCACCAAAGAGTATAGTTTTCCTGGAACAAAGTGGACTTTCTCATTGAATCTAGGACCGTTTAACATGAAAGAGCATGTGCTCATCACAATTTTTGCCTCTGTGGGAAGTAGTGGTGTCTACGCAGTTGGTATTGTCACAATAGTAAAGGGCTTCTACAAGAGGAGCCTAAATCCTTTAGCAGCATGGCTATTGGTAGTAACTACATAGGTATGTTCACTAATGCCATTTATGATCAACAAATCCTCTACAGGTGATTTTACTATTTAATTTTTACTGTTAATTACTGGAGTCATGATGACTTCCATTTGCAATTGAACACCACTAGATGCTTGGCTTTGGATGGGCTAGGATGTTTAGAAAATTGTTGGTTGAATCTGCCTACATGTGGTGGCCCTCAAACCTTGTCCAAGTTTCCATTTTCAGGTGAGTGGATGATCAGACACCTAATGTTAACGTTGAACTGCACCCATTGTCTCTTGAAAAAACAATATAAACTGTCATGTTGATGTTGATGTTGTTGTAGGGCTTTGCACGAGCAAGAGAAAAGGCCAAAGGGTGGCTTGACAAAAATGCAATTTTTCATGATGGTTTTAATATGCAGCTTTTCGTATTATATAATTCCAAATTTTCTCTTCGGCACGATTTCTATAATATCCATTCTATGTTATATATGGAAGAATTATGTGACCATGCAGTAGATTGGATCTAGTACTAAGGGCCTTGGTATTGGATCTTTTCGGTTAGATTGGGCAACGGTTGCATCATTTATAGGGAGTTCCCTCTCAACTCCTTGGTTCGCAATAGCTAATGTTCTGGCAGGCTTCTTTTTCATAGTCTATGTTCTTACTCCAATCGTATATTGGGGGAATCTTTACGATGTCAAATCATTTCCCATTATTTCATCTAGTGTCTGTCTAAAGACTGGTCATCTCTACAACACATCATTGTTGCTAACAGAGCAGTTCACCTTCAGTGAGGCTGCATATAATCACCATGGAAAATTACATTTGTCTGCTTTCTTTGCAAATTAACTCATAACGCATGGGCCTCAAGGGGCAGTCTAATGGAAAAGGATGCATGGGCCTGACGCTTAACTCTCGGCGTATGATAGCATTTCAAGAAGACTCCCACCGATTCCGCAGTTGCATATTCACCACACCAGTGCAAGATGACTCCCTATATTGATTCTGCAACTGCATATTCACCGGAGCGGCTCAAGAGAATGTTTGGAATGAATTTTCTATTAACAAAAAGTGAAAAGGAATCCGATATATACAAAGTATAAAAATTCTATAGAAAGGGTTCAAAAGACGACAACTAATAAAACAGGAGAAATTTTTCAGGGTTCAGGGTTTGTGCAAAGGCATACTGCATACTACTACATTAGCCTTTCATAGATAGAATTTCCAACAACTGTACTTATTAATTAATCGGTAGTTGATGCTACAATGGACTAAACTGAAACCTGTGATTTATTTTCTTTCTGTAAATACAATGAAAAGTAAAACTACTTGAACGGTTTCACATGTAGTTACTCTAACACTTAGTCATTTCGGACATGATAATAAAATACTTGGACTGCATATATATGAAGAGGACCTTACTTAAATATCAAAAGCAATAGTAGTTATGTGTAACTTAACATGAGCGGATATGCGTCTTGATCGAAGATGAAGCTAAGAAAGGCATCAACAGTTTCAAACTTGACAGACTGACCTTCCCAATGCCCACCATGATGACAACTCCGTGACAACCATTTCCAATGGCTTGACATATGGATTTAGTTGCACATATCAAACAGAAGAAGATTGCTTATCATACACGCTTACTCCCATCTATGCCATGCTAATTATAAAAGAAAAAACTTACACTTCCAATGTCTCTACTAATATTTATGCAATGGGCGGTTGATCCAATCCTGTACAATTATCCAAAGCCATCTCCACATGCTTCTTGGAAATATTGCCTACCACTGCTTCTTCCCACACTTGTAAACACAAAAGATGATGCCACCAAAGCTGAACAATATTATTCAAAATTAATGACCAAATAAACATTGAAATTTGGAACAGAGACATTACAGAAGTTTGATCCTCGAGCTTTATCATTATGATGCTCCCATGGTTAGGAAGAATCTATGCTAGTAAATGATATTGATTAACAAAATACTATCACCTGTCCATTTGTTGATGCAGGTTCAAGTGGCGGCATCCCACCAAAGTCTCTGGACTCTGGCTTCTCATAGAAATCGGGATTTATTAGAATTCGAGCAGACATACAATTTCCTTCACCATATTCGCATCATGGTAGATCTCATTACAATGGCTAATTTGAGCAGTAGTGCAAACTTTAAAAAACTCCATACTAAAATCAAAATTGACGTTGAATACAACGATACACATGACATTGACCATGAAATTACGATGACAGGAATAAGCACAGGAGATATGGTTCTATGCCACACCAAGATAAATCTAAGCATTAACTTTCATGCAGCTTTTGCATGGCTTAAACGTGGCCGTGTTGGTTCAGTCCTGTAAGTTGCATGACATTGCATAGTTTAAAAGTTCTATGGTTTTCTTGGGATGCCCAGTGTGCATGGCATCAATGTGGCATATTTTTAATTCCGCAACGCTTAGGGTGGAATTTTTTCTTTCTTTTTTCTAGTGGGATATTAGGACATGGTCTGCATTAATAATTACGTCGATATAACTAGAATTTGACATATGCTATACAATCATGCAAATGTCTGACATATGCTATACAATCATCCAAATGTCGCTGCTTCATGCCATTTATTTTTTACCATCAATGGCAAGTAGCCATTCTTTTGCCACACAGCTAGATAGCACATACACCTCTTTACTGTCAAATGGATAGCACCTAAGTCCTCCTCGGTCTCTTCAAGATAATAATTCAAGTGATTTATACTCATTATTTGTTGTGACACTGGGCTAGAGATTTCAATGCAAACTAAATCATGCATTAGTTATCACCCATTGTTTTAACAGCATCAAATATTTTAACAGCATCATGGTTGCCACCATTCTTATCATTGTTATTACTATGCGTTCTCTGCCAGAGACCTAGGAAAGTTAAGGTGTTTGAAATTATTTCAAGGGACGAGCAGAATTTTGTACTCGAATCCATATGCATTTGCAAATAAGCAATGCTTGGAATTCTTATCAAATATTGTATCCATGCGTCTCAGTCCAACAAACTCATAATGAACTGATTGCAATGCATTAGAGAAAACATACAACCACGCTGAAGCATCGAATTAGTTAGGTAAGCGTTTTAATTCACATTTTATATTCTACACACAGGAAGTTCTATTTATAGAAAAAGACTTCGATTTAGTACTCTTTATTTCTTTGTCATATTAATGTGCTTGCAAAATTGCAAATTGTATAGGGAACTGCTCTTAGATTCTGCTTGGGTTCTCAGAATGAGTATGTTCACATGCAGAGTAGGACTATTTTTCAACTTGATGTCAATTGATTTAGTGACTATCATGGCCCAGCCTACGGTTCAAGAATGAGTAGAATCGATCCATACTTGTCTAATGTGCTCAATTTGTTGGCATCAATGACATTTACTATTGATTATTATCAGGAAAAAACTAGTTTGAATGGAATCGGGAAGCTATCCTAGTTTGAATGGAATCAGAAAGCTATCCTATCCATTATCCAGGATTTGGGAATTGAGAAATGTTGTTTTCCTTTTGTATCTGTTTGCCCATCATTCTTCCACTTTAGAAGTATATTTGTTGATACATTGTATACCAATCAAAAGTCCACGTGCATGCAAAAAGAAATAGAATTTTGCCGAGGGCCTCATTGTATTTCCATCATTAGTTGGGCTAGCAATAATTGCCGATTAATACTCTGTGTCATTCTCATCTCCATATGCACATCAAAGAGGAGACAATGGAATATGAGTGTGCCCAGTTGTAAAGGTCCATATCAAGCCTTAAAGGTTATGTTGCAAACCAATTCAATTATTGGTAACTGTTTCATGCATTCAAAGATATTTTATGGTTGCAAGATACCAATATCTTGTCTTTTTGCATTTGCAAAGTCATAAATTATAATAAAAAAAAAAAATATTGCAACATTTTCAACCAGCTACAATCACCAATATTAACTGCTTTCAATCTTTGCAAATTACAAAATGCATTGCATAGAAACATAATTTTCAACTTTCAGGTATGTCAGGAACATTGCCACCTCGTGGTTCTGGTTAATATCTAAATTAAACTAGAATAAATAATAATATATCGAGTGTCCCAATTAAAAACGTACACAGCAAAATGGATGACAATGATATCATTTTATACTTTTAAGAAATCATGTGTATCGGAATTCACGTCTATACGAACCTTTGAAAGTCGAGGTCTTCATTTCGATGATTATTATGATAAATGATTACGGGGCGGAATCGACGTCGTTGTCTCTGTGTTGCCCAAATTTGGTAAAATATAGAAAATCCATCACCCTCATCAAAAAAATGGAGGACAAATATCTACCGAACTGAAAAAACGAAAAATGTTAAAAAGAAAAACCCTAATTATAAAAAATTGTTAAAGACTGTTAAAGAGAGTTAAGAGTAAAAATTATGCCCTAAAAATCTCCGAGGCGTGACAAGTGAGAGGCGTTGAGAGGAAGGAAAAATGTGTCACATTGTTGAGTGCAAATAACGAGCCACCTGCTCTTGTTTTTCACGAGATTTATGTTGGCTCACGAGTTTTGTGTTGGCTGCGTGTGTGTGAGAGGAAGAGCGATCGCAGCGCAAGAGGGCAAAATGCTGAGCGTGGGGAATTGCCATTGCCTCCTCTGGAAGTGCCATACGAACAATGTCGCCATTAAATCACCGTTAAATTCATCGTTGCCATGGAAAAATGCAGTCCCTGCTTCATTGAACAGGGCCTCCAGATCCTTCAAGTTCAAAATCTCCGCCTCTGCCTCCTCCAAGACGAGAATTTGCGAAGAGGAAGCGCAGCAACTGAGTTTAGCGGATCGGCTGAGGCCCGGTGGCCTCGCACCTGACGGGTTCTCGTACAAGGAGAATTTCACCATTCGCTGTTATGAAGTCGGATTCAACCGCACTGCCACCATTGAGGCCGTCGCCAATCTGCTTCAGGTGCCCGTCATTGCCTTCAAACCCACCGCAATTTTTATATATTTAATTTGCTTATTTATTTTTTGGTCTGCAGGAAGTTGCATGCAACCATGCCCAGAGCGTTGGGTTCTCCACTGACGGATTCGCCACGACGCCCACCATGAGAGAGCGACACCTCATCTGGGTCGCTGCCCGCATGCACATCGAGGTCTACAAGTATCCCGCATGGTCAGTACCTCATTACTTTTTCTCTTCAATGGGATTCGAACCCCTGACATAAGTCAGCGGGGTTCGAACCCCGGACATTCTTAAGGCCTAGATCGTCCGGGTATTGGCCTCCCCACGAACCCTTGCATTTTCGAATAAAATTTCAGCTTATAACAGACGGAGTTCCTTGTTGGGTATGGGTTTCTATGATGTGTAGTGTTTTTGGTTTTGGGAATTGAGAATATTAATGTAGAGATGAATGTATAATGCAGGGGGGACGTGACGGAAATCGAAACTTGGTGCCAAAGTGAGGGCAAAATTGGTACTAGACGGGACTGGATTCTCAAGGATGCAGCCACAGAGAACATCATTGGCCGAGCCACGAGGTAATAATAGTTATATGAGATTGTTTTAATAATAATTATAAGGATTCAATGCATCAATTTCAATCCATGGAACTGAATGCATTGCAGCATTTTCCATCCAAGTTTATTAAAAAAATAATAATTCAGAAACAGTTTACTAAGGTATATTCTCCACCCCACCGGCCCCACATAGATGAGATGTATGCATATGTAACTTTATGTAATGTACCTAGGGATGATAATATGGGGTGCCTAGGGAAGTATCTGAGGGGATAATGCTATATATTGAGGCCATATTTATTAAATGAGGCCTATGTAGTGTATCTCCTTGGGTACCTCCCTAGGTACCCCATATTATCCTCCCTAGGTACATTACACCTTATAAACCAAAATGCAAAAAAAAAAAAGATGAGTGAGAGATAAGATGGATTTATGCTAAATTGTAATTTGTTTTGGCACCTTTTTTTTCTTTTGTGTGCCACACCTTTTTTCTGGAAATAAAGGGTGTGGCACAAGAAAGAAAAAAAAGTGCCAATATATATGTGTGTGTGTATGTCCCATTCTGGGAATTCATCCTTTTATGGACAGTAAAGCTAGAAACCCACACAGGGGAGGAGCATGTCATCAGGGTTTGAATGTGGGTCATTGTCACAACAACCACTCCCAAGTTGCCCTATGGACAGTACATTCCACACCTATGTTTGTTTGTTTGTGAGCTTGTGTTAGCGTCCTTTTGGGACTTATCAGGTTGGAATTCTTTTATATATATATATATATAAACCTTGGATCTTTGAGGTACCCAAAAGTTTGAACTTTGGTGCAGTTTATTTGATCTCTACCAGTTCTTAATAGATCTAGCGATAAGATGGATTTATGCTAATCAATTTATAATGTAATTTGAGAAATATATATTTTATATTAGCACATTCCACAACTTTTTTTCCAAGGAAAAAAGCCACACTTTTAAGTTTTTATTCATAGTAGAACCAAAAATACTTTCTAAAGGTGCTAGTAGCATGTGTACAAAAAATGGATGATCATGTCATCTTTCCCTCAGAACAAAGATCAAAATATTTCCCATAATAGAAACAAACAACTTCATAACTGTCCAACTAGAGAATTCAAACTTTGCTGAACTAAAACCAGCATAGATCCATCTTAAACCCGTATCTATCAATCACCGAGAGGGATCCAATTTCTTGAGGTGTATTTCTTTTTTTAAATTTAAACTCAAGAAATTTGATCTCTCTTGATTGATAGATCCGGGTTTAAGTTTTAAGTTTTTATTTTATAAACGAACATCGATTTTTTAATTACTTTTCATAATATTTTATTTTATGAGCCAACATGGATTTTTTTTAAATACTTTCCATAATTTTTTAATAATTTTGTTAGGAACAAACATTACAACATCTCTCCCATATTGGGCTGTAGAGCACCTCGCTTCTCTTGGTGCAATAAGTTTGAAACCTGACCCAACAATCCCCTACTATGATCCCATATTTAAATACTATACTTAGCCTTTAACTATTACAATCATGTAGTAACAAATCATAAAACAGTTTTAGTCCGCATCCAGATTCCAAATAGGTTGATTACAAACTGATAATAGAAACAAGACTAAAACTCCAAAGAAAACTCCGAGGGAGTCCCTTCGTCATTTTTTGTGCAATAAAGAATACTCGAGTCCTTTGTTATGCTTGCTTTGGAAAGAGAGTCTGCATTTGAGTTTAACACTCTAAAGATATGGGTAAAAGTTAACTTAGTAAACTCAGATGAGACTGTCTTCAGATGATTTGCGAGGCCTTGAAGTGATAAACCAAGAATAGCCTGCTCATCATGCATCCATTTAATAACCAAGGAGTCTCCAAACACCTGTAAATGAGTGACGTTCCTTGTTAGTGCCAACCACAAAAGGGCACGGAGAGCTAAAAGTTCAGCTCTATTGTTGGACCCATTTCCTACATTGGCGCATAATTGTATGAAATGATGATCACTTAGAAAGAGAATACCACCAACACCACATCTAGTGTCCTCTTCTTGACATGCATCGTCGAAGAATCACCAAGGAGTAGTTTTATCCGCCACTAGTTCGCCCACAACTTTAGTCTTCGATCGAATGTACCAGCCCTGAATAACTCGGCTACAACTGCTATTTGAGTAGAGACTTGTAAGGTAAGAAGATTCCAGCCCTTAAAGCAACTTGCAATTCGGGCCGGCCACAAATCCCAAAGAGTGATGAAGGGGACAACTTGGTATTCCTTCAAATCCTGTCAAATGAACCATTGTGCTAGACCTTCCTCCACTGAATTACCTTGTCAAACATTATCAATTCCCATCCATTGACCAACATATACCCACACTTGTAAGGAGAAGGGACAAATATTAAACATATGGGTTGCATTTTCTTCCTCACTTCTACATAAGTAACAACACCTACCAGGGCCATGCGTTTTTTTGGTAGTAGATCCCATGTGGGGACCTTGTTCATCAAAGCAAGCCACATGAAGACCTTTGTTTTCTTAGGGGCATGAACCTTCCAAATCTTTGTCTACCACGAATGGGACTCCCTGTCTTCTTCATTCACCACGAACTCATACCCCAATTTTGTTGTATTGTATCCCCTTGTCTTATTTCTATTCCAAATGAGTTCATCCTGCTCCTCTTTCAATCTAATATGGCCATTGTTTAAGGAAGATATAAAATTGTTCCACGAAACAGTTAAATAAACCACTTTCCAAACCTAATTGTGCAATAGATAGCCACACTTGATGCCAGATATTCGATTTGGGTTCATCAACAACTTGATTAGGTGTAACCAGACCCTCACCTCGAAGATGTCAGTTCAACAGGTAGAAAAATTGAATTGTCACAACCCATTATGGCATCCTCCATAATTTAACATTTAATCCATCTCCTACTTTCCAAGCAAGATAGGCCCTTATAGTTGGGAAATCCAAGACCAACACTTTCCATTGATTGGAAGCCTTAACTATACTTTTCACCGGAAACCAAATCCAATCAATCAAAGTGACATGAGCCATGTGCTTTTGATTAATGATATGTTTCCACAGACCCTCTTTAGTGATAAAGTTCCATAAGCTCTTGGCAACTAGTGACTTATCGAAGAACAAAAGTTGTTTTAACCCCCACACACCTACATCCTTGGGCTGCTAGCTATTAGCTGCCATCTAGCCAAATGCTAGTCTACCTTACCTTTGGATCCTTTCCACAAGAACTATGCGCACAACCTTCTTATTTTCGCTATAATCCCTTTAGGGATTTGAGCAAGGAGAAGCCAGTAAAACAGGTATTGCTTCAAGAACTGCCTTTACCAGTGTCAACTGACCTCCCTTAGAAAGCCATAGATGCCACAAAAAGTGGATTCTCCGTTCAATCTTTTCGACTAACCAATTCCAGTACTTAATGCCATAACCCATGGGTTTCAGAATAAACCCCAAGTATTTCAGACCCTCTCGAAGATCAACCATTCTAAAATGAAAAAGAGGAATAATCCTTTGCACCACTTCCTCATTAAACAATTAAAATTAATGGAGGACTTCTACAAAGCTACCTTCATCCATGAAGCCTTACAGTGGAGGTGTAAAAATCTCTTTAAAAAACTTAGCTTCTTGGAATAAGCCTTGTGAAAACAAGAGGACATTGTCAACAAACACTAAATGGGTGACAAACTCCAAACCTACAACCTGAATACCATGAATGGATCCTTTTCTCTTTACTGCTAGAAGTGCTCTGCTCAAACCCTTTGCTACCAACAAGAATGGATACAAGAATAAGGGACAGCCTTGACGAAGCCCTCTAGTTGGTTAAAGAAGGTAGAAGTAGATCCATTTATAAGGACTACAAAGGAGACTGACGTGACACAACTCATGATTGAGTTCACCATCTGCGAATTGAGATCAATATGGATCAATAACAATATCATATAAATCCAGTTGGTCTTGTCATAAGCTTTGGAAAGGTCCAATTTCATTATTGTAGTCAGACTCTTCTGCTGTTTGATTGAATGTAGAGTTTCTTGAGCATAATCCACTGCTCCATGAATGAATCTACCTTAAACTACTTTGCCGAGATGAATCTTGATAAGAACTTTTTAAGCCTGACTGTGATAACCTTAGAGATAATTTTATGGATACAGCTGCATAGGGAGATAGGCCTAAGGTCCCCAAAAGTGCTCGACTTATCAACCTTTAAAATAAAGGCGATGAAAGTAGTATTAAGGGATCCCAGAATCCTCCTAGACCTACGAGCTTGCTCCACCACCCTAAGAATATCGTCACCCAAAAGATTAAAAAGACCAAGAAAAACCCAATGGTCCAACCATCTGGCCGTAGGATTTTGTGTTTTTGAAAAGAAGACATAATAGCCAATAATTTCTCTTTAGTGATTTCCTTCATGAGATTTTGGGTATCTTCCTCTGAAGCAAGTTGTGGGAAGTTTGAATAGATCTTAATGACTTCCACAATAGCCGTAGGAGGCTCCTTATAGAGATCCTCAAAATGCTTAACATTGGGATTTGCTAAGCCACAAAACCCCTCACAATCTGCCCCTCATCATTTTGTAAGTCCCAGATAGTGTTTACACATTGTCTATATTTTTCGCTACCTGGTGAAAGAATTTAGTATTTTCATCAACCCAATTCGAGCCAAGTGGCCCGACTCTTTAATTTCCATTCTGCTTCCTTGTGCATTAACATCTTCTTTTTGTCTGATTCAAGGATCTAGAGCCTTCTAATCTTTACTTCACTAAAGACCCTTGCATGGTTATTCTCAAAAAGTAGTTTAAGTTCCTCTTCCACTTCCCTTAACTTTCGATCCATGTCCTTATGGTGATCAGTTGCTCACACAACTACCTTATCCTTTACTTCTTTTAAAGCAGCCACAAATTGTTCACTAGTTGAAAGTGGAGAATTTGAGTAAAAAATCTTCCAAGTATTCCTTCCAAGATCTTGAAAGTCATCTTTAGTCAACTATCCCATTAAATTTAAAGGGACTAGGGGGTTTAGGATCCTTGAGATCCAATTGGAGAAGTATAGGGTAGTGATTCTAAATATTTAATGCCGCCTTCAGCCATCAAGTCTTGTACATATCCATTGATTGCAATAGATGATCTGTAATAACGAACCTATTCAATCCCTTCGAAACACTGTCGTGTTAATTCTTGTTTTTCCTCCAGGTAGGACGGAGTCAAACATGTTCAACACCAACCAAACAATGAGTCTCTATTTGGTGTAGAAAGTAATATGCCAACTTGTCCACCCTTGTTGAAGCCCCCTGGACCTCATAACAATTCAATGTAAAATTGAGGTCACAACCCCCACAATACACAAACCCTCATGCAAGATATTAAAGGAGAAAAATATGTTCCAGAAACCTTGTTTTTTGCCATATGGGCCATACACATTCATCATTGTAAGGGCTTGACCTAGTCCTTTACTTGTGAACTCTGTGCACAACCTTGAGCAAAATGCAAAAGAGTTCATCAGATTTAAAGAAGTATTCCAACTAGTAATGAGTCCCTGTAGAAAAACCCAAAGAATTAACTACAGAAAAATCCCATGAAGTCAAAAATTCCCTGAGACTGTAGATCAATGCATCACCTCCTCCCATTGTCTCTTTAGGCAATAAAACATTTGCCTTTTCTCTCTCCACTAGTCTATGAGGGGCCATGCATTTGTTTTGACTACCCAACCCCCTAATGTTCAAAGGAAGAATGATCATGTAGAACCAATGTTGTGGACATGGTGTTGTAAGTACCCCCAAAATGACAGTGTGCTTACCTTGTTGAATTTCAAATAGAGCCCGTTAATGAGCATGATGCAGGAGAGACTTTCTCACAGACCTTGAAATCTCCTGGCAACCCTCTTTCAGGCCCAAAAACCTACTTCTTGATCCTTAAGTGATGTAGACCTCTCCCTCTGCTAGATCTTCACAAAGTTCGTCCTATTGTATGAAGAGTCTAATGAGCCTCTTACTCTAGAAGGAACTGTAGAAGGGATAATTGGTTGCTACTAGCCTTTTGAAAACTCTTAGCACCCTTCGCGGGGTAGGCCAAACCTCTAAAGTCTGAACTATCCAAATGTAATCCATCAACATTTTGAACAGAAAGAAGTGAAACCTTACCCATTATACTAGTCACATCTTCCACTGCAAGGGTTTCCTTTGTAGCATCGATCTGCACCTCCTCATGATGCAAAGCAACCTTGGATAACGTTGTATGATCCAAATTCTCATTCGACAAGGGGTTGTTCGAGGGAGGCACCAATAGAACTTGAGTTGGGGGAACCTCCAAAATCAAAGGGTCCATCTCTTTAGACTTCTTAGCAGTAGTGTCCACCTCCATCCGGCTAGAAATTAGAATTGGCGAACTCACAAGAAGGCCTTTTGTAATATGAAAGGTAGTACATTTGGCTTGATTGAGAAATGCCCCCTTTGGAGATCTAGGAGTCCACAAATTTCTCCAGAAACATTTATGAAACTACTTGGGGCAGTTTGCAACCACATGTCCATGAGCACGACACCTTGCATACCTAAAATGCACATTTTGATAATCCAAGGGTTGGGAATAGACATAGTCTCCCACAACACTATCAACACTATCAACCAACCCCACTCTGGTGTCGATATCCACCAAAAAATGTGCAAAAGTGTGGATTTGAGTATGTTTGAATGAGTCGTCTACCCTAATCAATTTTCCCAATTGATTGCCAAGGGATGAGTTAAAACCCTCCATCCAAATTCCAATGGTAGACACGGGGTAGATGAGGGGCTTTGACTTAGATTGGAACACTGGTGGCCAACTCCCAACGTGGTTCAAACAACGGATGCCGTTGCTTTAGGGAAAGGTAAGAAGGTCCCCAGAACCATACTCTTGCCAGAATGAACTCCACATCTTCCATCGACTGGAAGGAGAAACTCAACTAGTCTTTAGCCAAGAGATTATAGCTAGGTCCATAGACAATAAGTGGTTTCCAATTCAATTGCTTCCATATATTCAAATTTTTCGATGAGATCCTCCTTCCTTAAAGCCTCCCTACCAATGTAATGCCCATCAAGTCCAAAATGTTTGCAACCCGAACATCCTCTCCAACCTCCATTTTAACACCCTCTACCTTCTTTTTAATAACCTTCCGGGGTCTTCGTTTCTCGGAGATCTTGATGCCCCCGTCCACCTTTGCATCCGAGGAAAAACCACCAAACAAAATGCCAAGGTCCAGAAACTAACCAATAAATCCTAATCCTTTGACGGAGGTAGGATTAAGAACAAAAACCTTATCTTACCTTCATCTGTATATCCAGAGCTTTTCTTCTCCAAGTCTGAAACAGGGGTAAATCCTTTGGGCGAGTCGAGATAGGGGGAATAGGAAAGGCTAGTAGTAATGGTCTCTTTGCACTTCCTCAAATTGCTATCCAGAAAAATATTTGAGGCATCTAAACATCACCATTCCAGCTCGTTATCTGTCGCTGCTCTGATAGGAGTTGAATGCGCATCTGCCTCAAGTACTGCTCTGATAGGACGATCCACATTTGTCAAAGATCCCGAAGTCTTTTGTGCTGCATCAAAACCCCTCGACAACCCTAAAGCTTTAGTCCTAGGGACAAAAGGAGTCACCCCTTCGGCATGTGACCCTGAGTATGCAAACATCACCACCTCAGCTAGGGGATCTTCACTATAGTCCACCAGTTGAACATCTTCATCCACGATATCTAGGGTTTCTGTAGAACCCATACTTGAGATCCCCATCGCCCCCTTCATTATTTATATAACAAATAACGACACATTCCACACCTATGTTTGTTTTTTTATATTTTTGTTACTCTCTTTGTTAGTATCCTCTTGAGACGTACTGTCTACAAGACACTTTTTTCTTTAAAATCAAAATAGAGTCGTCAAATTTTATTATAAATTAATCAAAAATTCATTTAAGAATACCAGATTTTGGGTCCATGAAATTTCTTAGTTCATATTGGTTTATATGATTTAAAATTTCTTGTAGAGAGAGCAAAAATTTAGAGCCGAAGAAATCTTATTTAATCTAATTTTTTATGATGTTGCATCTCAATCCATGGACATTACCAATGAACCAATGTTCCATTGGCTAGATGGGATTTTTTAATAATAAACAGAGAATAAAAAATGATTTCCTGATTTGTGATCATTCATGGTTTTCTAGACATGCTAATTTTTGCAAGCAATATTTAGACTCTAGAGCATGTAGAATACATATGTTCTGTTAGAAAATCAACGACAAGAATAATGTCTTTGTATTGCACAATGCACAAGTGCCTGTTATTTCTTGATTATTTTACAATAACTTGTGTCAAATAAGAATTCTATGTTTTATTTTCTGTTTGTTAGCACATGGGTGATGATGAATCAGGATACCAGACGGCTTTATAGAGTAACTGATGATGTGAGGGATGAATACATGATTCATTGCCCAAAATCTCCCAGGTATGTTGCCAGCTTGAAGCTCCCAAGTTTCTTTCTGTATCTCTGATAATGTTGAATAAGCAACATTTCAGCTGCATGCATTTACTTAAAGAATGATCAGAAGGAGTTTCATTCTCAGGATGGCATTTACGGAGGAAAATAGTAACAGTTCCAAGAAGATACCTAAGCTTGAAGATCCTGCACAATACTCAAGATCTGGTCTTATGGTAAGTGATGTCGAATTGGTTGTACCCAAGGATGCATTGTGGTGTTTACAAATTTATCTCTGTGATACATTTTTCTAGGAATTGCTATACAACATTCAATGCAGTCATTCTATATTGGAATGCTGTGAGTGTACGCTATCTTGTTTTTATTGCATGCAATTCTTGAACCAAGGAAACATTTTTCTCCCTCTAAATTATAGGATCATTCAAACTGCTATATTTTGTAGATGTAATGGCACTGCTTTTATAGTATGTCAGAGAACTCTCATGTAGTTTTAGATCTGATTTTGATCTTGAGTTGGTGAAGCTTAGGATTTAAACTTCGTTTCATGCTTGTTGGGCACCCGTATTGCAAATTATCCAGTTCTGAGATATGAATGCATGTGTGCATAGTGTTACCACACAAACTAGCATCCTAAGGTTGAAGCCCTAAAATCAATGATAGCTTATGGACAACTAAGAGGGAGGCAATTGTCAGCATACCTAGCCTTCTTCTGCTCTTTAGGCTAGCTCTTCTCTAGCTCAAGGGAGAAGTCCCTAGGGTAGGATTACTAGAGTTTAGCTATGGAGCACAAGATGAAATTGAAGAGTAACTCTAGCAAAACAAAGTGTTTTGTTTTTGTAAAGGATAAGAGTGACGAAGGGGTTGCAGACCAGTGTCTTATCCAAAGGGAAAATGGGTCAACCAACGATCGCATGAGGCCTTCTTTAGGAAAATTAGAAAGGGCTAGGGTTGTAGTGCACAAACCTAGTTACTCTCTAATGGCTGGGCTGATTTTAGAGATCACACAAAGGGAAACTTCTAGAGCAGAAAATATCAATTGGACGCAAGGAGGAAAGCTATCATGGAAGGTATTGGAAAACACATGACCTAGGGCAGAGAATGTGCACCTAAACTACACTTCCAATTCATAACAACCGCATAAAAGATAGAGAGCCCGATCCTTCATTACCTCAATTCCATTGACAATTTGAAGATCCATTAACCAACCAACCTTAAGCAAAATGAGAAAACTTCAATGGAGCTCTAGCATTAACCATCCATAAGAGCCAAAAATATAGTTCATTAAGTCCAATGGGATTTCTCCCCCAATCCCAACATGAGTACATATGAGGAAGATGCCCTCTTATATAGAAATGAGCTCTAACTTCCTTTACAATAAAATAATAGTAGATCTACCAAAACCCTAGATCTTCCCTAGGGAGGAATAAACAAATGAAAAATCCTCTAACTACTCCAACTAAATGCAATAAATGAGGTGATCAAAAGCCACACGTACAATATCCAAGAGAGAATGAGGCCCAAGGAGGGCGCCTCCACCAAATGAGCAAGCAAGGGCCATGTCTTAGCCTCCAAAGGTTCTCCTAGGGTTAGCGCTCCAATAGAAGAAGAGTCTAATGACCATGAATGAAGGTGCATAGAACCCTAGGTCTAGGGCTTGACCCCCCCTAGATCTTTTCCAATGCCAACAATCTCCCCAAAATGGGTGACAATCCCTGCAAAAGTGGACGCCTCCTTGCAGAGTTTGAAGACCCCGTGGATACGTCATACGATCAATGCTTGTCATAATGTATGCAAGGGAGCTTTTAGCATGGAACATTTTTCTTCTTTGACTGGCTTTGATCCCCTGAAATAGTAAAACCCCCTTTTCAACAAAGCTAACCAACTCCCAACAAAGTTTATATAAGGGATAATATTAATACACTTGGCAATTTCAGGTCCACGGTTTGAGGGAGAATCAAATTCATCCTAAAAATCTTCTCAGGAAAACTTCAACAGATCGCTTGCTTGATGCATGCTTCTAGCAAACCTCTTTATATTGTGGATCTCATGCACAATTAACTGTTATAACCACCTCCCTCGAATGAAGGGCTGAGATATGATCAGGAAAGTCAACCATGCATCAACGTAGCCTCCTAAATCCATAATACAATGAAAAGGCTCCTTATCACCATGTCAACCAACGCTAGCTATTATCTGCTCATACTTCACAACATTTGCTTGCTTTGGCTCAGATTCCGGATCTGATGTCATTCCACCATAACATAACCCTGTATACTGTAATGTTCGATTTGCCATCTTTCAATGTGTGCTAAACATTTAAAGACTTGCTTCTGAAGGCCCTGTGAAAATCTCAGTGGATATAATTAAAGCGATTTTCCTCGGGGTGTAACATGAAAAGCGATTGGCAAACTCTGCAGAAAATGTAGCTTCTCGGGGTGTAACATGATGATCCACAAAATTGTCATGGCAAAAGAAGCTATCTGGCAACTCTAAATCATCAAGATCAAATGATTCTGGAAAAGCGATAGAATGATATGGTGCTGGTGATGACTGGGGTCTGTGTGTGCACCAGGAAAACTGCATGCCCTAAAATTCCACTGCAGATTGCTTTGCTATATGGCTCTTCACCATTGTATTTGAGCATCAAATTTAAAAACTTCTCTTGTGTGACTTTTAGCTTTACTTTCTGCTTAGGTGTCCGATGATCACTGTGTCAGACAACAGCAATAACACAGCGTAATTCTTCAGATTGTCCAAATGTGCCAATGATTGCACTGCCTTGATGCACTAACTAGTCCAGAAGGCTGAGTTGGAGGAAGGGCCGATGAAAGATGAGGTGCCTTAGCATCGAAGAATACCCTGCGCAAGATGCATGGTGTATCATTATAATACTTATAAGAATTCTTTAGAAAGCTCCATCCATTTATGTCACAAACATATGATCTTCCCAGGCAATCTAGAAGCTCAAATCCACATACTGCTTGGTGAAAGCCTCTACAAATTTCTCTTGCCATTTGCTTTTCTGTCGGTATTAATAGAACTGGATACCTTATCTCTTTCCCATCAGCCATCAGGGCTCCTCATGACAACATCAACAACGGGAGACTTTCTGGCCTCTGCATGAGCATAGTCTGGCCCAACTGTATAAACCTTGACATCTGTTTCCCCAGTAGACATGAATTCTTCCTATATATATGGCCCTTCTCTTCATTCTGGGAATGAGCTGATTTTAAACTCTCTTTAGAACAATTACTGAGTTTATTTATGGTGAAGAAGGATCACGAATACCCCAGATCAATATACTCTAGGATGATATTTCTGCTGCAAATTTTGGACAGTGATATCTATTCTTTCTGTGGCACCAAACAATCATAACAACTGGAGCCCTCTTTGCCAATAGCTGATGTTCAAAGAACACTGCTGATCCTTATCAACCAGCCTAACAAAAAACAGCAATGTGAGCGCTTCTTCTATAATGGAAATGTCCATGTCTTCATTTGGAGTTTGAATGGCTGCTAGAACTTCCAAAGCTCCGATCTATTGCTACAGGTTTGCTCCTAGTTCATTTGGCTGAATTTTGCAACCATGACAGGCCCCAATTTCAGGCTGTAAATCCTATCCATAAACCTCTGAGATTTAAGAGTACAAGCAAGCTGGAAAGATACCCTGACTGCTAGCTGCTTCACAATTTTTTAGACAGGTCTTCATTAACCTTGCTATCTACTTCAGGCTTATCAATCTGAATCTCGTATTAGTATAGTCTATGAGGAGATATGAGCCAGTGCATGCCTTCATATGTACCAATGATAGAATCAAGGTATATATGCAAGGGGCCAAGAGCACTTAAGAGAAAAACTTCCTTCTCATCCACATAAGCCGTCCAATAGACAAGAGAGAAGGGTGCCCTAAGGAGAGTCAATCCACATTATCAAAACCAATGTTGCAAACATTATCTAGGTGCAAAAATTGCTAGGCTCCAGAAAACATCGTTTCGGAATATCTCGGGAACACATCGGCAATATATCGACAAACTTAAAAAAATATAAAAATATTTATTTTTTTCAAATTTTTAAACATCTAAAGCAACAAGAACATTAAATAAACACATTGCCACATGAATATGGAAATAAAACTGATATATAAGATATATAAGATGTCTAGTCACTAGTGATGCATCACACATAAAAAATGAATCGTGTCCTGAATCCCGAGTCATTAAAAAATATAATAAATGTATCTCATGATCATCGTCATGACTTATGAGTCATCTACAACGAAATCAAGTAAATAAATTATCGATTCCAATGTTTGATGATGCTCTCCTTGAATCTGTAATTTGCAAATGATAAAAAAACAAGTGAAAACCGGCTTTAAAACCCTGTTCCGTCCCAGCCGATTTTTTGCCAATTTTTTCCTTCGATTTTTTACCGAAAACTCGGTTTGCAGTTCATCTCGTGATTTTTTGCGATGTGACCAACTTTTCAGCGATGTTTGCAACACTGATCAAAACATGCCAAGGTGCTCCATCAAAACAGCCGTCAACACCAATATATCAAAAACCCAGCCAAGTGCTACATAATGCATGTGATCTAGATGCCGACTAACCAGCATAGATCCATCTTAAAAGGGGATCTACCAAGCACCGAGAGGTATCAAAACTCTCAAAGTACAAACACCTTTTTAGAGTGCAAATGTTGAGGAGCATTTTAGTTTATAGTTATATATATGCCGTTGTAAATGTTTAAATCTAATTTGATCCGACATGTTATTTTTTTATAATATTTTATTATTTTTAAAAAAAGACATGTGTCGGCTCCAAGAATGCGCCTCTTCGGCGCAAAAACACGAGGGTATCCATGAAGAAGATGAGCAATGCCATAAACTGTAAACAAGTGTAATATCCACACAAGAGCACTCCCATTACTAATCATCATGAGAAGAAACATCCTATATCTGTTGGCTCAAATTCATGTTCTAGGGCATCATCAATACTAGGATAGCATCACAATATGAAGCCAAAATTCATCAGGAACCTAAAGCATAGTTCAGCTCTGTCAACCTGTCACCCTGCTGAATTTGTGAAACAATTCACATGTGGACAACCATGCAAAATGGGGGGTAACACAGATTTATGCTGTATGAAATATCAGTGAAGCCAAAATCGGTCATCATTGTCGATTCCACAGGCAAATAATTATGGTGTAGCTGTTAAAAATGCATGCAAAAAATTATAAGGCTGACTAGTTTTTGCCTATTTAATGAAAAATTGGCCTGCAGCAGTCCTATTTTTTACAAATAACAATTAGACATTAGGATCAAAATAGACTCCCACACAGATTTAGGTAGGTAAGATAATTGCTCAAATATGCAATACAGTATCACATGATAACTGTAATGGATAACAAGATGAACATTAGTACCTGCTGTGGGTTTTTTGGAAAACTATCCCTTGATGCAAATCCAGAAATTTCACCTCAACTTTGAGGTTCCCCAGATCTATTTCCTGTGAATTTTCGCCTTTTGGGCTGAATCTGAAATATAAAATACAGGAGTATACATTTTACTTCTGTCCAACCAAATACACAATGCAGTCCAAGAAAATAAACAGTGAACATTTGTACGTAAAGGGAACTATGTTTTCAGGCCTTAGGCCACAATCCCCAACATATAATAGATCTGAAAATAACTTATAAACATCACACTGTTACAGCCATATAACTTCCCTTTTAGCTTATCTTTACTTGTCAATCACTTAGAAAATCTGCTAACTGTTTATGATATATCAGTGTACCAAACAGCGCTAAAAATTACTCATTCACCAAGAGAGTATAAGCTGAAAATCAAATCTGCATGTACACAAAGTTTGGACAGCAAAGTACACCACATATACATAAGAATGAAGTTACAATTGGTACAAGATAGTCCTTCAAGCATATCACAAGTTGGTATAAGATAATCCTTAAATCTTATCACGAGCTAAGACTCTCAAGTTAGGGTATGCTATTATAGCTACATCAAAGGCTTCACAACAAGCTAGCATCAACACCAACGAGCCCACCCTTGATCTTGCACCAACCTTGCCTCACACAAGCTCTCCAAGCAAATTGCTCCCAAGTCTCCTGTAGGGTTTCTTTGCCACAAAGCATAGGTCCTTCTCACACTGAAATTCAAACCCAAGAACTTCAAGTCTCCTCTAGGTTTTGGCCCTACACAAACCCTAGCGCCTTCCTCCCTTCCATAAAGACAAGTACAAAGTTTTGAGACAAGTTTATATTCAAGGTACAATGATATAATGAACTCACATGCTTCTACATGATTGCTGCAACTAAAGATTCTCTCCTCCCCTTGTATAAATTGTGTGAGGGAGGCCAACAATTTTAAAGCAGATTAGGTCCACAAGCAACATAATCTAATCCTCAAGATGGGTTTCCAAGTAAATTACTCTCTCTCCAAGGTGTACGCATGTCAAGATAAGGCTCCTCAAGTCTTGCACTCTCGAAGCATGGCTCCAAATGTGAAACATTGCTTATCACAAGGCTCCTCACTCTCCAAGACAAGCATCCAATCCTTCAATTCTCCTCCTCAAGATATGCGTATTGGGTCCACATACAACCCTATGCAATGTTCCCTTAACCTAAGCATTCTCAAGTCAAGAGCTTATCCTCCTAAGGCATGCAAAGTGGTCCTAATATTCCTAGGGCTAAGTGTGCCTCCTCTTAGTACCTAGTGCTCCTCCAAGGTAGATCCAACACCCATGCAAGCAACCATCCTCCTCAACAAGCCTTCTGTGTAGAAGATATCAATGCCACATAAGATAACCACCTCATCAAGGAGTGTGCCACATCTAGCACCAAGTCCAAGGTCAAGCAACCAACTACACAGAAAGCTCTCAAAATATTATCAATCAAAAGTTCTAAGATACAACTAAAGGGCTAGGGTTTCACCATGCACCCCGCATCACATGAAGGCACCCTTATCATGTTGTAAACACTTTTAGGGCAACCAATAGCAAACACCTATTGCCTTGAGAGTTTTTGTTGCTTGCATGGGACAATAGGCATCACCAACAAAAGAAAATTTAGGTGGACAAGGAACATCTTGAAGAGACTCAACAATTACTATCTCATCATGAGAATATGAAGAGAATTTGAACTAGGCAAAACAATAGAATACTAATAGGAGAAACAATAGCAAAATCAAAAGATGGAGGAGAAGGTGATCTTAAGGGAGGGAACTTTTCTATGAAGAAAACACCCCTTTGAGTGATGACATCATTAATAGATGGATCAGACTAACAAAATACCTTGGACTCCTTATGTAACCAACAAAAATACATTTGTGTGACTCTTGGCTTCCAATTTCTTCCTTTTCTTGTTGGGAATGTGAGGCATCATAGTAAAAAACCTTGAAATGAGCAATAGTTGACTGGTGGATTCTCTAAGCTTCTAGAAGTAGGTGTCGCATTCCTAACAACCCCAATAGGAATGTGATTCAAGATATATGATGCACAAGCTATCACCTTTGTCCAAAAGTGGTAGTTGTTCCCTTTAGCATGGAGCATGCATTGGGCCATCTCAACTATAGTTCGGTTCTTCCTTTTGGCAACATCGTTGTGCTAAGGGATAAGCAATACAATGCATTGATAAGGAATGCCAAACTCTGTAAAAATCCTCAAAGGGCATAGTTGACATATTCACAACCATTATTAGTCCTAAGATTTTTAATAGTTTGTCCACATTGATTTTTTAGATTCCTTAAATTGATCTAGGACATGATTTTGTTATGTCAAGAAGTAGACTCTTATATGCCTAGAGAAATTATCGATGAAAGTCAAAACATATTTTACACCTAAAAGGGACACCTTGTCTAGTGGACCACACAAGTTATCGTGAACAAGTTGCAATTGAGTTGTTGCATACCATGATTTGCCCTTCTCAAACTTCTTTTTATGATGCTTGCTGAGGATGCATCCTTCACAAACACCATCCACTGAAGCCACAAAAGGCAAGCCGTGAACCATACTCAACCTACACATAAGCTGTAAATGATCAAAATTCAAGTGATCCAATCTTTCACGCCATAGCTCACTAACTTTATCAGTGTGAGTAACAAAAGTATGAAAATCTCGGTGAGAGTGAAGTCTAACAAACTTAGAGAATTCGTATAACTTCTCATCATTGTCAACATATCCAGTGGTCACAACATTGAACTTGTTCTCACTATCTCTCACACAAAACTGTTAGGACAAGATTTAACCTTTTAATAAGTTTGGGTCTATTGCCGCCTTAACTTGCACGTAGGTGAGGAAAATCTCATATCACTGGTGTGGTCTTGGGGGTAAGTCTCGAGTCGGGTGCAACTGTCACCACAACACTCGACTCCTTTGTTTAGGCCAACTCCTAAACAAAGCCAAGGGAGGTAGACCCTAACAATACTACTATGGATGGTTGTTTGGAAAAGCAACTTAGGAGTTAATTCTTTATAACTGAAATGAGAGTTAATCTAGCAGTATATTAGCGAGTAAAATAAAAGAATCAATATAGGATGTAAATCACCAAAAGCATTCACGGCATGAAATAAAAATGGTAAATTATAGACCAGTGCCTTATCTATTAGGCAATAACAACGTTAATTTAATTACTAATTTGCGTAACAGTAAAATAACTTTCAAGAGATATATTGATACTTAAAGCAATCTAAACTATGAATTTCGTTAACTAACAAAATGAAAGCGAGTTAATTACTATAAGACTTTGTTAAATGTGAAGTGAGACAAGTGTCAAATTGGGAACTTGCTTGGGGCAGGGATTTACTACTTGTTAATTTTAAGTACTGAAAACAAATGTGATTTAATTACTAAGGGTGTCTGAGAGGACAATAAGACTAAAAAAATTCTAAAGTTAGAAATGGAGTTAGTAAAAACTAAAAAAAAAGCATGAAAGTGACTTAGGGGGTAGGGGGGATGTGACTTTGTCGCCCCACTGGGCTAATTACAAATTGAAATAAAGGGTAAAAAGAAGTGCTTACTGTTGGTCCTTAGTGGCCAACAATTGAGCTTACAATGGTAGAAGAAAGCGAAGGAAAATGAGCAAGAAGATTGCCTTTTTCCGGTGAGTTAAAGAGGGAGATCTAATGGATGATCGGGGCTGCTACCTAGGACTGTCCAAATGCTCCTAAAAAGCAACAAACAAAGCCTTTCCAGACAACGGTAAAAGATGCTAGGACACTTGCCCTTTTGCTTCTTGAGAAAGAGGATGTGGCCTGCACATTCAAAGCAACACTAAACCAATGCATTAAGGGAAAGGACATGTGGGCTGGAATGAAGTCTCGAGAGCGTGTTCAACACTACACCAACAAGGATGTAGTCTATTGGTGCCTTGAGGTCGCTTCCCAGTTGTTCCTGCTTCCTTTACGAAATTTCCCCACTTTCGATCAAGTTAAGGCAACACCGAATTTTTCGTTGGTTATGGGGGACTTAATTTTATTAGTTTGAGTGGATTAACTTAATATGGAAAATTTAAAGAATGCAAAACTACCGCTTTTGATATCCCAAAGCTTAGACTAGCCTGCAATGGGTAGAGCATATGCGGATCCGCATGTGAAATATTTGTTCCAATTTTAAGACTCTCCGACAGAGAGCACTCTTGATCTGCAAAAGTGAGATTCAAGAGATTTTAAGAAAGTTAAACCCTCTGATAGAGAGTGCTCTTGATCCACAAAAGCGAGATTCAAGAGACTTTAAGGAGCCTTCAAGACTAAAAAAGAAATGCAAAGAACTAAAGAAATAAAGCAAAAGAAAGTTTTCTAATTACTACCCAAGAGTCTCTTTCAGGTCAAAGACCGTACTTAGGAAAGCAAGGGGGTTAGTATTTAATTTATCAAGAAATAAATCTAAGTAAAGATTGAAAGCAAATTTTAAATAACTTCGAATTGCAAAAATACAACTATCCTAACAAAATACTATTCTAGTGCTGTGCCGGTAGAAAGCAAAATAAAATTAGACAGATACAGGCTTCCCCGAAATGGGGGAAGAAAGATGTGGGAGCCGTAATCCCACTTGCTCTTTATTAGGTCTTTACAAATTTATTAACTCTCCGATAGAGAGCGCTCTTGATCTGCAAAAGCGAGATTCAAGAGACTTATTAGCTTGAAACAAGCTATAAGGAAAAGCAAGAATTTGAAGAAGATTGAATTTTTTATGGTTCACACTCCTAAAATCGCTTCCCTTATTTGCTTTTCCGTAACACAAAGCTAAAAATCAGCAAACAGAAAATTTGTTAATTTGTTAGTATTGGTTAACTAAAGGCACATAATATCACAATCTAGTATTTGCAAATGATAGGAAAAATTTAACTTATTTCAAATACTAAAACTTAGATCTAGATCTATGATTTATCATTAGGATTCCTAGATCTATGAATGAAGCAAATAGATTTTGAAAATAAAACTTTTGAAATCAACTCTAAATGCTTTTCTTAAACAAAAAGGGAAAGAAGATTGTTTTGAGTTTGAAGGGTGAGAAAGATGGAACCAAGCCCAAGCATGAGAACGATGGAAAATCTTTGAGTGCCCGCAAAACCAATATGTTAGCAATAAGCCATAAATCCGAGTTGTTTTAGAGGAAGAAGATCCAATTGAGGTCCGCTTCCAAATCAACTTCTATCCTGCAAAGCTTCAAAACGCTTACAAGAACAAGTGGGATCAAATCTAGAAAATATGATAACAAGAAGCTATGAAGAGCATTAGTAGATTTGAGTACACTTGCTACTTCCTAACCTTTTAATAACACACTAAAAACAAGTAAAGCAAAGCCTATGAATACTTGTTCCTATGGGCTCAAAGGGCTTCTAAGCTAAGATGGATCCACAGATATTCAATGCAGATGAAAATAGCTATTCAAGATTATACCTCAAAATACATGCATCACAATGATAGATGTCGCAAACTCATGGACCTCCAAAGCCTCAACTAATTCTTATTACTTCAAATGATTGATACAATATAAGAGCAAAGGTTCGATGCTAATCCACCCTCAATGATGGTGCTCGACCTTGCTTTTATAGAAGAAAGGAGAAGAAGGGCGCATAAGAGGGAGGGGCGCATCCCTTGATCCATGGAGAAAAGATGGCATGAACTACACTCGAACTTAACCTTGGTAGTTGTGATGTGAAGAGGTGGCTGCCACCTCATGAGAGGGGTGCCCCTTTTCACCTTGGAAACATCTCCATCGAATGAGAAACAATCACATGTGGGGAATGACGCCCATGAGGAAGGATGGCACAACTTTAAATCTAATATCATTCGTAACCTTAAATTTTGACTTTAAACCATGTGCCTTTATCCACTTAATGAGTCGCCTTTTCTAAGAGAACACATGGCCACCTTTTCCCCACATGTTTTAAAGATGTTTTTCGATTTCCTAACTTTGTCTCTTAGTACCAATTTGTAGCGCTTTTAGCATTTCTGTGTCATTTTGTCGGCTCCTTAAGAAACAATGCCATAAGTGATAATTTAATCACCTGAAACCCAGGGAAAGTGGGTCCTAGGCTAAAGGACGCTCTGAGTGCAAAAACAAGCATCCCTGCACCAAATTCTGCCTCCAGACCATACTTTATTTACAATTTGAATTTTTCCAATTAAACCATTAAAAATAGTCTAATTTTATGGAAATTTTTTATTTTTGCCCGAATGAACTCAAACTCCTAGGGGATCTAGTGCATGTCCATGCAACTCATTACTGATTGATAGCATGTAAAAATACATAGACACTTAGACTTTAATAACCTCCCAAGGTTCGACCACCATGGTAAATACTCCAGCTTTGGAGGTGTGAGTGAAAAACTCAGGAATTATACGCCAATGAAGTGCAATGCATAATTCCTAAGGAAAAAATACTCTAGAGTATCCCCTTGATAGCTAAACCTAAGGTAGGCCAAGCTTGTTACAAAAAGACCATGCTTAGACCAACTTATTACAATTCCCCCAAGGGGGTTTGGACATGCAAATTTTACAAAGGGCCAAAAATTTGGCTTGATGAACTTTTGAACACTCATGATGAACATTGTAAATGTTCACAACTATGGTGGCTCGCAAGAAATCCACCTAATGTACAAATTAGGAGGTACCATGATACATGGCTTAGGGGATCCCAACCACACTCATGTTCATTGTTTATGCTTTGTAGAGGGTAATTGCGTGTGTAAGGGTTGTCACACCTGTTTTAGCACAACTCATTATCCCCACTTGGGCCTACTTTTATTATGTATTGACCCTCCTCTTGGGTCAAGCAAGCCAAATTGATGATGATGCCATCCTTTGAAGAGGCTATGCCACCTAAAGGAGGAGGGTGTTGAGGGAAAAAGCACAATGTTGGGGTTAGATGGAGCATGACACCCTCCTCCCATGCTCGACATTTCATCCAAGTTGCAGCAATTCATCATATTTTATCATAATTTTATGTTGTATGAGGTTTATTCCCCGACTTGTGGGTGACAAAGCCTAAAAAACTCATTGAAAACTCATTTTAAGTTATTTTAGACATTTTAGGTTGGCTGGCTTGTAAAGGAGTTTAAGTTAGCCTTAAGTCACATATAAATAAGACAACTCTTCATTTTAACTCAAGATCATGGGATCAAATAAAGTTCTTTTCTTATTTATTCTTGTCTACTTGGAATAGTGATGCGCACTCGCTTCTTGGCACTCTTGAAGCTTCAATGTTGCATGTTTTTGGTGATTGAAGGTTGATACTTAATCTTGCAAGGCTTGTTTAAGGAGAGGGATTCTTAGGAGGTTACTCTTTTCTCCCTTTATTTTTGTTTATGGTAAGATCTCTAGTTCTCTTTCTCTTGCACTGTTGGATATATCCAAGGTAAGAGTAAATTACGGTTTTTTATGCATAAAAGCTATGTCTTGTAGGTGAGACATCTCTCTCTGGAGGGTCTCTTTCGTTTGGCCTTTGGCACCTCTTTTTGCCCTAATTAGGTCAAGACCAACACAACCTAAGGTTTCTTGGTTTTTCCCTAATTCATCAAAATATGATTGTCAATTCTTGAGAGGAACGTTAACCACGATTCCTCAGTGGTGTTGAAGGAAAAAGATTTGAGCCTTTATTTCCCTCATCTTCACTTCGAATCTTTTTAATAAATTTCTGTACTATATATTGTTAAAAATACTAAAAAAACATATATTGTGAAAAACCCTAAAAATTGTATATTTTTGCAAAATTTCCAAAAATGTTGATTTTGTGTTGTAGTTTACTTTAATTGTGATTTTTCTGGAGTATTCAATTGCAGCAATAAATTTTAGATATAGATAAAATATAGAAAATCCAAAAAGGTTGAAAAATATTGCAAAAAGGTCAATTTTATGTGCTAAAAGTGCCCTATAGGAAGTATCGTCATCCTAGGGTTAGGTGATGATGGTCCTAAGGGGTTGTTTCAGATTTGGTTATTGAGTTATTGCTGGTCCATCTCGAAGGAAAAGTCAAACCCTAGGGTTTGAGGAAGTTTGGGTCAATTTCTAGGTTACCCGTGAGGACCTCAGGGAGATTTGAGGCCAAGGAATTTGCTGATTTGATTTGACTGCGGTAAGTTGTAGGCATGTAGCGTAAATAAGCGCCAAATCATATCTTTCATCCACCAAAACAAGTGCACCCTAGGGAGGATAGGCGTGCCCTCTTTGTTGGTCATCGAGAGGTCAATTTCAAGCAATTTTGACGGTTGGTTTGAGAGACATCTTTGGTTTCCTATTGCTGGATTTTTCTGCAGAAAATTGCAGTAGTGAGTTACATCTTCATTATTGCCCCTAACCTTCCAATTCTAAGTGTTCATTGTACTTGTCTTTCATTGATTCCATTAGGCACTGGTCTATTGGCGATGGGAAGGTTTTGTAGGGATAGAATTGTCTTTTGTTGTGTTATTACAGGACTATCCTTACCGTGTTTCAGGGAGCCTCCCGTGGACCTAGGAGCAGGGTTTAAAGAGGAAGGGGGTTACATCGAGGTGATAGTGGGTGTACTTTCTTAAAGAGTTGTCTATCATAGCGCTAGGTCCACATATTGTGATTGGGTCCACATACCTTACTTGGGTCCATATACTTGAATTGGGTCACATGTCTTCGTTCGTGGAAGAGTGTTAGTTTTTGAGGTAATGGTGATAATACCCTTTCCAAGGCCCTATGAAAAAGTAAGGAAGCAAAGCAATTAAACCAACTACAATTACCTCACATATGATAGCTTGAGATAATAACATCCACACATGAAAGCACACCACATGTTTGACCTCAAAAGCCTTCTTTATTGACAATTCAAATAGCAAAAGTACAAAGAGCTTGTGCAAAGCTTCACTTGATAGCCAACAATGAAAAGAGAGGGTAGAGCTTGCTTAAATAGCAAAATAGGAAGAGGGGGGCGAATTTCGTGAAGTTGAGTGAATTAGAGTGTCATATGACACCTCATGAAGTTAACTAGAGTGTAATTTGACACCTCATGAAGTTAACTAGAGCTTAGGAGCTCCAAATGAGCCACCTAGGAGGCAAAGAGGGGACAAATAGGGATTGATTGAGATCAAATCCAATCGAAATTGACACCTCATGGAGTTAACTAGAGTGTAATTTGACATCTCATGAAGTTAACTAGAGCTTAGGGGCTCCTCATGAGCCACCTAGGAGGCAAAGAGGGGACAAATAGGGATTGATTGAGATCAAATCCAATCAAAATTGACACCTCACTCAATGGGGGTGAATTATGGAATATTCCCTTTTACCAACCTCCTAAATTCACTCAACTTTGTCTACAACATGCAAAAATTATGGGATCTTGGTTTTAGGGGGCGAATTAGCTTGATTTTATGATTTTTGAGGGTCCAAAAAGGGGTCTATGAAGTGTATGAAGGTGTTTAACACCCCACTTGACCATATACCACCACATTAAGACATTTTTAACCCCCCAAGGGACCTAAAAGGTCATATTTTACAAGGATAAACATGGTGACAGACTCAAATTTCGACATAAGACTCTAAGGACTTGGACACTGTTGCCGCCGAGATGCACACCTGGGGGGGAAGCGCAGCAGAAATCTTTCGAAGTTGCTCGTTGGGGCCTTGGGGGCAAGCAAAGAGTTAGGTGCTGTCACCTGATCCCGGCTCCTCCGTTTAGGCAAACTCCTAACGAAGCCAAGGGGGGTAGACCCTATTAAAAAAGTTGCTAAGGCTTTTTAAGTTTAAGTTTAATGATTAGAAAGAGTGTTGTTTTTTAGGAGTTTTTGAATTGAGACAAATTGGAACCAAGTCTTTGATTTATGCAAAATTAAACCAAGTTTTCATTCGCCAAATTAAATCAATGGCACATCCACAACATATAAAATAAATGACAACAACAACTTTGTCAATTTAATCAAAATAACATCCACAGCATAATATCATAAGATGAACAACAATTTGAGATAGATAAAAAGCAAAGACTTGAAAAGTTGTTGTGGATGAAAGACCAGTGCTAATGGAGTCACTGTCTGTTGGAGTGTTGAAAGGACTATTGTGCGAATGATTCTTGGTTTATTTTATTATATATTTTGAAAGATGAGGTTGATTTATTGTGGGATGAAGGGATTCCCGATATACCTTGCGGTGCAGGGAATATGTCCGGAATGTGATCTAGGTGGCTTCGTACAAGGACTTGTGGGTTGGAATGGAGTCTCGAGAGCGGTGTTCAACACTATACGAACAAGGGTGTAGTCTAACTGTGCTCTGATTTCGCCTCCTAGTTGTTCCCGCTTCCTTAGTCAAAATTTCCTACTTTCGACCACTAATCGAGGCAACGCCGGATTTTCGTTGGTTTGGGGGACTTGATTTTATTAGTCAGTGATTTATTTAAATGTGAGAGTTTAAGCAAGTGAAAACAACCACTTTTGATATCCCAAAGCTTAGACTAGCCTGCGATGGTAGAGCATACACGTTGTTTTCAAATATTCGTTCCAATTTTATTGACTCTTCGGCAGAGAGCACTCTTGATCCACTTGTAGCAAGATTTAATAGATTTTGAGAAAGTCTTATGACTTAAAATAAAATTGTAAATGCAAAGCTAAAGTAAACAAAGTGAAAAAATTGGAAATCGTCTAAATTCTACCCAAGAGTCTCTTTCAGGTCCAGGACCGTACTCGGGAAACAAGGGGGTTAGTGGAAAAAGTAGACTCTCCGACAGAGAGCACACTTGATCCACAAATGGCGAGATTCAAGAGATTTTGCATATGAACTTAGTAACTACACGAAAAAGGGAATGATACAAAGATCTTAAATCAAAACTTGAAACTAACTAACTTAGAGAAAATTTCACTAAAATTGATATTTTTTGCATAAACGATAAACTTCTTTAAAAGAAACTATGTAAAAACTTTCAAAATTTTATGAAAAATTGAAACTAACCTAGCATGCTGCTGATATGATTTTATGTAGGTAAAAAGCAAATAAATAAAATAAAAAAGGATACAGGCTTCCCCCAAATGGGGGAAGAAGGGTGTGGGAGCCGTAATCCCACTTGCTTTTTATTAGTGAAATTTTTTAGTTTAAGCTCCAAAGAAACTTCTAATCCTCGCTTTCCTGTAACAAAAAACAAATAAACCAGCGAACAGAAAATTTGTTAATAAGTTAGTATTGGTTAGCTAAAAGCACATAATATCACAATCTAGTATTTGTAAATGATAGAAAAAATTTGACTTATTTCAAATACTAAAACTTAGATTTAGATCTTATGATTTATCAAAAAGAAACTCCTAGATCTATGAATGAAGCAAATAGACTTAAAGATAAGACCTTTGAAATAAACTCTAAATGCTTTTCTTAACAAAAAGGGAATGAAGGTTGATTGAAAAATTTTTAATTTAAGGAGGAAGGAATGCTCAAGCCCAAGCTTGAATAAATTTGAAAGAATGGAGTGCCTGCAATACAATAGAGCATTAGATTTATAAAGTGATGGAGAAAGATGAGATGCAACTGAGCTCTGATCTCTACTCCACGCTTGGTGATTTGCAAAACTAAGACAACCTTCAAACAAGTGATTAGATCTAGTATGATAGGTTAAATAAAATAAAAAGTGCACAAGTATAACTGACTACAAAATGCAACTTCTAGATCTTAGATAACTTTGCATAAATAAACAACTTGAAACTTCAAATGTCTATTCTAAGGATTAGCATATAATCTTCTTTAGCTAAATAGTGAACACTTGTATGAAAGGAAGAATAACTAAACAGATATCACCTCGGTCTATGAGCAAAACATTCACCACAAAAGCTCTTGCACCATCAGACTGACCTCCAAAGTCTCAACTTTATTCATATGAAAGATAAGCAAATAGCATTACAATGTAGGCAGAGGTTCCTTGCATCTTTTTAGAATGATGGAGCAAGCCTCATTTATATAGCACATACGAGAGAGGGTCGCATGAGATGGATGGGCGCATCCACAAAATGGGGGAGTGAACATTGCTTTGAATTGAATGCTTGGAATTTTGGTTATGTGAGGGGATGAGGTGGCAACCACCTCATCAGAGGGCGCTCCTCTCACTTTGTAACCAACGCCCAATCCCTTGCGAATTTCAATTGCATGGAAAGCCGCCCATGTGAGGAGGAGCTAAAGTTAAAATGAAATATTCGCTATCCTAACTTTGGTACATGACATGTGCTTTATTCCACTAACATGATCGCCCTCCATAAGAATTTAATTAGCCACCCCGTCCAAACCTTTTTTTATCATTTTTTTTGGATTTTTGGATTTTTGGATTTTTTGTCTTTTGTGCATTTTGTAGCACATTTAACAATTAAATGCCATTTTGTAGCATCTTTAAGAAAAATTGCCACAAATGACAATTTAATCCCCCGAAACCCAAGAAAAGTGGGTCCTAGGTAAAAGAGGACACTCTGAGCATGAAAACGAGCATCCCCACACCAAATTCCACCTCTAGACCATGCTTTTATTACATTTTGAATTTTTCCAATTAAACCATAAAAAATGGTCTAATTTTACTGAATTTATTTTTTATTTTTTTCGGAATGAAACCAAACTCCTAGGGGACCTAGTGCATGTCCATACGACTTAATATTGATGGCTAGCATGTAAAAATACATAGACACATAGACTTTAATAACCTCCCTAGGTTCGACCACCACGGTAAATACTCCAGCTTTGGAGGTGTGAGTGAAAAACTCAAGAAGTATACGCCACTGAAGCGGAACGCATAATTCCTAAGGAAAAAACACTCTAGAGTATCCCCCTGATAGCCAAACCTAAGGAAGGCCAAGCCTTTTACAAAATGACCATGCTTAGACCAACTTATTACAATTTCCCCATGGGGGTTTGGACATGCAATTATTACAAAGGGGCCAAAATTGGCCCTGAAAAAGTCTTCTGAACTTCTGAACACTGATGATGAACACTTGACATGTTCATGAAATTGGCAGCTCACAAGAAGTCCAACTATGGTACAAAATAGTTGGTAACAGACACCAACCAGAGGCATCTTTATTATGACATACTTTAGCTTTTGAGATGTGAGTGAAAAACTTAAAGGAACTTAGAAAGTTCTTCTAAGTGCAAAAACACTCCAAAGTTGCCATTGTATGAAAGACTCATTTGGGTTAGCCCTTTTACACATGTAATGGATGTCAAAATTATTACAATCATCTTTCTTTGACCATGACAAAGAAAGTGTATAATACAACTGGGAAAAAGACTGCCTGTTCCGGATGAGGAACTGAAGGTTCCCTAGGTGATTGGTGTCTTCTGTCTGCTGAGCATCCTGTGCAAATTGGGTGGTAACAGGGTCATCTACTAAAGAGAGAGAAAATTTGCTTGATTTGTTACATGGTATACTCCATCTATGACAACTTTAATGTCATGAAACCAGAAACAAAGAGTGCCGTAGTATCTTAATACAAGTCTTCTCATCGCAAGTTTTGTTAGTACCTAGGGTAGGGAACATTGAAGTTTGTCTAGCCATATGATGGGTACAACTAGAATCAACAGTGCACTCATTGGTAGGTTTATGATTAGAGAAAGTTTTAGAGTTAGTTGCATGAAATGCCTTGTCGTCATTTCAAGGGCGATTTTGTTGCTAAGTGGATATAGCAAGCTCCTTTATTTGGTTTTGAAGGATCTTCAACTGCTTAAGGCATTGATTTTCAAAATGCCCCTTTTGCCACAATACCACAAGGTTTCCTTCTCAACTGCTTTCCTTGTTGCTTTGGTTGTGCTTGAGGGTGAGAGTCCTTTCGGGGACTACTTGATCTGTAAACGGTAGGCCTATGGCGCATCCATCTTGCCAACGCAGATCCTTATGTGGAATTAAAAATTTGATTCTCTGCACTTCACAAGTAGGCTGAGATCTAGCTTCTTCAATATGAGTTCGTCAACCAAGATGAAATGGAAATCTCAGTTCAGATTTTTGGGTTTCAATGCTTGGTTTGTTTGCTGAGGAAAGCTAAGACTAATTCCAGCTATCGATGCCAATGCAGTCTAACATTGTGTGCCAATTAGACTAAAACTTTGTTCATCTAATGTCAAACCCAATGTTCAAATCAACCGTTCCTCTACGCATTGAAGATTTGTATACATGCAGATGTTCCAAAAATCTTGTGAACAATACACCAATTGTACATGACTAATTGGAACTATTAACTTGATTATAACTCTTTCTTCTTCGTCATCGTTTTCCCAATTGAATGACCCATAGAATATATATAAATATATCTTTTATCAGTTGGTTGTAATGAATTAATGAAACCTAACAAAACCTACAAATTGTAGAACACACTCTTCCCATTCAAAAGATATAGGATATGCAAGCACTTCTCCCTTTTGTTATGATCACCACAACCAAGAAACTGTTAACATATAATCCACTTTTTGATAAGTCAATGACTCAATGGCTATAGGTACAAGGTGTATTGGCATTTTTTTTACTTGTACAAAACACAGGGGATGGCTGTAGTTGCAGTGTGGGTCGGGGCTTATGGCAGAACAGGCACAAAGGACGACTGTACGTGACTTCCGACGCTCTGTAAGCATACAAGGAAATCCCGAGCAAGCTAGTGATTTAGAGATTAAGAATAGTATTGTGTTTGTTTACCAATGATTTCAGCAATCAATAAAGATGTTCTATTATGTGGTGTACACAATGGAACTCACACCAATGATCCTTCAAACAATTAATTAGTTGTGGATTGATCAATTAAAGGTATAATTGGGCTACGGGTGCCACAAACAAATTGGATATGTGTAATTGGAATTGCATGTGGCCTCCAAATGGGCAATGTAAATTTTCTGTGTTATTTCAGCTTGCTGGTTTATGTCAAGTTTTCATATTTTTTCATGCCCAGCAGTTTCTCAGACTGCTGGAAATTAATTATAAAAATTTCAGACAATTAAACACGTTGTAAAAACACATTAACAGGCAGAAAATTAATTTCACATGCACGCCATAAAATATTTCAGACTCAGATTTTTGGCCAATAGCCCTAGAAAAACCCCCACAGGGAAAACCAGTCAGAGAGAGAGATTCTTATTTCTTCAGCAATATTTCAGTACAATAATTTTCAGTCAAAAAACTACTTATCTCAACCAGAAAATTCCAGCCTTGAAATCCGTGCAATCACTGCCTCGATTTCTGTGCCAACACTATCTCGATTTCTGAGCTGTATGGCCCTCGATTTCTGTGCCCAGCTTGCCTTGAAATCTGTGCAGTCAGCTGTACGGATTTGCAGCAATAAATGATTGCTGTACTTTCCTCATAAACTGTGCCTGAAATGTTTCTCGAAAACTGTGCCCGAAATGCCTTGATTTCTGTGCTGTACGGTACAGCAATAATGGTACTGTATGGCCCTCAAAAACCGTGCCACTGTTCAGCTGTACGGTGCCTCGAAAACTGAGCCAAACTCCTGCTGTACGGTCACCTTGGAAAATGTTCTGAAATAAATGCTGCCTCGATGTGCTGGTCATTAATTCTGCTCCTCGATTTCTGTGCACATTAAATGCTCTTCGATTTCTGTGCTGCAATAAATGCTGTACCCTCCTCGAAATTCGTGCCAATGCTCTCTTCTCCGTTCTCCTCACTCTCTTCACAAGAATGGAAACTTTTTGCCTCCCTTGCCCTTTTTGTCTAAACCCTAGGGTTCCCCAAATCCAACGGATGAGATTAGATTACATCGACGGATGAGAATAAATGCTCTCATTTAATTCTCATGGATATTAAATTCACTCACCCACTTAAATTTATCAAAAAGTGACTTTATGTTCTAAAGTCAAATTAAATGCTTTTCACAAGTCATTTAATGCAAGGGTCACTTTATTTCCCCACTTAAGTGACTTAGGCAAAAGAAAAAGTCACCTAGGGAAAAACACTTCCTAGGTACAAAAACTAACAGGCAATACATACACCAATTTACTAGAATAAACCAGTTAAACCATCGCATGATAATTAAACACACCAAAGACAGAGATTACCTGGAAACCCAAATGGGAAAATCAACATTTAATGGCTTCCCTTCATGCTTGGGAATTTGTTACAAACAGGAGCTATACAGTCCATCAGAAATTTCGTGTATTCTTACCCACTGGTAGTATTTGCAGATTGTGACTTTGGCACAGAGACAATCTTTGTTCACCATGAATAGGCTCAAAATCTACTTTATTCTTCGATCTTTGAATATATCGTCTTCTTGAGTCCTCCATTCTTCCGCTACTGACCATGTTTCTCCCGAGCTTCAATTTTTTCCATCTCTCTTGGGTTGTTTTTGCATCAAGCAAGCATTCCTTATTGTAATGTTGCACTGGAATGCCAACCATCATGTGATTCATTTTATCTTCATGTGGCCAAAACGCGATCTTTGGCCTTTGGTCTTCAAGTTAGTTGCCAATGGACCATTGACTTCAAACTTTACCAAGATTTAACTTTTTTACAAAGTCTGAGGATTCAATTTGGATCCATTTCAGATCACACCTTCCCCTTCACAGGCTTTTGGTCTCCGAAACATTCAAATTGAAGGTGCAACATGTTTTCTTCCTCAACACACTCTCTATACTTGACAACCTCACAGAAATCCTTCCAGGGTTGAAGAAATGTCATTTGTAGCAGATATCCTTGAACAATTGCTGCTCCTTGGTCTAGAAGTGCAGGAATCTCATGTTTCCCCTTAACCTTGACTCTCCAAACTTTCCTCTTGGATGCGTAGTTCCTAGGATGATGTTTTGTATGAAGCCTCTAACAAGTGGCTTCCTAATGTCTAGTTAATTTGCAATGCTCACAAAAATTCCTGCAATTGCATGGGTTGCTTGTCATTCTCTTTTTGTCCATGTTCTGTTGAACTTGCTAATGTCTTGGGAAGTTTTCCTGCCATTCTTTCCCTGGAAACATTTGGATTTTTGGCATGTGCCTCCTTCCATCAAGGAGCCTCAAGATGGCCTTTCTTCCTATTGATGCAACCTTGGGGGCAAGTTCAGGTTGGGTGCCACTATCACCTCAACACTCAAGCTCTCTGTTTAAGCCAACTCCCAAACAAAGCCAAGGGAGGCTACCCTAATAAAGTGAAACTGAATAATATTGAAAGAGGGATTTAATCTATGGATACAAGTACTAAAGATAATATGTGATATAAACCAAGCGAATTGAATTGTTAATAAATGTAAGATAATAAGTAATGTGAAGCACAAACCACTTAGATCTATCTGATCATATAATGCTTTTGAAGATAATTGCGAATAAATAACGAGGCATTTATAAGATCATTGCTTGTGATAGCTTAAAAGTGAAATAAATGATATGAAATAAGAACAATGCCTTTAAGACTTAGATGATTTAGAAGTTATGGAGCAGTGGTAAAAACCAATGTTGATTGTAGTTAGAAAACTATTATAGATTGCGAGTTAGGAATGAAAAGTTAGAGAACTATTTTAGATTGTAGGTTAGTTATCCACTTAAAATGATGAATAAGTAAATACCAAGAGAATCTAACCAACTAAGCTAAGCTATGGAAGACAATACAACATTAATAAAGCTTGAAACTTATCAAAGATGCACGCCACTTTAAACCTACGTACACAAAGAAGAGGAAAACGGGTTGCAAAGAGAGTAGTGGTAAAAACCACACTTAGGTAGTGGTAAAAACCACTTTAGTTTTTGAGATATGATATACTTTTAGGGTTGATTAGAGGACCTGTTGTTTTGTCAATAATACAATATAGCAGCAAGAAAGTCCACACATGGTTTTATACCCAACTTGGGATAAAGCTTGAAACCATGAAGTATGGGCTCAAATGACACTTAGAATATGCACATACAAGTGGCCACATGCTTCTATGATTAGTGGACAAGCTAGAGACAAGATGAAGGAGGGTTTGGGCTAGACTACTTAGTGATGACATGCGAGCATAGGCTTGTTGTTCTGCAGTTGAAATGACTAAAAGAGGATGTAAACTTGCACATGCTCAATGGATTGTTGAGGATTGAATGTGTAGACAGATGACACTCAAAGTCAAACAGCACAAAGCTAGCTACTTTTTCACATGGGATTTTTTCAACAAAGAAACATGCCTCAATGGTGCCTATTACAACACAAACTAACATGTGAGGTTAAAGTCCAAAAGAGCAAGCTAGCCTATAAGCAACTAAGAGGGAGGCCACTATCACCTCACTTACCCTCGTCTACACTTTTGGTTGGCTCTCCTCCAATACAAGGGGGGGTTCCCTATCTTAGGATTGCTAAAGCTCAGGTTCAAGGTGAAATGGGAGAGTAGATTTAGCAAAACAAGTGGTAGTAGTATAGGTTTTCAAATGGATGATATGGGTGGACCAAGCCGAGGGCCAAGTCCATGGGGCATATGGAGTCGAGGAAAACAATGAAAGGGCATTTTCTTGTGATTATGTAGCCCTAATCGAGGAGAAACACAATCTTATTTGGTTGCCCGAAAACTAGAAAATACTTTTGTGAATGACCCTAATTATGGAGAAATTTGAAATGCGTATGAGGGTGTACAATGTATACCAAAGGAAAACATATATGGTAGCTAACTCTATATTAGGGTGTGAGCTACAAATTAAACATTTGCAATAGCAAATACAAAGAAATATGAGGGGAATAAACCACTATCTGTCACCTCATAATAATTGTGCACTCATCTTGATGAGGGATCATGCTACCTATTGTTTCAACCCTTCCACATACATTTGATACAAAATAAAATAGGCCTTAGCTTGCATTGCCTTCAATCTCTTCAACAAAAAGATCTAAGGGCAGAGCTCCCCAAATCCAACCATGAAAAATGAAAGAGGAAGGGCTACTCTTTATATAGGGTCTAGCTCAACTTCCTTTACAATAAAATTATATTTCTCATCTAACTCCTTGAGATAATTCAACAATATTAAAATAATGAGTTAGTTAGGAACCACCTTCAAAAATAGCAAAGAAGGTAGGGCACCTTTCTTAGGTGGTTGAGTGATTGACCAAGTAGTACCCTTCATGAAATGATAGATAATTCTTACTTATGTGCCCTTCAAGATAGAGAGAGTGTCCACACGTGTGGGAGGTTACAAGGTGGACGAGTTGTGGCTTGACCCAACAAAAAAATTCATGTAATGATAAATTATTTCTCCACAAGTGCCCCCTTCAAGAGAGTCCACACATATGGCTTCAACCAACTTGTAACAACTTCCTTGAGGCATGTGTGGCTCCCTCAAAGCACTTCTTACAATGTGTAACAACCTCCAGTTGTGAGAGAGAAACAAGGAGTTAAATCATGCATGAATAACCACTTTGAGGTAGATATCACAATAATCTTGGAGTAGATGAGGTGCCTTTGTGAAATGTGCCATGCTAACAACCTTGACCAAGCAAATAACCAATTTGAGGAGTGTGCCCTTGGAGAATGTGCCAAGGTAATTAGGTCTTCCTTCAACAAATAATATAATATCCTCCAAGTAGAGTGCACCTTAGAGAAAAGAGCCAAGGAGGTTAGATCCATCAAACCATGAGCCACAACCAAGAGCTGATTTGCAATACCAAGTGTTGTTTCTCCAAAACCATGAGCATGCAAGAGAGTACACCCTAGGGAGGTGTGCCTAGTTTGTTATAACTTCCTTCATCAAATGATAAAACAATTCCAAGGAAGAGGATGAAATAGAGAACTGTGCAAGGGTGGTTATATTTATCTCCACATGCCAACTCATCACATCTAGTCCAAGGCGTTGTGCCCTAGAAAAGAGGGCCAACCTCTTCAAGCCATAAAATATTATTGAAATGCATGCTTGCTTCAACATATGTGCCAAGAGAGAGGGCGCTCCAAGGAAGACCCCAAAATATCTTGTATCAAACCAATTCCAAATGTGAAATCAACCCAATGAACCAAGGTGCTCAAGGACTAAGCTTCCACATGGTCAAACAGGGTTAAACCAAGGTCAAATAATCCCAAATCATCCTCAATATGTATGTACAAGGCTAGCACTCCATCAAGGGATGTTAGATGTATCATGAGAAGGCGGTACATGTGTGGAAAACATCCCCTTCTCCTAGGGCACTCAGATTAGAGGCCTCCGACCATTTGAAATACAAATTTCACATGTAAATATGTTAGAGCCTTGCAAAAAGAGTTAAAGTACTAATATATTCAACCTCCATGAAGATTTATCACAATATGACCTTAGAAACCATAGCAAAACCCTTTTAATTTATCATCACACCTAGGAGTTGTTGGATTTTGTACAACTTCGGAAGATATTATTCATTATATTTTATTGTACTTTCATTGTACTTGTTTATACCTCCTAAGGGAGAAGAACCTTATGTAATCAATTATGTAAACACATGAAAGAATCAATGTAAGCCTTGGGGTGCAAAAGGAATTAATAAAAAGATTAAAAATAAAATATTTATTGCCCCCAAGACAAGTCGGCCCCATAAGGGATTTTCTGGTTTCAGCACTTGTATAAATATGAGGTTAGTGCTCCTCATTTGTTCATTTTCACAGTTGAGATTGGCTCATCACTTGGGAGAGGAGAATTTCGCATCACCTAAAGGAGGAGGCTGATTTCTAGGGTTTCTACTTGTGGAAAACATTTCCACACTTTCTCTTTCGTCATTTGTACTCTAATCTCATAATTATCATCTCTCTACAAAGGTTGCTGGGTTTTCTCCCATTTGGGTTTCCCAGGTCAAATCTCTGTATTGTTGTTTACTTTTAGTGATCTTGGCAATGCATTTATGTTTTATGCTATGAATGTATGAAATTTAACAGGAGTAAATTATTAACACTTAAAACTTAGGGAGACCCTAAGTTGATGGGTTCCCACTCCATAAAATGCACTAAGTGTTAAATAATTGCATCAATGCTAAGCAACCAACCATCCAATCATGCCAAAATTATCAAAGATGGGGAGCGCACCACATCATGAAGAGTTTTAATCACTAGGCACATGTTATCTTATCCATCCAATAGTTACTACCAAGCATTATCAGCATCAAATCCACCACAGGATAGCATCATATCTAAAGCCAAAACACAAATGCACCCTCTGTCCATCAAAGCATATAGCAACGTGCTCCTGCAACCTCGATCCTTGTGACAACAAATCACAAATGTTTCGATGAAAATTACAAATGTAAGCCTCATACAACATGAGGGTTAACAATGCCAACAAAATTGTCGTGCTCAGAACATGCACTAAAAATGTCCATACGGTAGGTACAATAAGCTGAAGATTGTCATTGTTGACTCGTCTTGCTTGACCATAAGTAAGACGTGCTCAACAATTTGACAAAGGAGAAGCTCCTTTTCAGATCGTCAACTACATGAAACCAAAGAACCTTTGCACCAACCTATTTGGAATGGGAAAAGTAATAGGTTTCCTTTCGTGCTTGAGCATGAATGTTCAAGGATAGGGAGTCAATTCCCTGGTTCCAGTATTATGTCAAAGATAGAACTTAGGCATTATGATTAAAGGAGATTCCACAGGGATTTAGGAAGGTAACATAATTACCCAAATATGCAGTTGAGTTCCATGCGATAATTACAATGGTGTATGAGACCCCTTTATATAGAATTGCAGATCTGGGTCGACTAGTTCTAATCCTAAAAGATGTGACCACTTATGTCTCCCACTAATAATGCATTTATGATAGATCACTTTAATATACATTCATGATACATTAAGGACTACTGAGGGGCCACACAGTCAAGAATATATATATATATATATATATATATATATATAACAAAAATGCTTTTGTATTAAAATGGGGCTGCAGTTGATATTAATACAAAATTTAAGTAGTACTGCCTTGAAGGCTTCACAGTTCAGAGTTTCCACAAAATTACTTCCTATCTGTCCTATTCTCAGAATTTTGTTCATGGAGCTGGCTACATGGCTTGTATACCGCCTCACATATTGTCCTAATAACAAAACAGATTTGTAAAACATCAGAAAATTTAATTATTGTTGGTTCCATAGTACATACTTGCCTGGGGTGTTCTGCTTGCTTCTTGCCTTTGATGAAAGGATGGTGGAAGTTTGCTTCCATGCATGTTAAGAATTTTGCTGAACAGTATCCTCTTCCTGAGCTTCCCTTTGATCCATGCCAAGAGAGCCAACAGAGGGGGCAGGCGAAACTGAATTCCTTAGCTCCTCGAACCAAAGAGAGTCAACAGAAGGGGAAGATGAGACTGAATTCTTTAGCTCTTCGAACCTGGGTCTTTGCTCCAGCTCTAGGATCTTAACTCTGTCCTGTACTGAATTCCTTAGCTCCTTGAACCAAAGAGAGCCAACAGAAGCAGCTGGTGAAACTAAATTCCTAAAGCTCCTCAAACGTGTGTCTTTGTTTCAGTTCTAAGATCATAACTCTGTCCTGTAGAACTCTGATCTTCTCCTCAGGTTCCTCAAGCCTGTCACTGTTGCTTTCTTTGCCAATTTCCACTTGAATTTGCTTGCCTTTGAGCTTTTCTATTTAGATTTCATCTATATACCATAGTAGCAATATTCAAGTACGAATATGGATATGAATATGATTTGCTATGGAAAAAAAATGTAAAGAAAAAGTATAGTACGACTAAAATATGGAAGTAGACATCTCATAAATACAAAAACATGCATTATTTAATTTTAGAAAATTTAAAAATATACATGCCTGTTCAAAATTTTAAATTAACGTTCATTCTTTAAAACATGTAACATATCTAAAATTTGAAACATAACATATGATATAACAACCTGGAAATAGAGTTTAACATGTATGTATGGGCTCATGGCTTCAATGTACGTATGTTTTACTGTTTATTAAGTAATGTGTGTGACTTCAACATTCATTTAAAAGATCACATGGAATAATAGTCACAAATTTGTTTGAAATGATTCTTGTGTTTTTGTGTGTTGAGTTTTTACTTTGTCTCGCTGTGCAAAATCGTTCTTGCTTATGCGATTTGAATTTGTAGTTGTTTATATGAAAAAGCATATAGACGAATATGGTCATTTTCTTTTGATGTTGAATTTACAATTAGTATTAACTTTTTGTGTTATTCTAGTTCCACTCTTATATTAATAATTAATTAATAATTGAATTGTTAAAAGTTAAACTACGGCCTCAGCATTAGCTATTCTACTTGAAATTCCATTTTTCTCTTAACAATTACATTTTTAAAATATTGTTTTCTCAATTTTTGTTTAAGCATTTTGTCAACTTTATCATACTATGTTGAATATTATCTGAATTCCAAATTCCATGTGAATTTGTGTACACAAACTTCCAATAGGGCCGAATCTTCCTACTATGCTATATACATTGCCTTTGAAGCAGCTATATATCCGTAGGGTGATTTTGTTCCCATTCTTTTCTTCATGTCTCTCACCTTCTTTCAAACAAGGGTAAGCATTTCTGGTCATTGTCACATGTCTTTAACACCTACGGACTGCTCTCCGAAGTTCTGCACTTTCATAGAAGGCACTTCTGTTGTGATGTTCGTGATGGTTGGCCATCATTCCAAAGGTCTTGCTGCTGCCGATTGCAACAACCAACACTGCTGTTGTTTCCCAATCTTGCAGAGACAGACCAACAGTAGGATTCTGCCCACAAGATTAGAGCTCTTCTTAATCTCCGTAAATTGGCAATGAGGGAGAACAAGAGGAAGAGGCTGGGGAATTTTCCAGAAGCAAACAATAAAGCCACACCTCTTTCACCATCCCATTGGGTCAGAGAACATTAACCTTCCCTTCTGCAGGATTGTAATGAGGAAAGCATGGTGGATCTGGCACAAATGTAATGCATTAATCCCAGAGTACTTACACTGCGACTTTTAAAATTCACCTGGTGTCATGATTAAATGGATTAGAGGTGTGTTAATTCTCATGCGAGATGGGTGAAGGTTGGATGGATCCCTCCTTCTTTTGCTTAGCATTCCGAATTGAAGACGACAAGCTAGATTAGCCAATGCATTAGCCGAGGTGTTTAGCCCATGCAAAACATGATAATACTTCACAACCTTGAAACTTTATACTATTCTTTGAACTCTGCTTAGAAGCCTTCTTAAATGAGTTTCTAGGGGCAGAGAATTGTTCACCACGTGGTGAATTGTTATCATGGAATCCCCTATTTTTTTAATGCCTAGCTGTTTTAGTAGTAGAACCCACTGCCAAAGCGCTAGGATTTTAGCCTTGTTATTGGTGGGGATGTCTAATCCTCAGGCGAAAGTTGTTTCTTGATTTTGTTTGGGGCCCCAAGGATGACCCCCCGTGCACCTGCCACCCCTAAGTCAAGATTATATATTAACACTAACATATTCTCACATTACATTCAGAATTTGGGGTTCATATACCCATTTTCCCTTGTTTTTGTTTCAAGAAGTGAGAACATCGATTCAGTGTGCAGATGGAAAAGTGGCAATGTGATTATTTTATGTTGTTTTAAGTTTATGTTTCAATTTAGTTTAAAAATCAAAATTAATGCATTTTTCTATTGTTCACCTATTTTTTCCGATTCAAAATTTCCCCTAAATGATCGATTTTGGACCCTGGCTGAATCATTGAAGAGTCTAAGTTCTGCACTCCTTCAAAGCCTTTAAAAGTTTAATCTGGGCCTAACCTTGTTTGAATCTTCTGTTTCCATCCTAGATTATATTTTCTACATTTCTATTGGCATTTCCTTTTCTTTGCATATTGTAAAAATGTTATAATTTTGCAATTATCCCCTGGCACCTTATTACTGTGTTTCTGGTGCTGATGAATTTCATTGTTTTCATGATTATGCAGCCTAGGAGAGTTGATTTGGATATGAATCAGCATGTCAATAATGTGACATACATTGGATGGGTTCTAGAGGTTTGTATTGTCTTTATATTTTTTTGGGCACTGGTTTCCATGCCTGTGGTTTGAAGACCTGGTTTGAGTGCAACTTAGCAAATTTCTATATAGCATCTAAGATATGTTTCTCCACTCTTGAAAATGACCACACACATGGTTATTTGATCTAGCAATCATGTTTCTGTAGCGATGGAACTATTTGAAGTTGTGAATTAATGCAAACACTTTTCACCTTCTCTGATATATGAAGTTACAATGGCCATATTCCCTTTGCACAAAGATTGCTTATGTTTAATAAATGCTGATTTCTTTTACTTGTCCATGACAGAGCATGCCACAAGAAGTTTTGGATACGCATGAGCTAGAAATGATAACTCTTGATTATAGGCGAGAATGCAACAAAGATGACATTGTTGAGTCTTTGACGAGTTTACTATCTGAAACATCCAATAGTAGTGCAGTTAAAAATATCGCTTTTGCATCTAATGGAAATGCAACTTCCACAAATGGAGCTGCAAAAGTTAAAAGTCCAGGCAGACTCTCATCGAGTAGTAGCGGCTTCGAATACTTACATATGCTAAGATTGGCTGAGAGTGGTTTTGAGATTAATAGAGGTCGAACTGAATGGAGGAGGAAACTTGCAAGATAATTTATGAAACAGTCAGGAATACCAATTTTAAGATCAAAAGGTCTCCATTGGCCATGGTGTGTGAAAAGCTCAAAATTCTATTTTCTCTGTTAAATAACTGGTGTTCAATGGATTAGAAATGCTCTTAACTTTTAGGAAATAGCTTTGAGTTGCCTCACATGGGCATAAGAGGCCTCTACATCCCAGAGTGCTTGTTACTTGGCAAGAGCTGCTAAATGTTGATAGGAACTAAGTGGTTCTGGTGTGCAACTTCATCTATTTTATTGAAAGTAGTGCTTCTCTGGGGCAGATGTTATCGACTATTAGCGTTTAGGTAGGAAATGCTTTTTGAAATCTTCTACTCTTTCTATACACTTGTATAGATTGTTATCGAGTTTAAAGTTTAGAACTGTATCTTTAGAAGTCACTGAAAACATCCATATTTTTATTTGTATTGTTGAGACGATCTTTTCCAATGATGAAGAACCAGCTTTGGTCTGTTTTATGTTGTGTAGTGATATGAATATATCTCCGCTTTTTCTGTATAGTTGTATGGATTCATAAAGAATCGCAACCTTACTGTGATGAATAGATTAATCTCATAATTTATGCGCAGAAAAAATGTTAAAGGATTGTATAGCAGGCAAGCTTTCAAAGGCCTTCAGGGTGAATTAATTAGTTTATAAAATTCTTGTTTCACTGTGAATTGAAATCACTGCTTCGAATTTGCGGTCCTGTGTGTCTTTCAAGTGCTTAACTTTGCCAATTTTATTGTCCGAGGATTTGATAGGGAATTGATAGATATTTATAAATTTCCTCAAGAATTATATCCCTGCAGTTGGATAAGTTTGTTGTAGATGTTATCTTACTACTATTAATTCCAGTTCATATTTTCTTCATGCATTGTTTTGCAATTTCTCTTCACAGGGAAGGTACAATAATTCATCTAATTAGGCCTGCTTACAACAATGCAGTGCAACTATTCCTTCAACCTCTGCAATCCTCAAGCTCGAATTACAGAATAGAAAGGTTTATTTTCGCTTGGTAAGCTGCTGCATTGATTGGGAGTTGGCAGCTAGGATATATTAAATCATGCATGTGGTTCGACTTACTGGTTAACTTGAAGATTTTTGGAAGTAATAAGCCATTTTGGACGTTTTCAGGCAGATTGGAAATATGTTTAACGATTGTCTTCAGCATTATTGATTTAAATTCCCATCGCATAAGAAGGGAGATTTGGTGTTGCATATCTCATCTGATGTCCGAGGAATCTGACATTGCTGGATGCTGAAGAAGGGAGCACCATAATGACCTTGTTTTCCATCTTTAATTGTTTTCTTCTTTTTCGTTCCAACTTTTACATCTTTAATTGTTTTCTTCTTTTTCGTTCCAACTTTTACATCTTTAATTGTTTTCTTCCTCTTCTTTTAGTTCCAGTTCTTACATCTTTAATTGTTTTCTTCCTTTGGCTCCCACTTTTAAGGAAGTCTGACATGCGTAAAGTTGACACTAAAAATGTTGAAGAAGAGACCACCACCAGAATGATCTTGTCTTTCTTTCAGCTCCAACTTTTATATTTTTATTTGTTTTCTTCTTTTGGCTCCAACTTTTACATTTAGTTTGAAGCTTGAGATAGATTCATGAGCATCTTATGAATCATTATTCAATGAGCACTCTGTTTCTTAATTCCCTTCCCACGTGGTGGAAAAAAGTAGTTTTAATCTCTTTTCCAAAATTTAGGATCGAGTAGAGATTAATGTTAAGAGCAAAATTACCAGACTCCGAAAAACGTAGTGAGGTATAAGAGTCGAGTTTGACGCTTACATTGAAAAATGGTGAAAAATTTAATTTAAAAAAAAAATATTTTCATTGAAATTCAAACAAGTCCAAGAATATCATTAAGTCCATGTATATAAGAATAACAATAGATGTCTAAAATTTCATGTATTCGTAGGACTAAAATAATGTGGTGAAAAAAAGTGGTTCTTTTTATGACTTACAACGTGTTTTTTTATGGGCTTTATCTCTTGGGATGGGGCACTTGGCTCCACTGCACCGTTGTTGGGTGTTAGACAACCATCAGTCACACCTCCACCGTTGATTGGAATCCTGATAAATCTAATGGGGTCCTAAGTCGTGCTATATTTGGTCTACTCTTCATATGTTTTGAAGGCTGCCATGATTCTGGCAGAGCACAGTGAAAGTGATGCAGAGCTGGAGGAATTAGAAGCACACTGTTTAGAGAGGGTTCCTCCTTTACACAGCTGATTCACACATAACACAAGAAGAAAACTGTACAGTTTTCTAATGGGTGGCCCCTTTTTTTAACTGTGCCATAGTTGACGAAGCACTTGGGAAACCGCAGGGCTTTGTATTTTAAAAGTAGGTGAGACATGAGTTCAAGACATGGTTGAAGAAGAGACGCTGTGAAGGGTTCAGTTTGTTAGAATGTGTAATGATGATTTGTGTGGTATTGTTGGTAAATATCATTAAAATGCATAAATAATTGTAATATTATAAAATTGAGTTATCCAATATTATATTATAAGAGGTGGAAAGCTATTTATTTCCCATTTGTCATGGGATGTAACTATTCTATACCTCTAGCTATATAATAGAGGTGAAGGAGACTCTTTGGGTATGTTTTTGATTTATTGTGAAATTATACATCTCATGTTGTGTATGTTATTTGTATACATGATTGTGACATGATGTGAAGATGGAGACTGATGCATATGTAGAGATGTCTTGTATTGTAAGATGGAGATTTATAATGAATATTGAAGACCAAGCCTTTTGTGGATGTTTTCTCATTTGAGATTTTACCACATATATCTTGTGTCTCTTATCTATTCTCATGTCTCTTATTTCTTACATTGATTATTGCTGTTTGTATGGATAGAAGACTAGACTAATAGATCATTAGAACAAATTTGAGGTCTAAAATGGGCCTCCTAAGGAAAATAATAAAATAATAGTTATAAATTTTGGAGGAAAAGAGAAAAAAAACTACTATTTTCTTCGTATGTTCAACATATATTCTTGTCATTTTACTCAAATTTTGAGCGAGAGCATTCGTTGGATGCGGAATTAAATTCCGCATTCAATAATTACCCACATTGCATACTTTTGATGGACACCACCTCACAAAAAATGAGAAATAAAATTGTGTTACTTTAAAAAAAAAAAAAATTGATGTCAAATATGCCAACTCAACCATTATGGTCGATGCTTTTCTTGAAATTCTATTGGTTCTTGAGTTCAATGGCCCATTTTCTTACGAGGTGGCTCATTTTCTTATAAGGTCCATTTTGGACCCCAAATTTGCTCTAATTGATTTTTGTTATTGATTTACAAGAGATTTTTGTTATTGATTTACATATTATTGTAAATGTATGGTTGTATGATAATGTATATTCTCAATATTCCAACATGGTATCAAAGTAGGTTGCTATACTCTACCTACTTCAATAAAATCTTAAATTTTTGTTTTCAAGCAATATTGTCTCATGTTTTGACTTGAGCACTCCATATTTTGTAGTTTGGCCTAATTTAAAATACCCAATTGATAGTTTTTTATATCTGGGTTTTATTCTACATATTTGAAATTTTTTTTTCAAACCCTGACTTTCACCATTAATTTTCTTAAATTTTCAAGACTTTCTTGATTTATACTTCTAGTTTGGAATTGAAATATTTTTTATACTAAATCTAGTATCAAGGATTTATCTTTTGGCTTGCACATCTAGGTGTTTGGTTGTTTCTATTTCAAGCTATTGCAGGTTTTCGTCTAGACGGCTTTGATAACAATTTCAACGATTTTTTTGCAGGTTTTCCAGAGTTTGACAATCATATCTATTTTTTACTAATCTAGCATCAAGGATTTATCTTTTGGCTTGCAGATCTGGGTGTTTGGTTGTTTCTGTTTTAGGTTATTGCAGGTTTCCATCCAAACGGCTTTAACGACAATTTCAACGATTTTTTTGCAGGTTTTCCTGAGTTTGACAGTCATATGTGCCCTATACTCTGTTATAGCACATATACCCCCTATCTTAAGCCAACTTGTGTATGCACTTGTTTTGTCGATTTTTTTTGCTTTCAACAATTTTTGTTCGTTGTTATGTGTAGAGGAGCTACGGATCTGTCAGTTAGTTGTAGTAAGGTTTCGACATTGGAAATGAATCTTTGATTTATTCATTTTGAATTTTGAATTTTTTGTCATGAAATTTTTGTTCTCTTTGCTTTGGAGTTTAGGTTTTTAGTTTTTTCATCTTGTTTACAAAGGTTGTCTTGCTCATGTTTTATTTGTCTCTTACTTTCTTGTGTGGAAGACCTTTTGACATTTTAGGGGTATGAATCTCTAGTATGGTAACGATGACATCAATAAATGAACTTATGCTTAGGACTTAGTTGTTTGATGGTTATATTTTCATATTTTTAAGTGATATCATTGTTTTATTTGATAAATTTTTTTCCTCAATATTCTAGCATACTCTCTCTTCTAATAATGATGGTGCTTCTAACATGGTATCATAGTTTGTTTACTAATTTATCTTTGTATCATATTATGCTCATTCATTATATGTTGTTGCTGATCCTTGTTGCATCGAGAGTCACTTTCCACAACCCAAGTGAGTGAGATGTGTCACATTTGTAAAACTCACATGTCGGCTCAAATAAAAGTATTTAAAAGAAAAATTATAAAACAAAAAACATATAGAATGGAAATTTAAATGAGCCGAATTGTAAAACACATTTATGTAATTATATCAAATTTCAATTTAAAATTCAGTTGACTTAAAACCTAAGCAGACGTAAATGTTCATTGTTAGTTATCGAGAAAACAAGTAATTTCTCAAAAACATTTGGATATGTGTTTAAAATCTTCATTTCATGGTAAAATGTTTTTCAAATTCTAATTTATTTTGGAAATCTAGATTTTAAATTTTATATGGGTTATTTTACTCATTAACTACTTAATATTCATTATTAATTTTAAAGAAAAGCAAGTAAAGTAATTTTTAGAGAAGTGTGTGATTATATGATTATTATATGGTTAAAACCATCATTTGATGGTAAAATGTTTTTAAAAGTACAATTCAATCTAGAAATATGAGATTTAAATTCAAATATTACCCATCTCATTTTTCTTCTGGATATTTACCCTATTTTGAAATTACTTAATCAAGGTGGCCATTTCTCTCCCAAGTAGGAATACTTATTAGACATTTTTGTAAATTAAAAGGGGTTTGCACTTTGAAGATATATCATATGCTCATCTATTTTTTATATGTCATGCCATGCATTTTTCCTGTATAATTACGAGCTTATAATATTTATTATATGCCTTACTTTTGGAAGTTCTTTTGTGTAGATTATCTCTCTATTTACTTCACTTTCTCGATATACATATTTGTAAATAGTTGTGGGGTAGCTTGATTATGTCATTCCTTCCTATATTAAGCATGTGGATGGTTGCAATCTCTAGTTCTTCAACATTGTTCTTCTTTTTTAGCTTATTCTTGAAATCAATAAAGTTGAAATTTTTTATTATCTAGGATAGTTGATGTTAAGTAGGAATTTAATGTAATTAGATCTATTTTATATCACCATATTTCAATAATAATGTAATAAAATGAACTTCCATCTTCTACTGTAAAATCATGATATGGGGGTCTTGTATTTGTAATGTAATCTTCAACAAAGTTATTTGGTTATAAAGACTGTTTGCTGAAACATTTTGATGTATAGATCTGCGGTTCATGTATTCGTGATGAGGCCTAATGTAGAGTTCTTTTAGCTATCAATTGGGTTACATGCAGTGATGTGTTTGCTTGCCATGGTTTTTTGTATTGGCCATCAAAGGTTTCTATACACGTGGTGTTCTGCAAGAGTTCATTATACAACTTGGTTAAGACGCAGTTTCATGATTCAGTGAGAAGCGGTTGTTATCTTCATCTTCATGAGGCGAATTGTGTTCTTATTGCATCTTATGGGGCATTATGGAAGTTGTCATCAAGGGTGATGTTATTGCGATGTCACTTTTCTCCATTTGTATTCTTTCTCCTAGTCATCATTATGGGGGAGTGTTAGAATATGTAATAATGACTTGTGTGGTATTGTTGATAAATATCATTAAAATACATAAATAACTCTAATATTATAAAATAGAGTTATTCCACATGCATCATGTAACTAATTCTCATATCTTCATTATTTATATAATAGAGGTGGAAAGTTATTTGTCTCACGTGTTATGGGATGTAACTATTCCATACCTCTAGCTATATAATAGAGGTGAATAAAACCCTTTTGGATATGTTGTGATCTATTGTGAAATTACACATCTCATGTTGTGTATGTCATTTGTACACATTATTGTGACATGATGTGAAGGTGGAGAGTGATGCATATGTGGAGATGCCTTGTATTGTAAGATGGAAATTTCTAATGAATATTGAAGACCAAGTTTCTAGTGGATGTTTCTCCATTTTGGGTTTTATCACGTATATCTAGTGTATTGTTCTCTTATTATCTTATTCTTATATGATAATTGTTTCTTATATTGATAGGAGGCTAAACTAGTAAGACCTTTACTATTGATTTACATGTTAGTGTAAATGTATTGTAGTATGTTTATGCATATTCTGAAAATCTACCACTTGGGCATTGCAGATCGGGTCACAAAATTACAAAATATGGAGTACTCAAGTAAAAACATGAGACAATGTTGTTTGAAAACAAAAATCAAATATTTTACTAAAAAAGGTAGAGCATAACAATATGCTTTGACACCATGTTAGAATATTGAGAATATGCATAACATACAACAATACATCTACACAAACATGTAAATCAATAGCAAAGATCTACTAGTATAGCCTTCTATCCATACAAACAACAATAATCAATGTAAGAAATAAAAGACAAGATACATCGGATATACGTGGTAAACCTCCAAATGGGAAAACATCCATGGAAGGCTTGGTCTTCAATATTCATCAGAAATCTCCATCTTACAATACAAAACACATATGCATCACTCTCCATCTTCACATCATGTCACAATCATGTGTATACAAATGACATGCACTACATGAGATGTGTGATTTCACAATAGTTCACAGCATACCCAAAATGGTCTCCTTTAGAGGTATGGGATACTAACATCTCATCTTTTACATGTGGGATAAATAGTTTTCCACATCTTTAAATAATGAATGGTAAAAATAGTATTTTCCTTTATTATATGCATGTGAGATAACTTGATTTTATAATATTAGAGTTATTTTGTTTGGTTTTGTCTTCCAATGCTAGTTATGACATCAACTAGACATCATTACATGTAATTAATAAAATTACTTATTCCAATATAGTTCGTGTTGTTTTGATGAAGAATTCGATCATGTTTATCAGTTCCTTTTGGCTCCTTGGGTGTTCCTTAATATACAAGAATCCCTTGATGGAGGAAGAATCAAAACCCCAACTTGCTAAAACACTTCCAACCCAGGTATTTAATTCCCCCAAAGCTTCTCTGCCTTTGTATGATAATCCCCAAATTCAAGATTTGAATAATGAGCCCCTATTGGGCCATGGAAAGGAGAAGGATTAGGTCACTAAGGTAATGTATATTATTAGGGAGAATAGCACTTAGGCATTGGGTACGTGTAATGGGATTTAGGTCATTGTAGATGGTAACTGCCCAAGTGGGTTTTCATTGCAAAAGAGTGTTTACTTCAGGAGTAAAGGGTAGAGAATGTAGTATCATAATGTCAGGTTAGTGCTAATTATAGATATGGTAGTTTTCACAATTCTATCTGGGTTTGGCCAGGCATATGCAATGGATTTAATTGCATTTCCCAATGAGGTATTATTGATCCTATGCCGAAGAAATTAGAATGGTGGAGGTTTTCCCATGAGAGACCAATAGCCTGAAGATAAGAGAACAATCCCCCTCCCTCGACCCACTCAAATTTAGCCCACTTCAACCAAACTCTTTTTGAAATACATATGATGGAGTTTGATGTCCTAAGATCATAGGGTTGTTTTGATTCTCTTTCAAGCTCTAAGGCCTTCTGGTGCTGCCTTATACAAAATTAGATGGCATTCTGTTCAAATTTTCTTTCCGAGTTCCTATAGAGGCATTTGTGTATACATAGACATGTTGTTGTATAGTGCCAATGCAATCCATTTTGTGTGATTTTGATTGGAGAAGCAATGTGTCTGACAATTTAGAGCGCTTCTAAGATAGAAGAGTTTCAACCATAGTAAAATAATGTAGTGGGATTCGTTGGATTTAGAGGGAGTGTTAATGCACTTGTCACATGATTGGACAAGGATGGATGTCTTTAGATATTTGGAAAGCAAGTTTCAAATAGCAAGGGATCCTTCCTCTTCTATTGGTTGGTTCAACATTTCAGGTGCATAAAATACTGTATATTTGTAGATTCTGTGAGTTTCAGTGTTCTATTGTTGTACATCTTTTCTCTATGCTCAATTGGACATGCTGGATTTTTCATGTAGTTAAAGGTATTTTGTTTTCTTCTACGTTGCTTGGCATGGCTAATTCAATGCTTGGTTATTAGAGACGTTTCATGGTTTAGATAGAGCTAACAACAATCCTTTTGGCACAAATTTCCATGTTCATGTTTTGGGCAAACTTGTTTCTTGGATTGATACGGAAGCTAACAATAATGTTAACCCTGTGACATTTCATTCACTCCCTTACTTTGATAGAAGTTGTTTGTTCATTTGCCCTCATAGCTTAACTTCATTAGTTTTGCATTTTCTATGTTTTATTAGTCCCCGCCAAGGCAGGGATTATAGCTTTCAATCCAAAGTCAAAATGCTTTAACATTATAAATCTTTTCATTAATTTTATCAATGTTTTCTAAAGTTTTCACAATTTTGTTTATTAATTTTAATATTTTAAAAATATATAAATATTTTTTGAAATTTTGAAATTAGTAATTTCTATTTTTTAATTGGTGGAGGACCATGAAATGACTAAATACCCCTGCTTTGAGGGGTAATTGTTAGAGAAAAAAAATAAAAAATAAAAAATAAAATAAATTTTAAAAATAAAAATTAGCTAATTTTTTTAGCATTGCCACTTGGTACATATAATAAAATGTCATTAATGATATTTTTTTTTTGTTTATTTTTTATTATGTATGTGACATCATAGAACGATTTTTCCTCTAATACCGTGCAAATATTTTTTGCAAATTGCAATGTTTGACATGGGTGGAAGTCGATATATTGCCTCGGGCAAACCAAATACGATCTATCTATTTATGTTACAGTCCGGCGGACCATGGTCCCGATTCCCGAAGGCACGAAGATCAACATCAAATGTTTAACGGCTATGCTGAATATTATTTCTAAACAAGCATCCACTTTATAAAACTTATTTTATGACATTGAAGGTTATTGAAATTCTATTTGCATACACACTAAGTGGAAAGTGGATGAGGAGTTAGAAATTATTAATTTTATTTATTAAAAATGTGTATTTTTTTATCTTTATTTATAAAGTTTATTAAGAAAAAAAATTATGTATATATATCGTTTATATTATAAAAATAAAATTTAATTGATATATTGATTGATATTTATGTTAAAAATTATATAAATAATAAAAAAAAGAAACACGATAATGGTTTTTCCGTGTTATTATAGAGTAAGTAATTCCAAATAGCATTCCAACCAAAACATAATAAATTCATGTACAAATAAATATAAGTACATAATAAATTCATGTACAAATAAATATATATTGAAAATGTGTTATTTCTTGCTTTCTTCTATATTTTATTGGGTGAAGGGGACAAATTTATACATAGTAAATTATATGAAAATATATAAATTAGTTACTACAAAACTCTCTCTACTAAATTATAATGCAATAAAACTAAATTAAATTATAATGCAATAAAATTAAATTTAAAATTGCTATTCAAAATCTTATCAAAATTAAATTATTACATCATAAATATATAAAAGTTTACTTTACAAACAAAACTCATAACTGAGTAATTTTCTAAATATATTTTATTTATTTTAATATCTGTAACCACAACTTCCAATTTAAAATTTGTTAAATCTACCTTAAAAATTAAAAAAATCTCAGCGAATGGTAATTTCCCTATATCAAAGTTTGTGTAAACTTTTGACTTATAAAATTCTAGTACATGACATCATTCTTTATTCTTGGGATTTTGAAGTGACAAAGAAAATTAGAAACGTACCATGTAAAATTAGTTTTATAAAATCCAATTAAATTTAGTAAAATTACCTTACAGAATAGCTATATAAGGCTATATAAAAAACATTGACTAAATTTGTAAGTTAAAAATCTAGTCAAATCTAGTTGGTAGAGGGAGATTAAAGAAAAACATAAAGGCTTTTGAATTTGTACTTTTGATAAAATGATTTTCATAAATCTTTGTAAAGTGTGATGTTGATATGGACACAACCACTTCATTTTAAATTCTTTAATATTTGTTCTTTCATAATTTTGAAAAATTAGAGAATTGTAAATTTTGATAAAATTAAAATAATTAATATAATTGATATGATGGTGATAGTTATAAATATCCATACAAAAAGTAAGTACTTAATTTTTTTTATAATTTTTTTATATACTCAAAAAACTTTAAGATGAGCATTCTTAAAACATCATACTTATGATGAATTAAAAAGTTAGGAAGGTAAGTGTTGTAACAAATATTTTGAAATAGCTTTTTAATGTGAGTGTACCCATGACATTTTATGAGAAAGTGATCTTCGTCAATCCTTTTTGTATAACAAAGATGACAAATTAACATTTTAGGAATTGTTCAGTGCCCCATTTTACTATTGAGCTCTAAGAATTTATTCTGATTTTATCAATGTTGATTTTCTTTTTATGCTAGTTAAAACAAAATGATATTTTTTATCCTCTTAATTTTCTCTTATCCTCTAGCTATTTATCACACCACATCTTCTCATTAAATTTAGATGCAATAATATTTTTAATATTATCACTAATATGCAAAGTCACATCTTCCTCGACTCCCCAATGATTTAGCCAAGACTTGGCATTTTTATGTCAACCTCGCTTATGTTGCGGGTAGTTTTGATTAGAGTATGAAGCAATATTAGGAACCTCTTATCTTCCATGTTGTTTATAAGTTATTGTACATTAGGTATCTAGTTATAAATATTAAATATTTTTTATAAACACACAAACTATATCTCAACTATTAACATATGTTTATGGCAGGGACTAGCTGCCTTGCAGCTATTTGACTTGTTAATTAAGCTTCTTTCTACTCAATCAAATACCTTAAAGTTTGTTATTGTTTAAATTGCTCCTATTTATAAGACAACTTTTCAACTCCAGAGTGTCTTGAAATGGTGATAAATATGACCCGGTCTGCTCTAAATTGGAACACTTGGAGGCCTCTTTTCTCTCAATGATGACTTATATCTCAGTTAGTAATGATTGAGGCAATACCATGTCAATCCTTTTGTTACGCCATAGAAGTGAAGATTACTTTAATAAAAAGGTACAACTTTCTACTTCTTTCTGAAATTACAAAAAGTTGAAGGGCTTTATTTATTTTGGTTAAGCTCCAAATCGGAAACACATGGGCATGGGAGTTTCATATGAAGATAAAACTTCACTGGAGAAAAGAGAATATAAAATAACAGTTAAAAAATCGCTTAAATCCACTACTGGAACAAAGAGTGCCTTCTGCGATGCTAAAAGCCAGTTAACCCATATAACTAGCCTCTCAAAATTCAAAAATCAATCCCCAGAGCCTGCTGGCTACCATAAATTATGTATATCTCTCTAGCATCCATCTTGAATTCTGGCAAGCAGAACATTGCCAATTTGTGCGTGCACCACATTGAAGAGATGCCTAAATCAATTAAATGAAACATTGTCGTCGTGTCATTGTTGAAATATCTTTGAACACGTTGTTGAAGGCTTGTGATGTTTTATTTTGAGTTGGTTATGTTGAAAGCTCAAGCATAAATCCATGACATCCGCATTGAGGTCTACACCGGGCCACTCGTGAATTTTCACTCTTCCTCGGAACAATGTGGATGACTTTGGGCATTCTTCAGGTCACCTATGGCTCAAAAGAACCCAACAAAGTTGCTCGAAAGGGTGATGGGATGAATTAAAAAATCCCATTAGTTTATCGTTGCATGCCATGAAGAGAGGTTGGGCCCAAATCCTACAAGGGTTAACTCATTGGTTTATTCTGTTTCACACCGCTAATGCAAATCTGTATATTGTTTCCAAGTGTAATCAAAGAAACTTGTGTCCTCCATGCATTTGTTTACATGCTTATAGATATTTTTCAAGAGTCAAAATGGTTGTAAAGTCTTCCAATATTTTTGCCAAGGAATCGTGTATCTTTCAATTTTATGCAAGCAAATGAAATATGCTCCTCGCCACTAAGACGAGATGAGATACCTAGATGTGATGTTGTTGATTTGCATTTTTCCCATTCCACAAACTTAAATTTTAAGATAAAACAAACTTTTATATTTTTATAAACCAGTTTGTAATTTTAAGATAAAACATACTTTTATATTTTTATAAACCAGTTTGTAATTTTAAGATAAAACAAACTTTTATATTTTTATAAACCAATTTGTATATAGATGGAATAATTCATGTAAAATATTGGACTTGTAAATAATGGCATAATTCAAGATTGCAACTTGTATTGTTATCTACCCCATACACTAGTGGCCACATGAGCTCCATGTGCTAGTGGACTTGCACTTGCAAAAGTTGCGTTGTCGACAACAGGCCGAGGGCATTAGCGACCTTCATGTCTCAGTCCCTCTATTTCTTACCATCGCTTAAACCGAAGCTTATCGACCTTTGCTGTACTTGAAATGAGAGATTTAGAAGCTCGCGGAATTGTTTCTCGCTCTGGGGCAGTGTTATTACCTCGGTATTTGATTTCTATGTCTTCCCCAATAGTGAATTGACAATGGTGTGTGATCCCGACGTTGATGATACCATGGTTTTGAAGATTGCAATGGGTGATAGTGGAACAGGGAAACCAACTTCATGGTGTGTTTTCTCTACCTATTAACTTAGTATTGTTTCAAACCTAAAGAGAATTTATTTGTATCTATTAGATTTATTTTGCAAAATTTGTTAGTTTCTCCCTTATAACCTTAGAAACTTTTGTTTCACCTTGCAATTAAATGGTACACTCTAGTATAATTGTTGGACGCTTGCCTAGGTTGATAATTTTAATCACCAATCCCTATCTTTAAAGTTTTCATTATTATGTCCTCGACATATAGTTTTCGACCAGGGGTATTAGTTCAGGGGGTATGTTTAATTTTTGAAGGTTGATTATAGTTTGCAGATAGGTATAACAATTTTATTTTTCAAAAACAATTTTTAAATGACAATTATTTTAATTATCATTGGTTATGTGAGGTTGATGCTTGCCTCATTTTATGTTTCCCACCAAGTAGAGGCGAACGGACGGACATTAGCCAAGTTTAATGTCTTGCAAGGACGTCAGCCAAGTTTAATGTCTTGCAAGTTTTGGGGAAGGGTAGTCTTGCAGGTTTTTGGGAAGGGTGGTCCACCCGACATGCTGCATGGAGCCATCGCTTGATCCTCCATTGAGCTACAACAATCAAACCAAAATGAAAATCTCCAATGGCATAGTTTTTTCAAACTGCGACCAGGGGTTAAAATTGACGCATGTATGCTCGTTTTTTCAATTTTTACCCTTAAAATACAGGTAGATGTGGAATAAACACATCAGCCTCGAAGTTCAAATAATTTAGGGGGTCCTCAATTTTACGGGTACTGTTAAAATTTACATGTATTTTATTGTAACTAATTGGAGATGGGGAATTAGTTGGATTTCAATTAATGCGGATTGATCACCGAAGATAAATTTTATTTTGGCTGCGCAGCTAAGTGGATGAACATTAATGAGCCTTGGGTGCAAGTTGATCCGAATATGCTCTTCTTGAAGGCCACATTGTAAACCATGGTCTCGTCTCAGGTTGTCCCTCCCCCTTGGCAGTGTTACCTATTCGCAACACCAGGCAACTCAAATGGCAGCATCGAGAGATGGCAATGTTCTTCATATGGGTATGAATGTATTTATTGATAGAGAATGGGGAGATGGGAAGGAGCCTGGAGGATCCGTGGTTGTTTAACCACATACCTCTCGATGCTACTCAATGGGCCCGTGTAACATCCCCATTTTGACCCTTAGAACATATTGGCTTTCAATGTAAATATTGTATACATGCGATGTATGTTTTCCTAGTGTGGAGATCAAGGCCAAGGCCCCGCTAGTGAATGCTCGATTTTTATGTAAAAGGAAAGTATTAGATATTCTGTTATCCATGTGTTATTAAGCCACGGGACATTGTAAATGATGTAAATATTAATATTGCAATAAAAATACAAAAAAAAAAGCTATGGAGGCAACTACTAAGAGGGGGCCATGTGTATCCACTAGGGAGAGGTGAGGGGGTTGTGGGATTGAACCATAGATTTCCAAATGTCATCTTTAGAACCCATTTGACCTTCCTTGCTGACATTTAATTTTGCTGCAGGAAGTGGTTGGAGAAACTATTCATGAGGTCAATGAAGTGTGGGAAACCCCGAAATTTCGGATGGCAAGGTATGTGGCTCTGTTTTCCTTGATCCACAAGTCACTCTGCCTCCTAGGAATTCCTTTCCCTCATCCCCATTCCATTATGGACTAGCAACAAGAGTTTTTCATGCAGAACAGAGAGCCGAGCGGTAAAGAGAAAGGAAAATCGCGATTATGAGAAAACCCCAATTTAGAGTGTCGAATTCACCCATAAACTCTTGTGGGAAGTTCAATCCAGCAGGGGATCCGTCGGCCTGAACCCTAGGGAAAATTTGCAGATTGTGAGATGCTCAGAAACCCGTGAGAAAACCCTGACTTGATAGCCGAGAACCCAACTACGGGATAGAGTTGCTTTGGCCATAGAAAGTGAAAAAATCCAAGTGGGAATGATAGAGAAGAATAGGACAGAAGGTAGGGTTGCTTGATAAACACAATGAAGGCTAGAGTCTCAAGGAATCAACAACTTGGACCTTTCTATTCCCACCTTGAAGAGCACTGGAGGGAAGGGGTGCTTAAGGGATTGTGCAATAGAGAATGGGACCTTCCTTGTGTTGGGTGTGGTAGGTATTGTGGGTGCCAAGGTTGTCTGAGTTAGAATTGAGAGGCCTGTAGCTATGAGGTTGAGCTCACTGGATTAGCATCCTCCTCCATTGTCCCTTAAATGCTTCATAAACCCAACTGTGTGTTGGCTTAGCATGTTTGTTGTGTGGATCCATGGCTGTGAGTGAGCCTGTTTAGTTCCTCCTTAGTGGATACACAGCCCAGCTCGGGGGTGGTCTCTCAACTTAAAGAATATAGACTGGACAGAGACCTATGGTTGGGTGGAATGTTTCTCTCACATAGCCAGTTGCTCGGATAGTTTCATCCTATAAGATAAGTGCTCTCTGTGGTCCTAAATGATGTTATTTCCTATGTTGTGTTTATTTGTTATTTCAAGTCATCTGAATGAAATGATCACATGGAGTTAATCAATAGGAAGTATGTGTATAAGCCTTAACATGAGGATGGTTCATTTGTTGTTTGTTTCATCATTTTGATTGAGATAACATGTTGTTAGTATTGCATGTTGTAGATGCATTAACCAGATTTAATTCCACTATGTATGTTTACTATGCATTGCACACATCCTTGGAAGGTTTGTAATTCATCATGTGAGCTTGGGGGATGAATTAGACACCCCCCTGATGTGTTAATTACCCCTCTATGGGTCAGATGAAGGGAGGGGCCTTGATAGGGTGATCCCCGGGTTCTTGACAGTGGGGTAAAGAGGCTTTGATGGAGTTCGGGGCAGCATTTGGTTGGAAAAGTGGCTATGTCAGAGTCCTCGAGTGTGGCAGAGGATCACACCATTGCATAGAGCTCTCCGAGATCTTTCTAACAGTACCTAGTTTTCCAAAAACGGGCTCAGGATGAGTAAGTTATCAACCTGAGAAGTTGGTAGTCATAAGGGTATGACCGACTTCCGACTTTCCGAACCCGCAGTGCGGAATGCGGAAGTCGGGGACGCATTTTCTTCAATGCCGGGTATTTTGGCATTCCAACCTTTTGACTCCCGCACTGCGGAATGCGGAAGTTGGGGGAGCGTTTTCTTGACGCCGTGTGTTTGGTGTTCCGACCTTCCGACTCCCGCATCGCGGAATGCGGAAGTCGAGAGCGCAATTTCTTCGATGCCGGGTATCTTGGTGTTCCGACCTTCCTACTCCCACACTGTGGAATGTAGAAGTTGGAGGCGTATTTTCTTCGATGTTGTGATTTCGGAGTTCCTACTTCTGACTCCCGCAAGCCGGATTGCGGAGTGCGTAAGTCGGATGAGCAATTTTCCCGGAGCAGAGAATTGGGTGTCCTGACTTTACGGCTCCCACATCGTGGATTGCAAAGTGCGGAAGTCGGAGGCGAAATATTCAAATTTGTATATTGGGTGTTCTGACCCTCTGACTCCCGCAGTGCAGAATACGGAAGTCGGAGGCATATTTTCTTCAACTCTGTGTATTAAGCGTTCCAACATTCCGACTTCCAACTTGCGCATCGCGGATTGCGGAGTTGCGGACCGAAGACATTGCGGCTGTGTAAAAAGGGCAGAGTTGCAGATAAGTTAAAAAAAATCATCTGGTTGTTCCCCCATCACTCTAAAGGGAACTAAGGAGATCAGGGATGTGACAGATGGTATCAGAGCCCAAGGTTGCAGCACTGGGGCTGGTTGGGCCAAAGTAGAAGGCATAATAGCTCTGTGAATTATTCCATGAGTTTACTTATGTTAAATATGGATGTTTTATGTTTTATATGTATTCTTAAGATGTCTAATAAACATCTATATAATGCACAGTTTTTGCAGCTGATAGCATTTGAATTGTTGTAGTAGAGAGAAACAGGCAGTGGAAATGAATCTCCAAAGGAAAATGGTGACCATGAATGACGCCCAAGATCCTTGCGAGCATGATGAAGATGTGCTAGGAGAAAATGTGCAAGAAGATCATGCTGAGACTGAATCCAATGGGAGAATGGAGCAAATAAATCCTCAGAATTTGGTTGAAACCATGATAGCTTTAATGAAAGGTTGATGAAGGATCAAGAAGAACAGAATCAACTCAATGTTGATATTTTACAAAGCCTCACTGATATGTAGCAGAGGGTAAGCCTTGGGTCCAACCCAAGCAATGCAGGTAAAGAAGGAAGGGGTGCAGAGATTCACTCCAGGAGTCGTTCTAGGAAGAGGACTCCAAGCCCAAGAAAGAGTTATGTGAGCAAAAATCACAACACACCCTCCTCAAGATCTTCTTCCAGTAGGTCGTGTGACTCAAGAGGCCCTCGAAGAAGCCCAAGGCATACTTCTAGCAGATTTGAAGGAAGAAAGAAATCCAAAGGAATTCCACAGGGAGAATTTAGGAAGGCAAGGCCTCCCACATTTGAAGGAGAAGGTAAGACTGGCCAAGAGGCAGAGGCATGGCTTTTGGGATGAAGAAATATTTCAGGATTCATGACTATTCAGGAAGTGAAAAGGCCAGAATTGCCATTTACAATTTAAATGGCAGAGCTTCAATTTGGTGGGAGCACCTCATGCAAGTGAAAGGAGGATCAACTGGGAGAGATTTAACAGGTATTTCAAGGAAAAATACATATCATATAGGTATTATGACAATAAGAGGAAAGAATTCAATGAACTTAGGTTAGGACATAAATACATGGAAGAACATGTCCACACGTTTTTCGAATTGTTGAGGTATGTGGACTATATCAAGGATGAGAGGCTTGAGATCCAGTGTTTCCTTGGGAGTCTACCTCAAAATTTCAGAGATAGGATTGATTTTGTTAACCCACCCAGTCTGGATGAAGCAATTAGGATGGCGATACATTTCTATGAGCAGAGCAAAGGAAAATCAGAGGTTCACCCAACATGGAAAGGAAATCCAAAAGGGAGGTTTGATCAAAGGAAAAGTGGGTTCAAGCCACCATTAAAAAATCAGCTAAGAAATTTTCCACAAGGCCAACAAAGCACGAAGTGGGAACAAACCGACAATTGTAGCAGAGAAAGCATTAAAATGACCACTTCATTGTTGGGGATGTGGAGGAAACAACATGCTTAAAGATTGTCCACATCGGAGGGAGAATCCCCGAAGTTTGCACAACTTATAAGGAGCAGCTACCGTGGAGGATATGGCAAGGACAACGCCTAAAATCTATGCGGCACTTAGATAATCATCAGGTAGACCATCAATCGGCAGGGGTGGAAGTTTAAGGTAAGATTGATAAGCAATCCATTTATGTTTTGATTGACCCAGGATCTACCCATATTTATGTTTCTTCTAAAGTGGTTGAAGGTTGTTCTCTTAGAAAAATCAAGCACGGTGAGTCTTGGCTAATTCAGTTAGCCACAGGGACCAAGATAAAAGTGAGTGAAGTAGTGATCAATGCCCCATGGAGTTGAATGGATTGTGAAAATCCTCACAGCAGATCTAAGAGATGATGTATACCTCACAAGAGTAATTATGATTAAGCAAGAAAATAGAAGAAGAGTGAACAATACAGTATAATGAGCAACAGAATAATATGGTACAGTAGAAATCAGATAGAAGCAATAATACTTCACACACACTAATTAATTAATCACAGTATGGACAAATAAATAGTACAATGGTAGAGAGGATTCGAATGCCTAAGGTGGCAATTCGACTTAGCCTCTCAGAGTGATCATAAGATCAATAGAGTGTCATCGGAGCACAACTAGGTGTCCTCATGATCATCAAAGCGCAACTGGAAGTCTTCATCATCATCAGTGGAGTCATCAATGCTCAAGTAACTGTCAACCATTAGTCAAACTAACTCTGGTAGGTGTAACTGAGTGTAACTCAATGTAACTGAGTGTAATTGACTGTAACTGAGTGTAACTAAGTGTAACTGAGTGTAACTCAATGTAACTATGTGTAACTGAGTGACAACTGGACTGGTAGGTGAAGAAGGACGAGTTGCTCCCTAAAATCAAGGAAGAAGGGTGCATTAAGCAACTGGAGGGATAAAACTGAATAGTGAGAAGCTCCTGGGGGCTGGCTAACTGAGGGCTAGGTGCTGGACTGATGACTGGGATGCATGCAAACCCTAAAGGTGCATGCATGACTGAAAATGAAAATGATCAAAATACTGGTGGGACTAAGATGGAGTATAGGAATATCCTAACACCCCCCCTTAATCCATCCCGGGCCTTGGTAACTAAGACCAAAGGTCACCCAATACAATGAATAATAACAATCAATAAACCAATGAAGTGGGAAAATTTCATGGGAAACATACCCCCTCCTCAAAAAAATAGACTGTAAGGCACACATAAAAATAAATGCTCCAAACTCAAGCATGTGTGATGCTTGGTCATATGTCTGGAGGTATCTTCTTCTTGGGAAGAAGTGGATCATGCTCAAAAAGCATGTGATTGTACTTGCTCTTCAGATCGAATGTGATGAGAACAAATCCAACAGTATGAGAATGATCCTTGAACCTGTGATTCGAATCAGCTGAGGTAGGATCAAATCTGTGAAAGTGCATATAGTCTTTTGTCTTCTCCTTTGAACCACCATGGGTGAGATTATGCCAAAAATAACTATTACATGTTTTCTTGAAATCAAAATCAGATTTAAGACTTAAAAAATAGTTTCTTGAGATCTCCTTTGAACCAGCAGGGGTGAGATCAAAACTATCATATGCATGAGAAATTATCCCAAGCAGTAATTGCTTAGAATCCAAATTAGATCCAAGACTTGAATCATGGTTTCTTGAGATCTCCTTTGAACCATGAGAGGTGAGATCAAAACCAGTAGATGCATGAGAAATTATCCCAAGCGAATGGCAATGGCCATATTCTTCAATGACCTTCTGAAAGCATGGAATTATGATCATATAGTAGTATAAAAGAGGAGATAGCTGGAGAGGAGCGAATGCATTACCTTCAAAAGCTGTTTTGACCTATGAAATAATCATGTGATCATGATGCAAACCAACAGACTCTGGTGCAAGAGAGGATTTAGGACCTTCTGCAATATCTAGAGTGTGAGCTGGCATAGAAAGAGAAGAAAGTTTGAGCATGAGCGGAGAATCTGCAAGTTCTTTGTCAACAACTTCAATATGAGATGATATTGGTTCATGATCTGAGAGATCATCAAGGGGAGCGAATGCAACATGATCTGAGAGACCATCAGGAGGAGCGAATGCATCATGATCTGAGAGACCATCAAGTGGAGCGAATGCATCACCTTGCTTGCTTTTGAAGGGATTTGGACCAAATCCATCATTCTTTTTGCCAAATCTTTCATCCAGATGAGCCCATAACTCTTTTGGAGTTTCAATATCAATGATGGTCGGGTACAATATGTAATCAGTCATAGTAAGCTTCATTCTTCCAATGTGCATGTCACCTTTATTCAACCATTTAATCTTCTTTGTAGAGGATTCGAACTCTCTTTCAAAATAGCAACCAAAGAGATCATGGCTCTTTAAATATGCTATTATTTTTTGTTTCCATTCATCATAGTTGAATAGAGAAAGAGGAGTGATTTCTTCTAATTCAGGATACATTGAAGCTGTAGAAGACCTGCAAAAACAATATAGAATAACTACAACTGCTACTGCTGCAAAAATACAGAAACTGATGCAACTGCTGCACTCAAAATCTTGGTAATAACCTGCAAAAAACTCTCAAGAATGGAGATACTCTCAACATGCTCTGATACCATGTGAAAATCCTCACAACAGATCTAAGAGATGATGTATACCTCACAAGAGTAATTATGATTAAGCAGGAAAATAGAAGAAGAGTGAACAATACAGTATAATGAGCAACAGAATAATATGGTATAGTAGAACTCAGATAGAAGCAATAAAACTTCACACACACTAATTAATTAATCACAGTATGGACAAATAAATAGTACAATGGTAGAGAGGATTCGAAAGCCTAAGGTGGCAATTCGAATTAGCCTCTCAGAGTGATCATAAGATCAATAGAGTGTCATCGGAGCACAACTAGGTGTCCTCATGATCATCGGAGCGCAACTGGAAGTCTTCATCATCATCAGTGGAGTCATCAATGCTCAAGTAACTGTCAACCATCAGTCAAACTAACTCTGGTAGGTGTAATTGAGTGTAACTCAATGTAACTAAGTGTAACTGAGTGTAATTGACTGTAACTGAGTGTAACTCAATGTAACTATGTGTAACTGAGTGACAACTGGACTGGTAGGTGAAGAAGGACGAGTTGCTCCCTAAAATCAAGGAAGAAGGGCGCATTAAGCAACTGGAGGGCTAAAACTGAATAGTGAGAAGCTCCTGGGGGCTGGCTAACTGAGGGCTAGGTGCTGGACTGATTACTGGGATGCATGCAAACCCTAGAATGCATGCAAACCCTAAAGGTGCATGCATGACTGAAAATGTAAATGATCAAAATACTAGTGGGACTAGGATGGAGTATAGGAATATCCTAACATGGATTCCTCAAAAAAGTAAATTTAAATTTCCTACCATTAGGATCTTATGATGCTCTAATTGGTATGGTTTGGTTGGAAAGTCATAAATCCAAGATAGATTGCTATGAAAAGGTACTTGAATGCATTGATGAAGAGGGTAGACCCAAATTGGTAAAGGGAATTCCCAAACAAGTCTTATTAAGACAGATTTCAGCCTTACAGTTGAAATTTTTTTATAAGAAGGGTTGCCAATTATATGCAGTTCAAATATCAAATTCATCAGAGGACCAAGGACCAAGGATAGAAGACTTCCAGTTGTTGCAAGAGTTCAAAGATGTGTTTCCAGATGAAGTGCGTGGGCTGCCACCAAAGAGAGATATTGATTTTACCATAGATCTTGTTCCAAGGGCAGCGCCAATTTTCAAAGCTCCTTATAGAATGAGCACGCCACAATTGATAGAGTTAAAGATGCAACTACAAGAATTAATGGACAAGAGGTATATCATGCCAAGTGTATCTCCTTGGGGAGCACCGATGTTATTTGTCAAGAAAAATGATGGGACTTTAAGGCTATGCATTGATTACAGACAGCTAAATAAAGTGACAGTCAAGAATAAGTACCCATTGCCAAGAATCGATGATTTGTTTGATCAAATGAAGGAAGATAAAGTGTTTTCAAAGATTGACTTAAGGTTTGGCTATCATCAAGTGAGGATAAAAGAAGAAGACATTCACAAGACAACTTTCCGGACAAGATATGGTCATTATGAGCTCACAATGGTGCCATTTGGTCTTACCAATGCACTTCCTACATTCATGTGTCTCATGAATAGTGTCTTCAACAAGTATTTGGATAAGTTTGTGATAGTGTTCTTGGATGACATTCTTATTTATTCAAGGAATGAAGAAGAGCATGATGAACATCTAAGAATGGTGTTGCAAGTTCTTAGAGAACACCAACTGTATGCAAAGCTGAGCAAGTGTGATTTCTACCAAAGGAAGGTACAGTATTTGGGTCATGTCATCTTAGAAGAAGGAATTGCAGTGGATCCAGAAAAGATTGAAGCCATAATGGATTGGCCTACTCCAAAGAATGTTACATATGTTAGATATTCTATGGGTCTTGTAGGCTATTATAGAAGGTTCATTGAAGGATTCTCCAAGATAGCTCATCCAATTACATCATTGCATATGAAGAACGCTAAATTTGTATGGTCTGAAAAATGTGAGAAAAGCTTTCAGCAGTTAAAGAAATTGCTTACCAATGCTCCTGTTTTGAAGATTGCATATCCAAGGAAGGATTTTGTAGTGTGCACAGATGCTTTCATCAAAGGGCTAGATGGAGTTCTCATGCAAGAAGGATTTGTGATTTGCTATGAGTCAAGGAAATCAAAAGAGAATGAAAAGAATTATGCCATGCATGATTTAGAACTATCAGCCATAGTACATGCTCTCAAGATGTGGAGACATTATTTGTTAGGAAGAAGTTTCCATCTTAGGACATACCACATGAGCTTGAAGTATTTGTTTGACCAACCAAAATTGAATGCTAGGCAAGCTAGGTGGATGGAATTTCTCTGTGAATTTGATTTCGAAATTAAGCATGTGAAAGGGAAAGATAATAAGGTTGCATATGCTCTCAGCAGAAAGTTTCATGTTGCAACATTAAGTATGTGCAAGTCAGATTTGGAGACAAGAGTTCTTGAAGCCCAAACCAGTGATGGAACTTATCTTCAAATTAAAGAGAAACTGTAGCAGGTAAATATGGATGAAAAGGGTGCAGGATATCAACTTGGTGAAGATGATATTCTCTTTTATCAAGGTACTAGACTGTATATTCCAAATTGTGCAGATTTAAAGAAGCTAGTGATGGATGAAATATATCAAATGCCATACTTTGGACATCCAAGGTATCAAAAGACAATAACAACAACAAGAAAGCACTACTTTTGGCATGGGATGAAGAAGGACATAGCTGAATACATTTCTAAGTGTAAAAAATGCCAACAAGTCAAGGTAGAACATCAACATCCAACGGGATTATTGCAGCCTTTTCCCATTCCATAATGTAAGTGGGAGGTAATTTCTATGGATTTTATAACAGGTTTTCCAATGACAGTGAGGAAGCATGATTCAATTATGGTAGTGGTGGACAAGCTATCAAAGGTAGCTCACTGTAACAAATATTAAATAATATATTAATTTTAATTTATTAATTACTAAGTGAAAGGGTGTAACCTTTCACTATGCACGCTCAAGCCTATATAGGCGAGCATCATTGTAAAATATTACCATCATCAATAATTCATACTTTTTATCAATATTATTTATCTCATTGAAGATGGAGCATCTTCCCCCTTAGTATCCGGATACAGATTCTCTTTACACTCGGATACGGTGTAACATTGGTATCAGAGCCCTTTCCTGGGCATTCTGTGGATACTTGGCTTTAGCCAATCCTCCTTGTATTTTCTCTTAACTGGGCCTTTGGCCATAAATTTAGATATTATCTAGTCTATCTCAGATTTTATTTGAACCATTAGGTCCTTGACCAAATCGGCCCTGGGCCATTCAAAAATTCTGCTAAAGCGAAGAATTACAAAAAATTATTGTTGAAAGAAAAAAATTGGTTTTCCTGTACGCTTATCCCCACGCCCTCACATGCAGTCCTCTTGTAGGTACCCACACCAATCTCCATCGGCATCCCTCTCTCCCCGCCATCCTCCCTCGTCACTTCCCCATCTGTGTTTCCTCATCTCTTCATCTGCTCCTCATCCCTCCCGTCGATCCAACTTCTCTCAGTCTCCACTGCATCCCCCTTCTACTCATCTCCACACTGCACATTTGCTACAACCCTTTCCCCCTCACCTGTGAATCCAACACCTACACCCACGTTTTCCGTCATTTCCCACACTACACCTACGGCCACTGCAGATCGCTCCAATGTACACTACGCCTATGTTTCCTCCCTCTGCACTCGTCCTTTAATCTGCCAAAACACGTTGTCCATCTGCCTGTCTCCCCGTTCGTGCTCCCTTCCATGTTCCCTGCACGCCACCATTTCCTGTTGCATCCCCACCCTTGCGCCCTCACATAGCCTTCTTCAGCTTCCCACTTCCAGCACCTCTCTCCATAATCCCTCGCTGCTTTTCGCTTTCCCTCACGCCTTCCACAACACCCTCTTGTGCACCCTCTCCTCGCATGCCTATGCTCGCCCTCCAAGTTTGCCACCCCTTGTAAAACCCTTCATCCACTCTTTCAAGGTTGCATACGTTTTTCCACAATACGATCTGTGCACGCAATCAAACCGACTCCATTAGGGTTAGAAACCCTAAAATTCTACTTTATTAAATAATAGTATTATTTAATAGTGTTATTATTCAATAATATTTGTTATTATTGTTTGATACCCCATTTAAATCCCTATTTTTCCATTCAAAAAAATATATTATCATTGTTATAATATTTGAAAAACAAATTATTATAAAACATTATTATTAAATTTAATAATAAGTGTTATTATAATATAAGTATTAATATTATTATTATTAAATTAATAATAATAATAATAATAATTACTATTAAATTGTATTGATTAGTAATTATAAAAGAAAAGAAAAAATCAAAAGATCTTTTTGTAGAAGAACCACATTGGGATTCATTGCACCCTTGCCCAGACATTTTCGGCGAAGAGCAAAAATCAAGTATTGGAAGATATTGAAGAAATCATTGAAGCCGATTGTGTAATTATTGAAGAATTATGAATTCCATGTATAAATCCAAATTCTGGACTAAGTGTCCTTGTTGTGAAATGGAATTCCGATATCCGACACTTTTTAAGAATGGAAATCGGTCATGACTGATATGTAGCAAATATTTTACTATGAAAGAATATCAAGGTCAATCACAATTGCAATCGCAAATATAGAAATTGGAAGGTGAATTAGGATACTACAAAGAAAGCAATAAAAATCTACAATTTGAGATAAGTAAGTGGAGCATTCTTGATCGGTTAACAGAACGAGAGAATCATCGCTTAAAATATCAAAACCAAAATCTTAAAAAAGATAATCAAGATATTGAGAAAATAATATCATCTAAGAGTGAAGAAATATCTCGATTAAGAAATCACAATCAAGATCTTGAAGACAAAAACAAAAAGTTTGAAGATAACAAAGAATTGTTGTATAGAAGTGATAACTATTTAGAAGAAGACATAAAGCATTTAAACCAGCTCGTCATGGACAAAGTTGATGAATTGACGCAAGTCCAGAGGAAGCTACAAAGTCAAGAATCAGAGATAGGTCAATAACAGCAAAAGAATAAAGAACTCCAGCAAACATACGATTCTACTAAAAAGGCGCACAAGCTGAAAAACAATGACATCTTAGCAAGCAATACTGAAGAACTATTTTGACTAAGAATTCATAACAAAACATTACTTACGAAAATAAAAAAAAAGTTGAAACATAGTCAAAAGATGGAACACTCCAATGAAGACCTAGAAGGAAAAATACTAGAACAAGAAGAAGAAAACCATCATCTGAAAAATCGTAATCAAGAACTAGAGAAACAAATTGAGAAGTTTAAAGAGGACAAAAAGTTGAAATACGAAAGGTGCGAGAAGATTCAGAGTAATAACAATATATTAGAGAGTAAATTAGAGCAAATCCAGAAGGAAGCATCCAGACTCTCTGAAAAGCAAACTCAAGTTCAAGAAAACGAATCCCATTTAGTAAAAGAACAGACAACAAGGTCTCCTTATCGTCACCCAAATTATAAAAATAATTTTGACCAACGACAGGGTCAAAATGAACATACACAGAGGAATTACGATGTCATACAAGCAAGAACATCAAATCAACATACCAAGCAACAAACAAAAAGACCCATCCCACAAAGCGATCAAATAGCTCTGATAAAAATAGATCTTGGGTGGACCACATAAGAGACGATGCAACAGTTCTTCTTTGGAATTCGTAACTCATATCGCCTCATCTCATCAAGTGTCGCAAATACTAAAAGAAAGGATCTAGAGATGACGATTCAAGCAAAAAATCAGACATAACCCTTGTCTTCAATAAGCTTTGAGGACAAAGCTTCCCTTAAGGGGAAGGCAATGTAACAAATATTAAATTATATATTAATTATAATTTATTAATTACTAAGTGAGAGGGTGTAACCTTTCACTATGCACGCTCAAGCCTATATAGGCGAGCATCATTGTAAAATATTACCATCATCAATAATTCATACTTTTATCAATATTAATTTATCTCATTGAAGATGGAGCATCTTCCCCCTTAGTATCTCGATATGGATTCTCTTTACACTTGGATACGGTGTAACACTCACTTTATTCCAGTTAAGTCCACTCATAAGACAAGTGACATAGCAAATATTTTCATGAAGGAGATATTCAGATTGCATGGATTTCCCAAAGCAATAATTTCAGACTGGGATGTAAAGTTCACATCCAATTTTTGGAAGGGACTATTTCAGGAATTGGGAACTCAACTGAATTTTAGTACAACATATCATCCTCAAACAAATGGTCAAACTGAGAGAGTGAATCAGGTTCTTGAAGACATGTTTAGAATGTACGTGATGGACAAACCATCCAAGTGGGAGGACTACCTACACTTGGTATAATTTGCATATAGTAATGGAAATCAAGCATCATTGGGGATGAGTCCTTTTGAGGTATTGTATGGAAAAGGATGCAGGACTCCAGTGAATTGGGATAGTCCATTGAACATGGTAGTGCTTGGACCAGAGATGATCAAGGAAATGGAACAGGAAATTGTTAAAATCAGGCAGAATTTAAAGGCAGCTCAAGACATGCAAAAGAGTTATGCAGATTTGAAAAGAGTGCATAAGGAATTTAAGATTGGGGATCATGTTTATTTGAGAGTGAATCCAAGGAAAAGTTTCTTAAAGTTTAGAAGTTGTGCCAAGTTGGCACCAAGATATTGTGGGCCATTTGAATTCCTTGATAGGATAGGACTAGTTGCATATAGAATTACATTTCCTGCTAACATGAGAGCTCATAATGTTTTCCAAGTGTCTTTGCTTAAGAATTATGTACATGATCCTAATCACATAATTGTTTGGAATGTGATACAGGTGGAACCCGAGGGAGAGTTCCAAGTGGAGCCTATGCGCATCCTCGACAAGAAGGTCACATTGCTCCGGAACCGAGCCATCGGACAGGTGAAGGTGCAATGGAAGCACCTTAGTCCCGATGAGACTACATGGGAGCTGGAGGATGCCATGAGAGAGGCATTCCCATTTTTGTTCAGTTTTGAGAACACCGAGGACTATGTGTTCTAAGGGGGAGGGAAATGGAACACCCCCATTTGACCCTTAGAGCATATTGGCTTTCAATATAAATATTGTATACATGCGATGTATGTTTTCCTAACGTAGAGCTCAAGGCCAAGGCCCCGCTAGTGGATGGTTAGTTTTTATGTAAAATGAAAGTATTAGATATTATGTTATCCATGTGCTATTAAGCCATGGGACATTGTAAATGATGTAAATATTAATATTGGAATTAAAATACCAAAAAAACTGGCTATGGAGGCAACTAATAAGAGGGGGCCATGTGTATCCACTAGGGAGAGGTGAGTGGGTTGTGGGATTGAACCATAGACTGCCAAATGTCATATTTAGAACCCATTTGACCTACCTTGCTGACATTTAATTATGCTGCAGGAAGTGGTTAGAGAAACTGTTCATGAGGTTGATGGAGTGTGGGAAACCCCAAAATTTCGGATGGTAATGTATGGGGCTCTGTTTCCTTGATCCACAAGTCACTCTTCCTCCTAGGAATTCATTTCCCTCATCCCCATTCCATTATGGACTAGCAATAGGATTTTTTCATGCAGAACAAAGAGCCGAGCGATAAAGAGAAAGGAAAATCGCGATTATGAGAAAACCGCGATTTAGAGTGCCGAATTCACCGATAAATTCATGTGGGAAGTTCAATCCAACAAGGGATCCGTCGGTCTAAACCCTAGGGAAAATTTGAAGAGTGTGAGATGCTCAGAAACCCGTGAGAAAACCCTGAGTTGATAGCCGAGTACCTAGCTGCAGGATAGAATCGCTTTGGCCATAGAAAGTGAGAAAATCCAAGTGGGAATGATAGACAAGAATAGGATAGAAGTTAGGGTTGCTTGATAAACCTAGTGAAGGCTAGAGTCTCAAGGAATCAGCAGCTTGGACCTTTCTATGCCCACCATGAAGATCACTGGAGGGAAGGGGCACCTGAAATACTGTGCAACAGAGAAGGGGGCCTTCCTTGTGTTGGGTGTGGTAGGTATTATGGGTGCCAAGGCTGTCTAAGTTAGAATTGAGAGGCTTATAGCTCTGAGGTTTAGCTCTCTGGCTTAGCATCCTCCTCCATTGTCCCTTAAATTCTTGATAAACCCAAATGTGTGTTGGATTAGCATGTTTGTTGTGTGGAGCCATGGTTGTGAGTGAGCCTGTTTAGTTCCTCCTAGTGGATACACAACCCATATCGGGGGTGGTCTCTCATCTGAAAGAATATAGGCTGGACATAAAATTATGGTTTGGTGGAACGTTTCTCTAACATAGAAAGTTGCTTGGACAGTTTCATTCTATAAGATAAGTGCTCTCTGTGGTCCTAAATGATGTTATTTCCTATGTTGTGTTTATTTGTTATTTCAATTCATCTGAATGAAATGATCGCATGGAGTTAATCAATAGGAAGTCTGTGTATAATCCTGAACATGAGGATGGTTCATTTGTTGTTTGTTTCATCATTTCGCTTGAGATAACATGTTGTTAGTATTGCATGTTGTAGATACATTAACCAGATTTAATTCCACTAAATATGTTTACTATGCATTGCGCACATCCTTGGAAGGTTTGTACTTCATCATATGAGCTTGGGGGATGAATTAGACACCCCCTTGATGTGTTCATGCCACCTCTATGGGTCAGATGAAGGGAGGGGCCTTGATAGGGTGATACCCAGGCTCTTGACAGTGGAGTAAAGAGTCTTTGATGGAGTTCGGGGAAAAATTTGGTTGGAAAATTGGATAGGTCAGAGTCCTCATGTGTGGTAGAGGATCACACCGTTGCATAGAGCTCGCCGAGAGCTTTCCAATGGTACTGAGTTTTCCAAAAACGGACTTAGGATGAGTAAGTTATCAGGCTGAGAAGTTGGTAGTCACAGCGGTATGACCGGCTTCCGACTTTCCGAACCGCAGTGCAGAATGTGGAAGTCAGGGGTGCATTTTATTCAACACCGGGTATTTTTGGATTCCTACCTTTCGACTCCCGCACTGCGGAATGCAAAATTCGGGGGCATGTTTTCTCGACGTCGTGTGTTTGGTGTTCCGACCTTCCGACTCCCGCATTGCAGAATGTGGAAGTCGAGAACGCATTTTCTTCAACGTCGGGTATTTTGGCATTCTGACCTTCCGACTCCTGCACTGCGGAATGCGGAAGTCGGGGGCACGTTTTCTCGACGCCGTGTGTTTGGCGGTCCGACCTTCCGACTCCTGCATTGCAGAATGCGGAAGTCGGAAACGCATTTTCTTCAATGTCGAGTATTTTGGCGTTCCGACCTTCTGACTCTCGCACTATGGAATGCGAAAGTCGGGGGCACGTTTTCTCGACGCCGTGTGTTTGGCGTTCTGTCCTTCCTACTCCCATATCGTGGAATGCAGAATTCGGGTGTAGTTTCTTCGATGTTGAGTATCTTGGCGTTCCGACCTTCCAACTCCCGCATTGCGGAATGTGGAAGTCGGAGGCGTATTTTATTCGATGTTGTGATTTTGGAGTTCTGACTTCTGACTCCCGCAAGCCGGATTGCGGAGTGCGGAAGTCAGATGAGCAATTTCTCCGAAGCAGAGAATTGGGTGTCCCGAATTTCCAACTCCCGCATCGTGGACTGGGGAGTGCGGAAGTTGGAGGCGTAAATATTCGAAGTTGCATATTGGGTGTTCCGACCCTTCGACTCCCGCAGTGCGGATTTTAGAATTCGGAGGCATATTTTCTTCGACGTTGTGTATTGATAGTTCCGACCTTCCGACTTCCGACTTGCAAATCGCAGATTGTGGAGTTGCGGACCAAAGACATTGCGGCTATGTAAAAAGGGAAGAGTTGCGGATAAGTATAAAAATTTGTTTATCAAGTTGTTCCCCCGTCACTCTAAAGGGAACTAAGGGGATCGAAGACGTGGCACTGCGGCAACAAAGGACGCCTGATTCGATCTGGTCATCCTGAAGACCAACCACCATGATGGCTTCTGCCTCTGGCAAACAAGTTACACCAATCATGCTGTGAGATACAGCCCATGGGAAGACGGTAAAGGGGACATTGTCAAGGATTTGGCGGAGGAAACCCCAACAGTAGGGATGGAATTCGTTCTTTACCTGTCTCCTCAGGACCACCATGAGCCTACTACGGCCTTGAGTTGCAATTCAATCAATTTTGTTTGGGACAGTTGTGTGAAATTCTCACGAAGTACACACCATTCTTTTAGCTTTTTATTTTGAACTGTAAAACTATTATTAAACCATATAAATCCAAGTTTAACATGGAATTTGAAGATGTTAGATAAAGATGTTGTAGAATACATTAATACAATGAAGGTTAAGACACTTATGGGTTCTTAACACTGTTTAATTTTTAATTCTATTTTATGCTCTAAAATGTGATTCTCCTATAGCGAGTTACGAGCAAAAGGCTTCCGATTCTCCAATCAATTTTAGGGTATGTTCCCACCTATAGATGGGAAAGCAAGTTAGGTAGAAACTGCCCATCCATTCCACCTGTGAAAAAGAAATGCTTCCCTCTTCTTAGTGGTTTGGTAGTTCGAAGGAACCTAAGCCACCTTCCTTAGCAGGCGATAATGACTAAAGCAACCAATGGCACCGTAGCTGGGGCCAGCTAGTACCTTCAGGTGTGCCTCATTCAATTCAATAAGGTTTGTTTTTGCCACATGAACTACATGTTTTCCAAGTGGTTTGAAATAGTGCATCAGCTGCAAAACTCTGCAAATATATTCTCAACGTTGGTCCAGATGTGAGGTGGGTCAAAGACGAAGCTGAGGTTGTTGGATCAACCTCTTGGTCAATCATCAATGGATCTTCCTTGAAGATTTGAGATGCCAACATTATGAGGTGAGTTCCAACTTTCATATTAAATTGCAAACGCAAATTCTGTGAAAGTTTACTAAACCTAAACCTATCCAAACCTGGTTCTGATAATGCACTTCATATTGCCAAATTGTAAGTTGCATATCTTTAATTCCAATATTTGGTATGTCTGGTATTTGTATGAATGAGCGATTGGGTTTAGAGGGTTTAAACAAGTGTGTATACTGAATATATGCTAAATATGATTCAATATATTCATTCTGAATTCAAACTAATTAATTAGATTATTATTTTTATATAAATAAATAATTTAATGACATGGGAGAAACTATCTACCTGGTTACTAGGTATGTCTCTGTCATCATGTGATACATTGAAAAAAACAATATGCGGGGTGGGGGGATCTTCATGTTACATTGAAAGAAACGATGTGCAAGGTGGGGAGATGTGCAGGGTGGGGGAAATCTTTAGGTTTGTCACATGATAGCTTAAGTTACCCTTCACTGCTAAAAATGATTGAATAAATATTTTTATGAAATAAGATAAACATGCAATTATTTCATCATTTTAAACAAATAGTTTTATGTATAATTTTTTTAATGTGAAATCTTGTTAAAAATTGCAGAATTGACAAAACTGTGCACAATTTAGTGAGATCATTGCAAAATCTTAAAAGATAACCTTTTTTTAATCTTCAATAAAGAACACAATTACATCATTCATATAGCAAACAAAATTTCCGATATTCCTTCTCTAGGAATCCAATTCATGTTCATTAGTACTTCAATAAAATATATTTTATATCTACTGCCTGAAATCTCTCTCCTTTATCCCCCATCATCCTATATAGATATTCATATGTGTCATGTCATTTAACTGATCAGACAAAGAGAATACAAGATTGTTACTGTGGTCAGGCCTCTTCATTTAATATTACTATCTCTTTACTCTTCTTTTACTCATATTCTCCTTCACCATAATATGTGCAAGAATAAATGAATGGATAGATGGCCGGGGCCATGCATCATCACGTTGGATTTGAATCCCAATCATTGTTTTTTTTAGAGGTAGAGATAACCAAAGCAATTTATGGATTTTGAGAATTTAATAACCTTTTTTTTCCATTACATATTGTTTTTAATTTAATAAATTTTATTTTGTATTATATATTGTTTTTAATTTTACTTTTAGTGATAGGTATGTGTGTCTTTTATTTAAAATATTTATATTATAATATAAATAATAATGGTGTTGCTTGGTTGAGTTGAGATATAGTTAGTAATGCTTGGCGGAGGGATCTTTAGAAATAAATTTTATTGATATGTATGTTTTTTTATGTCCCCAAAGGGTATCATATATAGATCAGTGAATACCTATTAATCTAGTAAAAGCCTATAAATGTTTTGCTAATATCTATAGTTTCAATCAAAGTTGAAATATTTTTTTATAATTTGAATTTTAAAAATTTTATTGGTTGCATGACCTAACGTCATCCTCGTTTTTTGGTGCCTAGGAGGGGGCGACGGGCTGACGTTAGTTGCAGTTGATGCACTGAGAGCCTGGAATTGCAGTCGATGCACTGAGAGCCTGGAATTGCAGTCGATGCACTGAGAGCCTAGCATTGCAGTCGATGCACTGAGAGCCTGGTAAGTGCCACACTGCATGGGTAATTCTATTTCTTCGAATCCTTTAAAATTGAAGTCAATGCACTGAGCAATCGATGCACTGAGAGCCTGGCATTGTCATCGATGCACTGGGAGGGTGGCAAGTGCCACGCTGCATGCATAATTTTGTTTCTTCAAATCCTTTAAAGTTGCAGCAGCACCCACAAGCCCCACCTTCAACTCATGGTATTATGGCCCTGCCGGCATTCGGCTCCTCGATCGGAATGGGTTTCGAATTTCAGGGGGAACAGTTGAGTCATAGGCCATAAACTTACATGCTCTGGGGGACTGACGATCCAGCATTGGATGAACATAGAATTGACCATTCCTTGCAGCAAAGCAACTGCCACTCCTATTGATTCTGCTAAAAGATCGTGTTTTGTCCATAATTTTGATTTCAGGTGCGATTTCTGCATAGACTAACTTCTTTTTTACTGCGTTATAACTCAGGAGGGCATTCCCATTTTGGAATTTTGACTTTTTGAACAAATCTTGTGCTCAAATCACCTACAATAATTTTTTTGCTTTGCATAGGTGTCCTATTAAAAGCTTTAAGTGAAAGATATAGATTACACTCTAACTGGAATGCATTCTACATAATGGGCATATTCTTGTTGCAATATTTTCAAGAGAGATATGAATAATTTTTGCATCAAAATTTACGGGCCTTGCTACAAGAAGGCAAATGGCCAGCATCCGATACTACGATAACATACTATTGCTCAACCATTTAGTTTTTGCAGTATTAATTACTGTATCTGTTGCTAACTTGCTATCCAATTTCTCGTTTCTGTTGCTAACTTGCTAACTTGATTAGTTTATTTCGGAAATGCAGCTTATTAAATTTAGGCTTGCTGGATGTTCAATCCTGATGCATTTGATGTTTAACATTGGTCCATATGCAATTGTTAGAGGAATTGCTTGCGTTTACCAAGGAGGAATACATTCAGAAACTGTTAATTCTCCTATGTTCTTATTTTTGGGGTAATGGTTAATTTACCTAGTTACATGCTCTTCACAACGGTGGTTCATGGATTTTAAGCATTATAGAGAATGACAGTGTTCCATTAAATTGTCCAAGTGATGCAAAATTCTTAATTTATGACCCTTTTTTTATAAACCGGAGATCTATGGTATATCAGGTACTTGATAGTTGGGAGTTTTATAACATGGAATGCTCTAACGTGACTGAAGTCTATATCCATTCTGTAATGTATGATCTGAGTAATAATGTTCTCCTGGTTTGTTTTGCCAAAAATATGTGATCAGTTTTAAAGTACTCTAATTAAGGTGCAGGGAAATACATATGTATGATTTTGATTTGAAAAAATGCTTTATTATTTTATATGAAACAATACATGTTTCTCATTAACATTCTTCTCATAAAAGTTTCATGTACGTTTATGATGTGGTTTCACTGATCCAAAGCTTGCTCATTCTATGTGATTTAAGCAAAAATAAAACTGTTTATTACGGTTTCAATTAAAGTTACTATAGAATGGCACACTCTGTTCTTCTTTGTTAAAGGCCTCTTAGTCAAAGGATTTTCATTGAAGAAGAGACAGGAAAAGTAACACTCCAAAGGCTCCAGTGAGATCAGCACGGGGTGGAAGCTCACACTAGAGGAAAAAAATTAGATGAGAGAAGAAGAAACCAAGGACGAATTTTAGAGTACGAGAAAGGATTGAAATTTGTATAGGTGGAGAAATTTAGACTTATTTCTGTCCATATAATGGCTGCTAGGAGGAACTTCGAGTTATTTCTGTCCGAATGACCGTTTTAGAGAGGCTTGTTGTAAAAAAAGCGGTCGCAGTAGAGGGATTTGGAGTTCTTTTTTTGCAAATGGGATTTTTGAAGACGTTTTTTGTGAAAATAGCGGACACAGTCAAAGAAGCATATGCAAGGGAGGCAAAACACCATGAACTGGAGAAACCTTGGATTTGATCACAAATCTGGAATCCCGTGTGGCCTTAAATCTTATCTTTTATCCGGTTGTTAGCCAAGATAAAAACACTGACCTGGGACAAATTACTCTGCAGAGGATGCAGAGGATTTTAAGGCCCCTCCATCTCTGCTCATATAAAAATGCTTGGTTATGCAACAGGTGACTTAAATTAATACATAGCGCAATTGCTCCCAAAACGTGAATGATTTCCCCCGAACACTTTTATTTTTGCTTTCTTTTATTCGCTCACTCGATCAATTCCCGACTATCTTTGTTTCCCCTATTATTGTACCTACAATTTGGACATAGATGATTAGTGCAGAGAGGATTTGAAACTTAAGGATCTTAAGCTAGCTCTCGATATGGAACAACTGAAACTAGTGGGAGGAATTTGGAGTCATCTCTGTCCAAATGGTTGTTTCAGAGAGTTTTTTTTGTAAAAATAGCGGTCTCAGTTTGAGCAGGAATTTAGACTTCTTTATCAAAAGAGCGATAGTCATTTACAGGAGGTCTAGAAGGTCACATCGACCGATCATAGACAAGGGCCATAGCCAATAGTTGGTCGATCAGAGCCAGTTGTCATTGAATCTATCTTATTTCCAACCGCACTTTCTTTGGTTTGCCCACGACAGGCCCAAGACCAGCAGGTCTTTGGTTGGGCCCAAAACCATATATTGTTTAATAGAATAGGACACAACCTATTCTTCACCAGATCTCAGGATACACTAGCTTATTAGTTAGATCTCTTGAACCTTTTTATTAGATTATGGAGAGAAAAATTCAATTTTTCTTCACTCTGTGCCTCATCTTATTATGCGAGAGGAACCCTTTATTATTAGACTTATTATGGATATGATTCCTACCAGTTTCTCTTTGTCTAGCTAAACCAGCAGTATCTACTTTTTATATTAGTTCTTCCATTTGTTCTTCCAGTAGTTATTCTAGTAGTAGTAGTTGTTCCAGTTTCAGCACTAGTTGTTGAGCTAGTACTTTTTTAATGGGATACCTTTTGTACTCACACTACACCCGGCACTACTCCAGCTAAGCACATAAAGTGGTGACCCCTTAGTTTAGTTGGTCTCGACGTCATTTGAGTCTAGGTAATTTTAGTCTTGATGGCGAAAAGTCTGGGGGGCAGATCAAAGGTTGGTTGCCCATATTAGCTAAAATACCAACTAGTCAGAGGCTGTTTTGCTTAAAGAGGAAGGAAGTTTTGCAATAAGCTTAGACCATCCGTGTTCGAAAATCAACCGTGGATACTTGAGAAATGAATAATTGTAGGCTGAAGTTGATGGTCTTCCATAGAAATTAGCAGAGGCTCGTTAAACTTGTGGAGACTAAAATATAGTGCTTGTGTCTAAGAGCCATTTCCACTTACATGAAAATGATCCCCACTTACAGGTATGTAGTTGTTGTACCTTATGCACAAATGTTTATTTCAAATTTTAAAAGGTGTATTTTAACATCCTCCCAAACCAGCGGGGCCTACCAGACTGTAATAGCAGTAAGTTATATGATTTAAGACCTCTGTAATTATCCAACAGTAACCCTGGGAAGTGAAGTGTTGAAATGAAAGGAGTATGGAAGTACTTCAAAGATAGAGAGGAAGCTAAACAGGAGGAAGTTGGTTTATAAGAAGAGATTAAATTAAAGAAGCGTGTTAGGTGAAGAATTTAGAGATGTGTTGGGAACGCCGCTGAATTTAGCTATTTGTGGAAAAGAAAAGCCCATGTGATTGAGGTTTTTACAATTAAATCGAAGAAAGGGTAAACAAAAGGGGATTTATTTGCACCAAGAAGTTTTGTTCGAGATAATTTCCGCACTTGAATGAACATAACACTAGAAATACTGGGAAGAAGAAGCTATTGATCTGGCAGTGTGAGCTTTGTGATTTCCCACAGTGGGAGACAGTTTTTCGAGCTCTATTAGACTCTAACAGCATGTCAGACTCTAGATGGCATGGGAAGCATCATCAAAACGAAAAAGATATATATGGGAAATGATGAAAATGCTAGCGGGAGGGTCAAAGGCAACCCGAGTTAAATTTAATTAAACATTATGGGGAATGTTAGAAATCAAAGAGTGTATGATTGAATTTGAAATCCTTCATAGAAAATTTATTTTGCTCAGTTAAGATAGATTTAGAGACAGTTTCCGAAGATTGATTTCCTTATCAAGAAAGTTTTGCAATAATGCGAACATGGCTAAACACAGTGTAGTAGACGCTGACCCCAGAGGTGGCGATCATCTTAAATCATGCCATAGAAGAAGCTTGTCACCGCAGGCATGGCCAAACAAATCCTCTACATGTAGATGTGATGCTTTTGGAAGCCCATGTTAGCCATCTGCTCCAGGCCTGGTAGGCTGCGACTTCAAAGTTCAGGGGTTGGGGTTGGGGTTGGGGTTGGGGTTGGGGTTGGTTTTTGTGCTGAAGCCACCAGCAATATAAATGATGAAATTAGAAGAAACCATGTTATACTTTAGAGCCATTACTTAACATCGCAACAAGTAAGATATTAGCTTATATTGTTCATAATATCAAATAAGATAGCTAATTTATTTTTTTCAGCTAGAAAAAATCATACTATTGTTATTCATTAAGAATCAAATAGTACATGGCTATTAGTCTCAGGGAGACATCAAAAAATAACTTAAACATATCCAATAGAGTATCTTCTAAAAACTGAATGTCAAGATAGCTAATAATCTTAAAATTCATATATATTCACAGATCCATCATCGCATTTGTGTCTTTACTGAAATTCCTCCAAAAAAAAAATCCCTTCAGCACCATTCATGCTACCTCATATAAACAAATAATAATTATTTTATGATTTAACAATGAAAATAGAATATTATATTGATAATTGAAAGCATAATTAAATTAAAGGAAAAATAGTTTTTTTTCAATATCACGACGAATAAAATTATTATTAAATATAAAAATAACAATTTAAAAATAGTTAGGTATCTTCCAATATTTCTCTATAAATGGTGTTGTGTCCACAAAATTAAGTTCACAGTGGATGGACATCCTACATCTGCATACCAAAAACAAAGTCATAGAAAATTGTCCATAACTATTTTATAGATTACGATAATGAAATATATTATACATGTACTTTCTTATTTTAAATTATAGCTAGCTTCAAGATTTTCTTTTCTCATTCAGGAACTATTGGCTTTGGAGGAGCGGATTGGTAGTGTTAATAGAAGACTGATCGAGGAGGCTGCTTCCAAGTGTTTGACGAGATTTCAGTATACCTTAGATGTAGCAAACTGCTACTTCAACTTCTCAAGAAAGTGAAGTGAAATGCAATGTTTCCCAGGTATATTAGATTGTATAAAGTCTACTGATCTATTTTTTAGGATTATATGAGACTGAGATAGATTGAAATGTATTCTTAATTTCATTGAGTGGAGTTTATATGCAAGAAGAGTATAAAGAAAGAGATGAGTTGGGCAGGCTAAATTGTGATCACAGTTATCATGCTGCCTGTATTCAGCAATGGTTGCATCAAAAGAATCAGTCTCCAATTTGCAAAGCTCCAACGACATCATAACTGGAGGAATTGATACCATTGGCATTTGATCATTGATTGATGAGATTAATGTTAATCACTGTTTCCAATAAAAAAATCAATTCAAGTCAAATTTCACCCATGACCTGAGCAGATAATGAGAAATCTTGGGTCCGTGTAATATATAAACAAATATTAATATCCCTATTGATAAGATATTAAAACAATTCCAAAAACTCGTCATAGCTAGACACAAAGCTGGCGGCAATGTCGAGGACATTGCCATCACGTGGCTCTTGTTAAAATTAATGTCTTGTTTTTTTATGGATGTTTAGAAATTTATCCCATTATCCTAAGTTTCACTTGGAAGAAGTTTTTGTTTTAATTTTTGTTATGAGAGTGAATGTTATAGTTTGAGATGATATTTTAGTGGTAATGTTATAAGTTATTATCCCTGTAAATATTTGTAATATTATAATTTTTAACATATAAACCTATCTAAAAAAATTCTTATATAAAGATTTCTCCAAAAATATATGTGGAGCATTCAGAATCAATATTTATGCCTTAGGCGTTCAAACAAGGAAAGAGGTTTCATGCAACTATAGCTGGATTCCTCACTCATTTAGCGAATGGAATGCTTCCACGTCGTGCTGCTTCACCATTTTCCAGATCACTACTTGTGACAGGTTTCATTTAATGTGAGGTTTGAAGCTCCGTCGCCTCCACGATGTGACCAGCTCTCTGTCACCAGTTGTACGTGCCCACTTCCCTCCACGACGTGACCAGCTCTCTGTGATATTGACACAGTAACCACCATAATGTTCATGCAGGCCCATCTATTTGGACCTTCATTTACATGTTTCACAGGGTTGGAATACAGATTTGATGTTGTGTGTCAAAGGAAGCCATGGATGAAGCATTGAAGTGGATACTTGAATTTTGATTGTCCTTTGTATATTGATTTATGGAAGTGGCTACCTGTTGAAGTTAGGTTTTACCATGGAAGACGACGGTCACTTAGGTTATTAACTTCGCATTCCTTGTGGCCAAATCATGGAGGAACGTGAGCATTGTTGGAGGATGCAAGCGTCATAAACATTTATGCCATTACTGCTGCCATATTCTACTGTAGGAAGAGGGCGAGTTCACTGCAGGTTTATTTCTCAGCTGGTCGTTTTGTGTGTGCACACTTCTTCTGTCAAATCGTGAAGAGTTGGGAAGCACCAGTATGGTATTGGAGGACATAATCTCATCTTCTCTCACAGTTGGGCGTTCTTCTCTATTTTTGAATTTGTACTCACCTCCAAACAGTCAACAAGGGCACAGAGTGAGCTCAGTTTTGGCACCAAGTTAGTGGTTAATCCTGGTAATATACATCTGTCGTTATGACTGGTATGAATTTACAGTAAGTTATGTATGTGTAATGTCCCTTGTTAGGAATTTTATTAATGGTAATTTTTCACTTTTTTTCCTAATTAGACCTTTGACTAGTTTTGAGCTCTAGGTCCCCAAATTGCTCCAATTGCTCCCAAATCTTCTGAGAAGGTATATGGATGATGTTAGAACATAAATATGTTTTTCAGGGATGCTTTTATACCTTTAAAATACTTCTTCAAATCCTCTTTCAATTCTGGCCAATGTAGGGAACTTTACTAGTAATTTCCCTTTGACTAGTATTGGTCTCTAGGTCTCAAATTGACTGCAAATGCCTTCAAATAATCAAGGAAGGTGTATTAATGATACTAAGACTTGAATGTGATGTTCAGGGATGATATATGGCCACCAAAATACCTCTGCAAACTCTATTAAGATTCTGGACCAAGTATGCAATTTTACTAGTAATTTGGGGTTCAAATCCCCCTGGGGTAAGTATTGAAAATGGTTTCCCAAATGCCTCCAAACCCACTCAAATTTATGAACAGAGGTAGGGGATGTCTCAAGGATTTTATTAAGGTCTCATGTGCATCATTAATTGATTGTTATATCTATTCCAACCCTCTTCCATTCAACTGCAAAAATCACCAATTTGACCCTTAGGGAAATGGCACTATTTCTTCTCCCAATGCAATTAAATTGAGTAAAAATACTTCAAATGCTCAAGTACAGTACATGAAAATTGTAAAATAAATCCATGGCAGTCTATTGATCATAAATGTATCAGAGAACCATCCATTCATTCGAAATCATCAGCATTATCATGCTATACATCAATGTAGTGGGGAAATGGCACCGTTCTTTCATTAAAAATGAGATTTATACATTTCTACTTGGAATTTAGACCTGAAAATTTCTAGAGATGAATAAAAGAGTATTTAATTCATATCACAAAATAAATGGGGCATGATAAGATCCCCCAAAGAGTACAATAGCTCACCAAAAACTCCCTCCCTCAAGGATCAAGAATATGCCATCAAAACTGGAAATGGTTGAGAGAATGTGTTGCAATAGAAGAAACCATGAGCTACCCTATAGCTTACACCTGCAAATAAAGACTCCATTAAATCTCCAAATGAAAGGTCTGAATGGCCTTTCCAATTACCAACCTGGATGGGAATCTTTCACCCTCGAAATTGGCTAAGGCAAGAAACTAGTCATCCACTAGCTCTCCCTCTACACAAATGCAATTGTAAATTCTACAAATGATCAAAAGCTGGTTTCATTCTTTTTTATTGACATTTATAAAGTTCTAATGTCCTCCATGGGTCGAATTACTTCCAAGAGACTCATGCCAACTCAAGTTGGGAAGAGATTCCAAAGGACACCACTTGTACAACAATTCCTAGTCTCCCACTTCCACCAAATCACATGTGGAAGCATCTTAGCTGCCCTAACACCCTTGAGTGCCATCTTGGAGTCTATTTTTAGCCCTGACATGTCATATATGTCATATGTCATCCTTCAAGTCTGATTTGTGTCATAGGTGTCATAGCATCTTCATCATTGTTGTCATAGAGCTAGGGAATCTAGCCCAAGTGTCTCACTAGCTCCAAATTGCCTCTTCCTCTTCCATGGGAGTTACTCTTCCTCTATATTTCAACCTCATTGAATCATTCCCAGTATTATTGACCTTATAACTCACCCCTAGAACATTAGTCTTCCCATGGATTCGAAATTGCAAGAAGAGGATGCCATGTGGCACATAAATTCTAGCTTGTGTGGGTCCCACTTCCTCCATCTGTCTTCATGATCAAATGCCACTTTGATTTACACTTGTATATATTTATTTATCTCATTTATTAAATATTTATGCCATCCTAATGTTCCAACATCATTTATTATCCCCATTATTCCAAATCCCAAAGCTTCCACCCCAAACCTAGGAAGCTAGTAATTTTCCTCCTTGGCAATTATTTCACCTTTAGGATCAATTTGACAAACTCTAATAAATAGGGCCAATTTGCTTAGGCCATTGTGACCCAATGCCAAATTTGGTACATGAAAAATCCTCCCTTCCCAATATTGCTTGTCCTCAATCAATTTCAAACATGGGTGTTGAAGAACCTGCTTTCTGTATAATTCTTTGAAGTTGCCATTAAATTGCCCAACCTTGAGTCTTTGAGTTTCCATGAAGATTTTAGAGAGGAACCACCATACTTGCTGCTGCACTACTCTGATAAAAATCATTTTATTAAGTGGGAAATCCATCTCCCATACTTCTTGTTTCCCCAAAAAATTGAAACCAATGAGACAAAAATTATTCCGGGGTCCCATTACTTGTATTGCACCCCAACAATTAAGAGTGCTCTCCAACCCACACCATTAGATAAGAGGATTCCTGGATCCCATTTTCTTGTATGCATTCTTCCAAACATCATGAGTACAAAATATATATCATCAAAGTACATAACAACATAATGAAAATGTATATCAAGGAGGTGCTTCATCAAAGAATCATGAAAGTGCTTATACCTCCAAGCAAGTAGACCACCATTTTCCAAGTGCATGCAAGATTCAAGTGACCAATCAAATCTGATCCAATGACATAGGTGAGGATCCCATGTCCTATAATGCTGCTCCAAAAGGATTTGATATGCATCAAAATATTCATCCATGTATTCTTTCATCCAAGAAGTGAATGAAGAATCTCCACTAAAATCTGAACCAAATAATGAGCAGAAAAAAAAGGGAGACTTCAAATGACTCAAAGAAGTCCCACCCATACATTCCTGAATGTGAGAATCATAAAGATATAAAAAATTATGTGGATTCTAACAAAAATGTTCTCCAATCATAAATCTATTCACCCCAGTGTTGGACGAAGTTCCTCCAACATCAAATGAATCAAGTGTTGAGCAAGAAAAACCATGAGTCTTCAAGTGACTCAAATGCATATCATAGGTGCATCCATGTAGATGTGCATCATCATAAAATAACAAAGGATGTTGCTGCAAATGTGAATAAGAATGTGCTCCAACCATATCATCATAAAAAGTAAATATAGAAGTTCCATACTCCTCATGTGGCACCATCAAAAAGAACCCTTTCACCCATTCTTCATTGAGACTAATGCTGCAAAACATGGAATTGTAGGATGTAGGAGAATTAACTAACTCACCCAAATGATCAAAAAGTGTAGAAGTTTCATCATGGGAAGGATACATATGGGTAGTATCATGCGGCTCCTTCAAAAGTGTGAAACCTTTGTCATAGATGGGTTCCAATGTAGAGGAATCATGCTCTTCTTTAAAAATTGCATAACCTTCATCAAGAGACAATTCAAGTTCCTCTTCCACCACATCAAGTGTTTGGATCTCTTCAAGTTCATCTTCAAACACATTAAGCACATTCAAATTTCCACATTTCTTATGATCCACCATGTCATGAGAATCCTCCAAACAATCTACCATTTGACAATCTAAAATATAGGAGGAAAAACAAGTATCTTGCAACTTTTCAAGAAGTTGCTCATTTTGAATTGTGAGCTTATGATTATCCTCATTATTCTTCAAGTATGCATCATGTAACAATTCATTAAGCTCAAACAAATGGTTTCTATCAAAAAGCAAAGACATGAAATTACCTTCGATGTGGCACATTGCTCTTTAAATCTTCTCCATGTCTTGAAGGAAGGATGTTTCCTCCAATGAAGTAGCTCTCCAACAAGAATTTGACACCAATGCTTGAGTGTCATGGAAAATGCTCACGGACTCTTGGATCTTCTTTTCATTCATCTTTAAGGATCCTTCAAGAAAATGAGGCTCTTGCAAATGAACCTCCTCATCTTCTTCATTTTTGCTTGGACCAACTTCATGAAGCTCAAGTGGTGATGGGGAAGTTGACCTTGGTTCTTCTTCAAATGCTACAAGGTCTTCATTATCATGCTTACTGTAACTTGGGCTTGCAGAAACACTTTCAAAAGTGATCTCTATGTCACCAACATAGAGGTGTGAGCACCCATCAGCAGGTACTCCTTCATAGTTTAATCATCCATCAGTAGATTCTCTTTGGTTCATGTTTAAGCTAGAAGGTGTCTCGAAATGATCTTCCATATTCTCAATAAAATCTTCTTCATGCTCTTGTGATGTCTCTTCCTTTTGCTCCTTCAAGCAAGTTGATGCATTTTTCCCCTTGTTTTCCTTAGGATCAATATCTTTGGAATCTCTTTTTGAAGAATTCCCAAAATTTCTCCTCAAGTAGGACATCATTTCCTGCACACATATATGATATTCTTTCCAAGGTTCTTTACAAGAAGGGCATAACTCTTTCTTTACTAACTCCACATCTTCATTTTTGGGCCTATTTTAAAAAATATGTTCAGCAAAGTACTCAAAAGACATGACATTTTGTGTATTTTTGCTCAAAGCAAGATATTCTTGATATTTTTTATATTGTTGGGGCAAGGTGTTATATGTTGCTTTCCATCTTTGGAACTCATTCATAGAATTATCCTTGGTTGGTGTGACACACTCATATTCATCAGATTTAAATTCATAAGAATAATCTTCATTTCTCCTAAAATTGTAAGAAGTTTTGGATGATGGCACCTCTTCCTCGTACCATTCACATTCTGCTTCATATTGCTCATAAGCATCTGCATATTCCTCATAAGAATTGTACTCATAGGATTCAACATAATAGTAAGATATGGTTGCCAATTATTCTTGAATGTATGTACCTAATACACAGGTGCAAGGACCATGCTCTAATACCACTGTAATGTCCCTTGTTAGGAATTTTATTAATGGCAACTTTTCACTTTTTTCCTAGTTAGACCTTTGACTAGTTTTGAGCTCCAGGTCCCCAAATTGCTCCAATTGCTCCCAAATATTATGAGAAGGTATATGGATGATGTTAGAACATAAATATGTTTTTTAGGGATGCTTTTATACCTTTAAAATACTTTTGCAAATCCTCTTTCAATTCTGGCCAATGTAGGGAACTTTACTAGTAATTTCCCTTTGACTAGTATTGGTCTTTAGGTCTCAAATTGACTCCAAATGACTTAACATATTCAAGGAAGGTGTATTAATGATATTAGGACTTGAATATGATGTTCAGGGATGAGATATGGCCACCAAAAGACCTCTACAAACTCTATTAAGATTCTGGATAATTTGGGGTTCAAATCCCCCTGGGGTAAGTATTGAAAATGGCTTCCCAAATGCCTCTAAACCCACTCAAATTTCTGAAAAGAGGTAGGGGATGTCTCAAGGATGTAATTAAGGTCTCATGTGAATCATTAATTGATTATTATCTCTGTTCCAACCCTCTCCCATTCAGCTGCAAAAATCACCAATTCGACCCTTGGGGAAATGGCACTATTTCTTCTCCCAATGCAATTAAACTGAGTAAAAATACTTCAAATGCTCAATTAAAGTACATGAAACTTGTAAAATACATCCATGGCAGTCTATTAATCATAAATGTATCAGATAACCATCCATTCATTCGAAATCATCAGCATTATCATGCTATACATCAATGTAGTGAGGAAATGGTACCGTTCTTTCATTAAAAATGAGATTTATACATTTCTACTTGGAATTTCGACCTGAAACTTTTTGTAGATGAATAAAATAGTATTTAATTCATATTAAAAAATAAATAGGGCATGAGAAGCTCCCCCAAAGAGTACAATAGCTCACCAAAAACACTCTCCCTCAAGGATCAAGAATATGCCATCAAAACTGGAAATGGTTGAAGGTGTGAGTTGCAATAGAAGAAACCATGAGATGCCCTGTAGATTACACCTGCAAATAAAGACTCTATTAAAGCTCCAAATGAAATTTCTGAATGGCCTTTCCAATTACCAACTTGGATGGGAATCTTTCACCCTCGAAATTGGCTAAGGCAAGAAACTAGTCATCCACTAGCTCTCCCTCTTCACAAATGCAATTGTAAATTCTACAAATGATCAAAATCTGGTTTCATTCTTTGTTATTGACATTTATAAAGTTATAATGTACTCCATGGGTCGAATTCCTTCCAAGATACTCATGCCAACTCAAGTTGGGAAGAGATTCCAAAGGACGCCACTTGTACAACAATTCCTAGTCTCCCACTTCCACCAAATCACATGTGGAAGCATCTTAGCTGCCCTAACACCCTTGAGTGCCATCTTGGAGTCTATTTTTAGCCCTGACATGTCATATATGTCATATGTCAGCCTTCAGATCTGATTTGTGTCATAGCATCTTCATCATTGTTGTCATAGAGCCAGGGAATCTAGCCCAAGTGTCTCACTAGCTCCAAATTGCCTCTTCCTCTTCCATGGGAGTTACTCTTCCTCTATATTTCGACCTCATTGACTCATGCCAAGTATTATTGACCTTATAACTCACCCCAAGGACATTAGGCTTCCCATGGATTCGAAATTGCAAGAAGAGGATGCCATGTGGCACATAAATTCTAGCTTGTGTGGGTACCACTTCCTCCATGTGTCTTCATGATCAAATGTTACTTTGATTTTCACTTGTATATATTTATTTATCTCCTTTATTAAATATTTATGCCATCCTAATGTTCCAACATCATTTATTATCCCCATTATTCCAAATCCCAAAGCTTCCACCCAAAACCTACGAAACTAGTAATTTTCCTCCTTGGCAATTATTTGACCTTTAGGATCAATTTGACAAATTCTAATGAATAGGGCCAATTTGCTTAGGCCATTGTGACCCAATGCCAAATTTGGGACATGACAGTATGTGTAAGAACAATTTTGTGGTCTTAATAGCAACTACAGATTTATTGAGTGCCTTGCACTACTAGAGCTTTGGACTCTAGCTTGAGGATTTTGGATTGTTTAACACTCTATAATATACATATTTTGGATTTGTTTGTTACGATCTCAACAGCCCAATTCAGGTTTCAGGGTATCCTTGAGAATATCCCAAGGTTATCCACTGCAAATAGTCGCATGTTGAGCCACTGTTGGCGTATGCAGAAGCAACACCACAGCGACAACAACCATATTTACCTTTTCTGACATCTTTTACAGTTCATCTTGGTCAGTTTCACAAAATTTCCACGAATTTACATTGGGGATGGTCTTTTACCCTGAATCCATGCACAAACCTGAGGTGGGAATTTTAGCAAGTGCGAATGCAAGTTTTGGTGGAGGCCTATGTCGATCCAATATGAAGTAGTTCAATTTCATTTTCCATGTGATACAATCTGCAAGTTGTTGCAGAAGAATTCACCCATTCTGCCATAATGCGAGCATCTATTTAAGTTAACTCATGTGTTCCAATAAGCCAAGTGCACCAGGAATGTGGGTATGGGCGGAAAATGAACATATGTTTGCAAAGGGAAGCTACTTTAGCACTTCTAGTGGCATGTTACCTTCGTTGGGTGCCAGAAACAATCGTCGGATCAAGCTTGGGATATTTATTATCTCTCCTTATGATTCACGTTACAGGTATATGTAACATGCCAAAGAATTTTATGGCAGTGTATGCAAAAAGTATATTCTCCATCTCATTTAAATGTGTTAATTCATTTTAAGAAATTATCATTAATCATTATTATATTCAACTTTGTATATTTGCAAGGCCTGGGAAACGTGTGATTTACTCAACCTGGGTTTCTCCATTTGAGTTTGGGGTTATTGAAGAGCTGAGAGGAAGTTGGCCCTGGGAAATGTGTGATTTACTCAGCCTGGGTTTCACCATTTGAGTTTGGGTTTATTGAAGAGCTGAGAGGAGGTTTATTTGTATGCAGATCTCATTGTAGACATCTTTTTTTAGATTTACATTATTGTGACCTTCTTCGTAGCTTACCTCGACAGAAGAACATACTTGCTAGTGGACATACACAAGAGCATTGCTAAAAAGTTAATTTATTTTTCAATTTTCAAAGGGTCTTTCCTTCACAGAATAAGCTTGAAACTTGCAATTGATAGGAATTCCACTTATTAGAAAACACTATCTCATCATCTTCATTGGGTGACACAAGTATATCTGCACTTGATTCCTATTTGAATTCCGTTCTACCATGTCCTTTAAGGCAGTTAGTCGATTCTTCATAGAAAAACTGGGGTTAGGGTTCCCTTTAAGTGCTCTTAGTATGTTGTGCCTCTGGCATTTAAGGCGATTTAGTGCTATGTTCGCAAGACTGGAGAAGGATATCTGATTCAACTACTTCTATACTTGCCGTGCAAAGCTAATATGTGTAAGTTAAACACTGAGAATCCTATTTTTCCTAATTCAGTGCAACACCATACGGAATCTATAGTTGCAATAATATTAACCCAGAATGAATTTGAAGCCACGTTCGCTCTATTGTGCATGTAACACTGTTTGTTGTTCACTGTACTGGATTCTTTTGTTATCTGCTTGTTGCTAGATATCATGAACCGAGCAAGACATGGATTGGTGTTGTAATTCCAAATTTTGTTACAAAAATCCTATGGATTTGCTATGTTACTGCAATCTATTTTTCCATTACCACTCCAACCATTGTTGGGTATGGAGACTTGCATTCTCAAAATATGAGTGAAATGATATTTGATATCTTCTACATGTTGCTCAATTTGGCATGACTGCATACTTGATAGGAAACATGACAAATTTAGTTGTACATGGAACAAGTCGGACCAGGAGATTAGTAAGTAATATGTAGGAAAGGTATACGTCCATGCTTTCTCTTTCCAATGCAAAATTTCTAAACGATTATAGGTTATGACTTTCATTTTAAGTGTAGAGGGACACAATTCAAGCAGCTTCAAGATTTTCTTTTAGGAATCGACTGCTGTAGCAATTACAAGATCAAATTTTAGCACATTTGTGCCTGAAATTCAGAACAGAGGGCTTGTAGCAAAAAGAAACTTTGAACGGATCTTCCAAAGGCCATGATCCATACAAGTATTGCAAACTACTTATTTTTCCTTATTGTTGATAAAGTGTATCTTTTCCAAGGAGTGTCACATGATTTCCTTTTCCAGCTGGTAAATACCACATAATTATGATAAGCGGGCCCTTTTTTTGTCTTTTCTACTTGGATTTAGTTTTAAAACGTAGGGAAAGAGCTTCACATAGTTTATTATGCTTGGAAAGGTTTCATAGATGAAGGCAGAGTACTTCTCCTCAATGGAGGATGTCATTTTAAAAAATGAAGCACCCATAGATTTGTATGTGTTAGTGTCAGGTGGTGTGGTAAGTATCTTTTTGGATGTTTCAAAATTTCATCAGTTGTTTGCTTTATTCCTTTTATTAAATGTGTGTCTTCAATCAAAGAACTGGACAAATGGTAGGTAATGTTCATGTGGATTTAAGCTAACATAACATTTTTGTTTCTTTTTACATGACATGCTAGCATACAAGGATAGAACAGACCAGGCAAGCTACTATTTTTAAAAGAAAAGTGACTATTTTGTTCTTAATATATTGTTGTCAGGAGAGAACCATTCCAAAGCCTCGGTATTTTTAGGGAGTTTTTACATGAAAAGCATGGAATTAGAAAGGGCTACAACTTATCTCCAACTAAATTTGGAACAACCATTTATTTCACTTTATGTTTTTCAGTCACACTAGAGAATTAAGTACAGAAAATGACATGGTTCTTTCCACAATGACTTAGTTTATTTTTCCTCCTACATTGGAAACCTCTACAATGTTTTGCAATCACAAAATTAAAAAATGGAGGGCTTATAATGGTTCTTTCCACAATGACTTAGTTGATTTTTCCTTCTGCATTGGCAACCTCTACAATGTTTTGCAATCACAAAATTAAAAAAATGGAGGGCTTATAATGGTTATTTCCACAATGACTTAGTTGATTTTTCCTCCTGCATTGGCAAACTCTACAATGTTTTGCAATCACAATACGTTGGAGGGATTATAATGGTATTGTTTCATATTAACATTCACATTCTCTCTTTCTGTTTATTTCATGTATTATTTTTGTGATGTTCACAATATTTTAACAGTGCACATTAATACTCTGATCATGTATTATTTATATCATGTGGCAAAGATGCCTATCTTTCTGTGTGGACTTTGTTTCGCATTGATATTGCCCTTCTCCTCACATGTTTTTGGTTTATCTTTGCAGTGGCATATCCTTTATGATGGAATATCTTCCCCGTTAATATTCTCCCTTTCACACTTTCCATATATCTTTGTTGGCATTTGTTACACATTGATAATGCTCTCACATTCTTTTTGTTTAGCTCTGCAGTGGCATATCCCTTATGATGGGATGAATATTATTTCCAGATTAATACTCTCCTCTTCACATTTTTTTGTTTATTTCTGCAGGGGCATCTCCCTTGTGATGTGATATTCTCTTTACATCAATATTTTCTTCTTCACATTTTTATGTTTTGCTCATGTTTTATCTATTTGATGTCTATAATACTATCTCATTCCACATTATACTCTTTTTTTCACATTTTTATGTTTGTGCAAATGGTTGGTGATTTGCAATTCAAACCTGGGCAGATATTTTGGTGCTGAAGAATTCGAATTCATAGCGATCTGGTGGCAACCCGGGGAGTTCAGGTTTTGAGGATTTGATTCCGGGTTTTGGCAACAGCGAGCCTGCGAAACAGGACACGGTATGCAGTTTTGTTGTATTATGTTCTTTATAATTTTTATTCGTCCGACGTTTTTCAGATTTAGGTTTTGTTGTTTTGAGATTAGCCAACCGTTGTTTGCTCATTTTTCTTGGGCCCAAATACAGAGTCAACATTGTTGAAATTTGGAGGAATGGTCCCTGCTTGTGGAGCCCTGACATCTACCCCAGTCTGAACTGTACCTGTCCTCTGTCTTCCTATCACCGTGACCCTCTTTTTCTACTCAATGTGTCATGCTCTGCTACCCCGGCTTCCTCACTACTAGCATTTGACCCCAATGGCATGAATATGATTCTTATATTTTGGTTTAGCTAGTCAAGTTTCTTGAGAGTTCCGTTGTGATAAGAACTCCTTTCTTCTAAGACACATCCAATTAGAGTTTTTACATGCTAATATAAGTCTATAGTTTTCAGGTATTTTGTGTCACTATTGCTGGAAAAACCTGTATATGTAATCCAAGGGCTCATTTCATTTCAATTTTGTTTCTAGGTATTTTCCATCTCTTCTCACGAGCCCTATTTTACAGATATCTCCTGCTTCACTGCTTCAGGGAACCTGCTATAATATTCTTCTTGCGGCTGCTACCACTGGTGTTCGGGCCTACCTCTTGACACACCCTGATTAGCATCAAATATCTCCCTACTTGACCAATAATTAATTTTTTTGTGCTAGCTTAAAATTGGGCAAACTATGTGTTAGGCATCTTCATGAAGGTTGTAGGTGGCAAACACAGTATCAACACTTTCCATTCGCGTTAGACTTTATTTCCAGAAGTTGCAGTGGCTGCAAAGAAACAAGCTTCAACATTGTTCCTTCACTCCACATAGTAAACGGTACTACAATACTCCCCATGAAAAATTCATCACATTTTGATATATTTAATTCCCTTAAATTGGGTAACTCCTCCATTCTGAATGTCTTCAAAATGGGGCAAAATGATAAGTCCAAGATTTGGAGTTGCAACATTGTTTTTGCATTAATCTCTCTATAGAATTTAGTTGTAATCTCTCCAACCTAGGAAATCCATCATCATTATCCATGAACAACTCCTTCAATAGACAACACTCTGATATAAACAATTCCCTTAAATTGGGTATCCCCTCCATCCACACTATACTGTCTAATTGTCTAGGGATTCTAAACTTAATTCCTCCAACATCCAAAAACCGCCTCTTGCACCGTCACTCCCATTCTGCAAGGCTAGAATCTCCTTTAGTTCCATGCAATAGGACAAGTACAAGTTCTTTAAATATTGAAACTGACAAACACAATCTGGTAGACTTACCCCTCGATACCTGATTAACTCAAGACTTTGCAACTTTTTCATACTCTCCATGTTTTGTGGAAGAATATCTATCACTACATCCTCTGTATCTTCATCTTCAATATTTTCATCTGCATCCTCTATATTTTCATCTTCATCTTCATCTTCTCCTTGGAATCGTAAATTTAACCTTCTCATCTATGACCAGGTACGCATTGAACCCCCTTTAATTTATGGCTTTACTGTGACATCCAACTCGATCATATTTGGGAGGTTTGTGAGATCCTGATTCCTTGGGAAAAACTACTTTGTTCAATGAAGTGAGTTGATAGATTTGATTTGGAATCTCTTTGACTTGTCCTATTTTGAAAAATATGAGATGCTTTCAATTTGTAAGTTGTCCTATCATCTCAGGTAAATAATTTAGACTTTCACATCCTTCAAGATGAAGATGTAAAAGATCGCCTATGCTATCAGGAAACCCCTTCATCTTTCTACACCCCTTCAAATTAAGAAACTCAAGCTCTCCAAGTTGCCCCACTGATGTTGGTAATGCTTCTATTGAGGTACTCCAAAGATCCAGAACCTTGAGATCAAACATGAAGTTTACCCAAAATGTTTCTGGAATTTCCTTCAATCGCATATTTTGGGTCAACACCAAAGTCACGAGTGTTGGACACTTCTTCAAATTTGTTGGTAGAACAATGATTTCATGTTAAAAAGAGAGATTCTTTTGTGATCACTGGTCTCTTCTTCACTTGGAAATTCTTGGAGATGTCGACTAGACAAAAATAAGCACTTCTCCTCTCCTTGGCCTATATGGAATATCGCCATATCATGAAGTACATCGTAAACTTTTATTATCATTTTTTTGTGCATCAACATACTCAAACAAGCACCTATCCACTAGTCGATCTATGTATTGCCGCCCGCCCAACATCCATGAAGTAAGTTGTACTCTTTTGGGGGACTAAACTTTCTACTGTCCACATCTCCACCAGTGAATTTGCATTAATTCTTTCATCTTTGGGAAAGGAAGCACAAATTCTTTCATCTTCGGGAGAGGCAACACAATATGGAAAACACATCTTGAAGTTATAATCTGGCAAATTAAGATAGCTCCGACTTAAGCGTTGATAAATCTTTGTAGCAATGCTCTCGTCAGTGCTTGGGAAGGAAGGATCCACATTTATCATCAAACTCAAAGCGGAATTCCACTCGTCAATAGAATTTTTCCAAGCTAGTGTTGCAGCAACTGTATTTATTGCCAATGGAAAAGCTTCACACTCAAAAGCAATTTCTCTACCAATAGCCTCTAGATTCTTCTCTGGAACAATCCTATTTTTTTGTTACACTAGGTCATTACTTGACATGGATTTTAACAGGATTTTGGTTTTTTAAGAAAACTGATACTTATGCTTTTGGAAAGAAAGCAATTGCCTTCTCTCTATAGATTGCATAGAAATCCATCATTACATCAACATGGCCCTTCCGCTACCTACCCAAACAAGTAGAGCAAGAGTATGAGATCTAACTCCAACATTTATCATGTCACAATCTTTCCTTTAGAACCTAGAATATTTGGGTGTGTTGAATAGCCATTGTATCTTAGGTGGAGAATTTGAATTATGGTAAAAAAATTACAGTAAGAAGTACAAGATTGAAAGCTCGGTTGATGTAATCAAACTCCAGAGTAAGCTAGCTAAAGTAGAGTGCACAAGACGAAGTTCAAGAGTTTTTATCTTCTGTCCTGGCAATGATGCATCGATGCAAGCTAGAAAATGAGAGATTACTTTGTGGATTATGGTAAACGTCTATACATATAAGGAGACAATGTCCAAAAAATGGGAGATTACTTTGTGGATTATTTAATTGAGCCTAGACGAGAACCATGTGCTTCTCCCTAGGGTCTACAGTGGATTGTTGATTACGTGACATGATTCCCAATTGTAGGTTTACAAATCTATGTCATTGTAGTGGCATATGTGTTTGTTGGGATTTTTTTTCCACGTAAATACTTTCCTCTTTCTCACATTATTTTTCTTTCATGTGTCCCTTCAATTATTTCTTATTCCTGATTCCTTATAGTGAATGTTTCATGTTGAAAAACTCATTCTACATTTTCATTTTATATTTCTGTAAGCAGTAACATAATCTATTAATACATTTCATGTTTGTGTATATATACCATCCTCCCTTGTTTTTTAAAGTTAGTAATATTGGATACTTACAGTCTCCATGTTTTTCAGGTACAACTATGATCCTATGAGTGACTTGCCTCTTGCTGGCCGGTATGAGTGGGATAGATTGAGACCATGATAGTAGCATCATCACTTCAGACTGGACAAATGAGCTTGCTTATTATTGGAGTGACTTCACTTCATATATGTTGTATTTTTTTCCCAAAATGAAAGATACAAGGGAAGAGCCCTTCCCAGCACCATTTATTAGTTTAGTCAATGAGGGCTCTAAAGGTTGTTACATAAATGTAGTTGTATGGTGTCAATGTACAATATGGGAGAGTTGGGCACTTTGAGTTTTGTACATATTCATATAGGGGTATTGTTCCTTTTATATAGAATCTCAGGCATCTGTAGAAAAAAGTGATGCCCTGTTTTGTTCATGCATCACTTGTTGCAATCAATCTGCCTTGCCTCGTTTTTAATGAAACTTTTGTTGACCTCTCAGTGCTTTCTGCTCGTCTTATTCTCTTAGGTGGGTGTACTGCTCTATTCCATTTGATAGAAAGCTCACTCGGATTTCCTCACATTAGAAAGAGGAGAGGAGATCATGGAGTCATATACCTAGTTGAACTTTAGATTTTAAAAATCACTTCTCTCTTGTTAGTGAATATCATAATGCTCATTGTGAATATAGGGTGATGCAAGAACCAAAAATTTATGTACGTATATGGTATATCCTCAATGCATGTACATATATCTTCAATGCTAAACTCTTGATGAAACCATAATTAATCAAATATCGTGGAAGGAATCTTTTTGTTTCTTTGTAGCAACAAACCAATTGAATCACTTTTTCAAAAGTAATCCCCAAATTGAGCATTGTTTAACTCTCAAATTAACTTTACTAGTATTCATTGATTAGCATTTGATTAACTCTCAAATTAAAAAATATCTTTTACCTAACAAATGAAATTAGCTTCATGGTAGACATTAATATCATTTGGGTTTTTCATTTATTCTAATTTATATAGTCAACATTAACTTGCACCATCTAATTTGTATTTATTTAACATTATAATTTGTTTGAATTTGTATTTATTTAACATTATAATTATAATTTGTTTGAATGACAAAAGTACATCCATCCTTATTCAAAAACAATTTCATTACAATTATATTTATTAGAAAAAATAGGTTTTAATCAATTTTTTCAATAAATAATTTAATTTTTATTAAAAATTTATAGAAATTCAACAAACCTTTTATAACTTTTTTATTTATCCAACCAAAGATCACAAATATATAATATATACTAGATTGATCAATACCATATTACATTTAAATTGGATCTGATTTACACGGCTATTTTCTAATCCAAATTCTTTAGTACATATATTAGATATGTTTTTCATCATAACAATTTACATATAAAAGACATTGAAACCATTTCCACATAAATATCATTTATCTTGATTACTTAACATGTTATTTTTAAAACTTGTTTTATCATGTGAGAAATCACCATCGTCTAAATTCATTACTTTTGTTTTTTCCCACAAATCCATGCACCATTACACAAGTCTTCCAAATAAATTGTATAATAACAAGTTATGTGCCTCCATCTCTCTGATTTTTAGGTGAGCGGTGGGCGGATTAGGATCTCTACTTTTGGTCGAGAGGAGGTTACATGCCTTTCGCTTTTGCTTACGACGTTGACGCACTCCACTAGTGATGGGAAATGCATTAGTTGCCCTCTATTATATTATGTTGACTGTTTAATGCAGAGACCTAGATGCATTAGGTGGTCTGTCATTTTTTGCGGCAATTTTGGTATGATTTGGGTAGATGTCGTGCAGTGATTGATGGGAGGTCCAACTTCCCTTTTTGTTCATAGATTTTTTGTCTATTTTTTGAGAGGTTTATGGCCAGCAAGCCATCATTTCAGCGCCTCCCTTATAGGCCGATGATAGAGGTGTGTATGCACATTTGAGGGCAGATGATGCCCAAGAGGGGGCAGCCTGACTTCTCATCTAGGGTCACATTAGATGTGCTCAATATGTCATGCAGTGAGGAGGACCATGCACTAGACAATGTGCCATATACATATGAAGGCTTAGACTTGAGAGGGTGCCCCGAGATCTTCTTCACACCTGAGGAGCCATCAGATGAGAGAGGTAATATTACTGTTATGTTTAAATTATTCTAGTCGCATCTTATTCTCTTTATACTTAATGCAAATGAAATATCTTCTAAATATTAAATTGTTTATTGAAATTATCTAATTATTATTGTGTACCATATTTTTTCCAGACATTGGCACATTCAATGGTGAGGTCCGGCCTCCTCCTCCCGCTCAAGAGGATGAGGATATTGAGGATCCCAATCAGGTTGGGCCATAGTTGGCTAGTAGACATCCTGGCCACCGTCCACACAAGACCTAGGATAGATATCATATGGATGTGGCAAATAGGTTGGCGACATTGTTGGCAGATGAGGGGGTTAATTTTGTATGGGTGCACGACATTGTTCAACAGCCTCACCTTTCGAAAATATGGAGGATTCTTCCTCATGATATGAGTTTGTTGATGCAGCATATTGTTGATGCATGCATTCAGTTAGTTGTTAGGAGGGATGAACATCAACCTCCTCCTCCAACTCCACCTCCACCCCCTCCTCCATCATCTTCGACATCTACTACTCCACCTCCTCTTCCATCATATTTTACATCTACTAATCCACCTCCTCCTCCATCAGCTTCATCGACATCTCATCCACCACTTCCTCCTCCACCTCCACCCCCTCCTCCATCATATTCAACATATACTACTCCACCTCCTCCTCCATCATATTTGACATCTACTACTCCACCTCCTCCTCCATCAGCTTCATTGTCATCTCATCCACCACCTCCTCCTCCTCCACCTCATATTCCATCAGCTCCTTCATCATCTCCTCTACTCCTACTCAACCGACCTACCGATCCTACTTCATCATCTCCTCTACTCATGCTTGACCGACCTATCAATCCTACTGATCATCCCGACCATCCACCATTTCCTGCTCCATTCGACTCTATTACAGAGATTCTCATGAGAGGGGGTCATACGATTCAACTTGATGGATCTATCCATGCTTCTCTCCGAGCTCTTTTTTTTCCTGGTAGAGGTACTGATGCCTTTGGCTCTATTGTTAGAGGTTTCGATGTCTCTAGCTTTGTTGGCAAAGGTGTTGATACTGCCTTTGGCTCTATTGGTGGAGGTGACGATGTATTTAGATCTAATCATAGAGATACTAATGATTCCTCTACAAGTGTAGGTGGATCAGATATGTCGTAGAAGTTACTAGACTGGCGATATATATTTGACATATTGTATCATCAGTTTGATGTTATATATGTTGATATATATATATACTGCATTTTTCATGTTTATGTTGATGTCGATGTTTATTTATATGTACTTGATGATGATGTGTATGTTAGCTCAGGTTAGATGATGTTTGTTAGATGTGTGTGATGGTTATGGATGTTATAATATATTGTGTCCCGTGTTATATTAGATGATGGCAATGTAATGTTTAATATGTTACGCTCATCTTTATGTTTATTTGTATGTTTATGATGCTATACCAATGGTTTTTATGTTTTATGTTAGATGGTGAAAATGATCATGATGATGGTACATTTATGTTTATGTGGTGAAAATGATGATGGTATGTTTATGTTTATGTTTATGATGGTATGATGATGTTTATGTTTATGTTTATGTTTATGTTTATTATGGTATGATGATGTTTATGTTTATGTTTTTAGGTGTTATGATGATATATATTTAAAATTATAAATTAGGATATTTATTAATGTCGTGTGATTGATTGATAATGTACTTAAAATAGTGATTGTTACATGGTACAATGATAATGATGGTATGTTTATGTTTATGTCGTGAAAATGATGATGATGGTACGTTTCTGTTTATGCTTATGGTTAAGTTTATGATGGTATGGTCATGATGTTTATGTTTATGTTTGCTAGGTGTCAAAAATGATGATGATCATATGCTTATGTAAAAGAACTTTGTACTATTCAAAATGTGGGTCTTTAAATCACTAACTATTTTAGTCGACAAAAACATCACAATTTGCATTGTAAATTATGTTACAAAAGAAGTTGTTGTGTGACTTAACAAGTTTTGGAAGCATTAGAAAGTTTTCAAAAATTTAGCATCATTTCAACCATTTTTCATATTAAATAATTCTTAATTTGAGGATAACTTACATATAGTTAACACTCATAAACATAGCATATCAACTATCACTACAACACAAATCAATATTTTAGACCTTTGTAAAGAAAGTTATTGGGTTTTTAATTTTGGTCAAAATTTTAGCATCCTTTCGATCATTTTTCATATTAAATAATTCCAACTAAATTTTGTAGACAATTTGAAGTATGATTTCATATATAGGCTGATATATTGGTTAGAAAATGAATTTGAAAGTATGGTTGGTTGTTAGGTCATCATAAATGTGAAAATAAGGATTGGAGTAATGGTAATTGAAAATGTGGAAAAATGTTTCAAGTAATTTAATATAGGATAATAAAAAAAAATTACATAATATAATTGAATTAAATATTTTTATGAATTTTGTATTAAGAATGGATGAAGTTGTGGAAACTCTATGATTTATGAAAGTATAATATGTCATAGTATCATGTTTATAATTGTTGTATAGTTTGTAGTCATAGTATTATGTTTATGTAATAATATATTTATGTTGAGCATTACGAAATAATATATAATGATTTTTTATAAGGAAAATAAGTTGTCATCATATAATGTTGTATATAACTTAATTATTCAAATGATAATATCATTTTTTATAAGTGTACCAAACATCATAACAAAAAGTCAAGTATTACCTATCAACAAAAAAATATAAATAACTCACAAAAAATGTAAATATCAACATCAATATGACCTAGCAATGTATCATTTAAGATTTTTATTTTGTTGACAATAACTCACTTTACAATGACAAATATCAAATATCTATTAGGAAGTAAAACAAATACTCAATTAAAAGAACACCATTTTCTCTCAATTGTAAAGCCAAAAGTTGCATTCTCCAAACTTATTCTTATTAATCATGATATTCATTATATAATATAGCATTAGTCCATATTCAAGGAACACAGTTTATACCCTCTAAAATATTTAGGTGAAGAAACAATTCACTATAATGACTTGGCCACACTTATGGCTCTTTCTTGCTAAAAGTTTAGTTGATTCAATTGAAAGCAAACCTCAAATACATAAGGATTTGATCTGATTGGTCGACAGGCCATCAAAAATGAAACTTCAAACATATATAAATATGAATATGCACATCCATGTGAACTAAATGAAAAGCAAGAAACATCTTCTCTAACTATGGAACATATTACACATCAGATTGGTTAACCAACTCAAATTGGTTAAACACTGCATCTAGTAATCAACATTCCATTTCCACCATCATAACATGAAAAATAAACAATATAATTAGACCCTTCCTGATAACAATAACAAAATCATATCTCAATTTGTAAATGATGAAATAAAACATGTACATATCACACTCCATTGTCATCACCCGAATTATCTTCATCGGTTGGCATGATAACACTGTTGTTCTCATAAACATGTTTAGATCTAGGTTTGTGTCTTAATATGAACCACCAATCTCTATCCAACACATTTGGGTCAAAGAACACTTGGTTGTAGTGTTTTGGGAAAACATAAGGCTCTTTACTTTCATCCCACATCTTTCTATATTTGATACATATCAACCCACTTTCACGACCTTCCCTTACATTATTCCTTTCGAGTGTGTCCCACCACTTGCACCTAAAAATAACACATTGGAAAGATGAGAAGTCCACTTGAATGATCTCTTGTATCTTTCCAACATAAACCAACATAACTCTTATTAGGTTTCGATCGCATTTGCTAGCACAACTAGATTGGTCAAACTCAACTTCCACTCTACAGTCTTGTGCAAAACGTCCACCATCAGCATCCTCAATGCGAAAATGATGTCCATAAGTCCACATAGATGGAAAGGAATGCACCTGTAAAAAAGGTTATGGTGTCATATGTCTAATAACCCAATTAACTTCATAAACATAGATGTTATAGTTCAAAGTTGCATTATAAAATTAGAAATGTACAAAAAGATATTATTAATGAGTTGTTGCACCTGATCCCAATGTTTAGCGCATCCTCCTCTTCAGGAGGGTAACGATAGGATGCACCATATTTCTCTCTGACTTGGTCCGCAACCCAACTATCGGGACAGATCATTGGCATATTTTCTTTTAAATGATCTGGAAAAGGCGTGCTTCTACCGTGCAACTGTCTAAATTATTTTATGTCAATGTCCCATTTTCTTCTCTTCTCTTCATACATGTGACCCATGACTGTGTTTCTTATGCGTTGTAAAGAATGAATTTATTGATGGCATCAATTTTTGAAACCGTTGTTGTGCTCATGTAAATAAAACCATATTCAGTATATAAATATATATTTTGAAGATTGTTGTGAATAGTTAGTATGTGGAAATGTGAAGATCGAAAGATAAGTGACTTATTCTTTAACATGTGCCTTTTTCCTTTCGTTTGCAGTAGCTCCCCTTCCCTTTTGTCCTCATCATGTTCATCATCCCAATTACTGGGCCTGGTGTGTGGTCAATTTGCTTGATTTACTCACTGGCATAATAGAACAACTCATATACTATGTACCCCTTTGCCATAGATCCCTCAAGTTTTGCCATTTGTTGAACAAATCCCTTCATTTTTTTCATGTACCTCTCCAAGAAGTACATCCAATGACATGACACCACCTCGACTAATTCAACCTCATCAACTGAGTGAATTAGAAGATGAACCTGCAAGTCCATGAAACTCAATGGCAATTCTTTCTCAAACATACAAACAATCTCAGTTATCTCTTGACGCCATCGTGGAATGCTAGCGATGTAAATATCCTCCAATGTGATCCACCATACAAATGCATATAGTTTAGATATGGCGCACCACATGTCATCGGGAAAGTCGTGGTTCACACACCCATGCACCAACAATGGATAATGATGCACTACAAAGTAAACAGAAAAATTTATTTGCATTAATTTAACTTGCATGATAAAAGATATAAATAAAGAAATAATGGCATTATACATACCCTTAGAAGGTTGAGATGGTCATGTGATTTAAAGCCCAACAAATTTTAGTCTACAATGAAGTAGTGCCATAGAGTAGAGTCATATAAAGAAGGCACCTCCACACCCAATATAAATTCATTTTCCAAAGAAAGATCATCTTTCTTCAAAACCCATAGGACATCGCCTTCTTTAAATGACCAAGAGGGGCCAGCCTCTCCTCTATTTTCTTGTCCTGACCAATGCTTATTTTTAGTATTTGAAGAGATTAGATCTCTCATGACTGCCAACGTGTCACTTTTTTCGATGATATGTGCCACCACAAAGAAGATGAAACATTTTTTAATATATGCATGAGATCTAGTAAGTGGGAAATCTTAAGATGCTCCCAATATGGGAGCTCATAAAATATCGATTTCCTTTTCATCTCGATGGAAATTTTCTCAACATAAGTGTCAAATAATTATGGATCATCAACCATAGGTTCCCCATTTGAATTGAAAATCTATGCAAATTCCTTCTCCTTCTCTCTATCATATTCCCTATGCTAGTTAGTCGGTGTCATTATTTTAGGTCTTTGGGTTCTCTCTAGTTTACCTTTGAAAGCAGATGTTGCTCTTCTATAAGGGTGGTTTTCTGGGAGGAATACCCTCAAGCAGTCGTACACTAGATTTTGTAGCTCTCTGGACCATCTAACCTTCAAAGAAGGCCCACAACATTTACATCTATGATAACCTTTTGTTACAAGACCTATGGTGTTATGGTATACATAGCACGTTAGTGTTGAATATCAATACAGTTGCACCAAATTAAATATGCCAAGAAATATTGCTTTAAATATAAACAAATCAAACAACATATTTACCAAAGCAAACTCCTAACCCTGGATAATCATGTGTGGTATATGCACATATGCCATACAATGTAAAACTCTTCTATGTTGGGATGGGTTTTGATATGTCATGTACCTATATCCCTTCCCACAATTCCTTTAATTCATCAACCAATGGTTGCAGGTAAACATACATATTATTCACTTGTCTTCTACTAGGGACTATAAGAGCCAACATAAGATTTTTATTCTCCACGAACAACCATGGGGGATATTTTTATTGATCACTACTACAGGTCAAACAATATATATGGTGTTTGGTTGGGCGAATGGGTTGACGCCATCAATGGCTATGCTCAATTGAATGCTCTGTACTTCATTCTTGAATTTGTCAGGCCATGTATCCTCTATATGATTCATGGCTATTGAATCTGTTGGGATTCGCATAACTCCTTCCCCACTTCGGTGTGAGGCATTCCATCCCTGCAACATAGCTAATTATTCTTTGCAGCGAAAGAGCCTTCGAATCCTTGGGATTATAGGCATGTGTCTCAATATATTATGAGGTGGACCATGTGCACCTTGTTATTCAATTATTTGTACCTGTCATGCCCACATTTTGGGCATATCTCTTTGTCTGCATATTCATCTCTATATAGAATACAATTATTGGGATACACATGATATGATATGTACTCAACACCCAACATTTTCAACATTTGTTTTTGCCTCTTTGCAGTTTCCGGACAAGACATTATCACTCGGAAGTACCTTATCTTTGAATAACCTACAGTTAGTGGGAAATATAAATGTACAATGTCATTTAACGTTCATAAAATCAACCATTTTCAATGTTGATTGTGTGACAATATTCCTCAAAATATAAGGTATAAGTTGATGGTCAATTACCTCAAAAGTGTTGAGAAATATCCATCTAGCATGTTATACTTTGCTTTCAAGTTGTACAGTAACATTGTTGTACCCAATTGTATAGACTTTGACCAACCAAATCCAAAGAGAGGGGTGGTGGAATCCGATTTAAGGATTTTGAATATTGTTTCGGTGATATGACTGTCATCTCCTAGCTCATTGTATTGGAATGTATGTAACAAAAATGCATCCATGGAACTTGTTTGTCGTAATAACTCATCCATACCAACCTCTACTCCATTTCCCCCATTGCCAACATGTGAAGAACTACTTTATTGTAGGCATTTGTAATTGGTGAGTATGGACACAATGGAAATTGAATAGGTGGTTGATTCAACCATGCTTGGTATGCTTCCTCTCCAAGTTACACTCTTATTTCAGCCTTCTCTCGATTCGACATTGTACTGGGGTGCAATGGAAGATGGTAGACAAGTCGCTCATCATCAGAATCTTGATTTAAAAAATATTGAACATTACATCAATGATGTTAGTAAGCACAATGCAATTGGTTTGATCTAGCATTATACAAAAGAATTACTACATAAGCACGAAAATCATTTCCAATAGAAAATGTTAAGCTATAAACAATTTATAAAGCAAACATTCATATTAAAATTAACAAATACAATTAATTGTAGAAGAGCATTGTATCCAAGCTAGAAGCACATGCAGTGCAATGCATGAGTATGTGTGTGAGATTGTGGCCTAACAATTACACATATGATAATGGTGTGATCAAACATCCTTGAGTGTATGAGGAGTTTAGGGAAAGCCCCCTATTTTGACCATAAAACATACAATTTATAAATTAAATTAACAATTTATAAAACAAAATTTCAAACTGATCAATACATTAACATGAATCCCATTGAAAATTAACAAATACATTTAATCAATGTTTTTTTATCTTACGCCCCAAGGGGACGTCTAAGGGTAATCCCAATGCAAGGCGTCTTTGACGAGCGGTTGGTGGTCTATGAAAGTTATAGTTTATTAACAACTCGACACCAATATACAAGCTACGTATTTCATGTACAACAAAAAATTTGGATGCTTTCATTTTCAGAAAGAACTCTTGGTCATTGAAGTGTTCCTCAAAAGAACAATTTACAGAAAATAAAGAACACCTATAACTATTTATGAACCCTACAATGTTCCCATGAGTGCGTGGACGACCATCTATATACAAAAGGTTCTTTGTGTTAAAGTTTCCAAAAACATAACCATTCATGCACATACTATACATGGAAATGTTATGCTTGTATTTAACAATATTCAAGTAATCCGACCGACAATAGATAGGACCGCAAAATGGCATAAGTGCTACTGACTGTTTGGGAGGAACAAGTACATGTTAAAGGATAAACAACCCAAGATCTGCAGCATTTGTATTTGACTTGGCAATCGTAAAACGATTACCACAAAAGGAGAATTTGATTCCAACATCAAACACAGGTAGAGAAGATGACCAAGCACCATACAAAGCGCGGTTGTAAGAAGTTTGATATTTACTTTGCAAATTCATAGGAAGGGAGGAATCATCACTATCCTCCAACAAATGGACGGACCTTGGTATGTACTTGGACAATTTTTCTTTCAACTCATGCAATTTTTTGGATCTTCTAGTAGATATGTGTTGGGTGGCATTCATATCATACTTTGGATCATTGGAACTTTTAGTTAAATGAACATAAGGAGAGGAGTTCATCAATTTAGGACGATACATAGTTGTTGTGGCTTCCAACTTTTTCAAAAATGATCATAGGGAAGTGTTCCTACGTGTCTTTTCCATATCACCTATTGAATTTTTTACTGCAGTAGGGGGTTTTAGACCATCAACATTGGGTAATCTATCATTGGTGTAATGGGTGAGTATGACATGCCGATGGTTCTCCTTCAACCCTTGACATTTTGAACAACCACAAACTATTGGGGTGTCATAAAAAAGATATAGTTCATGATGAATTATCGTCGATGCACCAAGATTATGGATTGAAAATGGCATGTTACATTTGGCAGGGTAAAGTGGCTGCCCATTTTCATCTATGAACTGCTTGCGACATCTTGCTCCTGATAAGAGTTTACTACATTTTGAAACTGGTGGAATATCTTGTGCATCCGAAGTGGAACCTGAATCATGATCCTGCAATATAGAATAAATTGGTATTCAAATTCACATGGATAAGTAACATAAATTCAAATAAATAGTCAAAATATAAATAAAACCTAAACTTACTAGATATGGAAAGGGAGAACTCGTCAAACTTTGAACAAGATGGTGTTGGTTGTGGAGCTTGATCTTCCTTATTCAAAGGTCGTGTTTCAGCCGTGTCTAGATCCCAGCCCATGACAGGGGGGTTTGGGGGGGATTTCCCACCCAAAATAGTCACCATGGGGGGTCCAGGGGAGAGGCGACTAGTTTGGGAGCCCCCCCTGGCAGGGGTTCAGGGCTAGCGCCCTCGTAGCGAAAATTTTGGAAAAAATGCCTTGTAAAATGTTGTAATTTCATAGTCATGACTTGGTCAATAAGGGGTGATTTACGAGCCCATGGTATTGGGTGTCCCATAGTATTTTCCCATGGTAATACCTCTTTAAAAGGAAGGCATTGTAATACAGTTATGTATTGTATCATTGTAAATATCTCTATGATTGTGTGAGAGAGACTGTGAGAGAGTGAAGAGGAAGTTGCAGTGGATGTGCTACAAGTTGTATCCCTTCATTTGTTGGATGGTATAATAATAAGGAATGACAATTTATATGTGGAAGTAGCCCATCTTGGGTGAACCACCTTATATTGGTGTCTTTCTTGCATTGCATTTATGTGATTTATATTTGCATCTTGTTTATTGTTATTGATCTGCAATCCATTTTTTCTAAAAATTGGTATCAGAGCGAAAGGTCTATTTGGTAGATAAACTCGTAGAAAAGAAGGGTTCTTGGTTTGAGTGGGAGCAATGGCAGAAGAAGGAAAGTTTAAGGTCGATAAATTTAACATCTAAAACTACTAGTTATGGAAGATGCAAATGGAGGACTATTTGTACCAGAAAGATCTATTCCCGCCGTTAGGAGGAAAGGCAAAATAGTCGGCGACTATGAAGGACAAAGAATGGGAGGTTCTTGACAGAAAGGCACTGGGAACAATACGGTCGTGCCTAGCTTCGTTGTTGGCTTTCAATATTTCAAAAGAAAATAAAACAAAGGATCTGATGAACGCATTAGGTAAGCTGTATGAAAAACCCTCGGCCTACAACAAGGTATTTCTAATGAAGTGTTTATTTAATATGAAGATGTCAAAAGGTGGATCTATTGTTGATCATTAAAATGAATTTAATACAATTACAAATCAGCCAAGTTCTGTAAAAGTGAACTTTGATGATGAGGTTAGGTATCTTCTAATCTTGTGCTCATTGCCAGAAATTTGGAATGGATTGATCATGGTTGTAAGTAACTCTATCTCTAGTTCAAACACTTTGAAATTTGATGATGTTGTTGGTGTTATTCTTAGTGAGGAAATGCGAAGGAAAAGCACAGATGAGACATCAGGCAATGCATTGACCATGGAGAGCATGGGAAGACAAAGGGAGAGAGGAAAGAGCCCAGGTAATAGCAGCAAGTCCAGGAAGGGCAGATCCAAGTCCAGATTGGGAAAGATAGAGTGTTGGAACTATGGAAAGAAATGACATCTGAAGAAAGACTTCAGATCTCTAAAGAAGAAAGGAGATGGACACCATGAAACTAGTCAGGAAGGAAATGTATCAAGTAATGTGTTACAAAATGATTTGATTATTGCATTAGACAATACTAGTGATTACTGGGTTGTAGATTCATGGGCTTCATGTCATGTTACACCCCATACAAAATTCTTTCATGATTATCTTCCAGGTGATTTTGGACATGTTTTATTGGGTGATGATGAACCATGTAAAATTGTTGGAATGGGTAAGGTACAAATAAAGTTAAAGAATGGTGAATGGTTGCTAAAAGATGTAAGGCATATTCCTACTATGAAAATAAATTTGATCTCAACAGGGCAGTTGGGAGATGGTGGTTGTTTATGTACGTTTGGAGAAATGTGGTGGAATATCACTAAAGGATCAATGGTGATAGAAAATGGAGACAGGATATGTATGTTGTATTTATGTCCTCATAATACTGGTTGTTCCATCTCTTTAGCTTCCACAAGAACAGATACAGCATTGTGGCATCATAGGCTTGGCCACATGAGTGAGAAGGGGATGCAAATTCTTTACTCAAGGAAGATGCTGCCAGATCTGAAGCAGGTAAGTTTGGAATTATGTGATAACTATGTTTATGGAAAACAAAAGAGAGTCAGATTTCTCGGGCTTGGTAAACAGAAGAAGAGTCCAAAGTTAGAGCTTGTACACACATGAGTATGGGAACCGAATTAGGTACAATCTCTTGGCGGATCTCGTTATTATGTTACTTTTATTGTTGATGCAACTAGAAATACTTGGGTTTATTGCATTAGACAGAAATCTGATGTGTTTGCTACTTTTAAGAAATGGAAAGCTTTGGTTGAGAATGAGACAAGAAAAAGTTTGAAGTGTCTCATATCTGATATTGGAGGTGAGTACTGTGGCAAGGATTTTGATAGTTATTGTTCATACCATGGGATTCGTAGAGAGAAGGCAGTCCCATGAACACCACAAGAAAATGGTGTGTCAGAAAGGATGAACAGGACAATCATGGAGTGTGCAACATGTATGAGATTGCATGCAAGGTTGCCCTTACAGTTTTGGGTAGATGTTGTAGATATTGTTGTTTACTTAATAAAAAGAGGGCCTTCAAGTGCTTTGGATGGTGGTATTCCAAAGGAGGCATGGACATGTACAAATGGAAACTACTATTTTCTGAGAACTTTTGATTGTGAAGCATTTTCCCATAGTGACAAAGAAAATAGAACAAAACTTAAGGCTGAATCCAATAAATGTACTTTTATTGGATACAGGGTTGATGATTTTGGTTATCGCTTATGGGATTATGAAAATAACAAAATCATTATGAGTAGAGATGCGGTATTCAATGAAAAGTTCATGTATAAAGATCAGTTATAGGGAAAGAAACATGAAAAGGAAAACAGAGAGTGCACAATGCTTGATGAAATCAAAGAAAATGAAGTTCCAAAGGTGCCGAAAAATTAAGAACAACGCAAGGTACATCAAACTCCTACAAGTGTTAGAAGATCTACCAAGTTAAGTAGACCCCCTGAACGATTCTCTCCTTCAATGTATTATTCATCGATGACTTATTCTGGTGAACCAGAATGTTATGAAGAAGCAATGCAGGTGGAAACTAGAAAGAAGTGGGAGCGAGGCATGAATGAGGAAATGGAGTCATTGGTAAGAAACCAGACTTGGGATTTGGTTTAATTGCCTGCTGGTAAAAGAGCACTGCAGAATAAATGAGTTTATAGGTTGAAGGAGGAAATAAGTGGTACAAGGCCATACTTGTTGTAAAGGGGTTTGCATAGAAGAAATGTATAGATTTTTATGAAATATTTTCTCCTGTTGTTAAAATGACTTCAATTAGAACTATTTTAAGTCTAGTGGCGATAGAATATTTTCATCTTGAATAATTAGATGTTAAAACAACCTTTCTCCATGGGGATTTGGAGGAAGATATTTATATCCAGCGACCATATGGGCATGAGGTCAAAGGGAAGGAGAATTTGGTATGCAAGTTGAAGAAGAGTTTGTATGGCATGAAGTGAGCTCCAAGGTAGCGATATTTGAAATTTGACAGGTTTATGACAGAACAAGGTTATAGTAGATGTCATTCTGACCATTGTGTTTATTTCACGAAGCTAGATGATGGAAGATGTATTATCCTGTTACTGTATGTGGATGACATGCTTGCTTCAGGGTCTAACATGCAGGATATAAATATGCTCAAAATGAAGTTAGCTAATTCATTTGCGATGAAGGATTTGAGTGTTGCAAAAGAAATTCTTGGTATGAGAATAACAAGAGACAGGAAAAATCGCAAATCGACATTGTCTCAGGGTGAGTACATACAAAAGGTGTTGGAGAGGCTTAAAATGCAAAATGAAAAACCAGTTAGTACACCTTTGTCCATCCATTTCAAACTAAGTAAGGAGATGTGTCCCAATACACAGGTTAAGATAGATTACATGTCCAGGGTTCCCTATTCATCAGCAATTGGCAGCTTGATGTATGACATGGTGTGCACAAGACCAAATATTGCACACACAGTGGGAGTTGTGAGCACGTATATGAACAATCCAGGTAAAGAACATTGGAAGGAAGTACAGTGGATTCTCAGGTGTTTGAGAGGTAATACCACTCATGCATTATGTTTTGGAGGTTCAAACACTATTCTACAGGGATATGTTGATGCAGATATGGCAGGTAATAAAGATAACAGGAGGAGCACCATAGGGTGTGTATTTATTGTAGGTGGAACAGTAGTATGTTGGATTTTGAAACTACAAAAGGTTATTGCACTTTCAATAATGGAAGCAGGGTATGTTGTTGCTACAAAGGCTAGTAAAGAGATTATTTGGTTATAGAGGTTCATGGAGGAATTGGGTAAGAAGCAAGAGAATAACAGGTTGTACAATGAAAACTAGAGTGCCATTCATCTTGCAAAGAACTCAGCCTTCCATTCTAAGACTAAACATATACATCTCAAGCACCATTTCATACGGTTTGTTCTGGAGATAAACTGTTGAATCTGGAAAAGATACACACTAGCCAGAATCCTGTAGACATGTTGACAAAGGTAGTAACCAGAGAGAAACTGAGTTCCTGATCGATTTCAGTTGGCCTTCAAGCATGAAGGTGAAGATGAGAAATTTTCGAGCTCCAAGGTTCAGAGCATAGTCCAGCAAGAGCAGCAATGATGGATTTGTTGTGATCAGTCTCCAAGTGGGAGATTGTTGGTTGTGGAGCCTAATCTTCCATATTCAAAGGTCATGTTTGGATCCCATCCCATGAAAGAGGGGGTTTGGGGGGGGGGGGTTCCCTTCAAAAAATAGTCGTCATGGGTGGTCAAGGTGGGGTGACGACTATTTTAGGATCACCCCCTAGCGAGGGTTTGGGCTAGCGCCCCCGTAGTGAAAATTTTGGAAAAATGCCTTGTAAAATGTTGTAATTTCATAGTCATGACTTGGTCAATAATGGTTGATTTACAAGCCCATCATATTGGATATCCCATAGTATTTTCCCATGGTAATCCCTCTTTAAAAGGAAGGAATTGTAATATGGTTGTGTATTGTAGCATTGTAAAAATGTCTATGATTGTGTGAGAAAGACCGTGAGAGAGTGAAGAGGAAGTTGCAGCGGATGTGCTGCAGGTTGTATCGCTTCATTTTTTGGATGGTATAATAATAAGAATTGTAATTTTCTGTGTGGATGCAGCCCATCTTGGGCGAACCACGTTATATTGGTGTCTCTCTTGTATTGTGTTTATGTGATTTATATTTACATCATCTTGTTTATTGTTATTGCAACATATATAAACTATAAAATATCGTAATTAGTGTGGTTGAATATTAAAAGAACATTTGAGATGAATATATAATTGTAAGTCGTCACATCAAACCATAGGATTTTCAAAGTAAATCAGTGCACCTAATTAATTTAACACACAGCGGTGCACTACCTTATGTGTAACGCATCGATGCGTCCTCACAACAAACGCACTGTATATCAACATCCGCAAAAGTCCCCGTAGAAAAATATATATATCCGCTACATTTGATAGCGGATATTTATCGATGCATTTTATGAAATAATTCACAGCGTTGCATTATATAAATGCATGCACATCGGGTCGTATGAATTCAATAGGCACCGCTGCATGGGATTTTATTTTTATTTTTTCATTTTCTATTTATATGGTTCCACATTGAAATTCAAATGCACTGGTGTGGTTTATGTATATACACACTCGTGCATTCGAAACACAAACACACCGAAAATGCCGAAAATCAAAATTTTAAAAAATCGCACAAGTTATTTTTGCCCTAAACTGAAAAAATGGCGGCAATTTTAAAATCGAAAACTAATTCTAAAAGGTGTTTAAAATTAAAAAACCTAAACATTAATTCATTATTTTGCCGAAATATTGAAGGGAGAGTTTTGGAAGAGAGACTTACGTGGAAGGAGTTTGAAGCAACCAGATTACTCTAAGGATCAAAATTTGTTAGGTATGGTGAATCAAACAAAGCCCTACATAGTAGAAATTTCAAGTATGTAAAATATTACTATTGTTCTTATTATTCTATTTAGATTTCAACTAGATTTAGAACAAAAAAAAACTTCATATTTACATGTTAGAAAAACAGGATCGCAAAACAATAGCATAAAATAAGATGCAAAAATAAAACACATAAACACAATACAAGAGAGACACCAATATACGTGGTTCACCCAATATGGGCTACGTCCACGGAGAAATTACCAGTCCTTTTGTCATACCATCCAGCAAATGAATGGATACAACCCACAGCACATCCGATGTAACTTCCTCTTCACTCTCCCACAATCTCTCTTACATAATCACAGATATCTTTACAATACAATACTACCACACACAACCATATTACAATGCATTCCTTTTAAAGAGAGATTACCGTAGGAAAATACCATGGGACACCCAATACCATGGGCCCGTAAATTACCCATTATTAACCAAGTCATGACTATGAAATTACAATATTTTACAAGGCAAATTTTCTGAAATTTTCACTATGGGGGCACTGCCCTCAAACCCCCCAGGATATGGGATCTAAACACGGCTGAAACACAACCTATGAATCACAAATATCAGGCTCCACAACCAACAATCTCCCACTTTGATGCAGACCAGACCTAGGGGATCATTTGCGTATCGGAGTTACAAAATGGAAACCACACACATACACAGACGGATTGCTAAGAAGTATGGATTTCAATTAAATGAAACAATATCTTTACAAAGGTAATTACATTATGAGTCTAAGCTCGGTTAAGTCGGAATGAACATCGACTTTTAAAACACTTGTGATACACACAGGCGTGAAGGAATTCTTTGTCCTCAAGAACTATCTAAATTCCAAGGACCCACATCCCCTTCTCTAAGAACATAAACTTATATTTATAGGTGTCGCAGAACTCAATCCATGAGGATCATCCTCTCAAAGCTTCGCTTACTTCAAGGCATGGCCATACTGCAATAAATACTTCACCTAGACCTATTCAGTAGATCGCTCCAACTATCTTCCCACAACAACTGCTTTTGCAACCATTCTAACCACTCCAATGGCTAGGCTCCTCGAGACTCCAACGGTCTCAGTCAGTAGTCATACTTATCGTCATCGTCGATCAGTCCATGACTTCTCCCTCATTTGGTCGGCATCACCTTTGACCTCTTTCTCTATTTCTTATCGCTTGTCATCGACCACCATTGGTTAGGATTCTCGTGACTTCACCACCTTCTGTCGGTTGTCACCCTATTCTTGGAGGTCATCAACTATCCTCCAGTTCGTCTATCTATGACTCCTATTTATGGGCCCTGATGCCCCTGCATTCATCGGTTCGACTTGCCATCGACCACTCAGACTCATCTTCCCTCTCTCGTCCATCTGCATTCCCTTCAACCAAACTGCACTCTGACCCGTTGGCTTATAACCAACCAACTGTGTCGACCATCTCCTCATCGCCTTTCCTTCAGTCACGTTCATCCATTGACTGGTCTTTTCTTCTTTCTTGACCAACCGCAGCCGATCCCTACCTTGAATCCAACTTAGTCGCCTTCATGCTACATCGACCTTTTCCCTTGTCAATTGATCCACTTCTCCCTGATCAGTACTCAACTTTTTATTACCTCGACTATGACTTGGTCGGCTTATTTCTTTTATGCCAGCTCTTCCCTTGGGCTCAACTCGCCCCCCCTTTGTTCTCGCCTGAATGCTATCAAATTGTCCTCCAGACACTTTCTACTCGCTTGACCATTCCTCTGGCCGATCTTCTTCTTACATCCAACCAACTCAGTGAATCAAGCATCTATTCCTTCTACCCTTCTTGTATTTTATGTCTTCTCCTTTGACCACCTTGATTTAGTCGACGTCATCTACGTCGACTTCTCCACCGACTTGCTTAGTCCTTCGACTAGCCTCAACTCTGATGCAAATTGGTCCTTCGACCAAAGTCTTCTCTTGGTCATCCACTGACCATCAAGGCCCAGTGCCCCTACTTTCTCTCAAAAGGACTCCATCCTCTTCCAACAACTCACGCTGTCACTCTTCCTGGCCTCTGACTCAACCAGTCCTTGTCGACCATCTACGTCAACTATTATTCTTCGATCTGGCCCTTTTGGGATTCATGCACTTGCCCCTTTCCCTTCACCTGGAAGGTATTTTCCACCCTTCTATTCAAATTCTAATTGCCTATCACTGTCAGTCAGTCCTAGGTCTAGATGCCCCTGCATTAGACTCTCGGGGGTACAAAAAGAATTACACCCTCGGTTCTGATCTTCCATCTGGGATTCAACCTTTTCCTCTTTCGTTGACGTTGATGTTGTACTTGGTGCCATATGCGAATTAGTTTATCTATTTTATCTTTCATCCATTTCTCCTTCCTTAGAGGATTCTTCATGGCCTCAACCATGGCATCATTTATTCTCTAGACTTGGCGGTATCCACTCCTTCTGCTAATATTAGTGAAGCATAAAGCTCCACTCAAACAGTTGTTCCCACCAACTGTCTTCTTCACTGGAAACCCATGTTTGGTTCCAGTCCCACGGACGGCCCTCAAGTCATCGCTCATCCTTTGTCTTCCTGCCTTGGTCAGATTTATGTCCAACCATCCCAGAACCCATCGGTTATGTTCGACCCTAGTAGTTGACATCGTCCAGTGCGACGACTTGTTCAATAGATTCATACCCAAAGTCAATTTGTTAGGGGTGTTACTTTTTCTCGACAACCTCATCAGCATTTCATCGACTGCCCCAACTTTATTTATGGGTTCTTTTCCCACTTCCCCTATTGACATGATCGATGACTTGCATCCTAACTACAAGTTTCTCTTCATTCTAAGACAGACTCACTACTGTCGTCGCGGAATCACCTTTCGTTGCAAGTCTTTCCATGACTTTCTTCTCATCCTCCTCCGACCATGGACATCAACTCCAGTCCATGCCATATGCTTACTCGTCTTGGATATTCTTAGCACTCTTTCCAACCCCTTCCTCCATGCCCATGCATAGGTACTCCTTCGACTTATCAATTGAAATATATGAGGCTCACTAGCAGACTCTCATTTATCCTGCCTTCTTCCATAGTGCCCACTACACCATGTTCGTCTACACTAGTGGCAACATTCCTGCCACTTTCTCCCTCAGTCTAGTCGGCATTCACATCGACAACTTCATTGGCAGTCTTGTCTCCTACTTCAGACCCTCTTACATGAAGGCCATGGTTCTCCTTCACTTCGTCGATCGCCTCCTCGACCAGAATCATTCCTTTGTAGGAAGTCCTTTCACCCGACTACACTTCCATCTCATCGATGTTATTCTCATCCGACTGCTCCTCCGCTTCATCGACAGTCTCATTGGTGCTGCTCTCCTCCTCGCTAACAACATCTCGGTGGTACTCTCCAAAGGCTTCTACAGTGGTCACCTCACTACCTTCCTCTTCATCAGTTATCCTCTTGACCAAGTTCACCATCCCAGTATTATGCTCCCCTGACAGCTCCTGGGAGTTTCCACCTGACTCCCCTTTTTTCACCCCAGGTTGTGATGACTCAAAAATTTATTTGGCCTTTTCCTTCTCTTCTATATGGGTCCTCTTAGGGACATCTTCCAGCATCTTTCCCTCCTCCGAGGAACATTCTTCAAACATTTCACGGTCAATCGTGACCCCTGCGCCTTTCCGTGTCCACCGTCCGCTACCATGGACATTTAGCCTCTCTGGGCCATTTTTACTTGTTCAACCAACTAAAATTCCACTACCCAATTGTAACTGGGCCTTTTTGTCCTCTACAACTCTACCCAAACGTAGCTAGAGTTGCCCTCTTCTCCATCCAATCGTAGCTGGACTTCACTACGTAGGCATAACTTCCTTCTCTAATACCAACTGATGTAGATGCAACTTAGGCGGTCATTTGTGTATCAAAGTTACACAACAGAAACCACACACATACACAGATGGATTTCCAAGAAGTATGGCTTTCAATTAAATGAAACAATCTCTTTACATAAGTAATCACACTACGAGTCTAATCTTGGGTAAGTCAGAATGAACATTGACTCTTACAATACTTGTCATACACACATGCATGAGGGAATTCTTCGTACCCAAGTACCAACTAAATTCCAAGGCCGCAAATCCCCCTCTCTAAGAACATAAACTAATATTTATAGGTTTCCCTAAACTCAATCCATGTGGCTCACCCTCTTGAAGCTTCGCTTGCTTCCAGGCATGTCCATACTGCATTAAATACTTCATGTGGCCCTCTTCAGTAGATCACTCCACTTGTCTTCCTGCAACAACCGCCATAACTATTTTTGCAACCGTTCCAACCACTCCAACGACTCAGCTCCTCGGGAATCCAACTGTCTCAGTCGACAGTCATACTCGTCGCCTTTGCCACTGACTTGCCTAGTCCTCTTACTAGCCTCAACTCGAATGCAACTTGGTTCTTCAATCGAAGTCTTCTCTCGATCGTCCACTAACCATTAGGGCATGTTTCCCTTGCCTTCTTGCAAAAGGACTCCATCCTCTTCCAACAACTCACGTTGTCACTCTTCCTGGAATTTAACTCGACCAATCCTCATCAACCATCTCCATTGACTGTTCTTCTTCGATCCGACCATTTTGGGCTTCATGCACTTGCATCTTTTCCTTCGCCTAGAAGGCTGTCGTTCCCCTTCCAATTGACTTAGCATCACCTATCAACGTCGATTGATCTTAGGGATATATGCCCCTGCATCACACTTGGAGACTGATCTTAGCAACTCCGCCTCTACTGCATTTGTTGGAATATGCTCCAAACCTTGGAATTGGCAAATTTCCCATCTTCACCTTCGTACTTGAAGGCAAATTAAAACTAAGCAAGAACTCATTTTCTCTATGGTTACTACCTTTGTCAACATGTTTGCAGTATTCTAGATAGTATGTATCTTTTCCAACTTCAATAGTTCATCGTCTAGAACATACCGTATGAAATGGTACTTGAGTTGTATATGTTTAATCTTAGAATGGAAGGTTGATCTCTTTGCAAGATGAATGGCACTCTGGTTGTCACTGCACAACCTTCTATTCTCCTGCTTCTTACCCGATTCCTCCATGAACCTATGTATCCAAATCATCTATTTATTAGCCTATGTAGCAGCAACATACTCTTCTTCCGTTGTTGAAAGTGCAACATTCTTTTTCAGCTTCAAAATCCAACTTATTGTTGTTCCACCTACAGTAAATACATACCATGTGGTGCTCCTCCTTCTATCTTTATCATCTGCCATATCTGCATCAACATATCCCTGTAGAATAATGTTTAAACCTCCAAAAACATAATGCATGAGTAGTAGTACCTCTCAAATACCTGAGAATCCACTTCATTCCCTTCCAATGTTCTTTACCTGCATTGTTCATATGCATGCTCACAACTCCCACTGCATGTGCAATATATGGTCTTGTGCACACCATTGCATACATCAAACTACCAATTGTTGATGAATAGGGAACCTTGGACATGTATTATATATCTCCTATGTCTTGGGACACATTTCCTTACTTAGCTTGAAATGGTTGGCCAAAGGTGTACTAACCAGTTTTGCATCCTTCATTCTAAAACTCCCCAACAAATTTTCTATGCTTACCCCGAAACAATGTCAATTTGTAATTTTTCCTGTCTCTTGTTATTCTCATACCAAGGATTTGCTTTGCAGCACCCAAACCCTTCATCGCAAATGAATTAGTTGATTTCATTTTGAGTACATTTATATCATGCATGTTAGACCCTGCAACAAGCATGTCATCCACATACAATAACAAGATAATATATCTTTCATTATCTAGCCTCTTGAAATAAACATAGTGGTCAAAATGGCATCTACTATAACCTTGTTCTATCATAAAGCTGTCAAATTTCGAGCATAACTGCCTTGGAGTTTGCTTCAAGCCATACAAGATATTCTTCAACCTGCATACTAAATTCTCCTTCCCTTTGACCTCATACCCTTGTGGCTGCTGCATATAAATATCTTCCTCCAAATCCCCATGGAGAAAGACTAATTTTACATCTAACTATTCAAGATGCAAATCTTCTACCGCCATTAGACTTAAAATAGTCCTAATTGAAGTCATTTTAACGACGAGAGAAAATATTTCATCAAAATCTATACCTTTCTTTTGTGCAAACCCCTTTACAACAAGTTTGACCTTGTACCGCTTCTTGCCTCCATCTTCTTCCTTCAATCTGTAAACCCATTTATTCTGCAATGCTCTTTTACCTACAGGCAATTGAACCAAATCCTGTGTTTGGTTTCTTACCAAGGAGTCAATATCCCCATCCATGCCTTGCTCCCACTTCTTTCTAGTTTCCACTTGCAATGCTTCTTCATAACATTTCGGTTCACCAGAATCAGTCATTAATAAATAATATAGTGAAGGAAAGTATCATTCAAGGGGTCTACTTAACCTGGTAGATCTTCTAACACTTGCAGGAGTTTGAAGTACCTGTTGTTGTTCTTCATTTTATGGCACCTTTGGAGTTTCATTTTCTGTGATTTCATCAAGCACTATGTATTATGTGTTTTCCTTTTCCTGTTTCTTTCCCTGCAACTAATCTTTGTACATGACCTTTTCATTCAATACGACCTCTCTACTCCTAATGATTTTGTGATTTTCATAATCCCATAAGCGATAACCAAAATCATTAATCCTATATCTAATAAAGGTACACTTCTTGGATTTAGCATCAAGCTTTGTTCTATTTTCTTTATCAATATGGACAAATTCTTCACAACTAAAAGTTCTCATAAATGAGTAGTTTACCTTTTTACCTGTCCATGACTCCTCTGGAATGCCACCATCCACGGAGATTAAAGTCCCTATGTTTATTAAGTAAACAATAATATCTACAGCATATGCCCAAAATTGTAAGGGAAACCCTGCATGCAATCTCATACACCTTGCATGTTCCATAATTGTCATGTTCATCCTTTCTGACATACCATATTCTTGTGTTGTTCATGGAATTGTCTTCTCTCTACGAATCCCACAGTATAAATAGTAACTATCAAAATCCTTGCCACCTCCATTATCAGATCTAAGATACTTCAACATTTTTCCTGTCTCATTGTCAGCCAAATCTTTCCATTTATTTTTCTTCTTTTTTTAACAAAAACGGTTAAAATATATTGAAAAAAGAAAAAAATGTTTGAGTCGTGGCAATAGCCAATTCCAACTAAGTACATTATTCGAAGAAACTGAATGAATTTTGATCTAAGACACAAGTGCTTCTCTAATAATTGTCCATATAAGAGCTTATTCCTTCATATGGGACATAATTTGTTTAAAGGATTTTGTAATTTGAAGTCTGCTATGTGGTTTCATTGTAGTAAAATTATGTCTGAACCTTGATGTTTATCAATTCTCGCAACCTATCCAGGATTATTCTGTAAGTGAAGATAAGTCATAATACCAAATCTGCGTTTGGTTGTAACTCATATTCATTCAATTGAGATGAAGAAGGTTTGTTATGTTGGATGTCGGTGATGATTCTATGTGTTAATCAATTGGAATTGCCTTTGTGCTTTGAAAGGCAGTCAAACATGAACCATAACCAATTCATATTTCTTAATCTGGATGATAAAAAATACTAAAGGCTTGTTGTTCTGAAATCTAGGGATCTGGCCAGGTCTACCAGCAATAGTGTAATCTCAAGGAATATGACAATAGTCTGTTTCACCACTTGAGCATTCTATCATTCCAGGTGCAAGGCTGGTTTGTTGCCTTCGCTTCCACGTTTGCTTCATAATTCAGCTTTCATGTAATGTGATAGGCTTTGAAATGCTTCCAGGTGTTTGCTATTTGTTGAATCCGTCTTATAATTCTACCAATTTCCAGGTTGTTGTAGTGTATGGGCGAATTGAATGCCTTGATGACGACTAGAGAATCACCAAATACCTATAAATTCTCGATATTATGATTTTTAGCAATTCGACATCCTTGTAAAAGTGATAATGCTTCAGCTAGGTTGTTTGAGCATATTCCCAATCCCCATCTGTAATTAATTTTCGATGTTCCTCCGTTGAATAGTAAGATTCCTCCTGCTCCAGCTAGACCTGGATTATTTTTGGATGCACCATTGAAATGCAGATTGTCCATTGGCTGATTGCTTCTCCAGGCTTGAAAATCGATGTCAGAGTGTCTGATCTGCCAGGGTGGAAGCTTCCGATTTTTTGAATCAATTTCTCTAAGAGCAGGGAGAACAATGTTGATCCACTTTGATTCAACGGTGGAGAGGTTCATATTTGCTCTGAATCTGGAGTGATTTATGCATTCAATTAGTAAACCTTTTGCTTGTCCAGCAACTTGAAGTGGTGTAGGGTAGGTGTCATGGAAAATTGCTTTGTTTCTGGAAATCCAAATCTTCCAGCATGTGAGTTTAGGAATGGTTATCCAAATTTGATGCCAAAGTTTATTTTTCGAGAGTGGGGTTGGATAAACATATTTCCATTCTTTGAGAATACATGTAGTAGTACCAAAGTTTGGCATTGCAATGTCGAGTTCTTGAAGCATGTGGTTCCAGACTTCTTTTGAGAATGTGCAATTCAAGAGGAGATGATCAAGTGTTTCAATGTTTTTATGACAAAGTGGATACCGATGAAGTCCGTTGAAGCCTCTTTTAGTGAGGTTGTCACCTGTAAGATTCTTTTTGTGAGTAAGATTCCACATCAAAAAATTTACTTTGGGGATTCCGAATGAAGTCCAAACCATATCCCAAGTGCTTTTCCTGGAAATGACATTGTTTTGGAGAGTTTTCTAACCCAAAGCAATGGTATACTTTCCGCTTGGGCCCCAGCCACGTTCATCGTTGTCCTGGAGGTGGGTAAGGGAACATCCAATCAATTTTTCGAATAGGAGAGCTCTGGAATGTTCTAGATTTGTTGGGGTTGAGAGTTTTATCCAACCATGCCAAGTGCCCGAAGAATCCCAGGTGTTGAGGTTGCTTAGTGTCTTCATTCCATGTTGAGTGACCCAATGGTCTATGTCCTATAGATCTTGAATGTTTTGAAGCTGTTATTTTCCCATTATTTTGTCTGAGAAGATATTAATATCTTTTCCATTTCCAGGTACCCAGTATAATTCTTGGGAGAAGAAGTCCCAAGCAGATTTGCAAAGGGACCAAATTGAGGATCCCTTGGATTCTGGCTTGTTGTCGAGGCATCTGAGAGTGGTGCCTGTTATGTATTTCCCTTTTAATAATAAGTTGACTCTGTGGTGTCTGTCATGCAGAATTCGCCAGAGAAATTTTCCTCCCATTGCCTTATTTGCCTGAAGGGGATCTCGTATCTGGATCCCACCTGAATGTTTTGGCTACAATGTGATGTTCCAGTTGACTAGATGTATTTTGCGCTCATTTTTTTCCTCTCATCCAGAGGAACTCTCTCAGAAGCTTGCTTATTTGCTCTGTAACTCCTTTGGGCACTAGCAAGAGTGAGAATTGGTAAATAGGAAGTGTTGTGAGGACCCAATTTAGAAGGACCAATTTTCCTGCTTTGTTGAGCCATTGTCCTCCCCATCTCCTGCTTTTGGATTTCATTTTGTGGATTATGTCATCCTAGTTCTTTGACTTTGAGTGACCTTGGGTGATTGGGAGACCCAGATATTTGAAATTGTCCCAATGCTGGTGGACTTTGATTCCAATCATTCAGGCGATATTGGTTGCAGCGATATTGTTTAGATTCCAGCCATATACAATTCTCTTGTGTAAGTTGATCTTGCCACCCGAGGCTTTGCAGTAGGCGGCCATGTTTTTCTTGAAATTTCGAGCTATTAAGGAAGAAATCCATCCCAACAAAAGGGAATTGTCTGCAAAGAGAGTGTGGTTTAGGGGCATGGGGTTGAATGCTAAGTTGAGACCAGGTAGGAGACCAGTACTGAGATCAGAGTTTAGCTTTCGGCTAAGAGAGTCGGCCATGATAATATAAAGGAAGGAAGATAAGGGCACCATTGTCGAATTCCATGGGAGGCTTGGAAGAAATTGGTAGGGCAACCATTCACGAGAGGGGCAATCCAGGGACATTTTATGCAGGCAGAGATCCAATTTAAGAAGGAATCTCTGAAGCCAAAAAATTTCATGATTTTAAGAAGAAAAGAGTGCTTAACACGATCAAAGGCATTAGCCATGTCAAGTTTGATTAACATACCTTTTTCTTTGCAGAGTTTATGGAGTGGATGGCCACCTATACAAGGATGACATTGTGAAGGATTTGTCTTCCGTGTAGGAATCCTCCTTGGTTATCTGAGATGATTTTGGCGAGGATGGGCTTCATCCTGTTTTCCATCATCTTGGAGACAATCTTGTAGGATGAGTTGCATAATGCTATTGGTCGAAATCTTTTGAAAGTGCAGGGATTGGTTTCTTTTGGAATGAGAGCGAGGAAGGTGGTGTTAGTGCATCCACCGATATTGGCCTTTAGATGAAAATCTCTGACCATTCTCATAAAATCCTTTCTAATGTGATGCCAACAAGCTTTATAAAAGTGGATGGAATACCCGTTAGGGCCAAGAGCTTTGTCAAGGTCGAAAGACCAAATCGTGTCGGTGACTTCCTTCTCTGTAAATGGCTTGAGAATCTCAACATTGTCTTCATTCATGAGTTTCTTCGGTATGCAATCAAGAAAAATTTGATCTCCTTCTTCATCATCGTTGCTATCCTCTTTGAAAAGGTTTGCAAAATGATTATAAGGTGCGTTTTTTATGTCTTTGTGTCCTTTGACAGTCAATCCATTATCAATTTTGATCTCAGAAATATTATTGATGGGTTGTCTAGATTTAGTCTGCCTATGGAAGTAAGCCGTATTCTTCTCACCTGCTTTGAGCCAAGTGTTGCGAGATTTTAATCTCCATAATTCTTCTTCTCTTCGGAATGCTTGATAATTTTTGGCTTGGTAATTAGCTTCTTCCTGTAGTGTGTTGTTGTCTATTGGATTTTATCCATTGAACTTTGGATATCTTCAAGGTCGTTGACAGCCTTGTTTCTGTAATTTGGAGATGGACAATTGATTTTGGCCCAATTTTTTAGTTCTTTTTTGGTAATAATGAGCTATTTTTCCCAAATGTGTCTTGGGGATCTGATTATGGGGGTGTTCGATACGTTCTTAAGAGTATCCCAAAAGTTATTTCATTCAAGCCATTGAGGGTTGAATCTAAAAGGGATAGGTATGTAATCTTCATCTTCTCGTATTTGGAGGAAGATCGATTTATGATTCGAAGCTAAGTTTACCATTATTTAAAGATTTCCATTTCTGAAAAGTAGCAAAAACATCAGATTTTCGTCGAATGCAATAAACCCAGATTTATCAATAAAAGTAACATAATAACGAGAGACACCAATAGATTATACTTGAGTCGGTCCCCATACATATGTATGTACAAGCTCTAACTTTTCACTCTTCTTTCGCTTCCCAACCCTGAGAAATTTGACTCTCTTATGTTTTCCATAAACATGGTTCTCACATAATTCCAAACTAACCTACTTCAAACCTGGCAACAACTTCTTTGAATGGAGAATCTGCATACCCTTCTTGTTGGAGCACGATTGCCGTTAGACCAAAACCTGCAGGTGTTAATATCCGCTACAATCACCAAAGTTAGGATCCACGAGAGGGGGTTAACCCATGTCACGAAACTCACAGGGAGTGCTGGACGCAAATGCCAACAATCTCCCCCCCAGCGTTACCCGAGTGAGTTTCGAACTCAAGACCTGTCGCTCTGATAACATTTGTTGGAGCATGATTTCCGTTAGACCAAAACCTGCAGGTGTTAATCTCCGCTACAATTGCCAAAGTTAGGATCCACGAGAGGGGGTTAACCCATGTCACGAAACTCATAGGGAGAGTTGGACATAAATGCCAACAATAGGTTACCCGTGGTTGATGAATATAGTTGTCTATGGTTTCCATTTATAAATATAGTTGTCTATGGTTGTCATTGATGACACACCTTTAATGACAAAGGTGTGAATGCATGATGACAAGCAAACAAGGTGATGGGAATTGGCACACCTAATAGGCCAAATGATCCATACTGTGATCATTTGGAATTGGCCCTAATACCCTATACAAGGTCATGGTTGGACGAAGACTTGGACAAGACAAACAAGACAAGGATGATTGGCATATGAATTGGAGTTGGGTCTAAGATCCTAAACAAGTATGATGTGGACAATGAATATGCCAAGCAAGCATAAGCTTGCGGGCATGAAAATGGCAAGAAGATATGCAAAATGAAAACCATTGCAGGCACTCCTCAAAGTCACTCTTGGGCATTTGAATTGACAACTGCGTGGTCAGTTTTTGAAGGGAAAAACCCCCATTAGGGCACACCATCTATACGGGCACCTAAAACAAGATGCGGCCATGTTAATTGAAGGCAAGTGCGGGCATCAAGCTCAAGCATTTCCAGCAGCATACAAGCATCAACATGGAGCTCACTACGGGCATAAATCAACAACCCTTACAGGCATTTAGATCAAGCTCACGATGTGGGATTAAAGACCACGTTAACCTGGAAGAGAAGATCAAAAAATAAAAATATATGTGTATGCATTTGATGAGTGAAATATGGAAAGAAATAAAATATAAATATATATAATTGATGATATAAAACGTGAAACAAAAATTATCATCTTACGATGAAGTCGGCCTCCAAAAATTAAGAGAATGAAATGGAATTAAAAAAAAAAATATTAATTGTTTTTGACAAGTCGGCTCAGTTGGAAATATTTTTTTGGATCTATATAAATACACTGAAAAAAGTTCATTTTAAGGTGAAGATTTTCGTTGAGCTCTGAGCAAATTTCGGGGGGGGGGGGGGGGGCAAAGAGGTGTCTTGGAGAGAAAATTTTGTATGGTTAAATGTGAATTCGGTGGAGTTCCTCTGAGATTTTCATGACTGTTGAATTGAGGTTTTTCGCAGCAGCAGAGGAGCAGTGACTACAATTTTTGCAGACCCAAAATTGCAGAGAAAAGTGACAGCAGCAATATAGGATCCAAATCTTGGTCTGGGGTTGGAGTAAGGCATTGGATGGTGATTATTTTAGCAGCAGTATGTGATTCTTTTTGTGGTTTTGGAAAGGTTTGTTAAAAGCCCTAAATGAGCATAACAGTCCCTAATTACAGAGAAGAGGAGCACATAACACAAACCTTTTAGTGTTTTAATTCATGGATAACCCAACAAAGAAGTAAGCTAGTGAATTCGTGAAGGAAGAATATCCATGTGACTGAGGGAGTAGAAGCAGCAACATGATAATTCTGTTTTAAATATTATCTTTTGATGATGGTGTTGATAACACAATGCTGATGGACTGAATTATAACAATCATGTTGATGTTGATTGCTAGTGATAAATGAAGACAATGGACAGTTTGCATATTTATGATATAATGCTTACATGCTGGATGATGATGTTGGGCAAGTGATGATGATGAAAAATACATGTGCATGTGGACAGTATGATTTTGTGAATGGAGACATAATGCTGGCAACAATGATGTGTGATTGATGAAATGTATTGTAGATGAGTGTATGATGATGAGAGTGTAATAATGATGTGAACTAATAAATGTATGCTCTTACAAGCATGGTCTTGTATCCACTTCTTGGCTGGGTCTAAGAAGAACTAGGCTGGGTCCTAGATAAAGATTTGGTGCTCTTTTATTTCAGTTGGTGTTGTTGCCTCACTGTTGTAGCCGTTGAACCAATTACAAAATTACAAAACTATATCTTGTGTCCCTTGTGTGTGATGTGTTGGTGATTATATGACATGTGCTTAGATGATTACTGAAATATAATTAATTGATGAATATGTTGTTGAAGTAATTGTGAAATGATGATTTACGTGTTAGTGATTGAAGAAGTTGAATTTTGATTAAGTATTGGCTCACTGATCCACCCCCCCCCCTCAGTGAGCATTGTGTCTAATACTTTCACTCATGTGGCCAAGCCTATGATGCCACAATGTTGTATATGTTCCTGTGGAAGTTAAAGAGATTGAACAATCAGTATTATGAGGACATAAATACAATGTACCTATCATATCTCATTTTTCTATCACCGACGATCCTTTAGTGATCTTCCACCACATTTCTCCAAACGTAGATAAACAACCAACATCTCCCAACTGCCTTGTTGATATTAGATTTTTTTTCATAGCGGGAATATGCTTTACATCTTTCAACAACCATTCATTTCCGTTCTTTAACTTTATTTGTACCTTACCCATCCAATAATTTTACATGGTTCATCGTCACCCAATAAAACATGTCCAAAATCACCCTGAACATAATCATAAATAAATTTCTTATTGGGTGTAGCATGACATGAAGCCCTGAATCTACTACCCAACAATCACAAGTATTATCCAATGCAATAATCAAAGCATCTTGTAACACATCACCTACGACATTTGTTTCCCGAGTAGTCTCTTGTTGTCCCTCTCCTTTCTTCTTTAGAGATCTGGAGTCTTTCTTCAAATGTTCTTTCTTCCCATAGTTCCGACACTCTAACTTTCCCAGTTTGGACCTAGATCTACCCTTCGTAGACTTCCCACAATTACCTGGGCTCTTTTGTCTTTCCCTTTGTCTTCCCCTGCTCTCCATGGTCAAAGAATTACCTGATGTCTCACCTGTGCTTTTCCTTTGCATCTCCTCACTAAGAATAACACCAACAATATCATCAAATTACAGAGTGTTTGAACCAAAGATAGAGTTACTTATAGCCATGACCAATCTATTCCAACTTTATGGAAATGAGCACAAGATTAGAAGAGTCCTAACCTCATCATCGAATTTCACTCTTACATAACTTAGCTAATTAGTAACCTACTAAATTCATTTAAATGGTCGACAACAAACCCACCTTCTTACATCTTCATATTAAATAAACGCTTCATTAAATACCTTGTTGGAATTTGAGGGTTTTTCATATAGTTTAGCCAATGCGTTCATCAGACCTTCCGTTGTCTTTTCTTTCAAAATATTGAAAGTCGTCGACGAATCCAGGCACAACCGTATTGTTCCTAGTGCCTTTATGTCAAGAATATCCCATTCTTTGTCCTTCATAGACGTCGGCTTACTTCCTTTTCCGCCCAATGGTAGGAATAGATCCTTTGGTATAGATATTCCTCCATCTACATCTTCCATAACTGGTAGTTTTGGCCATTAAATTTCTTGACTCTAAAGTTTCCTTCTTCCGCCATTGGTCCCACTCGAACCATGAACCCTTCTTTTCTGTGAGTTTATGCGCCAAATAGGCCTTTGGCTCTGATACCAATTGTTAGAAAAACATAATCGCAGAACAATAGCATTAAATAAGATACATAAATAAAACACATAAACACAATACAAGAGAGACACCAATATACGTGGTTCCCCCAATATGGGATACATCCATGAAGAAATTGTCAGTCCTTTTATTATACCATCTAGGAAATGAAGGGATACAACCCGCATCACATCCGCTGCAACTTCCTTTTCACTCTCTCACAATCTCTCTTACACAATCATGAAGATATTTACAATACAATACTGCCACACATAACCGTATTACAACACCTTCCTTTTAAAGAGGGATTACCATGGGAAAATACCACCGGATACCCAATACTACGGGCTCGTAAATTTCTCATTATTGACAAAGTCATGACCATGAAATTACAACATTTTACAAGGCAATTTTTTTCTGAAATTTTTGCTACGGGGGCGCTACCCTCGAACCCCCGCTAGGGTCTGGGATTCAAACACGGCTGAAACATGACCTTTGAATCAGGAATATGAGACTCCACAACCAACATTACCTTCAATGTTGAAACCCTTATTTTCTCGCTGTTTCTTTTCATTTCATGTGGCTGCAAAATTATACATTAGGGTTTAAATCCCTCTATTGCTACACAATTATGATTTTTCCTTTGGGGGATTTTAGATTTGATGAGTTTGTGACTATATATACAAAGCGTAGAGTGAGATGGGGCCACATTTTGGGTCGAATTTGTAACCATGTCATCCCTGTCAAGTTTTTTTTTCAATAAAAAACACATGCGTCATTTTCGGTGCATCCATGTAACATGAACGCACTGGTGCGTTTGTACAGTTTGAACAAATAGTGCATCCGAACTGATATGTGTGACAATATATTCAGTTTTTAAAAACACAAAAAATCGTTTCTCGGTTTTCAGTTCCACAGAATCGCAGTCCCAAACCAATGTGTTTATCTGAATATCGCACCGCTAATGGTTGGAACGCATCATTTTTTATTTTCCTAAAAAGTTAAATAATTTTCAGCCATTCACGGTGCGCCTGTGTTGATATAACGCATCGGTGCATGTATGTACATAAACTCACTGAGGAGTTTTATGTGATTAAGCACACCAATATTAGACTTGTTTTCTATTTTGAAGTTTTGTAATTTATTTGTGTAATATATTGATAGCTTCTGTATTTAATGGTCCAGGTTATTTATTGATAGAAAATGCATGATATGAGTTCAATGAACAACAATTTTAGTCTACATAATGAGAGCACATACATAATTACGAAGAAGACAAGTGTTTTTTAATTTATGTATTTAAATAATTTGTTTGAATTATTTGTAAATTTAACTAATATGTATTAGCTCATGTGTGACATGCAGAGCCAAAAAATGAGGAATCTCATTAAGATTCTTATCAATATAAGTCTATAAGAGCGTAAAACGTTGATGGAAAAGTTGTAAAGGGATGAATCAGGTGAATAAAAATAAGTCAGTATGAATTATTTCTTCAAATTTAAGTAATAATGTACTTAAGAATATTCACTAATATGTTTCAAATAATTTAATTCACATATGTTGAATGTTATGTAGGGACCGACAACAACAAAAGTGAATGTCATCATAAGAAAAATAATATGGAAGATGCAAATGATGATGAATTGGTCCTTATCTCATATGGAGCGGTGCTAGAAGTTAATAGAAAGGGGAAATAATTTTATAATACTATGAGGGATATAGTGGAAAGCACGTTTTCACTTACAATACAAAAATCAATCAAATTATTCAAAGAATCAAGTCATATGTAAACTACAAGAGGCATTTCCAGAGAAATGGTCAATGAGACCTATCAGACTTGCAATAGAAAAAACATACAACAACAAAAAAATCATTCAAAGAGTAATATTCCTAAACATGTTTATGTGGAATATGTATTTATAACTACTACAAAGCACGTCATTTCCTTTAATAATTTTAATGCTGCTATATTTATATTCATATCAACAGAAAAATAATTTAATGTCATTTTACATTTCCAGGGAGATTATGAAGATCCCAAAGTATGAAGGAGGTGATATGTGAAATGTGTTAGTAGGGATGTCCAAAAAGGTGTATAAGAAGATGGTCAAGGAAATGGACATAATTGCATCGCAGAAAGAGTCATATCAACAACAACGTGCTTCAAATGTATGAAATCTTTGATTTTTTTTATTATTTACTTCTTATTGATTAATTCAAAATTAAATATTAATTTTCAATTGTTTTGTTCCAGAAAAGAAAACAAAATGGAACCCATTCAACACACAAGACAGGACGACAATGAAAAAATTGGGAAAAAGGGGTTGATAGCAAAGTTTGTGAGTAATTGTGATTTCCTTATATCAAATTAAGATTTCATAGTGGTTGTGATCTTTATATTTTTTTTTATTTTGTTTTCATTGACCATCCTTGGATATCTTGAAATAGGTGTTAACATACAAAGAGGAGCCATCGGAAGAATGGATTGACATTGGGTTAAGCAAGGTTTGTGAGTATATGTTGGCGTATCAAAAAATAATTGTGGAATTTTTAAGTATCTATGTTGTTTTACTTCTCTCGTTTTGTAAGTAATAGAACAACAAAAATCATAAATGTTAAATGAATGATTTCTTACGGGGTATAAAACATATATGAAACAAAGTATGGAGTGCAACGAACATAACAACTATTGATAGATGGCATGAGACATGGTTTTGAAAGAATGTGTGACACTCAAGACACAATCATTGCTCTGGTACGTCAAATTTCAATTTACATTCATGTATATTATCTATTCTAATTTTCATTATTCCTAGCAATTAGATACACTCGGTACACTTTATTTTTATGTTTGCAGATGGAAGTTGAAGAAGAGAAAAACAATCAAGCCAATCAACAAAACATTCAACCAAATAACCCAACTGATGCAAGTGGCTTGAGCACTGATAAGAGTTCCAACGAAGAATGATGATCCATATTTATTTTTGATGTTAATGCAAGCTATTGCATATTAATTTTGAAATAATTGTCTGTGATTATAAAAAAAAATTATAATGTACTAGACATAGTGTTTGAATTGAAAGACAATGAATTACCAATAAGTGTTACAATTACATGCATGTTGACATGTTGATTATTAGTGTCTCTATGTTGTCTTATTTTGTATGACAAAGGTCCTCTTATTGATATATAATGAAATAATTTTTTTATTCTATTGCATTCTCCAATGTTCTTGTCAAATGTTACATATGAAATGGTACATTATATTGACAATTAAATGTATGGATGCTTAAATATTACAATAGATGCTAGAATCTATAATATAAGAAATTAATCTAAACAAACACAATAATTAAAATCAAAATGAATAGTACTATGAAAAAATATTTCAATTTTTTATGAATAATGGAATAAAAAAAATAGAAAACTAATATAGATATTTCACTACATTTTCAGGAGTCACTGTTCAAAGAATCATCTATGGTGCTTTTGGTACTTTATGTCATACTGGTGCGTTTGCTTTAATTATACGCACCGGTGCGTTTAAATAATGTATACGCCCCGGTACTCCAATGTAAATTAAACGCATCGTTAAATTAAAAAAACAAATGTCCACATCTCAATCGCATTTACTGATGCATTTTGTATTGTTAATCGCACCGATGCGTTTAAATTGTTAATCTGCACTGGGATATTTAAAGCCTATAGACACTAGTGCTTTTTGTAATTTATCGCACCAGGGAGTTTTAATTGTTTAAATGCACTGGGACATTGTAATAGTTTGTATGCACCAATGCTTATTATTGTGAAATGCATGGGGGCGTTGTGTAGTGTCCCTTTTTAAGAATTTGCAAACACTAGGAAAAATTGCAAATTTTGACCAATTCGACTCTTAGACTAGTATTGACTCAACTGCTTCCAAATGGCTCCAAATGGTTCCAAATTGGATCTGAATGAGTTTAGAAGGTATTCAGACATGTAAACGAGGCCGATGGATGCTTGGACACTCTTAAAACACTTATGTGCAACATTCCTTTACAATCAGGGAAAAATAGGGAACTTTATTAGTCAAAATCGAGGTTCAAAACCCCAAGGGTAGGGGGAAAAGATGGCTTCCCAAACAATGTAAGACCTCCCCAAATTTCAGAACATAGGCATGGTACTGATAAAGGACTTCAATGGGCTTCCCAATGCAGCATCAATTAGTTTCTATAGGCTTCTGCAACTTCCACAAATTAGGTGTTTGTATACTAGCTTTAACATAGGGGGAAATGATAGTAAATCTTCACAAATGGTTATGAAACTTAAGAGTATTGCTCCCAATGCTTATCTAATGAGTATTAAACTTCTTCAGCATATTAATGGTGCTCCATACAAAAATAATATATCATATTTTGATTGAACCATTCGAATTTGATACCACTTCAAGTGCTTACAAAAAGGTATTGGGGAAATGACACCATTTAATCATAGTTTAGCGTTTGTACATAAAATCTCTTGGAGTTTCGATCTGAAAGTCTTCTGAGCAGTAAATATAGAGTATATATATCATATTACAAATAAATGGGGCTTCAAGAGCTATCTCAAAGAGATCATCACCCCACCAAGTGCACCTCTCCTCAAGGAACAAGAATATGACAATAAATGGAAGAATGGTTGTAGAAGCAAGCTGAAAGAGATGTGACCAGGAGCTGCCCTGTAGCTTCATCCTATAACAAAAGACTCCATTGAAGCTCCAAATGAAAGGTCTGAATGGCCTCTCCAATTTCCAATTAGGATGGGAATCTTTCACCCTTGAAATTGGTGCTAAGGCAAGTAGAATAGCACTCTACTAACTCTCATCTCCAAATGCAAATTGTAAAATGATCAAAAGCTACTCTCCTTATTTGTTCTTGACTTTTTATAAACTTCCCAAATACCTCCTTGGGTCGAATTCCTTCCCAAAAGACTCATTCCAACTCAAGTTGGGAAGAGATTCCAATGTGTGCCACTTGTCCAACAATTCCTAGTCTCCATCTTCCCTCATTTTGAATGGGTGTCTCTTTGGATTCCCTGACTCCCTTGTGCGCCTTCATGGAGGCTATTTTTATCCCTGACATGTCATATATGTTAGATGTCATCATTCAGGTTTGATTTGTGTCATAGGTGTCATAGTATCTTCATCATTGTTGTCATAAATCTAGGGAATCTAGTCCAAGTGTCCCACTAACTCCAAAATGCCTCTTCCTCTTCCATGGGAGTTACTCTTCCACTCCAATTCGACCTTCATTGATTCATTACAAGTATATTGACCTTCCAACTCCCTAAGATCATTATACTCCACCTTGGATTCGAATAGAATGCCATGTGGCATGAGGAATCTAGCTTTTTGTGGGTCCCACACCACCAATGTGTCTCCATGACCAAGTGCCACCTTATTTTCCTATCATAAATATTTATTTAACCCCTTTTAATATATTTATGTCAATATAATGTCCATTTGGGGTTTATTAGCTCCCTTATTCAAAATCCCAATATTTCCACCCCAACCTAAGAAACTAGAAGATTGATGGAATTTCCTCGTTTGAAATTTATTTGAATGGGGACACTACACATTGCTATAAATAGACAACACAGTAAAAGTTTAAAAATATTAAAACTTTTCGGTGCATATGAGATAAAATGTTGCATCGGTGCGGTTCGATTGTAAGTAAGCATCGATGCATATAAGTTATACGTAAGCATTGGTACGGCGTTAAAACTTGGTGCTCTCCGGTGCTCGAGCTGTTTGAGTGCACTAGTGCGAAGTATTCATATTATGCAACACTAGTGCATTGTATGAAGCTATGTACCTGTGCGCATTTTTCCAACAAAGCGCATCGTTGGAAAAAACATCCGCTAAAACCTCTAGCCGCTGAGTTTTTATAGTTATAAAATATATCTGTAATAACCTCTGTTAAAACATCTGCTACCATTGGCGGAGGTTGTAGCAAAGGTTTTTTTGACAATTTTTTCCAATCTTGTAACACTAAAAACCTTCGCTATGACCTCCACCTTTTCCTTGTAGTGAGAGTTAGGATGCTTTAAAAAAACTAGCTTCAACATACTAATAATATTATTCTAGAAAACAGTTGAGGGTTGATCCTTGTTAACCTATTCCTTAATTCGAGACTTTAAGACCACAAGATCCAATGGAAATACTAGAGATGGAATCATAAAAAAGGATTTGTGAAGTATAAGCCAACTGATGTGTACAAATGGTTGTCAAAAAGGCTCGAGCTTGAGGCAAATATGAATAAAGTCTAGATAACCAAATCAAAGAAAAAATCTTGACTATATACACTAATTTCAATTCAGAAGTGGTGCCTTGAGCCCCAAAAAGTATGCTTTTTGTGTTCCTTATTGCATGGGGACTTACCCTTAGGGAAACCCCTGAAATGCTTGGGAATTTTGTTGATCCGGATTTACGTGAGAACAAAATGAAAGAGCATATAGAACCGCATACACATATATATTGCAAGGAACACAATGATACAATGATCTCAGATTCTATCAAATGAATGAAACAAAGAAAACTATAAAATAGAAGCAACTATAATGGTGGTAGCTATATCTCTGAGAATAGATGTGGTGGCTATGCTCATTAGTGACAAGTTGATTACAAAAGGAGGTCAAAGGGACTTTTTATCATAATCATGAGGGGAAAAAACTGAAACATCCAAAAACTTAACCCTAGGAGATTAACCGTAAAAAAGGTTTGCAGGCCTCGTGGTGGTTAAGTGAGGTGTCAACTTCTCTAGGGCATAAATTTTGCATACAATCTCTGTTTAGGGAATTCAGTAGCTCGATGGAAACGTCTAGCCGAGAAGAACACATTTTGTATGTCCAAAACTACCTTTGGCTATGTTTGGACTATTTCCTCTCCAAAAAAATCGTTTAAGGCTTCACAATAGCCCCAAAAGTTTCAAGTTTGAAAAACCATAAGAACTGCCAAACTAGAAAAATTGTTTTGAGCCAATGGAATAGGTGTCTAGTTCATGATATCCATCTAGACTAGTCCGCTAACCTGAAAAAATCGTAAAAACTGCCAAACTAGAAATTTTGTTTTGAGCCAGTGGAATAGGTGGGTAACCATCGATACCCATCTAAATCATTTGTAGCTCGAATTCCCACTATGTGACAAGAATTAAATTTCAAAGTACTTGTTGTAGTTATGGAAATATGCACAACAACTTGGGGTTGGGCATTCAAATTCTTCCACTCCTTTATCCTAGCCAATATGAATCCCTGGATTAAGTCCACCCTGTTGGGGGTGTATCTAGCCCTTAGGTTGTTGATTTTCACATAGCATGGCATTAGATTAGAGTTGATATTTTATATCATCTTTGGAAAATAATAAATGTATGTCTTTTCACCAACTCATAGCACAACCTAAAATTTACCTAGTATGAAGGGTCTCTAATATGTTCTCATCTTCTTTCACAAATCTAAGTCCAAACTAGAAAGGTGGAGGTGAAAGTAGCCCACCTCTAGGAGCTAATGGATTATTGGACCAATGAGCCATGTACAATGAATAGGGTGCTCCTTAAAGGGAATTCTCATGCATGTTCTACTTCATCTTGGAGCTCTAGCAGCCATCGAACTAACACATAGTAAGTCAAGTTATAAGGGAACACCAAGAGAGTCGAAGAAGTTGACCTCCAACAAGGAACTTGAAGTCTCATGGTTTGGAAAATTTCATGTTGTTCCTCTTGTCATATTTGAAGAAGAGCATCCATAAGAACCTAAGCAAGGCAATGATGGATAAGAGGCTATTGTGGCTAATCTTGAGCTACAATTGAAGGATAATAATTTCCTCTCAAGGATAAGGATTCTCCTATTGATACAAGTTTAATTCCAATAATGTCCTACTCCTTCTGCTCACTTTGGCCAATTGGCCTAATGTTTATGTATTTTCTACTCTATGCCTTGAGCATTGGGTTACTTTGTGACAATTTAATTTGAGCAGCCTTGTGTGGTCATTTTTGGATTCACAAGGGTTTATGCCTTTTTATTATAGCTTGTGGTGGCTATTATTCATACATTTTTTAATAAAATGAACAATTTGTGTATCTTAATATACATATGAAGTATCTTACAATACAAAAACATCCCAAGCAATGTCATCTCTAGGAAACAATTATGAAAATAATCAGACCACTTGATCATTGAAGCTCTTAACAGGCTTAGAGAAATCCATGAAAGGGCCTTACAAGGCTAAAAGGGTAAGAAAAGTGGTCATTTAATCCCCACAAGTTCCAATAGGATAACATTATTGCCTCTTAAACAGATTATGTAAGGCTCAAAAGACAACACAAATTACCTTAATTTACATGTCCAATACCCAACAACAATTTTTGAACATTATACATAATATTCAAAATAGGCCTATTGAAATTAGATGATATAAAATAGAATAAAGTATTTTTATGTACTACCATCATTACAAGCAAGTCCTACTTTTCATGAGGACAGTGGTAAATCATTAGTTGGCATGGTTGCTTCATTTCCACATGAAAATATTAATTATTTTCCAAAACAAAAGATGGGTTGCACTCCTATTCAACTTCCTCATTCTCATCATCTCTACCTTTTTATTTGTTTTCAAGCTACTTGGTGCCTAGGTTAGGGACAACCGCAATGTTGGATGGAAGAATAATCTTCCCACAAGTAAGATGTTGCCACTAGGTTTATACGAGGCTCATTTATATTTACAATGCCTAGACGCCTCCTCGGGAAGTGAAATCCCCCACAAGTGGCTCCTATCCTCAACCCCTCCCCATGATATTTGAACCCGAGACCTAATGAGGACTAAACCCCACATAAACCAATTGAGATAAACCTCATAGGTGTCGTCATCTCTACCTATAGACTTGTCATTTCAACACCTGTTACCTTCTCATTGAAAGTTTTACCCAAGCATTTCTTCTACGTTTATACTTTGCTAACATTCCCATTCACTCGTTACAAGGGTAAGTTGGTGATAAGAGTATAAATTAATTTGATAAAAATAAAGAAGATACCCTTCTCAAGGTCATTGTACATGTGCATGGAAATGTATTGATCATTTTCCTAGAGAATGTGTGTATGCTATTCTATAAGCAATTTGTAAGACAAAGGGGGTAATTGTGATATTGGCATTTACCCTCATGTAGATGTATAAATGGTTATTGGTAGGAATATAATTGTTTTGTGAACTATGTAAGGTTGTGAATATAGTTGATAATTATGCCACTACTCCAAGAAATATTGTGTAATTTGAAGTTCTTTTTTTTAAAATATATTTCTATCATTATTTTTTTTTAAAAGTTTATGTATGTTTTCTTTGATAAGTTAATTCTTAATTTTTGTAGAGGCATAGATCTTCTGACCATTGTATGGGGTAAGCATACGAGTTTTCTTAGTACTTTGATTCGACATGTCATATAAAGAGTGAACATGTCACAAGCATGATGTGAATTTAAGTAGTAATGATAATGACTACTCATCTCAACCGCCTACACTAAACTGAATTGACAAATACAAAATGGACAGTATTTTTTCTTAAAAGAATGAGTAGGTTGTTCTTATGAAAGGGGTTGTTGGGAAACCATATAGCCCTAATAGTATATAAAATTTCAAAATACTAGACAAAATTTCTCTGTTAAGGTTGTCCAAAATGAAACTGTCTTCTGCAAAGAGAAATCCATTGCAAGTAGAGCCTAAAGCTTTCTTACTATGCCTATAACTATATTTCCTAACACACTATCCTAGCAGCAAAATGAAAATAAATAACATAAGGGAAATTAATTAGAATCAAATTTATGCCCACTATGGGGTTCCTCCATTGACACATCACCCCTTTTAGAACCTTGGTCTCCATGTGCATTTGATTGTCCTAACAATGCCATTGCAGTATGTTGCACACTGTCTTCTTCAACAATTCAATCTTTCAGTAAACCCGTAGAGACATTTGGGAATCCAACCATAAATTGGGAGCTCCGTGCAAACCCCATGATGATGTTGTAATGCATCTATGAGTCATTAACTAACTTATCATATTTCAAACTTTGTTTCCTGAATTAGCTTCCAATTCCTCTTATTTTTCCATGTGGATATCCAGGTAGTCAATAACCCATCTCATTCCTTCTAGTTTCCCTATCATCTATCTCAAGATATTTTTTATGTCACCATTCCCCTCACCATTATGCCATCCTAATTTAAGAGGGTATTCCATGCAAATTCATTGAATACTTGATGACATAGGCTTCTAGGCCGACCAAAAAATTAAAATCAGAGATCCTGGACTAAATGGAAATGCTTCTTGAGGAATGGTTGAGTGCCCTTACTAGAGTAAAGACAAATCCTCTACCCAATATGACTATAAAACTTAGTGTAATTTCACCTAAAATCCAACCAAATATCCATAACTTGAAATTATGAGTAGAGTGGGATATAAACCAAGATGGATAGGCCCACTTACCCTTATCAAAGGTGAGCTAGAGACCACTTGTAGACTAAGAATGCAACTCCACCAGAAGCACAGATCATTGACCAAAAACCACCATGGGACCTTGAAACCTTACTCCACTGCAAAATTCATTCAAAAGTAGACCACTAGAACCTTCCTCCCTCAAAATTATTCACCCCCACATCACAACTCCATTAACTCCATCATAAATCGAGACATGTGTTGGTCTTGTATAAAACAATGAACACCAGGCACGTGGGAGAGTTATATCTCCCTTGCGCTTGTTGTAATAAACAATATGGCATGAAAACCACTCGTTGAGCCTTTGACACATTTGAATTTCCCTTCCCTTGCCACTTCGCATGAGAGGGGCGTGGTTCATATAGTTTGGAAAGTTATGGATAATATATGGAACCATGAATTAGCCAAGGTATCCAATACATCTTGGGGGATCCCCCATTTTTTACTAGGTCCCCCTGTCTAAATAAATTGCTTCATTGGCCATGCGATCTTCCATAGAATCGTTTGCTCTTCAGATATGAAGAATGCTAACATAGTCCATGGAATAAAGTAGGCCATGGATTCTTTTGAACATTCTTGACAACATTGATCCTTCCTTAGGTTCCCCCTTCCTTGTTTTTTGATTACGAGGGAGGAGTCTTTGGAAATCATAACATACTTAATTTGTTGTGACTGTAGGAGTGAAATTCCAAGGAAAAAGGCATTTATCTTTGCTTGGTTATTTGTTACTATTCCAAGTCCCCATATGTAGCTCATTTCAAGTCTTCAATTGGGGCCTAAGAGAACACCCCTTGACACCTACCACCCCTTAAATTTGAAGGACATGTGAGTGGAATTTGATCCACTTATGTATGCACAGGTCATGAGATCATGTAATACATATCTCTGTAGGTGCAACCACATGTTCGACCACTGCCTCGAGGTGACCCATGACTCCAAGAAAATCCTCCATAGGAATTGAACCTTGTTCACTGGTAAAAATATCATTGCTCTTCACCAATGGATCCAACTCTTTTGGACAAATAAAAATTGAATTACTTCATCTCATGCAACTATTGAATTCTTAAAACTTTTTACCTTTTTCAAGCCATTTTTCCAAAAGTTGCTTTAAAATCTCTTTGGATATTTGCTTTTACATATTTAAAGCGTTAGGATTAGAAATAAAAATTAAATTTCTCAATCTTAAGTTATGGTGGTATTTTGAAAATGATGAGGATTAAGGGCAAAGACTTCGAACTCTGAAGACTTTAATCATTCGAATTCATATGTCTTAATATATCTTTATTTTATTTTACTTTAAAATGTTTTAATTAGATTTAATATCTCTCCTTAGGAGTATGAAAAATCCCTTTCCTTGTGTATAAGCCTATAATGTATCATAGTTTAAACCTTATATATCATAGTTTGACTTAGTAAAATAAGTGTATTTGAATTATGTACAATTCTTTAAAGTATAAGATCAAGTCAACAATTTATGAATAGATCATATAAACCTTATCAACAATGGATTTACTGAGAGCAACATGTCACAAAGTGGGATTTGAACCTAGGTGGAGAGGGCGCCAATTTCCCCTCATAACCACTCAAACCAATCAAACTCGAGTTATTTTAAGAATATGATTTTTTATCATTATAGAAAGATTTTGAAATTGATAAAATCCAATAATAATAATAATAAAAATAATCAATTTCTAACGCTATGACCAAACCATACACTAAATTTATGTATGCGACTTCCTTGTTTGGAGGACAAGAGACCCCCTTCGTGCAACAATTTCATTGAAATGGAGGTGTACATACCCTTAAGATAAGGAGGCATTTACACAAAATATCTTTATAATTTTAGAAGTAATAGTTTACCCATATCCATTAAGATTAATCCTCTTATCGATTTGTTGTGCTTTTGTCTAATGTATATGCACAAGTACAAATCATTTTACCAAAATTTTTAGAATTTTATAAAATTTACTATTTAAGATAAGAAAGCCGATGTTTAAATGCCAAGGTTTTGTTTACTAGACCTCATATTCTTGAATTGATGAAGCATGATTGTATACATGTTAATCTATTGAAGGTGTCATCAAATATCACTAATGATCACAATTATGTTTAATGCGAAAATGAATGAGTTTGTCATAGGTGAATCCAGTAAATACTTTCTTTGAAGGATTAATTTTTACTTATAAGCATTTATGTTCTTAATCTGTTGAAGGTGTCATCAAATATCACTAATGGTCACATTTATGTTTAATGTGAAAATGAATGAGTTTGTCATAGGTGAATCCTGTAAATACTTTCTTTGAAGGATTAATTTTTACTTATAAGCATTTATGTTTAAATGAATTGATTAAAAACTTTATAATATGTAATATATTACATTATCAATCTACTTAGAAAACTAACAATGAGAATAATGAGATAAATTGAGGGTGAGGATTTCCTAGAGGGTTTTGATATTTTCATTAATATTGTTGTGAAAACAATATCTTAAAGGATGAGATATTCACATGACAAGAAGTATTAGCATGTATACAACAACACGCCACTTTGTCACTTTGATTTGTGTTGAAGTTGTCCATTGTAATGTACATCCTATCTAATGATCTCGTGTCACTCAATTTCTTCGTTATAATGACCAAATTTGCACATCAACACTTGAAGGATTTTAGTGAACTTATCTTTAGTGTATATTCTATAGTCATGAACTTAGTTCATCTCTAACTCCTTCCTAGATGGTAGCTCATCATGAGCTTTCCACTTCAATATACAACATCAATCAATAAAAGATGGCCTCATACATAATAAGAGACAATAACACTAATGTGGAATTTATAACTTATAAACTTTTCCCATTAAATATGTTTCATTAACAAAAACACCAAACCAAATGTTTAACAAAGTACTCACTTTATTAACAAAGTACTCACTTTGTTAATACTTATCTTTGTTTTTCAAATAAATAAAAATATAATGATACAACTAAAACAACTAAGCATCATTATGAGTGAGGGCTCACAGATAGAGTTAGCTCTTAAAACATGTCATTTGAAGAAGTTAAACAAATATTAAAAATACCATTTTTTTGAAATTAATCTTCATCAACAAAACTTGCAAATGTGGTTCATGAGGCCACATTGATTTAATGCACCACAATTGCGATAGTGAAATTTATAACTTTTCATATGTGAATTGTGATCCAAAACCTATGATGTTTGTGGGAAGGTATACAATTTAAAAATGGGGAAGTAAAAAAAAAGACTTCAAAAGGTAAAAGAAAAAGACCAAATGAAAATGAGGTTTAGAAAGTGTGACCATTACCTTGCGGAACACTTCACCTTACTTTATATTCTTCAAAGCAACGAGCAGAAGTAGAAGCTCTGATAATTGTTCGCAGTACCTGATCAGCAGCACGAATTCGAGGTAACTGATCTTTCCCACGCACTGAGAATGATAGATTCAACTTCCATACCTATTTCTCTTCAGATTTTTTAGTTTCATTTCGATTATTTGATGAGAAAACCTACTGTAAATTTCGTTTTTTTAATAAAATCCATTGCTTCCATACTCGTTTGCATCAAGGTTTCGATTATACGGTTCTATTCAAGGCTTTGTTCACAGGGAATTTCTTTGTCTACATCTCCTGCCGTTTAATAGATCAGCCGTAAACCAGTAAACAATAGATCTGTGTACATTACTTTTAGCTTTATGCAGCAAACCCCTCCTTTTTTTTTCCTTCAAAACACTAAATCCTTAATGTTCCCGTGGAGCAGTAAAACCTAAAGTTTCCTTTTCAAGATGTCTCGCCGATACGATAGTAGGACTACGATCTTCTCTCCCGAAGGTCGACTATACCAGGTTGAATATGCCATGGAGGCCATTGGAAACGCCGGAGCAGCAGTTGGAATTTTGGCAAAGGACGGGGTTATACTGGCCGGGGAGAAACGGGTTACTTCCAAACTTCTTCAGACCTCCAAATCCACGGAGAAAATGTACAAGGTCGACGATCACGTTGCCTGTGCGGTCGCTGGAATCATGGCAGATGCAAACATTTTGATTAACACTGCTAGAGTTCAGGCACAGAGGTACACCTTTGCGTACCAAGAGCCCATACCTGTTGAACAGTTGGTTCAATCCCTCTGTGATACCAAGCAAGGGTACACGCAATTTGGTGGACTTCGGCCCTTTGGTGTATCCTTTTTGTTTGCAGGATGGGATAAAAATTATGGGTTTCAGCTTTGTATGAGTGACCCAAGTGGAAATTATGGAGGATGGAAGGCTGCAGGGATTGGTGCAAACAACCCGGTTGCGCAGACGATGTTGAGACAGGAATACAAGGATGATATGACTAGAGAGGAGGCTGCTGAGCTTGCACTGAGGGTGATCAGCAAGAGTATGGAGACGACTGCTATCTCCCCCGAGAAGTTGGAACTAGCGGAGCTCTTTTTGCTGCCTTCTGGGGAAGTCAAGTACCAGGTTTACTCGTCCGAGTCTCTGTCTAAGCTCCTAGAGAAATTGAATCTTGCTCAGCCTGCAGCAGACACTTCTTAAGTCAATTTGGCAATGCATGTCTAGGATCTATGATGCCATGCTTGAGCTTATGGCTGTGAAGCATAATAGATGCTGGAATATGTGTTCTGCTTAAACTGCTGAAGCCATAATGTTTAATGAACATGGTTGCTTTATTTTCATTCCATATGCTAAAATGAATTTTCCTTTTCCGTTTCAGTTTTTCAAGATGTATTGGATTTTCTGTTTCTGTTTCCCTTGACATGTTTAGTGGGTTTGAGATGTGGCGAATTGAAATATTTCAGCCCAAATCTTTCGATGGAAAATTTTATAGTGGCGATTCCTATATCCTTCTGAAGGTAAGTTACCATCTTTGACATGTACTGGTAAACTTACACAACTGTGATTTTGTTATTGTTGAACATCAAAATAGTTATATGCATGTATTCTTTGTCTTTTTTGTTATTAGCATATAATCGAGTATAAATCTTTCTATTGAGTCTATTAAATAATTGGTGTTCAATGGATAAGAAATGCCATGTTTTTAGCTTTTAGGAAATGTATATTTGAGAGTGCCCCTTGAGCTTGGCAAGAACTGCTAAACTTTTGGAGGACTTTTAATGCTTCTGATGTGCAGCTTCATCTACTTTATCATGAGTAGTGCTTCTCTGGGGTAGGAAATGCTTTGAGAAATCTTCAGGTCTTTCAATAAACTTGTATAGATTGTTATCGAGTTGAAAGTTTTGTACTGTAACTTTAGAAAGCACTGTGAAACCATCTATATTGTTAGACAACCTTTTTCAGGGATGAAGAGCCAACTTTGATCTGCTTTATGTTGTGTGGTGGTATGAGTATATATTATAGGTTCAGTATAGTTTCATGGATTGCCATAAAGAATTATAACCTTAGTGCGGTTGATAGATTGTTTTTACAATTTGTGCTCAGAAAAAAATTATAAAGGGATGTATAGCCCTTTGGCATGCTTTCAAAGGCCTTCAGGGTGAATACTATTTTTAATTAGTTTATGAAAATTCTTGTTTCACTATGAATTGAAATCACTGCTTTGAATTTGTCGTGCTGTGCGTCTTTCATCTGCGTAACCTTGCTAATTTTATTGTTGGAGGATTTCATAGGAAATTAATACATCTTTATATTTTTCTTAAGATTTATATCCCATTGCAGTTGGATAAGATTGTTGTAGATGTTATCCTACTACCATCAATCTTAGTTCATATTTTTTCCTGCATTATTTGCAATTTCTCTTCACAGGGAAGGTACTATAATTCATCTATTTTTGTCTGCTTACAACAATGCACTAAGGGATTGCTGTTTCATGCACTAAGGGATTGCTGTTTCTTGTAAGGCTTGCATTTGCAAAAAATCCCTTTAACCTTTGCAATTCTCAAGTTTGAATTAGAGAAAAAGTTATTTTTTGAATAGTAAGCTCTGCATTGATTGGGAGTTGGCAGCTGCAATATATTGGATCATGTACTGGTTAATTTGAAGATTTTGGAAGTAATAAGCCATTTTGGATGATTTTAGCTATAGATTGGATTGTGTTTATCTATGTTAAGGATTGTCTTCGGCATTATTGATCTAAATTCCCATGGCATAATAAGAGAGATTTGGTGCTGTATATATTACATTGATGTCTAGGGAAGTCTGCATTTGTAAAGTTGACACCAAAAATGCTCAAGAGTAGACCACCATAATGACCTTGTTTTCTATCTTTAATTATTTTCTTCTTTTTGCTTCATCTTTTACATTTAGTTTGAAACTGGAGGTACATTCACAATTATCTTATTTATAATTTTCCATGGAATATTTTGTTTCTTAATTCCCTTGCAAGCTAAGTCACCTGACATGAGAACACAAGACACAAGAATACGAGTATCCGACACGGACACGGCGACCCTTGGATTCAAGACACGAAAGGGCGTTCTCCCTCTCTCTCTCTGTATATATATATATATCCAATTTTTTATAGAAACTAGAACTTTTACAAATATTCATTAGAAATTAGAATCAATACACATTAGACATTCACAAATCACAATGCATATGTCAATGATAGGCTCGTAGACTCATACAATGTCTCATTAAGTCATCAAAATCAAAATGCTCTATTACATAGATGTTGGATTCATATTTCTCATTAAGTCATCAAAATCAAAATTTATTACATAGATGTCGAAATGCCACTGGCAAATACAAAAAAGGGTAAATGAAGATGGAAGAATCTCATCTATCAATAGTCCTCCCCTGTGTCAGAATCAACAAAATCTACACTACTCTCTCCTGCATTGCCCTCCTCCTTCGCCTCTCTGCCCAATCCAAGATCTACATCTACTGGTGTGGAGGATGACCCCTCAAGAGGATCACCATCATCAAAAGTGATCGGCTCTAGCAATGGATCGTTAAGATCCATGTTGGCTAATGCCAACTCAACATTGATGTCCAAACCTATATCATCAGGAAAGACATCCCACATCTTTGTCTTTTCCTTCATCCACTCCCTCTGCTTGTAAATAAGACGAAGGTTGGTGTGCACATACACCATTGTCCTAACTGTTGTAGAATATGACATGTTGCCCCATGCGTTTCCCACCAAGCATAGTGTTTCTTAACCCCCTGTCTCTAAGGACATCATAGCCTCCAAATCTTCCATTGGAAGTGGAAAACAACTACAAAGCCCGGGACACGTGTCTTGTTTTCAGGACACATGTTTTGGACATGTCCTGTTTTAGGACACATCCAAAACACGTGTCTTGGACGTGTCGGTGTTCGACATGAGGGGAGGACGTGTCGGTGTTCGACATGAGGACACAGGACACTTGGGGCCTAAAGGCATTGTCTGGTTTCTTAGCTTGCAAGGGTAGGACTAGAATAATGTAGTGGGAAAAGGTTATTGCAATCTTTTTTCAAAATTTGGGATGGTAGATTCAGAGATTAACATTAGGAGAAAAGTTACTAGACTCTAGGAAAACCCAGTGAGGTATAAGATTTGAGTTTGACTCAAATTGGTAAAAAAAGGATAAAGAAATACACTTTTATTGATGAAAACCACCATTTTTATTGATATTCAAGTCCATATAATGCAAGAATATCAATAGATGCCCAAAAGTTCATGTATTTGTAGGACTAGAATAATGTGGTGGAAAAAAGTTGATTCCGATCTTTTTTCAAACTTTAGAATGGGAGCAAAGTTAGTACCAATTTAAATCCAAACTTCAAATTCAAAACCTTAGATAAATTGACACAAGTCTTATGTTTCTCATATTGTATTGGACAAATATAAGGGTCATCTAAGCGATTTTGTGTCAGTTGGTTGTGCTTTTTGGAATGAATTTTCTCGAACTTGTTTCAATACATTGACAACTAGAAACATTACAAGTCTAACTTAAGATTCAAATGGTAAATATATTTAGGCATGTCACTACCAAAATTTTGCCACCAGAGTCCAACAAGTAGTCAAGGATCATGAGTCAAGACTCAAGAGGATAAAAAATAATAAAATTTAAATATCTCTACTTGTAACAACAAGTACATCCATCATAGATTGCCATTAAGGGTTTCTAGCATAGTGGAAGGGAATGCCACAGTAGAACCAAAAATACCAACGACCTTCCTTGCAAGAATATGGACACTTTTTGTTCAACTTCTGCTTTCTAAGCTAGGTTGGGAGCTAAGTTGTGTGCATGGAGCAAAACATATTTGTTAAAGATTTGTAGGAATGGGAAGATACGACATTTGGATTTGACTTTGAGCCTAAGGGGTTGTTGGAAAACTTTGGCTTGGTTCTATAGAATCATAAATCTAATAGAAGGGGGCAACATGGGGATAGTAGAAGAACTTTGGCCAAGGTTGAATGTTGCCATATATCACTTGTTTCTTGCTTTTAACCTAATTGAGACTTTCAATGGCCTTCCATGGTGTTTGACAATTTAGTCAACTTAGGGGTAAGGAACAATGTTGTGGCTAAGAATATGGACAAAGTGTTATTTGAATTTGTGTATGTTGTGTCACTACATGGCTTGTTGCAAAATTTACATTTAATCTTGGTTGGTCTCATAATCTTTTCAAAGTAAATTGAAGCAAAGTCCTCCCTTCGCATTTTCATTGTTTTGGTTTAATGTTTTGTCATTGTTTGGATTTATATTGTTTAAGAAGTTTGTGAGGAGGGTTTGGTATTGTTTTCTCTGGTTTATGCATGTTATGACAATGGGCACAGACATGTTAAAAACCTTGAAACTCTTGGCAAAAAACATTTGTAGAAAGACCCTAAATAATTACTTCAAAACCCCCCTTAAAAAGTTATAAAAACCTACAAATTATTGCTATAAACCCTAAATTACTAACAATGTCGAAGAGAGGTGGAAATACACATAGAGAGGTACCTTTGAGGCTCAAAATGATGTTGTAGTAGTGTTGGTATGAAGCTTGCCGAATAAAACCTACTAACGTGTTGTCATTATGATGTCTTAGATTCATGACTGGATGCCCTAGATGCATTTGTGGGTGCTGTAGACATATAAGTGTGTCCTTTTGGTTTATTTGTCTCTTGCATTTGATGTGGGAAAGAAAAAAATTGGAGAAAGGAGGGAGAAATTAGTAATTTCAAAGTCTTGGGGGATTTTATAAACTACACATCAAGTTTAACTTGTGATTTTTCACGAGCTATAGTTTGACTTTGTGAGTCAAAGTTGATTTTGATTTTTAGTATTTTTAAAATATATAAAATAATTTTATTGGTTTTATTTGAGCCAAACTCGCAATTTGTTGAGTTTGACTTGCCACACTTTGTTATATAATTTAATCAATGGTATTTTTGTAAAATATAAATATTTTTACAAAATATCAGCAAACATTTTATAGTTGTCTTGCCAAGGTTTCAACACTTATTTTTTGTAAGCTAGTAATCTATATTAGAGAACAAAAAATATAGAGTACAAAACAAGAGCTCCTTTGGCTGCTTGCCAAAGTGGAAACCAGGCTAGCACATGGGGAGGTTCATAGAGCATCCAGAGTATCAATATCAGTCATAAGCATGGTGAAAATAAACAGTTTGGGGGTCTTGTCCTATATAAGGAAACCAGGAAAGCCCCTTAAGCTGGAAAGAAAACAGTCCAAATCTATAACCAAAGATCCACCAAAAGGCATGTTCATATTTTAATGTGAAAGGAAAATAAACTAACTAGCTAATTAGGGACTCGAGACCTATCTCTTTGTTTTCCGACGTGTTCACAACTTTGGCAAGAAGATCGAGCTTGGAGTGCACATTATTGATGTAATCCTTGATGGACGTCATAACCATTTTGAAATCGGCTTGGTTGTGGTCATGCTCTTGCAGGACCCTGTAAAGGAGAAGATTGATAACCCAGTATGGTTCTAGGCCTTTATTGCCTCCCTCAACCTGTTTGCTAGCATTTTGACCTTGAAACTCAGTAAGTAGACTGGCCTCCGCTTGGTTGATTTCGTTTTTAACGTGCCAAGGAGTATTCTGCTGGAATTTCCTTTCCAGCCAATGTTGGCGTGCTCCCCCTCCTCTTCCACATCTCGCACACTATATCAATATAGCTTCCCAACCCTTCGACACCCACACAAAGCCGTGGGGAGACTCCGAAAACAACTAGATGAAACCATAACCAAGCCCTTTGCTCGTGGTGGTTTTCTCCTCTCCATCGAGATCGTCAACCAGTAACTAGAGGCGAATTTTACGACAAGAATCCCCTGCTCGCATAACCATCTAGCTATCTCCACTCTCCAACCTACCATCATCGTTATTCGAAATGACAAACCATCTGGCAAGGGAGTTTCTATTATTGGCATCCCATGCACTCAAGTACCAAGTCCCGTCTGCCATGAATGTCCCAAATTGCGATCTCCTCATCATTGAATCTTGTATGCTCCATGTGCTCTCCATCACCCGTCGGCGTCCCTTCTTCTTAATCTCTCACATGCCCCAACCTAGGTTAGTCATACGAGAGGGGGCTTGTATAGGGTGCAATGTTCCCCTTCCATGTTCTCCGTGGTAGGGGCAGGATGTGGCCTCATTCCCACCCCATTTGAGAGCAAGGTTTCAACACTTAATTATGGATCCTTAAATTTTTTTCCTACTTTATAAGAGGGACATAGTATTTAACAACTTTAACATAATATTCAAAGACTATGACCTAATGGTGGTAAAGATTTTGTTAAATGAAGAGATCTTTGTTTGGATAGACATTGCCCATTTTAGAGATCTTATCAAGGGCATCATCAAAAGTAGTTTTTTGGGACAAGAAGCATTTCTTTGATATATTCTTAAGTTTTATTTCTTTCATAGCAAAAAGCTTTGATATCTATACCACCAAGAGCTTTCGTTGGAAGCACAAACTCATTATGTCCTTAGTGAAACAATTCTAAAAAGCACTTATGCAAACATTAATACCCAAAACCTAAGATATGATGTTGAATGGAAGTGGATACCTTGGAAGCATGTAAGCCCTATGGAAAGCCAAAGTGCATTGACCTCTAACACATGACTTTTTGTTGCTCAAAAAATTTCGAAAAGTGGGAATAATGGGGCCTTGTCTTTTTAACCAATTCATGGTGAGGATAATGATGATGTACCTTTGTTTTTTGGTGGTGTGCTTGGGTCAAAAGACTTTGGGCTACATGGCTAAAGTCTTGGATTTAATAAAGCCGCCTCTAGGTCATGACTTGTGTCATTGCACCGAGAGAAACGAGGTGCTCTATAGCCCAGTATGGGGGAGATGTTGTAACGTTTGTTACTAACAAAATAATTAAAAAAATTCATGTCGGCTCATAAAATAAAAAATTATGGAAAGTATTCAAAAAAATCCATGTTGGTTCATAAAATAAAATATTATGAAAAGTAATTAAAAAATAGATGTTAGTTTATAAAATAAAAACTTAAAACTTAAACCCAGATCTATCAATCAAGAGAGATCAAATTTCTTGAGTTTAAATTTAAAAAAAGAAATACACCTCAAGAAATTGGATCCCTCTCGGTGCTTGATAGATACGGGTTTAGGATGGATCTATGCTGGTAAGTAGAGATAGTCATGGATACAAGGCTTTGACAACGTACACGTTTGTTGGGCATATTCATGTAAGGACTCTTTAGTAGTGGATGCAATTACCAATCTCGATGAACACAAATTCCTTGAGATCATTAGACTTTTTAACACTAACAGAAACTTTGAGGCGGAGGCTCATGGTAGATAAATTCTCGTAGCGGTGTTGCAATCCACAATAGGGTTGGGAAAAACGATGTTGGGAGGCCAAGGAAATCCTCCCAGATTAAGCTGGGTCATTGTGCAGTATTTTCAATTGAAAAGTTATGGGTCCATTACGAAAAGACTGATAAGGTATTCTTATAGATCCAAGAGCCTCAAAGCATGATTTCATGCACATGGCCCATGCGGCTGAATTGAAACAAGTAGATACCTTTGGTTAAGCTATGGCTATGGTTGTAGTGGTAGTCATTTTGCTCACGCACCTCTTGAATCTAGTTTTAGATCACAAAATTAGAAGGCACCCTCCTAACAAAGTATTCTAGAATGGAGCCCACCCTAGATGAATTATACTATCATATTTATAATCAAAGAATTCAATATCAAGAAGAGGTTACCTTGTGATACATCTTAGGAGCTTTTACCACCTTCTTCACTCTCTAGAGCAATATTAGTAACAAAATTAACCATGGATTTTTTGGGTGGAGCCATATAACCTTTGACTATGATAGAAAGGCAATGGCCATATAGGCCTATCAAGCCATAATTAATGCTATAAGATTGCACAATTCTTTTGCAACTACTCCACAACAACACCAAGGATTGTGATCCCTTTGGCCATAACTCTCTCTCCATGGGTGTTTCATTTGTTCCATCTATTGATAATTATGCCCCTTATGGTGCCATACAAAAGGAGTTCTTTTTCTTTAAGAACTCTTTGAATTCAACCACACAAGGGGGTCCAAAAAATATGGTCATGCTTGCCATCAATAATGGCACTCACTGCATTGCATGAATGTGCATTGTTTGTGATGACTTGCATGACGCTTGAAGGGCCCACGATCTTTGTTGCTTCTAATTTTTTTTCAGCAATGCATTCAACAATGTTCTCCTACCTTGTGCATCTAAGTTACAAATATTGTGTTGGTGAATATATTGCCAAGGGTCCATAAACAATGTATTGGATTTATCGAGAAACTGTTGGCAAACATTGACAATATATCGACTAACTTAAAAAATGCAATAATATTCATTTTTTCAAATTTTTAAAGATCTAAAGCAACAAGAACTTCAAATAAACACATTGCCACATGAATATGGAAAGACAACCGATATATAATATGTCTAGTGTACACCACACATAAAAAATGAATAGTGTCTTGAAGCTTGAGTCCTTGACTCATGAATCACCAAAAAATATAATCAATGTATCTCATATACAATAAAATAAAGTAAATAAACTATTGATTCCCTCTATCCCTTTTACAGGCAAAGGTAATCGCTGTGGAAATGGCTCTTCCTCTAGAGCTAGAAGGCCCCAGCAGTCGTGGGGGTCGTAGTGGACTCTGGCGTCCTTTAGAAGAGCCTGTAAACTGATGTACATTAGAAGAACTAGAAGAATGACGAGGTAGACCTTGATCAAGTCCTCTATCACTGCTAGTGCTATCGTTGGGTCTATCTCCAGCTCCCTCTAACTCTGCTCGTGGTTTTGAAACTAGTGGCTCTGGTGGTGGCGCACTCCTAGACATCTCATCCTCCTTTGTTTCCATGTCCTGTGTATCATCCTTTAACCAATTAGGGGTTGCCTCCATAACAGGTTCCTTAGATTCCACCCTCCATGTAGCAGCGGTGTCAATCCCATCCATTCATGACATCCACATCAAGTTTTTTCTCATTGTACTTCACGCACAACATGATATTGTAGTAGACGTAGAGTAGATCATTTAGCCGTTGCGTATCCAACCTGTATGATGATCATAAATTTATTAAATTATAATACATAAATTACCCAAGGGAATAAATTACAAGTTATAATGAATTTAAAATTCTCTAACCTGTTGCACGTCTTGGTGTGTATTTTTTCAAATACACTCTAGTTGTGCTCACAACCAGAAGAGCTACATGTCTGGCTAAGCACCCAAATAGCAAGCTTTTGTAGATGAGGTACTCTTGCGCCATAGGTTTCCCACCAAGTATCTACAATAAATCGGAGAAACATTAGAGAAGACATTGAAATATAAAACAAAGGAAGAAGAGAAATTGAATTTTGAAACAAGGTGAAGCTTACTTGACATTATGTTCTTCCTATCATTAATAGTAATCTCAAACCCAAATGTTCCCATGGCCCTCTTATAGACTTCCAACTCTTTGGAAATCTTTGAACAGTCAGCCGCACTTGGCACCATCTTGTGGATACACTCCAAGAATACATCCTTTACCTTTGCATCAAACCTGAAACCATTGGAGTAAGAAAACGCGGGGTTGAGGTATAGCCCTGCAACATGAATGGGGCGATGAGGTGAATAGTTCTACCATTGATCAATCACCCTCTATATCAATTATTGTCTCTCATGCCCCTCATACCCCTTGTCCTCATAATAGGCACAGATGGCCTCTTTGGCCCTATCCATGGCCTCATACAAGTAGTCCATTATGGACTTGTCTCCATCAACCAAGCGAAGAACCTTTACCAAAGGTTCATTGATAGTACACACCTCCTTCACCCCATCCCAAAAACTATCCTGGTATGACACTAGTTTGAATATGGCCGGACCGTCCCTCCGATTTAGTGCTAATTGATAAAGCACACCATTTAGGTGAAAGAAACATAGTTTGCAAGTTCCATATAGAAGTCAGGAGAGATTGAAGAGAAATGAAACTAGTGGCAAAGCATGTTATGACAAGACACACTAACTCCTTGTTACCAGTGAACTGTCTCATCAAGCTAAGCACATATGCATTATTGTATATAAATTTTGTGATGCTTCTTGCTGAATCAATGGCATCCCTAATAAAATCATTTTTTTCCATATTCTCTAAAATTAAATCAATACAATGAGTTGCACAAGGAGTCCAAAACATCGTAGCATACTTGTCCATAAGCATCTCGCTAGTGGCCACATAATTCGCAGCATTGTCATTTATGACTTGGACAACACGCTGCGGACCTATCTCTTGGATGACCCCTCCAACAACTGACATAAGAATGCCACATCTTTGACATGTGCAAATGCATCCATTAATTTTATAAACATTGTCCCCTTGGGATATTGAATCAAGAAATTGAGAATGATCCTGCCCTTCCCATCGGTCCAACCATTTGACATCACAGTGCATCCTGTGACTTCACATGAATGCCAAAGCTCCTGCAACTTGCAAGTGCATTCAACCTTTTCATTATCAAGGATGGGCCCTCTCAACTCATAAGTGGGGGGCTTATACTCTGGGCCAACAATAGCAATAGCCTCAAACATAGTCACATAGAATAGGTTTCTAGCAAAGTTGAAACGAATATCACTCCATAGAAGTCATCGACCCACAAGTTTGTTTGATTCTTGTTCTCCTTTATCTTAACCATTGGCCTTATACTTGGTTTTCCACTAGGTGTGGATCTTGGAACAAAGAAATGAGATGTAGCTAAAGGCAATGTTGAAGGTGAGGAGAAGGTCTCACTTCCCCCTCCCCCTTAAGTGTGTTCAACTGTCTCAGATCCTAATGCCACTCTCGATCCAAGTTCATGCCTCAAACCTTCCCTCTGATCTTTCTTCTTCCCAATACTTTCAATTGAGAGTTTGGACTTATAAAACATTTCTAGAGTGGAGTTTTTACAAATATCTACCTCATGCCCTGTAATTTGGGCAAGGTGGTATTTGAGCCTTATTCCCCTTGTCATTTTCTTCCAACACAAATTGCAAGTAAGCTTCCGTCGATTATGAGGCTCACAAGCTCACCATACTCCCATAATGGATCCAAAGCCTTTGGCATGTTTGTATGGAAACTTAGAAAGAAATGAAGTTTGAAGTTTGAACGTATAACAAGTAAAAAAATGTTTTTTAGCATAGCTCATTGTTGCAAATTAAACAAACAACGAGAAATCAATGAGATTTCATCCATTAAAACTTGGTTTTGAAGAGGGAAAACTCATGGGCATTTTTGTCTGGAAATGAATGGACCTAAGGCAAGAAAAAACGTTTTTGAGCATGCTGATTGCTGCAAATTAAAAAAAAATCGAGAAATCCATGGTAAATGATCCATTAAAACTTGTTTTTGAAGAGGGAAAACTTATTGACAGTGTAGAACTACCAAACTTTGCATTGGAACAATTATAAATGATAGCTAGATTCTTTTACATACCTTGAAATGTGGTTGACCCCGATTGGATTCCAAATTTCAATCCCCACTCTACAAAATCAATCCTCGATGGAAAATGAAATGAGATTATTTCTCTTCCTTTGCCCAATGCAAAATGATGGTCTCCTCCTTAGTTCACCTACTCCACACTTCAAATTGCAAATGACCAAGAAGAGGGCAAAAAATTGCTTTTCTAGTCAATTCGTTGGCTGGTCGATATATTCCCATCGACTCGTGATTTTTCTCTAAAAAATTGGCAAAAAATCATGATGAAATTGACAAGATTCGGCAAAAAATACCTAATATATTGGTCGACTAAGTCACCGGACACGTCATTTTAGGGCCAAGTGTCCCATGGGGACGTGTTGGCGCGGACACGGCTCCCCTACGTGGGGGACACGACTTTTTTCGTGTCCTGATTTCAGGACACGCGTGTCTTGTCTCTGCACACCGTGTCCCGATTCCAGGACACTTCCACGCAGCAAAAGTGAACCCGCGGGCCCATAAAAGTTGTTTTTTTTTTGCCATTTGTGAATTGAAGGGAGAGTGAGGGAGAGCTAGAGAGAGCCCAAAATTGGTTTTTTTTGCGAGTAAATGTTCTAGTTTCTAAATTTTATTGGATCTATATGTCTATATTTTTAAATTTTAATATATTTAAAAAAATATATATATATGTATATAAAATGGGTCCTTCGTGTCCTGATTCTGGGGTTCACTGTGCCCCGTGGGGACACTCGTATTTTGGGGACACTCGTGTCTCGTGTCCTCGTGTCAGGTGACTTAGTTGGTCGATATATCGGTTGGGGTTTAGCATCGCGATATATTGCGATGTTGTTGATATATTATATATCGACAATTTTTGTAATAGAGATCTATTGCCCTCAAGAAGTATGGGCCTGGGACCTGAATACTACATTACTATGATGTTACCTATGTCGCAAGGCTGGAAAATTTTATCCTATAGGTCCAATATTCATTGAATCTCTACCAAAAAATCAAATTCGTTTGAGTTCGGCTCTTGAAATTCAGCAAGTTGCAACATGTTCTCAAATTTTGGTTTCAATTCGTAAATCCATGTCAAAGCTCTATAGACTCGCACAACCCTTCTTCTTTCATGCATGGAAAAGAAAGGCAAGGAGGGGCCCGATCATTTCATTTCCCTCACCCTGTGCTAGAGATGCAGGCGGGTTACATTCATTCAAACACAGATGCCCCACAAGACAAGCCAAGGATAGGAGTGCCACGCACTATACTACTGGATCCCCCCAACATGTCATTTGTCAACTACTCTGGGCTTGTCTCCACCTGAAATTCTCAAATCCATGTAGAGAATAGTGAAAGAAAATAGATGCTAGATGGGTATCATAATAAGTTATGGGAATCCTAGTAAGTAATTAGGAAACAATTTATAAAGTATAATATTAATTATATATTAATATTATATACTTTAGGTCTAGTCACATATAATATACACCTTGAATGGGCCTAATGGTTAAGAACATGTGTTTCCTCCTAAGAGGTCATATAGGTTCAAATCTGGAGGGCGGATAGGGTATGTACACCTCTGTAGACTTTAGTAGTTACATCGCTGCACAGAGGGGGGTCCCTTGTCCCACAAACAAGGGGGTCTCATACACCAAATTGATGTGTGGATTGGCTGTGACCTTAAAAATATATTATTAATATTATTATATTATATACATATTTTAGGGATAATATATATTATATATGATATGTGAATGTTTTATAAAATATAACTTATATTTTGATATTTTGAAAATATATATATGAGCGAATCTAATGGCAAACCTCATTCGAATCCCATTGGGAAAGTTGAAATCGAATTGGATTTTATCCTTGCCAAATTCTAATTCAAATTTCAAACCCAAACCATGTGACTTAGATTTTGACCAAGGGCCTATTCGCTATATCAGTCCAACCATCAGATATAATGGACATGCCATTATAACTCCAACAAGAACAAACTAGTTCCAAAATTCTCTCAATAGTCAATCTCTCCTTTCATGCAAGAGCAGCGTCCATTGGATTTTTTTTCTTCCTTCCCTATCTTTGCCACATTTTCATAGAGGGGAGTCAACAGGACATTTTCACTGATTTTCTTTACCACCCCCTCTTACTCCACCCCTTCTCCCACCATGAATACAATGCCCAACTGATGAAAGTGAGGCCATTGCAAAAATGTAGAAGAAAAGTAAAAAGAATGAAAATGGAGGGTTTTATGCTTGAAACAGAATATTTCAACAGACATTGCACTGCTAAATCGCCAAATGAGAGTGCTGGCAACTGCCATGCCAAAATCACTCCTGAACTGCTTGCTGTTGTGTTGTGCCACTTTATTGCTCTTGAAATGTTGCTGTTAATGTGCAACTGCTCCCCAAATGCTTGTCGCTGCTAGGACTCCCAACCTCACAGTTTGCAAATGAGTCAATGAGAAATAAAAATGATGTTAGGTGGTTTGCGTTAGAGTTTTAGGGGTTTTGTTTGCTTCCATAAGTTGTGAGCCCCTCACACATTCCCTCTTTCCTGCTGTTAAACATTCACATTCCCATGCTACATCTTTGTTTTTTAAGTTAGCAGAGGATCTCTGCCTAGAAATGAGAAGGCAGAGGAAACAGATCCATCTTCATCGGAACTGTTTCCTTTTTTCCCTGTGGAATACATTTCCTAGGGAAACCTTCCAGGCATTTCCTCGCATTCTGAGGATGGTACCCATGGCAAATTGGATTCCGCAGAAGCTCAAGGCTTTGTAAGCTATATGTTCATTTAAGAGCTCAATGTGTTACTTGTGGGAATTGAATCTCGGTGGGGATGATAACACTTCCACTCATAACTGTCCCAGCTAGACCCAATTGACTTCGGAATTGTTTCCTGTAAACTGAAACCATTAGTATAAAAAAATCTCCAAAACTGATAATTCCAATAATTAGAGATCCATTTCCAGGGAGAGGAAACAGATCCAACTTCAATGAAACTATTCCTGTAAACTGAAATGGTTCCGATTAAAAAAACCCTAAAGTCAACTTCTCTGTTCTGTTTCAGTGATTCCAAGATCCCACTATGTTTTGGGAGGGGAAGTGGTGACTACATAGGTGATTCCAGTGTGTACACACACACGTGCATTATAAATTTTTTATTTTATTTGAGTTGTTCATTGGTTTGATGGTTGGTTCTGATCCAGTTCCGAGCTGAGTCATAATTTTGGGGCAAACCAATTCCAATCCAGTTCAGAGTATGATAACATTGATTTCATGTAAGTAGATACAGACATGTAGAGGTACATGCATGCTTCCGTTGTTAGAATGTGCAAGCATTTGATTTACACAATAGGTCCACTAGTGGAAGAATGTGCAAGCCGTTTAATGTATTAAAAAAGATTAAAATGCAGTGTATGCAGAACCTACTCCTTTGAGGATTGGGGCATAAGCATAACTGCATAATAAGCCATCAAAGCAACATAAAAAATTTCACATACAGTGAACAGTAGGAAACCCTCGTGGAAAAGAAAACCCATCCCATAAGACAGTGTTGCATGATCCCAGCCAAAAAATAGCCATCTGCCATGAATCCTTACCTAAGTGGACTATTGTGGATTCACTTGGGTTCCTCAACCATTGCACACTCAGTCTCTGGGTATCCTCTCATTAGCCAGTCTCTAACTGAAGCCCAGGAATTTCCCTTATGTTGATGCACTACCTCGGAAAATCTTTAAATTTCTAGGTTAATATTCTGGCAAGATGATTTATAAATCTGGGAGATCTAACTCAAGCTCGGGCATATGCTACCTCTGGAAATCCATCATTTGCCAGTTTAATATCCCAGCTCACTGAGTTATAAATTTGGGAGACCTTGCTAAGGTAGTTGAACTGTTCAGAACTCCAAGCCAGGGTGTCCCACTGGCAAGTTCGGGCAACCGCTGGCTCAATATGATCAAGATACAGCACAGGGTTTAAGCCTTGACAAAGTAATATCCTCTCCACACTCTCAAGCTCGCAGGCAATCATCATTTGTCTTATTTTGATAGATTAACATCTCATTTGTACACCAATTGTACAATAAATGAGATATTATCATTGGATCTCAATCACAATAGTCAGATTTGATAAAGGTGAGAGTCCTGATATAGTATGGCATACATCCATTTGCGAATGTTGAATCTGATTCATCCTCAACGTCTTCCTTGATATCTTATCTGAGAGGCTGATAATAATATAGAATTACATAGTATATATATATATTACTCCCAATATAATAATTCATATACGAGTGGTCATTTTGTCGAAGTGATTTTGGCCACATAAGCTGCATATTATAACAATTGTTGGACTATAATGAGATATCTCGATTCTCACCACAAAGGAATGCCAAGAAGATCTGTATGTGTGTGTGTATAAAGGAATGCTATCAATTGCATATACAACGATATCATGATATCCAATTGCCCTTATTGATTCCTGCTCATAAAGATGCCAGCTATTGCTGCCATTAAGGATGCCCAAAAGGCTTCTCAAACATATAGCTTTTTTACTAGAGCTGATAATTATTTATGCGTAAGAATACCTAAAATATCTGCATATGCCATTATATGTATTATTGCCAACCACATTATGCCAAGAGACTTTGCTCATAATAATACTGCAGATATACTAAAATTGTCAGCCATAGCACTTATTGGATTGCTCCAGGAGTATATATGCACTTATAGACAAAGGAGTATTATCATGCAGTATATATATATATATTCACATATGTCTGAACACTTCCGCCCTCAAATGGCAGTCTTCAACATTCTTGCAAGGCATACACAAAGGGATAATAGACATAGTGTCCAATCCAGTTCAGAGTATGATAACATTGATTTATTAGTTCATGTAACAATCCTACTAATAAAGATTCAAATCATGAATTAAAATCTCCCCATCCACAGGGGTCTTCCTGCTCACAGCCTCAATAAGTGAATCTTCAAGGACATAATATTACAATCATAATGCTCAGTGTATGGCAGCCCATGAGATCCCTTCCTTCTGCCTTCCCCCTTCCCCTCCCAGATCCACCTCGTGGGGAGTTTGCTTCTCATCTTGAAGCTTCTCAGATCCTTCCTCTTTTGCTTTAACTGCAACTTACTCCTCCACTTTACTTGGTCTCCCTGCATCTCAAAAGACTCTTGTTGGGAATGTTTCTCTGGTTCTTTTACAGATCCTAATTGTGTTTCTTCCACTGTTGGCATTGCTCGACTGTTTTCAACTTTCTAGAGTTGCCCTCTTTTGACATTTCATCTTTGGGAGTGGAATTACTGGCATTTGTCTTCTGTTTTGATTTAACAGTCTCGTGCTTTTCAGACACCACTTCCACTTCTATGCTCCTTATTCTTGGAGAAAATTCTAACTTGAGAGTCAAAGTATTTGAAACAGCAGCTTGAGAGGTGGAAATATTTGAAACAGCAACCCCAAAGCCAGAATCACAAGCTTGTGCTTTAAATACTGTTAATGCTGTTTAAGCAGCATTCATTTCTGCTTTCTTTCTGTGCAACACTCCTCTGTATTGAACCCTAGAGACACATAATTGTTTGCAAATGTATCTTTCTGACCTTTTACAGCTTTTAATAGGTAGTGACAGGCCCTGTTTTTGTGCACACTCGTGAAGGAGATTCTTGCATAGGCCTGTCTCATATACTGTTTTAGGTATAAATCTCTCTCTATTTGTACTTTTGAGTGAATCCTTGAGAGCAAATTGTGCTACAGCATGCTCTGCGGCCTTGAGGTTATGGAAATCTAAAGCAGAATCCCATCTGATTCCATTAAAAATAACAGTTTCCTTAAGTTTTGGTTCATGTGATCCTTTTGTAGTCTCATAAACAGGCTTGGCAGAGATGCTTTCTGTGCCTACATCTGTAGCTGACTTGTAAACTTTACATTGTTTGAAATACTTGCTAAAGGGGGCATTTAAGAAAATTAAATTCATTTCAGTTTGAGCTTGTCTAAAACCTTCTCCCAAATTTATCCAAGCTTACTTGGACTTATTCGGAATTTCCTTCCTTTGCACTAGGACTGCCATAGCAGTAAATAGTTATTTTTGTTGGTACCGTCTAAGTTGTCCCACAAGGAAATGTGAGCATTGGTGACTCTACATATATGCTTGAACTTGACTAGGCTGTCAGTGTATCCATCGACTCGGGAGATGTCAGTGTATCCATCGACTTGGGAGATTCCCAATATTAACAATCTGCTTATGATCAGTGACACCAAGTTCTGTGAAATTCTTATGCCACTGTAACACGTTCAATGATTTCACATCATTAGAAGAAAATTGCATCCACACATTTCGTTCCAGATAACATTTGTGCCAGCAAGAAATTTTCTCATATCAGCTGCAGTACCAATTTTTTTGCTCAAGTGAACTGGTTCAGAACCAACACATTTGTATCCATTCTGATATTATTTTGGCTTTTCCAAATGGCATAACGAGCAATTTGACTGCAAATGTATCATGACAAGCATTCAACACTTGTCAGAACTTGTAAAATGTTTTTCATCACACTTTCATGTGCAGACAGCTGAGCAACATCAAAATGTTGTAGCATGCATGCAATCGCATCTGAATCCCCCATGATCAGAAATCTGCCACCAACTGCTGGGGAGAAAAAGAGAGAAGGCTGTACAAATCTTAGCTGACATATTCAGAGAAGGGTGTACAGTTCTCCCCACATTGGAATCACCAAGTGTATCCATGAGAACTGATCACAGACATCCAACTCATAACCCATTTTAATAACCTGGTTATGCACTTGCACCATGCAACCCTTGTTCTAGAGATGCAAGACCAGCCCAGCATATGTAGTGACAAAATGTATGTGGAAACCCAAATGATGAGCATCATTTTAAGGTATAACAAGTTGACCCTGTCATAAGCATTCAACAAACCCAGTTTTACAGCCATAGTTTGATGTTTTTTGGTCTTGTTTGAGTGGAGCCCCTCTCGAGCCACACCAATGGCATCATGGGTCTGCTTACCAGAAAGAAATCCAAGCTGTTCATTGGAGATGGTAGCATAGAGCATGGATTTCACCCTCATAGCTCTGACCTTTGCCACAATTTTGTAAATACAGTTACACAAGGAGATTGGTCTGTATTCCTCAAAATAATTGGGTTAATCAGATTTTGGAATTAGGGCAATAAATGTGGGCATTGAAAGCAGCCAATATCTTCCCAGTTCTCCTGACTCATCAACCACTTTCAGCAAGTTGGCTTCAATGACCTCTGAGAATCCTAGAAAGAACTCCACAGGACATCCATCTAGTCACGGGCTTTTGTCCCTTTGGAAAGATTGTTGAAAGGAGACAGCTTCCATCAGTGTATCATTCTTCTCTTCATTCACAAAACTAGGGAAGATTGAAGTCATCTTTACCACCTCTGCTGTGGACACTATGTTCTTTGCCTTATAAATCTCATTAAAGTGATCAATACCAACCAGAGTGCTCTGCTTTTCTAAGAACTGCATATTCTTAGCATTCTTCCTATGAACTGCATATTGATGAAATAACTTGGTGTTTTCATCTCCTTTTCTAACAATAGCGCTCTACCTTTTATTCTCCAAAACACTTCACTGTGAGGGAAAATCTTCCTTCTCCTTTGTTCCAATTGGTTGACTCTACCCCTAGATTCCCCATTATTCCCCATAAGGAAACCCAACCATCTCCTGAACAAAGAGATCATTTAGCTCTGCCTCGAAACTGCATATCTCGTACTCATCCTCTTGTCTCTTTCCATGAGCCCAAAGCAAGGCTTCCTATTTGAGTCTCTTCAGATTTTTCTCAAACTGTAAAGCTACCGAGGCATTGTATGTTTCATCAAAAGGAATCCATTTGTCTTTAACCAAGTTCACAAAGTCTTCAACTTCTAGCCATGAAGAGTTAAACTTGAAAGGGCTTGGGGGTTTTCTTCAGTTTCTCCCCTTCTACCAACCCACTGTCTAACCCCACCTTGTCAGTCATCAAATCTTCCAAAATGAGAAAAAGATAAAGTTTCTAAACTGCTTTGGCCTTGCCCACCCGTTTGTTTCTTCAAGTGGGTTTATGTGCTCAACATCAAATGGACCCACATCCTCCAGTTTCATAAGAAAGAAATTGCAGAGTCAGCTTGTGTTGATGGGCGCCAAATTTAAGACATCTAAATAAAAGTTGAAATGTCCCCACACAATTGCATACCCTTGTTGATAAAGTCCATTCCAAAGAAATCTTCCCAATAATTTACCCTTTCATTGTAAGGTCCTTAAATGTTCATGAAAATAAAACTTTTGTATGTCCTTAGAATATAGATAAGCTCCCAAACTTGATAAAAGACCAATAATTAGCACAAGCTAAAGATCTTGTTCACCACCTGATCAAGCCACCATATCACCCCCTAGCATATACAAAAATGAAGTCCCATTACCCCAAAAATTTCACGAATTATGAGACCACGTTTTTGCCATCCCACAAAGTTTCTTGAAGTAAAACAAGGTTAGGTTTCTAAGACTCCACAATTCCCTAGAGGGCTTGTCTATTTAAAAAACTAGCCAACCCCCTTTAGTTAAAGAGAAACAAATCATGTTTCACCTCCTTACGGGGCATTATTGATTCTAAGAGACCCAAGATTGAATATTATTTGTTAGACAAAACTTCGAATGAGCCTTTACTTGCAAAATATACAAGTTTGACTTCGTACCCCTTCCAATCTTGTTCAAGCTTCTCCCATGAACCCATTCAATCTCTCCTTCAAGATCCCTTAAAAACCCCTTTCTAGGTCGAAAATTATACCTACTACCATTGACACCATCCCTAACCTAGACTGAGCTCCAACCTCACTTCCTTCACCACTGGACTCTAAGTCCATTGATGCTTTCAAGGTTTGGAACTTTTCTTAGAAAAACCCCAGGACAATTCTCCTTTGCTTAATTAATTCCTTCCTTAGAATTTATAGTCCCAAGAAAACCCTTGATACTAACCCCTAAGGAATTTACAAACCCTACTTTTAAAAAATTGAAAGGAGGATATTGTAAATTTAAAGTGGGTAAGTATTTTAAAAGCTTACCAAAATCTAGTTGGTGAGGTTCATTGTTGAGTTGGATCTCTTTCTTATAGTCTCTTTGGATGGAAATAGATATGGGCCCAATGGCTTGTCCAAAAAAGTATCTTTATCCACTCTAGTAGTCTCCTCACAAACTTCCTTCTCCACCAAACCAACCTCATTTTGGGGTTTGGAAACTTCACCTTGCTTTGCACTAACAACCACTTTCAAATCCTCAAACCCAAATTTGAATTTTCCCTTCCAATCTGAGGATCCTTCCAACCAACACCTTCCTTTTGAGGTCAAATCACACTAGGGCCATACTTGTGGCACCTGGGGTAGTGCAAGGGCTATAGAAAAGTGTGAGAGCCCTTTTGCAAAGTCATATTTGTTGTGAGATGAAAAATTATCTAATGTCTCTTCAAGCAGTATGTGAGCCACATACATCATTCTAGAATCCAAAAATATGATGTTAGCTTCAATAATTGAACCTAGTGCATTTCATATCTCCTTGAAGACATATAATGAGAGTCAAAGGTGTTATATCGTTCCTCTTTAATCAAGAGTCAAATAAAGGGATCCAGGGTTTAAGCATAAGCGACACTGTGTTCTAATTCCAATGTTAAGCCACTATTTGCTATAGATAATCCTAGGATTTAAATAAGAAACCCAATCATCCCTTGACAAGATATACAATTTATGAATGTATCCACAATGGCTGCCCAATTATCCTAAAGCCATTTCCTTAATGACACCTCATTTACCTTCCGACCATGGAATCAACCAACTAGAGTTTGAGATGTCATATCCACCACTTCGTACATTTTAATGTCTTCCAATTACCAATTGGACTATGGAGCTTCTATGTTTTATGCACTTCTTCCTTTTTCTATTCCTTGGCTCCTTACTAATATATCCACCACAATCCTACAGATCCTAGGCAACTTTACCATTACCCAAAACATCAAAACTTATTTTGACACACTTTTAACCCCTAGATCCTTTTAATTTACCAGTACCCCCCTTAAATCTCCTTGCAAGGGCTTGGAATCTCTTCTACAACATTTGCCAACTTAGTAGACTTGTAAGAATTTGCATCTAGTAATTGAGGATCAATCGCTATAGCCTTGCTCACATCTTTAAAGCACTAGAAATCCCCTTCAATTCTATCCTTTAGGACCTTTGGCTTCCTCGAATTCGCGAAAACACCAAATCGACATGGCCAAATTGGATATTAACAACTTGTAAAGAGTTACTCCTATTATAAAAAAAACAGGCTTGCTCGCTCCTATAGAGAGGAGACGATAGTCCTCCACCCAGGCCTTTCCAAGCTCTACCTTACTATTATGACACACTCTCTGAGAAACTTCACCTTCAAAAGAACCAATTTTTAGAGGAGAGAGTGACGAAGGCTAGTGAAAGGTAAAATTCCCAAACTCAATATGGATCCATCAAGACATGAAGTCCTCGTACCAACCTTAAATGCATAAAATTTGTCATCCACTCCAAAGCCTTCCCCTTGGCATTGGGGTTAAGCTTGACATCAACCTCTTTGCATAGATTTGACACAAATGACATATAGTTATCCAAACTTGAACATCTACCTAGGGCTAAAATTTTATAGTGCATGTCTAAGCCTTACCGGGGGAGCGTTAGGATTACAACACAACAAACTTGAACATCTAACAAAAGTCTTAATACTTAGATTAGAAAAAAACTCTTAGGGTTCGACACCCCAACTCCCAACCTCCCAAACCCTACCTTGTCAACGAAAAACCTCTGGGGAGGAGAAATGAAAGTTTGGCTTTTGTTCAAGCGATCCTCCAAATAGTCCAAAGCATCCTCATAGTGATCCATGGCCAACCCACAAAACGAAAGACTTAGTGATCCATGGCCAACCCACAAAACGAAAGACTTAGTGATCCATGGCCAAAATGCATGGACCTATCTCTTTTCTACATGAACTCTAAACCTCTCCATCACCAAATCAAACTCTGCAATATGTGGAAAATGTTTTGTATTATGCATGCATTTGTTGATTTATTGCCTCCATAGCAAAGTAAACAGAGCCATGGTTATGTAAAAATAATGCCCACCCCAATGCAGCCTTGAGAGTCTTCAATGAAATGTAAACCTTTTGATTGAAATGTTGGAATATTTTCCATTTTTAATTCATTGATGTCATATTTTTAAATAAAATTGAAAATATTATATTTAAATTTTATTTCAATAAATCTTTACTAATATAACTAAATAACATTACATTTTAAGTATTAATCTTAATAACATATATGCATTTAAAAAAAACTGCTTAAAATACCATGTCAAATAATAAAAATACATTACATTTTTATAGTCAAAACTGAAGGAAAAATAGGAGTAACATATTTTTATATCTTTCATGCTATAGAAGCAGTTCTTTGACGATGTTGTTGAGTCTCTAAGAAGCGCATTGTAAATTTGTAAGAACCTTGACACCTTCGGGGAACATGAGCCTCAACCTAATGACTAAGTGAATACATTCTTGAAGTTTCGTAGAAAAATATTGAATGATCCTTTGTTTTTTTAGGAGGATGATTAAGTGAATATATTCTTGAAGTTTCGTAGAAAAATATTGAATGATCCTTAGGTTTTTAGGAGGATGATTGAGATGTTGACAAGATGGATGGTGAGGATAAAGGATTATGATCCACATATTGTTATACCTTTGGGTAAGAGACATGTTGGGCAGGTTTAAAAGAAAAGAAAGATAGGTGGGGAATTTAAGATGGTCATAAACATTGGAGGCTATGTGATGTAGGATGGTATGTAGGATCTTGGATCTGATGTTAAAAACCTGGGAGTTAATGGGCAGGCCACGGTTGGTATGGTCACCCATCGAGTTGAGATTGGAAAACGAGTACAAGATCTATAATGTGGGAAGGGTAGAGAATAAAGTGAATATTGATGGAGTAAAGATTACAACTGATTTTGAATTTATAGAGATCATGGATGAGAAAGATCCATATTTGACTTTTCTTGGGTTATATTGGAATTTCGATTACAACATTATTATAAATTTGAAACAGAGAAAGATGTCATTTTAAATAGAGAAATTGTGCATGGTGATGATATTTAATGTTACTTTTTTATTAAGTAATGATTAACATAAATGATAACAAAAAATAAACCAAATAATATGTTAAAAATATTAATCTTAAACAACAATATATAGATATCTATTAAATATAAAATCTCAACGTTTAAATTATCAATATAAAATCTAAATCTAATGTTTAAAACATATATTGTTTAAATTATCAATATAAAATCTTAATGTTTAAAACATTATAAAGAAAATCCATGAATAATATGTTAAATTGAACATTTTTTGTAACATCTTAAAACTAATTAATAATATCAAAACTAAACAATAATATTTAATATGCTAAATTTGTCACTTTTAACATATGTACATTTTTAATTTTCAAAGCTTGACTATTTTTTTGGACATCAACCCATGTAATTGAATATTCTATTGTACGAAAGTTATCCAAAGTCATCTTTTTTAAACAATATTTTTAATGGTGGTTAAAGTTCTTCTTGACAATTTTGCTATATGTATTGCAATTTTTATATTTTATCTAGAACAACTTTAATATTATTAAGTATCGATAGAAAAAAATCACATACTGCATATTATAAATAAATAAATAAATAAAGTAACAAATTAATATTGTTAAACTTTAATATTATTAACTATTTATAGACAAAAATCACATACTACATATTAAAAATAAATAAAATAACATAAATTAATATTATTAAAACATTGAAATACACCTTTTATATTTATTATATCATAAATTTCACTTAAATTTGAGATAAATCTAAAACTTGAGCTCTTTAACTTGAAAATGCAACTATAAAATGTTTAAACAATGTTCGGAGCTTTTGAAAATGTGTACAATCTCTTTATAGTCATTTCTTTGTATCTTAGCTTTTTAACTACATATTATAATTCAATAATTAGTTATGATTGATTGTTATCTTTTTTTTCATTATAAGAATAGTATCATAAAATAATTTTATGTTCAATATTAAGTCACTATTGAAATTACAACTATTAAGTCTGTTATAAGAATAATATCATTTATATCGGGTTACCATTGGAGTAACAAATATTAGGGGTGTCCCTATAACATAAATAAATAAAAATTCAATATAACTTAAATAATTAAAATCGATTTCAAACTTTAAACACCAAACAATACAATTAGTAGCTTTTACAAATAAATCTTCTTTGAATTTTCTTTATCATTAAAGGCTGATGGCATTATTTCTTGTCGCATTGAATGAAAAATCACAAATCTCCTAAGTGGTGACAATGTGACTTTTATGGATGATCTCGTAACCACTTTAAGTGTAAGGCTCATAATTATAATTAGTATTCTGGATATTATAACAATGAAGGATGACAACAAGTTCTCTCTTTAAGGAACACGATTTGCAATGATTTCATGATAATGCACATTGTACATTGTAGACCCATTCCAACATAGTGATCCAACATATCGATAAGTTGAACATTTTTAAGGTGCCCCATTATTTGTCTTTCAAACTTTTTGAATCCAACTTTTAAAGATATTTGGTAGTCTATCTGTGATACATATATTTGCATATAAGTATAAGTAATAATATAGAAAAGAATAAGTATAAATGAATATAAGAAATGAACATGCTTTTGTGAATGCAACAAAAAGTTGTTTCAAAGGGTCATTGCAACAAAAAGTTGTTTCAAAGGGTCATTGCAGGGCTTGAATTTGGATAATGACATCTGACATCATCTCAACTTTTTTATATGAATTTTATGACATCATCTCAACTTTTTTTTTTTTATATGAATTTTATGATTAAAAAAATAAAATTATATGAAATTTATATAAATATATTAATTGAAATTATAAATATTATAAATTTAACATCTTTTCAAAACAAATATACAAACTTACTTCTCAAATTCATTAGCCATGTTTTTGAATAATAATTCTGTTGATGTATTTGTAACTTCGGAAGATATTCACTTGTATATTGTATTTGTACTTTATTATATCCCCAATGGAGATGTATTATTCCTCCGATTGGAAGTGTCGTCAGTTGTACTTTCAAGTGTCGCAAGTTATATTGTAAGTGTCGTAACTTATACTTGATGGGTTATTAGACCACCTTGATGGGGTCGGCCCTGTATGAGTCATGTGGGATAAAGGGTTATTAGACTACCCTAGTGGGGTCGGCCCAGTCAACATTATGTTAAGTGGTTAAGTTGGGGCCGACCTAGTTGAGTAAAGGTCAAGTGAAAGTAAAAGTATAAATAGAGAGTGTGACTCTCTCATTTGACACATTCACTCACTCACTCACTTCGCATTAGTGAGAGAGAGGAGTGCGCACTAGTGGAGGAGGAGTAGTTGCTGCAGTCATCTATCTCTTGGGTTTGATCTTTGTGATCTTTGTATTGATGCTTATTCTATCTCTGAGGAAGTTGCGGGGTTTTTCGGCTTCTTGGTTTTCTCCGATGAAATGTTTTGTGTCTCTTGTCTCTTATGCTTGATATGCTATACATGTTGTTCTTTCAGTTAAGATCCTAGATTAGATTGAATTAAATGTTGAAAAAATAACATGGTATTAGAGCTAGCCTGAAGGAAGGCATGGTATGGCATTCATGATTAAGTTTATGATATGTTTGTCTTCATTTGAGGTTAGTACAATCTTGATTAATTTTAGACTTGTCTTATCACCCTAGTAAAAGTATGAATGCATTCATCGATTAGGGGTATGACACTTATGATTGTAGTAACACACTGTGTTGTTGTATGAGGATGATGTTGTCCACTAACATGAAGGGTACATCGAGAAAGACAAATCACGTTCTAGATCAAGACTCATCCATAGTCATGGATCACATAGAAACTCTACTTACGAGGTATGTATAACTTGGTTCGACAATTATTAACTTACGAGATATGCAGGTTGCTAGCACAAGGTCTCTAAGAGAAGAAAGAAGACATTGTTTGGGTATGCTAGACAAACATGATAATTCAGGTATGTTTTCCTATATCGAGTTAGAATCCTACTTTGTGTTAGGATCTTAGATAAGTATACTTTTGTATGATTGATAATGATTATTCATGAAGTTATAAGTTTGAGTAATCATGGGTTTATGCATATTATACTTCTTACTTTGATTGATGATATGGCAAACTAGAAGAGTCCTATGGTCAAATAAGAATATGCATGAATAAAAGAAGTACTCCCTGAAACCTTGAATACTAACACTTGTGATAAATTACCTGTGTATGAAATGATCATGATCATACATGTTTAATATTATTTAGAATCATAGTGTTTTGATAGTAATGAGATTATACTAATGGATGTATGATTATGTATGAGATATTGAGGATGACACAATGATGACACAAGTGCACACTTAAGCATGCATAGTGGTCCAGGAGGGATATAAGTTCAAGGACAGATAATCGAGGAAGCAAAGATCAAGAGGGAGCACAGTCCAGTAGTTCCTGCAAGGAAACAAAGATTGAGAGGGAGTCCACCCACAACTAAACAAAGATAAGTATTTGAATTGTCATATGATTACTTAAATAATTTTGTCCAGTCATGTACATACTTATGTTCCTAGATTTAGGATGTATATTATGCATATTAGAAAAGTTGCATTAATGAACAAGATACTACTAATATGCAAGTAATGGGTAAGTGGCCTATGGTACTGTACAACATTCCATTGCTACTTATCTAGAATGAAACCTCTTTGCTAACATGTTGGGAGTTGTGCACACTCTTAACAAATGTTCTGGTAGATATGGAAGGCATCTAGAAAGTTATCGTGTGAATACGGGATATGGATAAATGTTGTATTGAAGCATTGGCTAAGATAATTGCATGATTGTATGACATAAGTTCAAGGACAAATAATCGAGGAAGCAAAGATCAAGAGGGAGCACACTCCAGTAGTTCCTGCAAGGAAACAAAGATTGAGAGGGAGTCCACCCACAACTAAACAAAGATAAGTATTTGAATTGTCATATGATTACTTAAATAATTTTGTCCAGTCATGTACATACTTATGTTCCTAGATTTAGGATGTATATTATGCATATTAGAAAAGTTGCATTAATGAACAAGATACTACTAATATGCAAGTAATGGGTAAGTGGCCTATGGTACTGTACAACATTCCATTGCTACTTATCTAGAATGAAACCTCTTTGCTAACATGTTGGGAATTGTGCACACTCTTAACAAATGTTCTGGTAGATATGGAAGGCATCTAGAAAGTTATCGTGTGAATACGGGATATGGATAAATGTTGTATTGAAGCATTGGCTAAGATAATTGCATGATTATATGACATATGTCTTCATGCATAAGAATTTGTTTTGAAAAACTATGAGAAATTTCTAATCATACAATTGAATTTGACTTGTAGGAAAGATCGTGTACAATCACCTACAAAAGAAGGACAACGACATTTGTTCCAGCAACGAAGTTCACTATCTATTGAAGATATTGAAGAATCTAAAGTTCCCAGGATTCGGGATGTAGTAATGGAAGGATGCCATGATCGAGGAATACCAATCGATTATGAAGAATGATGTTTGGGATGTGGTCCCAAGACCAGAAGGGAAGTCTGTTGTGACTTCCAAGTAGATATACAAGATCAAGCATGTTGTAGATAGTAGCATAGAGAAATACAAGGCAAGTGATGAAGTGGAAGATATGTGAGATGGATGTCAAGACAACTTTCTTGAATGATGTAGTCGAAGAGGAAGTGTATGTGGAGCAACTACTCAGTTTTGAGACACATGACAGCGAGTCATATGTGTGCAGATTGAATAAATCCTTGTATAGCTTGAAGAAAGCACCCAAGACATGGTACGACAGGATAGACAACTTCTTGTCCAGTTTGGGCTTTACCAAGAGCAAAGCGGATTCCAACCTTTACTACAAGGTTGAGGAAGGAAATCCAGTGATACTCCTACTGTATGTGGATGACATGTTTGTGACAAGTGAGGATAGGTTGATTGCCAACACGAAGAGGAAGCTTGCTGCCGAGTTCGAGATGAAGGACTTGGGTATGATGCATTACTTTCTAGGTATGGAGGTATGGCAAAGTGCAGATGGAATCTTCCTTGGACAAGGGAAGTATGCAATAGAGATCCTAAAGCGGTTCGGGATGATGGACTGCAAGGCCATGGCCACACCTATGGCATCGAACCTGAAGCTATTGAGTGATGCTTCATCAAAGTCGGTTGATGCCACGATGTATCGTCAGATGATTGGGTCCTTGATGTACTTGACGATCACGAGACTATATATTTGCTTTGCAGTGAACACCTTGAGCCAGTTCCTAATAGATCTTAGACATGTTCACTTGATTGCTATAAAGCATATTCTGAGGTACCTGAAGGGTATGGTTGATTATGGGCTCAAGTATTATGCAAATCAAAAGTTTAACCCAGAGGGTTATGTTGATTCAGATTGGGTTGGAAGTGCTGCAGATAGGAAGAGCACTTCGGGGTGCTGCTTTAGTATGGGATCAGATGTGATCCCTTGGTTTAGAAGGAAGCAGTCCTGCGTAGCATTGAGTACAGCCGAAGCAGAGTATGTCGTAGCTTGTTCGGCCAATTGTGAGGAAGTATGGCTGAGAAAGCTACTGTCTGAGTTATTTGATCTCCCGTTGGATGCTACCTATATCTTCTGTGACAACTAGATTTGTGTGAAGTTGTCTGAGAACTCGGTGTTCCATGATAGGTCGAAGCACATCGAGATCAAATATCACTATATCAGGGATATGGTGCAGAGAAGAGCAGTGAAGCTCCTGTATTTTGCGACGGATGAGCAGATTGCAGATGTGTTGACCAAACCACTAGCCAGAGTGAAGTTTGAGTACTTCAGAGAGAGGCTTGGTGTTCTTTAGATAGAAGATACTTCGAGGAAGAAGTGATGGAACACATTTGCAGGAGCCATTCCAAGCATGGTGGTAGGAGGATCCTTCCCATGGCTGTGGATGTAAGCACTGTGTGATGAGCATCAGGACGATGCTCCAGTTTCTACTATGATGATGATCAGGATGATCATGTGATGATGATATGCATCAGGGACGTGATGTTGTGTATATGATCGGGGTGATCATGTGATGATGATGTGTATCTGGATGATGTACTATATGGTGATGATCAGTATGATCATGAGTATCAGGATGATACTCCGCGGACAGATTGTACAGGTAGCATGTAAAAGATCCTGGGAGATCCGAAAGTCTGTGCTCGGATGCTCTTTCGAGGTTTTGCTGCAGGTAGCATAGAAAAGATCCCGGGAGATTCGATAGTTTGTGCTAGGATGCTCTTTCGAGGTTTTGTGATGGTCACATATAAAATATCCTTGGAGATCCAATAGTTTGTGCTCGAATACTCTTTCAAGGTTTTGTTGACGCATGTAATCGGTCCTTAGGATTCCACAGTATGGCCAAAGATGATGAAGACCTACATGAGGCCAGGCCTACAACCAACTTGAAAAAGGGATGGCTCTGTAGAACTTCCTATGACGAGAAGAATTGAGAGATAGCACCAATGATTGAGATGACGAGTACAACAGCAGTGGCGATGATGCTCCTTGATCCAGTGACGATGATCCAACTCCAGAATTGAAGACTTGTACCTATATGTATTGATGACATATATCAAGAGAATACCTTCCTAGTTAAGAGGGAGTGTTGATGTATTTGTAACTTCGGAAGATATTCACTTGTATATTGTATTTGTACTTTATTATATCTCTAATGGAGATGTATTATTCCTCCGATTGGAAGTGTCGTCAGTTGTACTTGCAAGTGTTGCAAGTTATATTGTAAGTGTCGTAACTTATACTTGATGGGTTATTAGACCACCTTGATGGGGTCGTCCCTGTATGAGTCATGTGGGATAAAGGGTTATTAGACCACCCTAGTGGGGTCGGCCCAGTCAACATTATGTTAAGTGGTTAAGTTGGGGCCAACATAGTTGAATAAAGGTCAAGTGAAAGTAAAAGTATAAATAGAGATTGTGACTCTCTCATTTGACACATTCACTCACTCACTCACTCCGCATTAGTGAGAGAGAGGAGGAGTGCGCACTAGTGGAGGAGGAGTAGCTGCGGAGTCATCTATCTCTTGGGTTTGATCTTTGTGATATTTGTATTGGTGCTTATTCTATCTCTGAGGAAGTTGCGGGGTTTTTCACCTTCTTGGTTTTCCCCGGTGAAATGTTTTGTGTCTCTTGTCTCTTATGCTTGATATGCTATACATGTTGTTCTTTCAGTTAAGATCCTAGATCAGATTGGATTAAATGTTTAAAAACTAACAAATTCTCTCAACCTTGCACATGATAATGTGGATGATAAATGGTCCATCCTTCACTATTACATCAATCTCCAAGTGTTAGTTATACACATGTCTTTAAGCATATTCTTAAATTCAACACTTCTTTACTAATGCTTCCTACAAAGGTATTACAACATTTTAACTTTCTGATTTTTTATATCAATATGCTCCCACAAACTAAAGATCTCATCAATCAAAGGACATGTTTATCCAATTTTAAATGCCAATTGAAAATAAGAATCTATGGCTTTTATGCATCACTTTGTAGTTTTTTTAACACTTTCTTCATCAATTAGGAAGCCTATTTCCATACAACATCGCTTTTGAAAATATCCATCAACATTTGATTTATCCCCATTACGTAATTCTTTAAATTCATTATAGATAAATGTAATCCTCTAAATGAATGGCATGGACATCCTATACTCACTATCTGTATTATAATTTAAAAAAAAAACTTTGCTTATGTAATTATGTTAAATCAACATAAATGACACATTTCACTGTTTCGAAAAGAGGGTTACCAAGATATCCTTGCATCAATTCTTTAGCCTTTACAAAACGATTTTCTCCAATCACATAATAGTAATATTTAAACCATTTTGATCAATCAAATGCATTTCTAATGGGAATCTCCCTTGAGTAAACAAGAACAAGGTAGCCAACCACATGTGTATATGGATTGTACTTCATCAATGTTTTCAAGTTGTGAATATGCAAGTGTTGTGTCCTAATTTGAAATTTTTCTTAGCGCCTTGTGGGTTTATATAGCTATTTCACATTCAATTGAAATGCCTAACCATTGTCAATCAATCTATACCTCATTGATCAATCTCAAATGGTATTTGGTGTTGTTTTGATAACATCATCATCTAGATCAATCTTCAACATTGTGATTTCCTCATTGCCCTAAAATTTTCACCGGTATATTCAGGGCTAACAATGACTTATTCATCAATATAAAAAAAAAACATTAGATCTCCTCATTTTATTATTTAAAGGAATTTCATATAAATCAACCATACATTTATGGTCACTAGGAATGGAAACATCCTTAGGCATGCTTCTTTTGCTTCTTCTTTTGAACAAGGGTGTCAATATTAATGCATCAATGTCAACATTGTCCTCATTTTTTGGCACTAAAGCTATAAATGTAACCTTTCCAACCTTATTAGGATCTCAGGTTTCCTTTCTTTTATGTGGTTTATTTGGCTCATGCTTTGCAATTTGAACTTTTGGTATTCTTTTTCTTTATTTTGTATGCTTTTTCTATATAAAAGTCGCCAATAAAATCCATGATACTGTCCTCCATAAAATAAAGTTCCCCAAAATTTTATAAAAATAGAATATATCATTTTAATACTAAATAAGTTAGAAATAATATCATGTTACTTATAATAATATATAAAATGTTACTTATAATAATATATAAAAATCTAAAATGGAATAAACAAACTTACTTTTCATGTCACAATGTCTTCTATGACAAATACATAAAACCTTCTTATATGTTACAATTATTTGTTTTAAAACGATATCTAATTTTCACATATGTATGGGCTTATTTCAGGAGTGCATAAACAATTTATGTGTGCAAACATATTATTTGTTTTAAAACGATATCTAATTTTCACATATGTATTGGCTTATTTCAGTAGTGCATAAACAATTTATGTGTGCAAACATATATCTCGTAACAAGTTGAGTGTTTGATAATATCATTGAATGTGTTCACATTCAACCTAATTTAGAAATCCACTTTCTTTATTTGTACTTTATTTGTCCTTCACATACCAAGAATGGATCATTTTCAATCAATAATATTCTTCACAATTTTTTTGGGGAGTTCAACTAATAGACTTTGCATGATTATTTAGTCTTTTGCTAGCTAGTAACCCAAGAAGCAACAATCACAATTATGGAGGCCATTATCACAAGTCCTAATCCAAAGACATTTATAGATAAATTCCTTGATGTTAGTATCTTTGGATGAAAAACAATAGAATATAATATTTTTTATTAATAATAAATTTTCTATATTTAAATTAGAAAAACTCATAAATAGATAGTGAGAAGGGAGATCCATATCACCCCTTATTCCTAGCGCTTGGAGGGGGTAGGTGTCAATACGAAGGGTGGAGGTGGCATGGATGACAGACTCTATAATGGTGAGGAAGAGGGGTGCGCGAGAGATCGAATGCTTTAACATTAATGGGGTCATGTTGTGGGAGGTTCATTTAACTCAACCTATGTTATCGCGTGCTTATGGCATTTATGACGACGACAGAATGGGCCTTCAATTGCGATCCGAGAGGCAAATTAGATCCAAGCTCAAACATGAGCTCCTTAATTGCTTCTTCACTATGCGAACACCTCATCTAAGTGTGGGATTATCAATATATTTGATAATGACTAGGTGTTGTGTCCCTCTACCAGTTCATTCTGCTTGGCTCTGGAACGATTCGGGTCTCTTGGAAAGGAATTGGTTATGTTGCATCAGTGCACAAGAAGTCTATGAGGGGGAAGAATGAGGCAGATAATATTGGAATGTTGGTTTACCAAGGAGATACCATGGCACATCCGATTCGATCTTTGAACAAGTAGAGGCAAGCCTCTCAGCAAGTCTCCAACCTCACCTGACTAAGACTCAGGAAACAAAACCAGAGGGATTTCCCATAACTACGATCAAATCTACAAAGCAAATTCCTGGTCTAGATTCTTACTAGATTCTGAACATTCTCATCGACAAGTTCCTCATGTAGCGTTACCAGACCCAAGTAAGCATTCGTCTGGTTATAACTGTTATTCGTAATGATATCGACAATATTCACAACAAGATGGACACCCTAGCTGAAGCAACCAATACTCCTTTGCAGGTGTGCGGCCAACCTCATGATGGAATTGAAGTAATTTCTCAAGCTTAGCCATGTCTAGTTTACATCCTCTAATTCTATGCTTTTGAATACGGGTCAATATTTTTTGTCATGTTAATTGCTTTTTTTTTGTCAGCTAAAAGTTCTTATGTTAAGATATCTTAGAGAGGGGAGAAAGCTTTGGTTTCCATTTGTAAGGCAAGCTTCCCCTCCCTAGTTTAATTTTGTAATAATCTAGCTCTCTGTCTTAGATCCTAACTAAATTTTTTCTAGTGGATGACTTGGATTCCCTTGTGGAAGGTTTTCGACTGGCCCTTTTTTTTTATTATATGTATTTTTATCACTAATAGAAGGACCTACAACTAACTTACAAAAAAAACATTCGTGGTTTGGGTGCAACCCATAAAAGGAATGCACTTCATAAATTAACTAGTACTCATAGTATAGTTTTTTGTTTGTTTGGAGGAAATGATGATTGTAGGTAGTATAGCTATTAAGACCATGGAGGTAGTTCTCAAGGTAATAGAATTTGTGGCTTTAGATTCAAAGGAAGGTCAAGAGGCCTAATTACAGTTAGAACGAAAAAGTGCAGGGTAGCCAATTCATATATCTTCAATCAAGAATCAAGGTGGATTTACGAGCTCTATTTTGGGTAAGTCCTTTTCTATTTACAATATGTATGGACCTTATGTTAATTAAAGAGAGTTTTGAGAAATTGGTTTGGGTAGGGTACTATAAGGAGGGGGAATGCCATGATTAATGGAGATCTCAATTTTACATTAATGAGAGGTGAGCTTTAGGGAAATAATGGAAGGTCAAACCCATTATCTAATTTATTCATTCATAATTTCAAAGAATATAATTTGTGTGATATGGAGTAAGTTAACTTGAGCCCTACTTTAAGGAATAACCTTTTGGATATGAGGGAGTATCTAAGAGGAATGGAATATTTTTTGTTTCTAATGGAGTTCTCACATAAGTAGCAAAGACTAGATCTTGGGTAGGTCAAAGGGGAATATTAAATTATTCTCATATAATCCTATAAATGGAGAGTAATGGCCAAAAACCCCTTGGTCCTTTCATATTTATTCTTAATTGGTTGGATGATGACGACTATAATGAGATGGTGCATAGGGAGTGGAAGCATGTCAATCAATGATGGGACTACCGTGTTTCAATTTTATGAATCTTTAAAGAAAATCAAGAGCTTAACCATGCATTGAGTTAATGAGAAATGGATGTTAATCGATTTAATACTGAGAGGGGGGGTGAATCAGTATTACCGCAGTTATCAATAGTTTTTACCTTCTTTAATAGATTAGTTTTAACTTAATATTGATGATTAGTTATGCATCCAATATAAACAAAATCATTCATCCATATATGCACCAAGACAAAGAACACAAGAATTTTGACGTGGAAACCCAATCGGGAGAAAACCACGTAATTCTCTTTTGTAATGAAAATAATACATTTGAGGAAGCACCAACTTCTTGTATTTACCAGCACCAACTAGGACGAGGCACCGACCCCCTAGTTTTACAGGCACCAACGTGAAGGAAGCTTCAACTCCTCATGTTTCTCCAGCACCAACTAGAAGGAGGCTACAACCCCCTTTCTCCTTGCCCTGTCCTGTCGCTCAGATATTCAAGATGTAATTCTGAATTACTGAACTTCTAACCCACGCACACTTCTAATCTTCTGATATTAATTCCGTTGTGCGCAATCTTCGTATACGGACATATAACTGTCACTATGTTGCATACATCACTTGACTTCTCATTCCTCTCAATTCTACACATCTACTGATGTCTTACTTCATGTACTATGTGCTTGTTGATTTTGCAGTTTGCGCCAAGATATGCTTAGTCGAACTACTACTGCGCAACTGCACTTACCAACTGATACTGTGCTTTCAATTGATAGTTTGTTGCTCTGAGATAAAGCATCAGTAACAGATGGAACTGCGCACTAATTGATGGGTCCATTTTGTATTAGTGCCACAGTATTTTAGACAATTTGTGACATGTTGTGCATCAAATGGTTCGTCCTTTTGGTTTTAATGCACTTGTCTCAAATCATCCTCATCATAACGTGCTTACAGGATCATGTTGTTGCTATGTTGTTGCGCATCAGACGGACTTCTCAACTTCGCACACTTAACTTCAATCTTTGTGCACCAGCTAAACATCTATGCATCACCTGATATACTTCAGTTTTGTTCCCACACTTCTTCCTTCCTTAAACCATCTGTGACTGTCTGCGTGCTGTCTGCAATTCTGTCATTCAATCTTCACGCAGTTACGCATACTTTGGTGTTTTTTCCTTTCGGTGTTTGCTCAATCGTCACAGATCTACAACATCATTCTGTGCACCATCAGCTATATCATTCCTCTATTTGTGCACAGGATCCTCGCTAGATCATGTTGTTCTATCCTCGATCCCTCGATGCCCCAAATATAAATCTATATTTTCCAACTAAACCTCTACAATCTCTCCATCGAGCTTACTGTAATATCCAACTTACATCTCTATTTATACATGTCCTGCACGGATTGTATGTCCACAAGTTGGTTGTGGCATCCCTTCTTCCATACTTCACAAATTGTGCTTTTTCCAAGTGTCATCATATGCATTTCTGATGTGCCATCCTTTGTGGGTCTTGTGCATTCATGGTCCATGACTTAGGTGGGACTTACACCTTAGTTGTGTACTTCTTGCGCTCTTGTTGTACCATTGCTTTGAGGTATGCGTGCATCCTTGCTCTTCAACTTGATGAGTCTTTGACCCTTTCCGTATCATCCCTTGTGGGTATTGCGCACCTGATGTATCATCTGCTTGTGGGATTTACGCATAAAAAAACTTCAATTGTTGCACCCTTCTTGGAACTTGTGCGCCTTTTACTAACTGAAAGCATCTTCTAATTGGTAAGACTTGCGTGCTTTCAAGATTATCTAGTTTCTTAAAGTTTGCGCACTCCCAGTGCTTGACTAAGCAATGCTTGCGCATTCTCGAGTCTTCTTTCAACATGCTTGCACACTTGTGTCTTTGCTTAACCAACTCCTTGGCTGCTTGTTCACATGTACCTTTGTCCATCCAATTCTTTTGTTGCTACCTTGAGTGAGTATGACTTGGTGGACTTGATTTCTGTGCTGGTACCACATGTAGTAGGATACATTGCTTATGTGCTTCTTTGAACTGGATCTGCATGATGTGCCTTCCTTGTGTGCTTATTCATACTAATCATGCATGATGTATCCCTGGACACACATCTTCAGACTGAATGCAACTTCTAGATATACTTCTTCACACTGGCATCTATGTCCTTCAACATCTTACGCATATACTTTTTCAAAGTGGATTCCATATACTTCTTTAATTTGTCATAGGAATGTTGTATCCACTTTGACATCAATTGACATCAATGACTCAAATTGAATCAATTAACATCCTCTTTGACATTAGTTTACATCAATGCCAACCAAAGTTCAACAATATCCCCCTTTGGCATTGATGTCAACACCTTATGAAGCTGTGTATGATCTTCTCTGAACTTTATGCTTCATCTGTAGTTAGCACAGTGCTCCCCTTGAGCTCTTTGGGATTCTGAATTCTGCGCTTTCTGCTGTTAGTACTTCTTATGCTTTATGTTACTTCTGTGCAAACTAAATGTATAGTCATCTTCATAGCATTTATCCAAGTGATCTACTTCACACTCTTCCACGTATGTTGCATATCTATGTTGTTTCTTCAATTATCTTCGTGTTGGTTCTTCTCTGCTGATGCACATCCATATTCATACATTAATCCCAGCTATTCTGTAAGCTTCATGCATCCCCCCCCACTTTGAAATCAATGGAAAAGAGGTGTCATTACTTGTGCAATGTAGGTTCTCCTTTTGTTTTATTTTTGTGTCGGATTCTACCTCAACTGTTTTCAGGGATGACTCCCTGACTTCATGATTGATGTTCTTATTGTATGTTTGATTGAACTGAAGATTTGAGTTTTTGTAGACTTGTCTTTGCGACAACAACTTTTTCCCTTAGCTCTTTTTCTTTAACCACCAGAGTTGCTTCCATTTGATTATAAACTGACTCAAGGGATTCTATGCCATCACCAATTGCCCTTATTATTTATTCTTGCAATTTTGGAAAGGGTTATGTTAGGTTGAATGCTTCTTCCTGAAGAGGTCCAAGCCTTTCCATCAGGATCTTGTGTTCATCCCTGAACATGTTTATTTTCAGCTGTTGTACTTTAAACTCTCTCATTTTATCCTGTTTCTTAGTGGCTGACAGAATGACAAAGATTTCATGAATATTTTGCTCTATTTCTTGTGTATTGCGTAACTTCTTCTCTACCTCCTTCAGCTGCTCATTTTCAATTAGATTTGTCCATATCTAAGCACTTTCTTTGTGCAACTCTGCGCACTTTAAATCCAAAACTTTGATGTTCTGAAATGTAATATTGGCTCTTTCGCGCTTTTCTCGCGTTCTGCTTTGATTTCTGGAGGTGTTGCAGGTGCTTGTGTTAGTTCTTCGATTTTTGCTTGTAGCCCCTGAATAACTTCACTTACTTTCAACAATATTCCTTTTGGATAAGTGTCCTTGATTTCTTGAACTTCTGGAAGCAAATCTAACACTTCTTCTACTTCTCTTTGTAATCTTGAGGTATTCTGCCTTACCTCTTCTACCTCCTATCTCAGATTATTACTTCTTGTGACAACTTCTTTTGCTTCTCTTTCCAGATCTGTTGTCCTTTGCACAAAATTTTCTTTTTTCTTCCTTCAACCTCAAGCATTTGGCCTAGAAGGCTTCCCTTTCACTCTGACTTTTGTGCCAGTCTGATGTAGCGTCTTCATATATCCTTCTAATTTATTGTGCAACATATGTGTCTAGCTCATGCAATTCATTCACAGATAAAATTGGTAAAGACAATTCTGCATAGCTTACCGAATTTTGTGCCTCCTGAGTGGAGATTCCCAACGTTGCAGATGGGATCTTCAGGATTTGATGTGGCAATGTTTCTTTCTTTTGTGCACTTGAGTGTGACTACGATCTACTTGGAAGAGGTTCATTATTCTTTTTTTCTCTGGCAATATGTATTTGCTGGTGTAGGTCTGCAAATTTTTCATCCATCTTTATCCCGATTTCTTCCTGTTGGGATACAAGTTCTTCCACATCCCCTTGCGTGGCTACATGTTTTATGGATTCTTCCGTGGCATTTCTAATCTCTATTCTTATTCTGTCAAAGTCATCTGTGGTAAGAGTACACATTTAATTAGGCTTAGCAACTTTTCTTTTCTTTCTTGTCGACCCCTCTGGATGCGCATATTCTTTTCTCTTTTCAGTGGGCACAAACTGCTGAGTGGACCTAGGAGAAATATTAGTGAATGTCTCTTCCACTATGGGGACTGCATTACTATTATGTCTTCTCTGCGCAACCTCTTCTTCTTCCATCAAAGGTCTTCTCCACTCTTCATCCCATTCTTGGACTATCTACGCAATATAAGTTTCTGTGCACATGAACTTGGTGGGTAGCCATCGCTTGCTAGGGTCTCTCTTGGCTTGAACATAGGTGTAATGCATCCCTATCTTGAAACACATTATTCCCTTGTATGCCTTAACTATGTGAGGCCATATCCGAGGGGTTTCTTGCTGAATACATCTAATCTCCTCACAATAGACATGAAAATTGACATCGTTCTACTCCTGTCTTCGTCCAATTAGAGATAACCACATATTTGAAAATATATCCCCCAAGAAGGGTCTTCTATTTTTGTCAAAAAATGGTTTCCTTCTGGTTCCTTCCATCCAAAAAACGCAATGCAAATTAATAGCCAGGTGTATCAAAAAGGATTACCTTTCTCTTGCGCTTCTAGATAGTCTTCAAGGAAATCATTTAGCAGAAATGTTGACCAATTCATCTTATCACCTTCCACACACTTTTATGTAGCTGCGATGATTTTCGCTGATACTTGATCATGACGCCCCATTCAAAATAAATTGCAAGCCAATAGATTAACAACGAATATTACAGAGAAATCCTTGATCTGCGCAATGGAAAAACCTCTACCAGCCTGCCGAGTTTCATATTTTTCAGCAATCCTCTTTCCAAGTGCTTTCTCATGCTGTTTTTCAAAGAGAAGACTTACATCTTCTCCTGTGGCAGGTAGACCAATGATCGATTCAATCAACTCGATATCAATGGATATTCCTCTATTGAGCCACATATATCCTCCATGCACTTGCAATAACAATTATTTTGCACATATTCTTGGGTATGGAGTTTTTCCAAAGAAGGGAAACTCCAGTAGATTTAGTATTCCAGACTTAGATAATTCAATGGCCCATTCTTGGGGCACCATTTCACCTGATGCGCTTCTTTCCAAATACTTTGTTTTGACAAGTTTTGGAAATGTTCCAAAATCACCAACATTGTATTCTGAGAATACGACCTGGTTTATTTCACCATGAAAATTTTCTTCAACAGTTGCACCTTCAAATTCCTTACGATCCCGCAACTTTATATTTTCCATTTTAGGTAGGATAAACATTGCAGCGTCCATTTTTCGTGATGGAGTATACTCACGATAATCTTGAACAAATGCAGGCGTATATACATATTTGTTCTTTTGTTGTCCTTTGGGTGCCATGGTTCTCAAGTCTCACTCTTTTCACACACTTACTAATATTATTCTTGCAACAAATGTTCTCAATAGGCGCAAAGGTTCTTATCGGAGATATCTAGGGTTTTAAAGGACTAACCGTTCCTGTCTGTCATTAATGATCTGCAAATTTCCCTTGATTTGGTTCGACTTCGAGATATTGCCAAGTTTCTCGAAATTCTAGTTGATCTAGTCTGAATTACTTAACCACTTTCCATCATTAATGTTGTTCTCGTTTGAGCATTTATTGTCGTTCGTGCCACTGCTCCACTACCTCATTAATGCTCATATGTTGTTGCATGTTATGTTGTTGCAGGTTATGTTGTCGCACAAGTACTTCACTCTGATGGGCCTGACTGTCAGTGAGTCAGTTTTGCATTGGAATGGAGAAGGATTCATCTTCCAAGTCCTTCAACTTTTCATTTAGAGATCTGATTGTTTCATGTTTACTGTTCACGTTTTTCATTCTCCAGACCATCTTGCAAGGATCCTTTTCTTCATTTTCAGAGATAATGCAACTGTTGACAAGTTGGAAATCATTACTATCTTTCTTTATCCAATGCTTTACAATCTTTTTCGACTTTTCACAGTCCTGATCCTTGTGACCGATCTTTTTGCACTTGAAGCAAATAACATTGTTGCAATCTTTTCTAATATGTCCAGTCATTGTGCATTTCTAGCATTGAACTGATTTGTACAAGTTCGTCTTCTTTATTTGCACAACCTCCTCTATAGCCTTTTTTCAATCATCCTCAAAACCTATACCAATTTTATCGTAAGGAGATCTTTTCTTGCTGAGAGTCTCATTTAGTACCTATGTGCTTTTAGCAAAAAAATTTGTCACCAAAATTCGATCTTGCATTCTTTTCATTTTGTCTTCCTTTTTCTGTAATTTAATTATTTTCTCGTCAATCCTTTTTTCATACTCAGAATTATTTTCTTTGAGAGAGATCACCTCTAGTTGTTTTGCTTGAAGATGAACTTGACTATCACATTGTTTCTGTAGCTGATCCTTTAATGACATGACTTCCTTAGTCTTTCCTTTCTTTTCTTCTGTGACATTTCCCAACTTCTCCTTTAGAAGAGTGATCTCATTTTCAAGTCTCTGATTATTTGCAATCGATTTCTTCATCTTTGTATCCAAGTCATTATTCCTCAATCTTTCATTTTGGCAGGTCTCATTCACTTCCTGCAACTGACTGGTGAGAATTGTTTCCAATTCCTTAGATTCTGCTTCTTTCTTCTTCAGGATGTTTAGAGTCTTGGTTGCAACTGACTGGTGAGAACTGTTTCCAATTCCTTAGATTCTGCTTCTTTCTTCTTCAGGATGTTTAGAGTCTTGGTTGCTATCCTTTTAACTTCTTCTATCGTTTTTCTTTGTGTACAAATGGTGTTCCATGCTTCTGCGACAGAGAGCTTTTCTAAACAAACATCTTCCTATAACCATGGTGCTTTGCTTAGAGAACATTCCTTTCCCATAACTGCGCACAAATCTATCTTCTAGATGTTAATATGTTGTTGAAGACACCCGCTCTGATACCAATTGCTGGAATCAATTTAATACTGAGAGGGGGGTGAATTAGTATTAACGCAGTTATCAACAGTTTTTACCTTCTTTAATAGATTAGTCTTAACTTAATCTTGATTATTAGTTATGCATCCAATATAAACAAAATCATTCATCCATATATGCACCAAGACAAACAACACAAAAAACAAGAATTATGACGGGGAAACCCAATCGGGAGAAAACCACATAATGCTCTTTTGTAATGAAAATAATACATTCAAGGAAGCACCAAATTCCTGTATTTACCAACACCAACTGGAAGGAGGCACTGACCCCTGTTTTTATAGGCATCGACCTGAATGAAGCTTCAACTCCCTGTGTTTCTCCAGCACCAACTAGAAGGAGTATACAACCCCCTTTCTCCTTGCCCGGTCCCTCCGCCCAGATATTCAAGATTTAATTCTGGCTGAACTTCTAGCCCACGCACACTTCTGATCTTTTGATATTAGTTCTGTTGTGCGCTATCTTCGTATGCAGACATATCACTATCACTGTGCTGCATACATCACTTGAATTCTCATTCCTCTCAATTCTACACTTCTGCCGATGTGTTACTTCATGTACTCTGTGCTTGTTGATTCTGCAGTCTGCGCCAAGATATGCTCTATCGATCTTCTATTGCGCAACTGCACTTACCAACTGATACTGTGCTTTCAATTGATAGTTTGCTGCTCTGAGATAAAGCATCAGTGTAGAATCTGCGACATGGGTTCGTTTTGTATAAGTGCCACAGTCTTTTAAACAATCTGCGACATGCCGTGCATCAAACGATTCGTCCTTTCGGTTATAACGCACTTGTCTCAGATCATTCTCATCATGATGCGCTTACTGGATCCTACCACTGATATGTCATTGTACATTATATGGACTTCTCAACTTCGCACACTTCACTTCAGTCTTCATGCATCAGCTAAACATATTCACACCACCTGATATACTTCAGTTTTGTTTATGCACTTCTTCCTTACTTACAACATCTGTGACCGTCTACGTGTTGTCTGCAACTTTGTCATTCAATCTTCATGTAGTTGTGTATACTTCTGTGTTTCTACCTTTCGGTGTTTGCGCAATTGTCACAGATCTAAAACATCATTATGCACACCATCAACTGTATCATTCCTCTGTCTGTGTGCACTCGGCTCCTCGCTAGATCATGTTGTTCTATCCTCGAGCCCTTGATGCCCCAAATATAAATCTATATTTTCCAACTGAAGCTATACAATCTCGTCATCGAGCTTACTCTAATCTCCAACTTGCATCTCTATTTATACATGTCTTGCACGAATTGTATGTCCACAGGTTGGTTGTGGCATCCCTTCTTCCATACTTCACGGATTATGCTTTTTCCATGTGTCATCATATGTGCTGCTGATGTGTCATCCCTTGTGGGTCTTGTGCATTCATGGTCCACAACTTAGTGGGACTTACACCTTAGTGGTGTACTTCTTGCGTTCTTGATGTACCATTGCTTTGAGGTATGCGTGCATCCTTGCTCTTCAACTTGATGAGTCTTTGACCCTTTCCGTATCATCCCTTGTGGGTATTGCACACTTGATGTATTATCTTCTTGTGGGATTTACACATAAACAAACTTCAACTGCTGCACCCTTCTTGGAACTTGTGAGCCTTTTACTAACTGAAAGCATCTTTTGAATGGTAAGGCTTGTGCGCTTTCAGTGCTGTCCAGTTTCTTAAAGTTTGCGCACTCCCAATCCTTGAATAAGCAAGGTTTGTGCATTCCCGAGTCTTCTTTCAACATGCTTGCACACTTGTGTCTTTGATTAACCAACTCCTTTGTTGCTTGTGCACATGTACCTTTGTCCATCCAATTCTTTTGCTGCTACTTTGAGTGAGTATGACTTGGTGGACTTGACTTCTGCGCTGGTACCACATGTAGTAGGATACATTGCTTATGTGCTTCTTTGAAATGGATCTGCATGATGTACCTTATGTGCTTCTTCATATTGATCATGCATGATGTATCCTTGGGCACACATCTTCATACTGAATGCAACCTCTATATATACTTCTTCACACTGGCATCCATTTCCTTCACCATATTGCGCATATACTTTTTCAAAGTGGATTCCATATACTTCTTTAAGCTATCATATGAATATTGTATCCACTTTGACATCAGTTGACATCAATGACTCAAACTGAATCAATTGACATCCTCTTTGACATTAGTTGACATCAATGACAACCAAAGTTCAATAATGGATTTGTAGGTAGTGGAATCCCATATTGAACAAATCTATGAAAAGAACAACAATTCCATATTCAATGAAGATGATCAACAATCTCTCAATAAGTTGGGGGACTTAAGAAGGGAACTATTAAATTGGGAAAGCTCTCAATGGAGACTTAAAAGCAATACCACTTGGTTATCTAAAGGATATGAGAATACCAAGTATTTCCATAGCTTTTCAACCATGAGAAAAAGGATGAACGCTATGTGGGAGTTTCAAAATGTCAAGGGAGTTAGAGTACAAAGGTTCTAAGAGACGTTTGAGATAGGAACAAATCATTTTCAATCTTTATAAAAGGATCGAAAATGGGCCAATATAATATAAATTGTTAGGGTTTCCTCCTTTTTGCCAAGATAATTAAAACAACCATTTGATGGACTTTATTTCAAAGGAGACATGGAAAGAGATAGTATATTATTTTTAATGGGAAAAATATCTGAGCCAAGATGGTTGTCCTATTTAATTCTATATGTGATTTTATGAACTTATGGAGGATGACTAGTTGGAAATGGTAGAGGAGTCCAAAAGATCATGAAAAATTCTCAGAGCTTTCAACCCAAGTTTTCTTACTTTGATCCCTACAAAATATTATCCAAATTCCTTTGAGGACTTAAGAAAAAATTCCTTTGCAATGCTATATATAAAATCATAGCTAAGGTGATAGAATGAAGGATAAAGCCAATCCTGTTAACGCTACTTGTCTCGAACAATTTGTTTTTTGAATGGTAAATTGGATAGGGGGTTTGTAAAACCAATTTCTTTCTCAGTCCTCATAAATGGTTCAACAACACCTTTCTTTAAGCCATCTTAAGGGTGTCAACAAGGTTGTCCCTTATCCCCACTATTGTTTATTCTAGTAATAGATGATGTTAGCATATTTATTATTCATTGTAGAGAGGGGGGAGATTTGAAAGTTGTAAAACTAGGATGACAACATATGTTAACCCATTTTCTTTCCATAGATGATGTTTTATTGTTTAAAATGGAACTATCTGGGATTCCCTAAAAATACAGGAGATACTAGGGCCTGATATGAAGGCTACATGTCTACAAATCAATCCAAAAATTTCTTCATTGATAATGCATAATATATCTAAATATTAGAGAAGAATTCTTCAAAACATTATGTAATTCATAGAGTTACCTTTCCAAAAGGGGATAAAGTATATTGGGTTCGAGTGGAAACTTAATGAGCATGATTTTAATGATTATATATGGTTATACTCAGAAATTGAACAAAGGATAGAGGTCTAGCATAATAAATGGATTTCTCTATGGGGGAGACTCACCCTCATCAAATCAACACCATTTTATTGGCATTTCATTACACACATTTTAGAAGAGATCCATAAGAAGTTAAGGAACACATTTTCCATTTTTTATGGCGAGGAAGGAAATAGTATGATCTAATGCCATGGGTTAACTTACAAAGACTCTCCAATCCCAAGAAACTAGGAGCTCAAGTTTGAAAAACAACTAGATATTTGGCAAGGCCTTAGAAGCAAATATCCTTTGGAGGATTTTCAAGGGAGAAAGGTTATGGCACCAAACCATGCGATCTAAATACATAGATCCTTTAACATTCAAGGAGTGGTTCTAGAAGGAGCTCAAGATTCATCACAATTATTTAATGGTGTACAAGCCTTAGCAAAATCATTCACATTTATTATATCTTGGCTTGCTTAGAGAATCATTTATGGAAGGAAAGTGAGAGTGGGCATAGACCCGTGGGTGGGAGAAAAGGGAAGTATATATTATCATTGTATTTGCTTAATCAACTCCATAGTCATTACCTTTATACTACTAGAGATGCATCCACTATTGTCCAAGTAAACCCATGCTGTGGAGAGTGGAAGACAATTGATCGACATGAAACATGGCTTAGGAATGAGACACATACACTCAATTGCTTATCAATAGTGCTATAAAACTAAAACCTATATATGATGAACTCATATGGTCCAAAAATCCACCTGCCAATGCATACATAGTCGAGCTTGGTTATGTATCAGTCATATTTTAACAAGAATAATGGTGCCATCCTATTTGGAAGGTGAAAGGTTCTTTGAAGGCCAATTTGTTCTTATAGTTATCTCTCTCAAATAGGGTGCCTACCTAGGATTTATTGCAAAAAAGAGGAAAACAAGACCTTGGTGTTTGTACGCTATGTAAACAACATGAGGGATTTATTTTCCATTTGTTGATAGGATGCCACTTTACCAAGGAAGTTTAGGCAACATGTTTGACATTGGTGAAGGGAGCAAGGAAATGGGAAGGGGACTCACTATCTAGTGCTTTCAAAAATTGGTACAAGGACAACATTGTTAGCGAATATAAATTTTTTCTATAGTAGTTAGTTGGGCTATTTGGTGCTCTTAAAATGAAATAATCTTTCGAATCTCTTCGTATAATCTTGAACATGTGTTCTACAAGGTTCAATTTTGTTACGAGGAATATCATTAGGATATATCCATCTTAACTCCAAATCTATCATACTCTGATAGGGATCAAAATCCCTCAATGTGAAAATGTGTCCTCAAGTTTTTACAAAATAAAATAGGTTTTGACCTCGATGGATTCGATCCCTCTTAGCTCAAGAAAGATCCAAAGTTAAGATGGATCTACATTAGTATACTATTTAAAGTAATACCATTAGAACACTTATATGAATCAAAGCAATGCTTTAAGATTATTCAATAAAAAAACCCACTCCAAAAGAATTGATTTTGAATGTTACTTTATTTATCATTTATAAATTGAACAATTAACATTTTAGTATTTTCACTTTTACATGTTCAAGTTTTCCATGAATATGAATATTATATAATGAATATCGATCATAAGGAATTGAAATGAACTAAGTTTTCAATTCTTCTCTCTTGATGTTTGGGTCATAATAGGAGCTCCCCCATCACAATAAGTAGTAGAAAAAAAGGTAAGCACACATAAGGTTTATGGATAGATGGAAAAATCATTCTTCAATGCTTGTAAAATTTCTTCTTTAAATCTTCTAGGATTGATATTATTCTTCAATTCCACTAGTGGGAACTACTATCCCAAATCCATACATAATCTTTTATATTAAACTTCTTTGGGATTAAAACCTCACAGGGAAACACAAAGGATGCTTACCCACATTCAAGGATGGCATCCCTATTAAAACCCTTGGCTAGACTAGTGCACCTCATCTAGGGGGATTTGAATCGAGCACCTACCAACACAATACTAGCCAAGTGGCCAACAAACCTCACAGGGAAACCCAAGGGATGCTTCCTCACATTCGTTGCATGTGGATTATAGGAGAAGGATTTGTTGAAATTTGGTTGTCATTGATGTCAACTAATGTCAAAGAGGATGTCAACTAAAGTCAAGTGGATTCAGTATACCCATGCCAGCTTGAAGAAGTATATGTGCAAGCAAGATGGTGAAGGATATGGATGCCAATGTGAAGCAATATATCTAGAAGTTGCATCCAGTGTGAATAAGTGTATCCAGGAGTACATCATCCATATCTAGTTTGAAGAAGTACATGAGGAACATGTACTTAAGTAGGTCACAAGTCTATTCAGTCACAGTCCTTCAGGGCACAAGTTAAAGGGTTGTTTGGACAGAAGGATGAAGAGTGCACAAGCAAGCCAAAGAATACATGGGACAAAGTGTAGTCTGTGCAAGCAACTCAAGAGAAGATTCAAGAGTGTGCAAGCAAGTTAAGTGTAGTGCGCAAGCAACATGGAACAAGAGATGGTTGAACAACTCTACAAGTCATGAAAGCACGCAAGTCATTACCAATTAGAAGACGCTTTTAGTTGATAAAGCGTGCACAAGTTCTAAGAAGGGTGTAGCGGTTGAAGTTAGTATATGAGAAAATTCCATAGCCGATAACACAACAAGTGCATAAGTCCCACTAGTGATGGTACCACAAGGGTCAAAGTCCCACCAAGTCAAAGATCACATACGTGCAAGTTCCACAAAGTATTTATACACCAAGTGTGCAAGACCCACAAGTGATGGTACAACTAGGGTGAAAGTCCCACCATGTCGAGGACCATGTATGCGCAAAAACCACAAAGAAAGGACACATTAGCGGTGCGGAACATGACATGTGGCAGAAGCACAATCCGTGAAGCAAGGAAGAAGGAACGCCACAACCAAATTGTGGACATATAATCCGTGCAGGACATACATAAAAAGGGAAGCAAGTTGGAGATTTGAAGTAATCCTGATGGCGAGGTCGAAGAGATTCTAAGTGGAAGATATAGATTTATATTTGGGGCATCGCGAGCTCGAGATACAAAAAAATATGATTTAGTGAGGATCCGAGTGCACACAAGCAGAGGAATGATAGAAATGATGGTGCACAGAATGATGGTGTAGATCTGTGTGTGAAGACTGAAAGGCAGAATGCAGAAGATGCGCAAGTGCGTGAGGAGTGAATTATAGTAACACAAGAAGCACGCATAAAATCACAAATGTTTTAAAGAAAGAATCCCAGAGACAGAAGTAAAGTATATTGGAAGATGCACATAAGTTAAGCTGATGCACAAAGGCTGAAGTGAAGTGTACGAAGTATAGAAGTTCATCAGATGCGTGACGACATAACAAAAACAGAATCTAGTATGCGCGTCATGATGAGGATGACTCGATGGAAGTGAATTAAATCGAAAGTACGAATCATATAATGCACATCATGTCACAGATTGTCTAAAAGTCTGTGGCACTTAAACCGAACGAACACATCTAAGTGAGTGTGTAGTTCCATCTAATACCAGTGTGCAATATCATATCAACAAGCTATCAATTGAAGCATAGTATCCGTTGGTTAGTGCAGTTGCACAATAGTAGAATGACACAGCTAATTAGTGGCGTGGACTGCAGCAGATGAAGTAGCATACGAAATATGAAGTGAGTCATCAACATAAGTGAAGTATTGAGTGGAATGAGAAGCCAAGTGATGTATGCAGAGAAGTGACAACAATATGACTACATACAGAAGGTATGTACAACAGAATAGACATCAGAAGGTCAAAAGTGTGTGCGAGTTGGAATTTTAGTAACGCGGAATATTATTTTGGATATCTGGGCGGCAGGATGGGGCAAGGAGTAATGGGGTCATAGCCTCCTTCTAGTTGGTGCTAGAGAACATAGGGAGTCAGTGCTTCCTTCAGGTTGGTTCCTGTAAAACCAGGGGGTCATAGCCCCCTTCCAATTGGTGCTGGTAAACACAGGAAGTCAGTGCTTCCTTGAATGCAATATTTTCATTACAAAAGAGCATTCTGTGGTTTTCTCCCGTTTTGGTTTCTACATCAAAATCCTATGTGTTCTGTGTTCTTTGTCTTGGTGCATATATGGATGAATTATTTTATTTATATTGGATGCATAACTAACGATCAAGATTAAGTTAAGACTAATATGTTAAAGAAGGTCAAAATTGTTGATAATTGCACTAATACTAATTCACCCCCCTCTCAGTATTAAATCGATTCCAACAATTGGTATCAAAGCCAATGTCTATAGTAACAGCCTAACATCTGGGAGATAGATCTGTGCACAGTTATGGGAAAATATCTCTCCAAAATCGAAGCACCACGGTTACAGGAAGATGTCTGTTTAGACAAAATCTCTATCACAGAAGCAAGAGATATGATTCGTGCACAAAGGAAAACAATCGAACTAGTAAAGAAGGTTGCAACCAAAATCATTCAAACCCTGAAAAGGAAAGAAGAAGAATCAAACGGATTTGCATCATACTTTACCAGTCGGTTACAGGAAACGAAGGAGACCTGTCAAAATGTAAGACTAAGGAATGACACCTTGGAAAGCAATATGAAGAAATCAATTGCAGAAAATCAGAAACTTGAAAATGAGATCTCTCTATCAAAGACAAAACTGGAAGAAGCTATAGAGGAAAAGGAAGAAGTCATGACACTAAATGAACAAATCCAAAAGCAATGTGATGATCAAATTCAAGCAAGACAGCTGGATGCCACTAATAAAAATTCAGAGTACGAAAAGATGCTTGATGAGCAGAGGATCCAACTATGAGAAAAGGAAAAGGAAGTTGAAAGGATGAATAATCAATTTAGAATGAATGAAAGATTTATCAGAAGCACAAAAGTATTGGATGATATTTTCAGCAAGCAAATATCACCTCTCAATAAAAGTGGTGTAGGCTGTAAAGATGACTTCAAGAAGATTGATAAAGGAAAAGGTACAGTTGCACATCTAAATAAGACGACCATGGGCATATATTTTCAATGCTGGAAATGCAAAATGACTGGACATATTGGAAAATAATGCACCGATATTATATGTTACAAATATAACATAATTGGTCATAAGGCTCAGGACCATGGAAGTTCAAGAAAGTTTGTCAAGTACTGGAAGACGAAAACATGCAAGGAATTCCAATCTGTTAACAAATGTAGTGCTTTTAAAAACCAAGGAAAATAACAATGTAGGATGATCTAGAGAAGGAAGACAACGAATAGTGATTCAAACTTTGTCATATCTTTGAATGAAAAGGTGGAGAACTTGGGAGACCAGCCCTTCTCCACTCCAACACAAAACAAATTCACTTACAATCGGACTCGTTGTAGTAAAACATTTGTGCGCCAACATGACTACAACAAAGGGTGAATCTTAATGATTAATATAGTAGTGGCACAAACGACACTAAATGTTAAAACACCAACAAAATTAGTGATGGAGAGTGGTTAGATGATTTTGGACAAAGATCAAATCAAAACTGAAACTTTTCGATTTTCAAAGTTGACCAAATGTTGGTAAATCCGCAAAAGATGGAAGACATTAACGAGATAGGTATTTATAAACTATGAGGATTCTTAGTATGAAATCCCGTGTCTATTAAGAACAAGATTCATAGAGTGAACAATGTGTGTGAAGAGTTGAAGCTTAAAGGCCATGGCACTTAGAGGACAATGTAGATCAAAGAACCCATTTGTAAAGAACTAGGAAAGCTTTGCAAAAACTGAAGATATGTCTTCATTAAATCCAGATCTTGACTATATTCCAACCCGAAAACCTGATGCTCCACATGTTACCCTGCCAGAAGTAAAAGATATGCAGTTATAGAACTAGATGAACTCAAAAGGTGTATTTGTTGAAGGAAATTTGCATGGCCTACTGTACAAGTTCACCTTTGTAGACCATGATGTCACGAAACATGAAAAGTTCCCTGGGTTAGCTATGGATAAGTATATGGACAAGGAGGAGAGTTCAGATCCTAGGATACGAACTTTAATGACGCTCAAGGAATGGGCATACGAACTATCAAGAACATGGATACTGAATCTATTGGAAATACCACACTTTGGAAGATCTCCACAATTAAAAAATTTGCACAAATCTGTTGCTATCACAAGTGCATGATGGGTATCTATGGATGAATAAACCCATACCTATTAACGTTAAGATCATTGAAGAAATCACAAGGCTTGCCTCTGCTGGGTATTTAATTCTTCTGATGAGTAGAAGTCAAGAAAAGGCTCTTGGAAAGAAGATGGATGGAAAATATTGAACTCAACGCGCAAGTAGAGGGTTTTCGGTTGCATAAATAAAGGATGAAGTAGTAAGATTCATTTCCCAATTATTAGCATGCAAGCTATTTCAAAAAATCCGCTAGGATCAAGTCTCGACAACAATCATTGCAGCAGTAGAAAAATGTGTTGAAGGAATCCAGATGAATTGGTCAAACTTTTTACTGAATGATTTTCTTGAATACTGTCTGGAAGCATAAGAAAAAGGTAATCCCTTTCATTATACTTGGTTTTTAATTTGTGTTGCACTCACGGAATGGAAGGAACCCGAGGGAAGTTAGTTCTTTGACAAAAACATGAGACCTTTCCAAGCGACACAGTACACAAACATGTGTTTTTCTGATATTTCCAGTAGACAGGAGGAAAACAATATCAATTTTTGGTTATACTTTGAAGAGATCATATCTATTATACGAAATATTCCACGCGTACCAGCTCATGTAGTCGAAACATATAAGGGAATCATGCATTTCAAAATTGGAATGCATCATACATACATACATGCAAAGAGGGATCCTAGAAAACAATGGTTGGATACCAGGTTCATTTGTTTTGAAGAGGATGTTGCAAAAATTGTTCAAACATGGGACACAAAGTGGAAATTTCCACTACAAGAGGAAGAAGAGGCATCTATGCAGGAACAGTTAGACAAATCAACACCCAAGGTGGAGGAAACCATCAATTTAGAGAAGCCCATGCAGATTAAGAAGAGAAAAGAAACAACGCAACATGAAGGCCCTTCAAAGAAGAAAATAAAAGCATCTAAACCCATCTCTGCTCAGACATTGACGATAGAAGATCTTGAGCAAATTGCCATAGAATTTAGAAATGCTGCTAAAGAATCCTTTGAGCATGGAATCATGAAGAGTTAGATTGAATAACTTACTACTCAACAAGGAAGAATCTTGACAAAAATGAATGAAGAGTTTTCTGCAATAAAGCAGCTAATACAGACAAACAAGGGAGAACAAAGAAATGTAGAAGAAGCTCCAAATAGATCTAAATCACACCCCATTTTGCAAGAAAAATAAATCGAGTTTCACAAAAAATTGAAGATTTGATATGCGGATTTGATGCTTCCTACTCAAGAGATGCAAAATGTGGTAAGTCATGTAGAACTAGCCTTGTCATGCCTATCTTTGAATGAATTGCATACACTACATTCATCCATTGCACAAGAAATTCGATGGAGGCATGGGGTCGTTGAAGCCAATTGGTGCAAAATCCATAATGAAAAAGATGCTCTACAGGAAAAATATTCAAGGATAAAGACAGAAAAAGAAATAATTGCACAAAAGAATTCATAGTTAAAAAGGGAAGCAGAGGAAGTAGTTGCGAAAAGAACTTCTCTGAAACAGAAATTGGAAAAGGCACAACATGATGCTTTGAAACTGGACAAAGCAGGAGAAGAAGTATATAATGTACTTCCAAAAGACCAAAAAAAGGATGATACTTCTTCAGAGAGAAATATAATGAAGATAGGAGAGGTCATTCAGGGACTATAGTCCAAAATCAAAGATATTTTGTGAAAAACAACTAGAGGCTCCTTCTGAGGCTGAAACAGAGCATGAAAGCAAAGTTGAACAAATAAACATTGAAATCGAGAACATTACGACCCTGGAAGTGAAATGTGTAGAGATGCATGAAGAGAGTGTTCAACTATGGATAAGTCTAGTTGAATATGAGCGACTGAAAGAAGTAAATAAGAGGCTTCAAACTGAACAAGTTTTAAAACAACATATTCATGATAGTTTGACCAGCCTTCCAACCGTCGAAATGATGAGCATGATGGGTGATTGTAAGAAGCGGAAACAAGAAGTAAACATAATACAAGAAGAACAATGGAATGAAATTGATAGGCTCGAACCTCTACATGAAGAAGCCTTTAGTATTACAAAATCTTTACCCTTGCTGCAGGGTGAAATCAAAGAATCCATTGATGATTGCTTAGAAACTCTGGAATTAGTTCCAAATGAAAAGGAAAAAGCAGCTATTGTGTTTAAGGAAGGGGAACTAAAAGAAAAAGTTGCAATCTTGAAGGAAAATATGCAAATACTCAAGGCTACGGTGTGTTAATAATTTCAGCAGAATAAATGAAGCATGGAGACAAGGGGAGTCATACCTGTGAATAGTGAGTGAAGGTCGACGCAAAAACAAAAGAAAGAGGAACCAATAATTTCTCAAGTCATGGAAACTCTTTGTCATTGATGTCAAAGGGGGAGAAAAGCATGAAGCTGAAAGTACAAATGACATGAATATAGCTGAGAAGTAATACAACTATGGAGAAAAAACATGAAGCTAAGACGCAATGTAGCTAAAGCAAGACACATGAGATAGATGATGAAGAAGACGTGAAAGAGCGTGAATCCAATTTTTGAAGAAAAGGCATGAAGAAGATATAGAGAAGAAGCATGAAGCTGAAGTACATGAAGCTAACCATGAAGCATGCAACAATACAATGCAAATAATCATAAAGCATGTGATCTGCGCAGAGGTAACATAAAGCAAAAGAAGCACTAGCAACAGAATGCGTAGATGTCAAAGGTTCAAACTAGCAAAGAACTCAGGGGGAGCATGTACACATGGGGAGTACTGCAATAAGTATAGATAGAGCATACAAGTTCAAGAAGATGACTATGCACAACTTCATAAGGTGTTGAAATCAATGCCAAAGGGGGAGATTGTTGAACTTTGGTTGTCATTGATGCCAACTAATGTCAAAGAGGATATCAACTGAAGTCAAGTGGATTTAGCATACCCATGCCAGCTTGAAGAAGTATAGTAAAGCCACATTGGAGAAGTATATGCGCAAGCAAGATGATGAAGGATATGGATGCCGATGTGAAAAAGTATATCTAGAAGTTTCATCCAGTATGAAGAAGTGTGTCCATGAGTACATCATGCATATCCAATTTGAAGAAGTACATAAGGCACATGTACTTGAGTAGGTCACAAGTCCATTCAGTCATAATCCTTCAAGGCACAATTTAAAGGGTTGGTTGGACAGAAGGATGAAGAGTTTGCAAGCAAGCCAAAGAATACAGGGGACAAAGTGTAGTCGGTGCAAACAAATCAAGAGAAGATTCAAGAGTGCATAAGCAAGTCAAGTGGAGTGTGCAAGCAACATGGAACAAGAGATGGTTGGACAACTCTACAAGTCTTGAAGGAACACAAGTCATCACCAATCAGAAGACGCTTTCAGTTGATAAAGCGCGCACACGTTCCAAGAAGGGTACATCAGTTGAAGTTAGTATATCATCAAATTCCCCAGCCGATAATACAACAAGTGCGCAATTCCCACAAGTGATGGTACCACAAGGGTCAAAGTCCCACCAAGTCGAAGATCACGTATGTGCAAGTTCTGCAAAGAATTGATACATCAAGTGCGCAAGATCCACAAGTGATGGTACAACGAGGGTGAAAGTCCCACAAAGTCGAGGACCATGTATGCGTAGAACCCACAAAGAAAGGACACATCAACACTGCAGACCATGACATGTGGCAGAAGCACAATCTGTGAAGCAAGGAAGAAGGAATGCCACAACCAACTTGTGGACATACAATCCATGTAGGACATGTATAAAAAGGGAAGCAAGTTGGAGATTTGAAGTAAACTTGATGGTGAGGTTGAAGAGCTTCCAAGTGGAAGATATAGATTTATATTTGGGGCATTGCGGGCTTGAGACACATAATGGTATGATCTAGCGAGGAGTTGAGTGTGCACAAGCAGAGGAATGATAGAACTAATGGTGCACATAATGATGGTGTGGATTTGTGACAGTTGCGTGAAGACAGAAATGCAGAATGTAGAAGATGCACAAGTGCGTGAGGATTAAATAACACTAACACAAGAAGCACACAGATAATCACAGATGTTTTAAAGAAAGTAGCACAACTACAAAACTGGAGTATATCGGAAGATGCGCAGAAGTTCAGCTGATGCACAAAGACTGAAGTGAAGTGTACGAAGTATCGAAGTCCATCAGATGCGCGACGACATAACAACAACAAAATCAAGTATGCGCATCATGATGAGGATGGTCTGAGGCAAGTGCGTTAAATCGAAAGGACTAATCATATAATGCACAACATGTCGTAGATTATCTAAAATATTGTGGCACTTAAACCGAATGGACGCATCTAAGTGAGTGCGTAGTTCCATCTTACACCAGTGTGCAATCTCAGATCAACAAGCTCTCAATTCAAGCACAGTATTAGTTGGTTAGTGGAGTTGCGCAATAGAAGAATGGCACAACTAATTAGTGACGCATGCTGTAGTAGATGAAGTAGCACACAAAATATGAAGTGAGTCATGAACATAAGTGAAGTATTGAGTGTAATGAGAATTCAAGTGATGTATGCAGAGAAGTGCCAACAATACGACTGCATACATAAGGTTCACATAGAAGAACGAACGTCAGAAGATCAGAAGTGTGCATGAGTTGGAAGTTTAGTAAGGAAGAATATTATTTTGGATATCTGGGCGGTAGGATGGGGCAATGAGTAAGGGGGTTGTAGCCTCCTTCTAGTTGGTGCTGGAGAACACAGGGAGTCGGTGCTTGTAAAACTAGGGTGTCGTAGCCTCCTTCTAGTTGGTGCTGGTAAGCACAGGAAGTCGGTGCTTCCTTGAATGTAATCTTTTCATTACAAAAGAGCATTATGTGGTTTTCTCCCGTTTGGATTTCCACGTCAAAATCCTGTGTGTTATGTGTTCTTTGTCTTAGTGCATATATGGATGAATGATTTTATTTATATTGGATGCACAACTAAATATCAAGATTAAGTTAAGACTAATCTATTAAAGAAGGTAAAAATTGCTGATAACTGCGCTAATACTGATTCACCCCCCCCTCTCAGTATTAGATCAGTTCCAATAGGCTTAAATCTCATAGGCATAAATATAGTACATTTTTAAACAATTACAAGAAGCTAACATTTTTTTTTCTCCTTTACATAACAATTTGTTTATTAGCGATACATGAGCTTGTAGTCCAATGATAAAGTAGATGAATGGATTTCCATGTAATGTCAGTGACAACAACATTCACATTACTTTTTCCTAGCAAAAATGTAGGCCCTTGTCCTCCTAGTTCATATGTTCCATTTAGTACAATATGTGCACCTTACCATCCTTTCTCATCACTGCATGCCTCATCAATCTAGCTTACTTTATAAGGATTTCCTTATTTTTCTTCCATTCAGGTGTGATGAGTCATGATACACCTTCCACTTATATGAAGGAAATCCCCCAATTTTCTTCTCTTACTAGTGTGCAAGCACTTGCCTTGTGCTCCTTGTTGTATTGACGACCCAACTACTTTTCCCAAGCCAAGATACTTATTTTCCCCCTCTCTCTCTCACACACACACATATGTATATGTATACATGTATGGATGTATATGTATATATATGTATGTACGTACGTACGTATGTATAAAATAACTTGAGGGGTTAGCTAAACTTGTTGCCACCAATATTGTTGGCAAATTGGCTAGTATTGCGTTGGCAGGTTCCCGATTAAAATCCCCCTAGGCGAGGTGCACTAATCTAGGCCAAGGGGTTTAATAGGGATGCCATCCTTGAATGTGAGGAAGCATCCCTTGGGTTTAAAACTTCACAAGGAAACCCAAGTAATGCTTCCCCACATTCAAGGATGGCATCCCTATGAGCATTTTTTAACAATTACAAGAAGCTAACATAAAGTTTTTTTCTCCTTTACATAACAATTTTTTTATTGGCGATACATGACTTATAGTCCAATGCTGAAGTAGATGAATGGATTTCCATATAATGTCAGTGATATTAACATTCACATTATTTTTTTCCTAGCAAAATTGTAGCCCTTGTCCTCCTAGTTCATATGTCCCATTTAGTACAATATGTGCACTTGACCATCCTTTCTCATCATTGTATGCCTCATCAATCTAGCATACTTTGTAAGGATTTCCTTATTGTTTCTACCATTCGGGTGTGATGAGTCATGATACACCTTCCTCTTATATGAAGGAAACCCCCAATTTTCTCCTCTTACTAGTGTGCAAGCACTTGCCTTGTGCTCCATTTTGAATTAACGACCCTAGAAACCCAATTATTTCACACCAAGGGCATTGCCATCATTGACACAATACAAACACTTCACCATGTCATTCAATTAAATTCTTCCAAGTATAAACGTTACATGCATGATCGATGTGAGCTAATGAATCACACTCAATAGGGAATCCTCATTGAAAACCAATTATGATAAGGGTATATCCCCATCAATATGCAATTCGACTTGGAAGGTGGGTTAGGACACCTAAGGGAAGTGTACATGAGGTGAGTTTGTCCCGCAAAGGTATTTTTTCTAGGTAAATTCAAAAGAAGCAATCTCAATGAATCAAGTCATTATTAATTAAATAAAGCCATGGGGAAAGTGAGCTCATTTGACTCATTGAACAAGAAAAACTTGAAGTGGTAGTGATTGCTTATACCAACTACTTTAGAATTTTTGTGCATTACGACTGTCACTTATATAGCTAGATAGTAGTTGTTACACTAAATAGAGTAGAGCAAATCAAAATAATTATTAATGTGTAACAAAATCCTTGGAGACTTCCATTAAAGTACTCACCTTTGAATATTGAGAATAAAAGATGTTGCCATTCACTAATTGTTGAAGAAATGTCTGAAGAATAAAAACTCAAGGTAAAGATGATAATGTTTACTCAAATCAACTATTTCAAAATTTTTGTACACTACCAATATCACTTATATAACCACATAATAATTATTACATCAAATAAAATCAAACAAATCAAAATAATTATTAATGTGAACAAAAGAACAAAATCCTTAAAAATATCCTTAACTTGTTAATTAAAATACTCATCTTCCAGTATATTAAAAGATCATTGCATGAAGTCCCTTAGACAACTTTAAATATGTGTAATGCACAATAGCTATTATCATTCCTGTAAGGAAGATAGAATATGATTCAAATTCATAAAAGATGAAATATAGAAAGAGCTAAGGTCTGAAAGTGACTGAAAATATTAGATATACTTTATGAAAGATAATGAAAAATGTAACTATATTTTGAAACACAACACAGTAATGGTTTTCTTTTGGAAAAAAAATATTGGAAGATTAAAAGATCATTGCATAAAGTACCGTAGGCAACTTTGCTAAAAATGTAAGTATTACATAAGATTTTATAAACAAAATGCCATTAAATACTTCTTTTGTTATATTGCTCTTCTAATCTTGAACGATATATAGCAATGGATATGGATATAGGGGTGAAAGTTATGGAAAGAAACTAGGCATTCATCTGCAATGGCATCTGTGGGAGGATATGTTTCAATGCCATTACGAATCCCAACGCCATCACTGGTCCTTGTCAGCATGCCCTCAAACTCTCGTAAAAACAGAGTCTCTCTCCCGTTCTGCATCTCCAATTCAGCTTCAAATGGCGACCCCGAAGGCCAAATTAAGCAATCATCCAAAAAACAGAAGAGCCAATCCCAGTCTTCATGGTCTGCTAAAAACAGTGAAGGGAAGGACTACCTCTACAGACTCGGCCAAGAAGCCGACAACATGAACATCTCTGTTGGAGCGAGGAAGGGCATAATTGACGACCTGTTCGTTGGCAAATTTCTGGGAAAGGATGGTAATTAATTCATTAATTCCCCTTCCATTCAATCGCATAAAAATTTAAAAGGATTTCTGTTATATATTTTATAAATATGAGTTCCCTATCTGCAGCGGACATTGTATTTGCTTACAGACAGAAGGTGACGAGGTCGTTTGAGCATTTGCAGGGAGACTATTACATTGCCCCGGCCTTTCTGGTATTATGCCCTTGAACCCTACAAAGCATTAATACGTTAGTTGATTCTGCCACTGAAATTTAGCTGAATATCACCATCTGCAAGCCTTTTTTTAAATTTTAGTGAATGCAGCATTATTGCTTGATATGTAGTTCGAATGTAACTAACTGTAGAGTGCCAACGACTCTATCTTCAATTGATTAGAGCATTAAACATTAAAATTCCACTTTGATCACTGCATTGATTGCTAGATGTTTAGTTAGACGGAGACAGGGTGCTGAAATACAACCATCTGGCATCCACGCGAATATGAATCGACATGCTTTTGATTTTGAGTTGGGGAGCTTAGGGTTCAATGGTATCTCCAGCTGACTGTCCCTACTAGCTATTTATGATGAGACGTAGTTCCTAAGTTCCTAGTACAGTTATACTATCTAATATAATTGTAATTTACCTTTTTTTTTCATTTTATATTCTGTCTCATTCTACATAATTTGATAGGCAATTACTCACACTTGATCGCTCCAACATCCCCCCGGATCATACAGTCGGACATCTCGATGGCTCCAGAGAGCCCCGAGCCCCGACAGTGACAGCGAGCAGGCGCCCTGTTTGCCCCCCTCACCATTGGCCATTAGGCCTAGGAGATCCTGACACCACTGGATCCATCTGCAGCTCTCTCCGCGTTCCTGCCCTCTCTTGGCAGGCTTTTGAGTGGTTTGAGTTGTCCAGCCTTGGGCAATATCACATTGTATTTTGCCTCCCATACCCTTGATATGGTTTTATACATGTACATGAGGCTTTACTATTGTTTGTATCTCTATTTTATCTTATCTTGTCTTAGTTTCAGCACTTTCTAGGAGCTGCATTTGCACTCCCACATTGTATTTATACTGGATGTATCATCTAGTCCCATTGACCTACTTTTGTGGTCATTTGTTGGACATTAATAAAATTATCTTATCGTATCTTATCAACCATTTTTGCATCACTGTTATTTTGTTTAATACAATTAAGAGTATATCATATGCGTACATTGTGCAAATCTCCACTCTAATCGCATGCTTGAATCTCTTGGGTTTCTATTTTTCTATTTATTTGCATGGCTGATATTTGCCCATGTCAATTAGTATCAGAGCCTTAAATTAATGTTTAAAACTTGGAACTGGACTTTGAACTGGCCGAGGGTCAACTCGTCTTGCAACCGGAATCGGCAATGACTTGGAGCGGTTTGATTTCAATGGCTTGGATTACTAAAAATACATAAAATCATAAAATTTTACAATTTTAATGAAAAAAATATATATTAAAGATTCCAAGCTATGATTCCAAACCATTAGAGACAAAATATGCAAAGTCTACTCGTGTATATACCATGTAAGGGTGAATATATCAAAATGGCACCAAGTGCGATACATATTTGAATCAAAATTCAAAATACATCATTATCAAAATCATTGCCTATATTGGGATCCTATTCATCAATAGCACCCTGTTCCCTCCTCCTCTAGGCTCTAGCCCTTGCCTCTAACTCGAATGTTGAAGTAGATCCTCCAAGGACATTAGTCAACACCCTACAATTTTGATGAAACTTCCTAATCCAAGTGTTAAAATAAGGTAGAAAAAGCTTCCCATGCTTAATAAGTGATTTTGTTTGATTGAAGGGTACATTTTTATTAAGGTCTTGACAGAGGAGTTCAATCAACTTCAACAATTAGGCATCAACACCACCAACATCAAGGTACATAGAGAGTTTGCTGTGCTTGATTAAATTCTAATCCCTTACCCTCATGCATGATAGAATCCAGCGGAAACGTTGCAATCTTGAAATCCTGAAAATTATTAAGTCTGTTGAATTTTTGAATGGGATCTAAAATTCTACTTTTTGCATATGAAGTCCGATGAGTTTGGAACTACCCTCAAACATCTTGAAACAATTAATGGTAATGTTAAAAATTTAAGTAAAATGATAGAGAATGAAAGATAAGGAGAATCTTTCATTTAAGGTAATGAAAGTCACATTCTTCTTATCTTTCATTTTCTATCCTTTTACTTTAAGAATTTAACATTACCATTTAATATTATTGACTTTAATGTCACTTTTACAGAAATGGTCAATTTTTTTAAATTCGTGTCTAGCCTCCACGCGTGTGCCCCAGGCAAACTTGGATTAACTCGAGCTGTTTTTGATGGTCTTGATGTTCTAGTTTGCACTTTAATTCAATTTTAATTAGATCTTTAACTGAAAGACAGACAAGCACAACACAATACAAGAGACAATAATTTTCCTCGGGGAAACCATAAAGGAGAAAACTCCACAACTTCCTCAGAAATAGATTTGTCACTAGTACAATATCAATCAAGATGAAAAAACCAAAATATAAGATATCTTCTGCAGCTCTCTCTCTTTCTCCTCCAGCGAACTTGTCTTCTCTCTCTCCTTATGCGAACTTGCTTGAGTGAGTGTGTGTCAAATGAGAGAGTGATCCTCTCTATTTATACTTTATGTGAGGGTGAGCTTTTTCTTAATGGGGTTGACCTCTCTAACTTGACTGGGCCGACCTGTCCTAGGGAGACTCAGAAATACATTTTACATTTTACAGGTGTCCTATTGCCCCGACTTACAATGGAGGTTTAACCTTGATATTCATGCATGACCAAATACAATAATTGTTGAAATATTGTATCTTCTAAGGATATTCTATTTGTACTTTATTATTCCAGAGATGTTTCATTCCTCCGTCAAGACCTTATCATGTATCCGGAGATGTTTATTCCTTCGTCGGGATGTTGTAACTAGGGTTATTAGACCTCCCTAGTGGGGTAGGCCTTAAGTTAGTTGTTTAGAGGTTATTAGACTCTCCTAGGAGAAGTCAGCCCAGTTAGGGTGAAAAGTCAAGTAGGAGTAGAGTATAAATAGAGGAGGCGTGTTCCTCATTTAACTCACTCGTTCACTCACTTGTGAATTGCGCATAGGAGAGAGAGAGATCTGCATAGGAGGAGAAGGAGCTCTTGTTTGGGGATTACATCTTTGTATTTGTTGGTCATCTATATTGAGGAAAGCTTTGCTGGGTTTTCTACCCCATGAGGGTTTCCTAGGATAAATCTTTGTCTATCTTGTGATGTGTTTCTTTCAATGATCTTGTTGTGAATTTATGCTAATCTTAACAATAATGACATCCCCGAACGGAGGAAAAACATCTCCGACGGAGGTACAATAAAAATACAATAATAATGTACAATGAATATCTTCCGAAGTTACATTTACAACAACACTCCCTCTTAACAAGGAAGGTATTCTCTCGCCACAGTCATCATCACTCTAGACACAAATTCTGGACGTCATCATCGCTGGATCATCTTCAATGCTGGAACATCATCATCAACACTGGATCATCATCGTCGCTGTTGCAGCAATCCTCATCTTGTTGATCATTGACTAGTGACATCTCTCAAATCTATCCGTCATGAGAAGTTCTACAGAGCCATCCCTTTTTCATGCTGGATGTAGGCATAGCTCTCATCTAGGTCTTCATTATCTCCACGAGCAAGCCATCAAGTAGGTACAACTCAGGACCACACATTACATTGCCACAACAATCACCCGAGTCTCCTACTATCATCTCATAGTATCTAGATCATCTCATCATCATGCACGGAGAGCAGCCTAGGTTTACACCTCATGTCCAACAGACCACCTACGTCTCCCACCTAGTGGGTACAGCCCAAGAGCAACCTAGGTGCATTACGCCCCTCACGGTCAGCCTACGTCTCCAACATATGGATATAGCCCAGGAGCACCCCAGGTGCATTACGTCCCAAGGACCACTTGCGTCTTCCACCATGTGAGAACCAGCTTAGGCGCACCCCAGGTGTCTTTGTGATCGGTGGACCTATCAACGTCTCCAACATGTGGATACATCCTAGGAGCACCCCAGGTGCATTACGTCCCATGGACCACCTGCGTCTTCCACCATGTGAGAACCAGCCCTAGTGCACCTGCGTCTTCCGGTCTCATCACTCCCTCTTTCGAGGAACATCGATTTGGATAACACCAAGCTTCTATATGAAGTACTCGAACTTCACTCTCGCTAATGGCTTGGTCAACACATCGGCCATCTGCTCGTTTGTCGCCACATACTGGAGCTTCACTGCTCCTCTTTGCACCATATCCTGGATATAGTGATACTTCGTCTCAATATGCTTCGACTTGTCATGGAACACCGAGTTCTCATACAACTTCACGCAACTCTGGTTGTCATAGAAGATACAAGTCGCCTCAAGCTCGAGGTCAAACAAATCTGAAAGTAGCTTCCGAAGCCATATTGCCTCACAACTAGCCGAACAAGCTGCAACATACTCTGCTTCGACTGTACTCAGTGCCACGCTTGACTGCTTCCTACTAAACCAGGAGATCATACCAGATCCCAAACTGAAGCAGCATCCCGAAGTGCTCTTCCTATCTGTGGCACTGCTTACCCAATCCGAATCGACATAACCATGCAAGTTAATCCTCTGATTCGCCTCATACTTGAGCCCATACTCAACTGTACCCTTCAGGTACCTTAATATATGTTTTGCAGTCATCAGGTGAACATGTCTCGGATTCGTCAGGAACTGGCTCAGGGTGTTCACAGCAAAAAAATTGTCTGGTCTCGTGTTTGTCAAGTACGTCAACGAACCAATCATCTGCTTGTACCTCGTGGCATCAACTGTCTCTGAAGAAGCATCACACAGTAGCTTCAAGTTCGATGCCATTGGAGTGGCCATTGCCTTGCAGTCCATCATTCCGAACCTCTTCAGAATCTCTACTGCATACTTTCCTTGACCAAGGAAAGTCCCATCCGCATTCTGCCACACCTCCATACCTAAGTAGTAAGAAGTAGTGCATCATTCCCAGGTCCTTCATCTCGAACTTTGCGACAAGCCTTCTCTTAGTATCTGCAGTGAGCTCATCCTCACCTGTCACAAACATGTCATCTACATATAGTTGTGGTATCACTGGTCTTCCGCCCTCAACCTTGAAGTAAAGGTTGGAATCTGCTTTACTCTTGGTAAAGCCAAAGCTCATCAGAAAGCTGTCCATCTTGTCGTACCATGTCCTGGGTGCCTGCTTCAATCCATACAACGATTTCATCAATTTGCACACATGAGTCTTGTTATCACCTAACTTGTAGTTTCCCCTAGAGATAGATCCAAGATGGATGGCAGAGGGGATGGGAAACCAAAGAGGTGCAACCAAGATAACCTCGACTCCCAATGGATGGTTGTCACGCCAATCGAGGCAATCTTCACTTTATGTTATCTAGCCCAAGACAACAAAGGGGGAGACCCAGATCCACTCCCGATAGGAGAGATCATACCAAAACACTAGATCAAATCAAATAAAGATGAAGTACGTAAGGTGTATGGTGAACCCTAGATCTATGGATGAAGTCACAAGATGAGTAATAGGTTGGATCAAGGGGTTTAAACAGTGTATCTTTGGTCCAATATGTATGTGTGACTGGCTTATGATGTTTGAATTAGGATCCAGGATTAGGGTACTAGTCAATCATGAGAAAATCCACTGCCTTGGGAACCGTGTCCAATGCAGGGTAGTTAAGGACCAAATGGGGGCTAACCAATACCAAAGATGAGCTTGACGGATGGATATGACAATGTTGAGATACTCAAGCAAACAAGACAAGGATCAAACCACAAGCTAACCCAATAATCCAGGAAAGTCGAATTGGCTTGGAGAAGATTAGTGCCTTGGGAAATGGGCCAAATGGAGTCGGATGTCCACCAAATTATAGATCAAGGATGTTGAGGTGTCAAGCTAGGTGGATCTTGAAAATTAGGGTCATCCAATGGCTAGATCTCAGTAGATATGAGATTGAAATGTATCACAAAGTGACCCAAGTGGGGCTCAACCCTCAAAATGAGGAATGGGGTCCACAAGGTGAAAATCACTGAAGTGACACACTAGGGGTAGGTTATCAAATGTGGAGATGAAGGATCAAGTGGGATCTCACCTACCTAGGTGCTAGATCTTAGCAAACTCACCCTTCCTAGGAAGTGCAACCTCCCTTGGAGAAGCTTCTTTGCCTTGGAAAATGGGTCGGATGAAGGCCAATCCACACCAAACTATAGATCTGAATCGCCGTGGATACTATAGAGGTGGGTTTTAAATTTTATACCCAAAAGCCAAGTAGATCTTGCTAGATCTGAGAAAATGTAAAATGAGGGTTTTAACTTATGAGGGTTTGAAGCATTTAGACAAATGGATAGATCATGGAATGAGAAATTAACTTGAGATCATACCTGAGTGATGGAAGTAGATGCATTGTTGTTGAGGAAGACTCCCGCAGTGATCAAATGAGAAATTGTTGATTTTGCTTGCCAAAATGATGCCCTAACCCACAAGTGCAACCTCCTCTACCTGTCAAACCAAGGAAATCGATTCAATCAGAAAGATCAAGTATGGAGGAAATACAAGCAAAATGCAATAGTAACATGAAATAGAAGGTCAAAGACAATAATACTCCCTGTTACCAACGAAGAAACCCAAGAAAGAAGTAGGGAGGGTCCTCCCCTACCAATACGTCCTCCCTGAACCAATTCGGCCTCCACCTGTAGATGACAAAAAAGTGGTACAAAAGATAGCAAGACAAGATTTCCAAAAACCCAGTGCAAAGGAAGAATCAACGAACGAACTCCAAAAGCATTCATCACAACACAACAGATAGATGCAATAATAATTTCTATTCCAATAATCCAAAGCCAAAAGTCCCCTTTTACAATGAGAAGCTCTCTCCTTTAAATAGGATGGAGAGAGGCCACAATCCTAACCACTTTTTGAATGAGTGGCTAAGATTAAAAGATCAAAAGATATAATCAATGGTTGAGATGAGCTCAACAATACAATACATGGATCAATAATAAAATATAACAATATGTGGACAAACTCGCCCTAGGAGAGGGGATCTCACCAAATCATAATGATAAAATATAAGATCTAGTTCATGGTGGGTCCAAGGGGTAATTTCTAACACCCTTGGTCTATCCCCATGGCACAATATCCAAAAAAATCATGCTAGACACCAAATCGTGCCTCTCTGGGAAAGTCGTGAGCCTTGGAAGGCTCCATAAATCATCAAAAAATGCCATAACTGATGGATGTGGGTCCCGATGAAGCTGAAACTGCTGGAGAAGGTGTGGAAGACATCCCACTCATCATCACAAATCATCCCATGCCATAACCTTGCCTCAGTAGCCCAAATCAAATTCCTCTGTAGCCATTTTTACCATTTCTGGACTGCCTCGGGAAGTGTGAAACTGCCCAAACTGCCTCCTGGAGTGCATGGCTCCAAAAAGTAAGATCACCAAGATGTTTGGGAGGGGGGTAATATGGTAATAACAAGTGGCTAGACCACCCCCTCCATCAATAGCGCTCTAGGTGAACCAGTCATATCTTTGCTCTGCTTTGATAGGGCCTCCGACAAGCCAAAACTGCACTACGATAGCCAACTGAGGCTAAAAATCAACGTAACTGCCTGGAACTGAAAACAGACTGTCTCATTGGACTCAGAAGGTCCAAATCCATCTAAAGTGTGTACTCATACACCATATAGACCTCTGCATGGTCAAAAATAAATGCTCATCATATCCGGCAGACCAAATAATAATAATCCGTAAAAGTGCTGAAAAGCACAAATCATCATCATAAGTCTGAAACCACTGCATAAGCCCACCATGGTGACCTGTACCAGACCATGTATCATTTATCTGTATCATCTAAGGTCTGCCACCTCATGTCCTATGGTTGACTTTTGGTCAAACTAGGTTTGACCAAGTCAACATGACCAAAATATAACTCAAACTGTCATCAAGCTGCTGCAAGGTGTCAAAGGTTAAAACATGCTTTACAATCCATTCAAATAGCAATTATAACAAAAAGTAATCATTACTGGAGATCTAAATCCAAATATAATAGGTCATTAATTATTATTTATTACTCAGACAAGACTTTTAAGGTCATACTCACTTCATAGTTGTGATCAATTTGCTAGTGAAGGGTGAAGGCTAAGAATAACATGGCTAGGTCAAAGGATGACTTACTGACTTAACACTGTGACACTTTGGAAATGGATAAGGGAATACACACCATAGCATATAGTGGACAAGCAATAACACAGGGAATGGCAGTGTCTCACAAATGGGTAAGTTGTTTAAAGAGTGTTTATTCACCTTCACAGATGCGCACAATCCATAATACAAATGAGGCCAGTAATCTTTTTAATATAGAGTTTAAGTTCCATTGCTTTTTGGGCCTAAAGTTTCCATAGCCTTTGATCTATGTGTGTTTATAAACACATTGCATAGATTTACATTTCATGAGGCTTCTTGCTGCAGGTGTGTTTTTAAGGCACTTGTTTACTTGAGCTATCATCTTCTAGGTGTGTTTTTTAGACATATTGTTTACTTGGGTATTACATTTCACAATAGATATAACATTTGATATTTCATGGCCAGTTTCATTTGGCTTTTCACAATAGATATAACATTTCCTTTTCACATTTTGTATTTATGGCAGTACTATCTGTTTCAGGTTTAGCCAACAACATCTTTAGTGACTAAGGGGACTTCGTGCCAGTGCCAAACATCGAGACAACCGACCAGAATGATTTAGGCCTACAATCCAACTCACCAAAGGTAAGTTTTGTCACCAACTCAGAGCCAAGACACAATAAACAAGGAAGCTTATCCAATACAGAGGCTACAACGGGGAAAGGTCCTCCATGTCACTAGTCAAGTAGTAAGTCAAGGTAAATAACAAACTGGGTAGGTAATGGATGGATGAAGACAGTGAATAATGTGACCAACATTAGCAAGCCAAAGTATGGTGGGAATGATCACCTCTAATCTCCCTAAGGAGGGTAAAACCGATGAGTATAGGTCAAGAACTTCTAAGTCTGAGTAGGGACAATACAATATATATAAAAGTACAACCAGGTCCGCATATCTATATGATCACCAGATCATGATACTAAATGCTAAGACATGCTACAAGAATGAATATAAAAGCAATATAACCATAACACCAAAATATACCTGCTGAGTCATATACCTGAATGCTCATCACCTGAACCAACATTTGTCCTCTGAAACTGCTGCTGTAACTCTGGACAATACTGATTGCTCTGTATAAATGGCTAAATGGCTACATCGGTCATCTCTCTGAGTGTCCTGAGGCTCAGTCATGGCATAGGGAACAAAACTGTTGTCCATGTAATAATCATGATCCATAATAGATGCTCATCTCGGCATCTCAATGCAAGGGAACTGGCTGAATAGTGTACTGGAATCAGAAAAATAATGTATGGTAGCCCGGCTACTATATATGTGATAACAGTAACCTAGCTTCTAGGTTGTTAACCTTCCACCCCATATTCATATTTTCTATCAATTGACTATGGGTTTGATCCATTTTTCAATAGCATGAGTTAATATTATATGGAGCGATATCCCTACCCATTTTGTCACATACTGTCTCTTCAAATTGGTACCAAGCCCCCTATGAATTTTGTGCAAAGGAGATAAGAGAAAATGAAGTAAAAAATATAAACTACAATAATAATACATAATACAAGCATGTCCACTAGGAAATTTTGGGCTAAGTCTCATCACCACAGGTCTTCATACAAGGATGCTTTCCAATGAACATGTCTTCTAAGATGTCATAGAACATCTATTGAATAGTGTTCCATAATCACCTTGCAAATGTGCAATCACAAAACATGTGTATAACATCCTCCTTTATTTCATATTGTGCACAAAGCTAGTGTGGATTTTGTTTTTGAGTTTCTACTTTTTGGACAAAGTTGGGTAGAGGATCAAACAACCAAGCACTCTAAGTGTAAAAGCATATACTCTATCTGGTTGAACTTAATTTTGTGAAGTAACCTAGCTTCTAGGTTGTTAATCTTCCACCCCATATTCAGATTTTCTATCAATTGACTGTGGGTTTGATCCATTTTTCAATAGAATGAGTTAATATTATATTGAGCGATATCCCTACCCATTAGGTCACATCCTGTCTCTTCAAATTGGGCCTTCACTCCATTGACTTACTTTGAATTTACCTTATATCTTAGTAAAGCTAAGTTCTAGTAGGTTGTCTTGTGCTTCCTATGAAGGACTAGTTTCTGGGAGATATCTCTCTATGTGTATGAATTATCAATGTCTATATTCCACATAATATGCCAAATCATGTTATTAGAACCAGCTGAACTGCACTGGAACTGACTGGGTTGGGCAAGTTTGGGGTTTTCCTGTTGGAATTGGTTTTGATCTGTCATGTCCCGAACTGGTTGGTTTCATATGGAACTGTTCCAAATCTACCGGTTTGATTGGTTCTATACTATCACAGCCCCACCCTCAATCCTGCCTCACACAAAAAAGACTAGAAACCCTAACCTAAAACCTGATTTTCTTTTATTTAATGATGCCCCCCATGCTTCTCATTGTTTGTTCGTGAGCTTGTGAAGAGTTTGACATACGTTGCAATGAGTGTTGATTCAATGCTATACTTGTGCTCATTCTAAGTGCTTCTTGTGCTGATTCTAATTGCTTCTTGGGCATACCTATGCAGAAATGTAGAGGATCTAGATTTGGACGATTTGATTGTAGAGTGTAGTATGATTATTTGGGTTCTAGAGGTCATATAGAGCGTCAATGTTTATGTATCTTGGTTCAGATGTTTGTTATACTCAAATGTCATATTGCTATATTCACCCTCACATGCTATATACATGAGAAGCTTTTCATAGTGTATCTATTGGTTTGCTGAATCATGTTATTAGAACTGGCCGACCTGCAATGGAACTGACCGGTTTGGACAAGTTTGAGGTTTTCTGGTTGGAATGGGCTCTGTTTGGTTATGTCCCAAACTGGCCGGTTTCATATGTATCCAGTCCAAAATCTACTGGTTTGACTGGTTCCATACTAGCACAGCCCCACCCACAACCCCACCCCCACACAAAAAAACAGAAACCCTAACCTAAAACCTAATTTTTTTTATTTAATGATGCTCCCCCCTTTTCTTCGCACGCTTTCTCATTCTTTGTTCGTGAGCTTGTGAAGACTTTGATGTACGCTGCAATGAGTGTTGATTCAATGCTATACTTGTGCTGATCCTAAGTGCTTCTTGTGCTGATTCCAAGTGCTTCTCAGGCATGCCCATGCAGAAAATGTAGAGGATCTAGATTCACCATACTTGTTCTTGTGCCGGTTCTAAGTGCTTCTCGAGCATGCCCATGCAGAAAATGTAGAGGATCTAAATTTGGATGATTTGATTGTAGCATGTAGTATGATTATTTGGACTCTAGGGGTCATTTACAGCCTCAATGTCTATGTATCTTGGTTCAGCTATTTATTGTACTCTATGCCATTTCGCTATATTCACCCTTGAGAAACTTTGCATAGTGTGTTGAATGGCTTGGATTTACATTGATGTGCATGAATATATGTATATTTTTATCAAAATTTGAATATTTTATAAATGTTTTGGTCAGTCTGTTTTCTTTTGTGGTGGCTTTTTCCCCTTTTTTTATTTGCTTCGTGATTTTGGGGTTGGCCAGTTCAGTTCCAGTTCTGATAACATTGATACCAATGAATCAATCCCTTTTTAGACAACTCTTTTGCTACTGACCCAGGGATAATGCTAGTGCAACAACTGATTTGTTGAAGCACCAAATAGTGGTTTACTGATACTCTAGGTCCCAACCTCTGTGCAAGCCTTGATAATTCCAGAATATGTTTGTAGAAACTTTCCATGTCTTCTAAATTCTCTTCAAAATGGAGGAGTCTAAATTCTAAAATTAACTATATTTCAAATCATACATGTGAAATTGAATGAACTTCTAGTGCCCTTCTTGTTCCTGGCTGAATCAATTCTATATTTGATCATAATTTGCCACATTGCATTACCACTAAGAGCCTTGATTATCCTCTGAGATGCCGATACTACTTCTTGAGATCATATGTCCATTGTTAACCAATCCCATGACACTTGTGTCATTTTCTAAGTTGCAAGTATCTGATACCAAGGTGAAACCCTTTTTACCTCGCACTTGCACTGCTAAATCATGCCACAATAAGGTAGTGTAACCCATTAGAAAACTGACAAGACAATAGGAAACAAGGTGAACCATCAGATGTGAGTTATCACAGAGAGCCTCTTGGCAAAGAGATATACGTGTTTGATCACTTTTGTGCTTCCAAAGCAACCTAATGTAATATATCCTTATTAGTGCATGGACTGTAAAGGGGATTCTCAAATAGCTGATTATGGAATCATATGATTATTCTCAACTTAGAATTGAGCGAATCAAGGATAGTATCTGATCCCACCACCCCACAATTGTATCAATTATCTTTGCCGTAGAGGTTAAGCAACAGGTATCTCAATAGTAAAGACTAGGATATACCATATATTGACTATGGTGATGTATTTGATGGTTACTTGTCCTTTTATAATTCTTACTACTGGAACTAACTCTTGCTTTTATACTTAGTCAGATTTAGCTCTTACTAATTGTAATTGACAGTTCTTACTTTGAATTATACTTAATTGTTGTTATTGCTCATTGTACTTGAAAATGTTTCTTCCAAACATAGCAGCTAGCATTGTTCATTAGATTAAAAAAATGAAACAAGGACATTTGTAGTTCTCCATTTTACTTTGTTTAAATTGATAGCATTTGTTAAGATAGTATATATTCGAATCTCATTTTGTTGTTTATGATTTCAGATCCAAAATGATTAGTACAAACTTGTTTTCCATATTTTTGGGAAAGAATCTAAGAATTTTGTTTCTCTATAAATTGTCCTTGGTCCCTAATATTCCTTTTTATATACTACAATATCTTCATTAAATTGTTCTAGATTCGACTGTTTTGTTTCTCACCTTGATTAAACAAATTTTATTCTAATATTTTAATTGTTGAATTTGCAGGATAAGATTGGTAAGTATGTGTCATGAGCTGAGAATAGTTTTTTGGACCTTCATTTGCAACACCGGTTTTGTGATTATCAATGAATTTCGTCATCTTTGGAGAGTACAAGTAACGGTGATTTAGACAACTTTATTCAATCTTCATTTCTTAAAATCTATTTTGCATTTCCAATTGCTATAGGTGCAAAATACAAGAAAGCACACTAAGATGGGTATATGTAGATTTTGCTTGCACATCGACTTATGGGATAAAAGGATTTCTTATAATTATGTTCTATTGTTTTGGTTATTTTCCAAAAGCTGTTGCTTGATTTTTCTTGTCTTAAGGAATCCTACTTTTCAGAACTGTAAACTTTGTTCATCCTCCATAGAGTTAAGAGAGTTAACATAGCTAATGGTCATATTGTGTATTTATTAGGTGATAGTATTAGATAATGAAGTGACTATGCAAAATTTCATGTCATATTAATAAATAAGCTTAGGACATATAAAGTATTAATTAGATTCTAGTTATGTCTTAACACAACTAGCTGTTTGCATGGTTTTTTTTCTCTAATGAGACATGAGTTTTGTATATCTCTTTCTCATTTTCAATAATACATACTTTCTCTCTTTGCAATAATGTGTGTGCATAATTTAGTATGTTATCAGAGCCAAGTTAAGGGGCGTTTTGGAATGTCAAAGCCTGATACCAGGGAATGTGAGGAAGCATGGTGAGGATTAACTCCTCATGGGCAGGTGAGCACAAGGAATGTGGCTAGGAATTGTGGCATACATGTGGTAGATACTAGAATCATAGGTAGTCAGGGAATTGAAGTTTCAGGTAGCAATTTACACATGCAATGGTCTAATAATATAGACAAAAAAGCCACCGACATTTGGCAAAACAGATTGCTGAATGCAGATAAGCTTTGTGTTTAATTTCTATGGTGATGGGATGGATGAAAAGTTTGGAGGCATTTACCTACATTTGTGTTGCTTTTATTTGATTATTAAATAAAAAAAGGTGTTTAATGCTATTATTTATGTCCTAAAATTTAAAAATTTAGAAACTAAAAGAAAAAAATAGATAAAAAAGGCAATTGTTTGAATGATAGGTAGGTGGGTCATGTTATCACACAACTTGTAGTTGCCCCTAAAGATGATCCTATTCAGGATGGTAGAGGGATAGGCAACTAAAGAGGTGACCTAAGAGGCCCTTGATCCTCAATGTGGATTGGTTCTCATGCCAATCGAGGCACTCTTCGCTTCTTGCTATCCAAGCCCCAGAATAACAAAGGGGGAGATCCTGATCTACTCCCGAGAGGAGAGATCTAACCCAATCACCTGATCAAGCTATGAAAATAAGCTACGTAAGGTGAGGGGTGAGGAACCCTAGATCTAAGGGATAAGATCATTGTGGAGGCTTAAGATGGATAAGATTCAACCTTCAAAGTATTAAACACAATGATCAGAGATTAGGAATGGATCTAGGATTTAGGTGCTAGGGTAAATGATCAAAATCAATTGCCTTGGAAACGTGTACTTAAAAGATGGAAATTGATTTCAAGGAGTAGATCTAAGGAGATAGGGGCTTCCTAACATGGCTTGATGATAGATTTGACAGTATCCAAGCTCACAAGCCAAAGAACAACTCAAACAACCTAGAGATAAAGGCAAAATCAAGGAGGGCGCAATAGTTAAAGATTAGTGCCTAGGGGTTAGGGGCAGATGGAGTCTCCCAAGGGTGATAACCTTGAGGACCCACTTTGGGCTAGGCATATAGTGTAAAACCCAGAAATCTTTCGCCAATATTCCAAGTTAAATGAGCTAGAGAATTTTTATAAGATTTTGTAGTTAGGGTTTGAATGTAAATGACAGATGGGTAAGTTAAAAGAATAAAATACATACCTTGCAAGCCTACCTGGATGATGAGAATGAATGCTAGTATGACGAGGACTACTCCCACAAATATCAAATGAAGATTTGGCGTGTTCTCTTGCTCCCACGATTTGCCCAAGTCCACAAGTGCGCCCCTCTCTTCCTGCAAACCAAGGAGCTAAACTCAACTAGTAAATGAGGGTAAATGCAAGCAGGAGACAAAATGTAGAGAATAATTGGTACAAAGGCAAAACTACTCCCTGAATAAACCGGATCTGAGAGAGAGAGACAAGGTGAGTCTCCCCAGCCAGTGCGCCCCTCTTCCAAATCGTCCTCTTCACCTGCAAGTAAAAATATGGATCGAAAATATGCAAGATATCCACCAAGATATTTCAATGCAATGGAAAAGTAGTTTCAATCACCATATCTAAGCATCCAACCCAAGATCACAAGAATTTCTCACAAAATATTTTTTCTATCTAGTAGCTAAGAGCCAAAAGTCACTTTACAATGAGGGGGGTCTCTTCTTTAAATAGGAATGAGAGACCAAAACCCTAACCACTTTTTGAATGAGTGATTGAGATTAAAAGATACATCAATGATAATCAAAGGCTAAGATGAGCCGGAATACAATATACATGGATCACTCAAAAATAGAGGGGGTGCACTCTCTAAGATGCCCAAAGGGGACCCACCACATGACAACATGAATAAAACACATGAGAATAGCACATGATGGGGCTAGGAGGTTATCATATCCTTCACTAGCATGACCCCATGGCACAATATCAAATAATATGTCAAGATAATATCATAATGTGACCAAATGACCAAATCGTGGCCCCTCAATGACAATAAAAATGCCCGAAATAATAACCTGGAGTGCATGTGGACCCCACTAAATGCTGCACGCTGTGCCGGAAGGTGTGGGATGCATCACAAAAATTCTCTGAACCAACCTTATGCCAATTCCTTTCCTCATTTGTCCAAATCGGTTTCCTCAGTGACCATTTCTTTCATTTTTTATTCCCAGAATATCACCTGTAAAATAATAAAATGCCTGTATCTCTCTGCTTGGTGCCCTGGGCACAAATATGATTGCACCAAAATGTCTGGGAGCATGGTAATATGGTAATAACAAGTGTTTGTACCCCATACTCCCTCTGTAGTTCCCTAGGTGAACCAAAATAATATCGAAGTGTGCTGACATGCCATTTTATATGGCAAATATGCAATAAGGTGATAAACTGACCATAATCCCATCTGAAAGCGCTTGAAACTGATATCTGAGTGTACTAATGGACTCATAAGGCCCAAATGTAGTAGATATGAGTACTCATACACCATATGACCACCTGGATAATCATCTATAAGCTCAACCATGCCCAGATCATATAAAAATAATGGCCTGTAAATAATAATAATAATAAAAACCCATCAAACCATCATGTGAAACTTGTGTTTGATGCATGGAGTCATCAAGTGGGCATCATAGGACCACAAATAATCAATCTCGAACATCATCGGTCCAACTCATCCTGGATCCTGCGGTTGACTTGGTAAAACTGGGTTGACCAGGTCAAAATTAATCAAAATAATGCCCCAGGCTCAAACTGACTGATGTTGCAAGTGCAAATGGATAAAATATGCTCCTTTTAATATTTCAATAGCAAAAGTAAAGCATGAAGTGGCATTATACTGGCGATTAAGAAGATAAATTATCAAATATAAGTTTAGATTAAAGCAATCAATTACTAAGAAAAAGACCCTCAAGTGCATACTCATTTTATGGACGTGACCATTTTGCTAGAAATGGGTGAAGGTGAGAAAAAACAAGGCTTGGACAAGGGGATGAATTTACAACTTCAACACTGTGACACTTTGGATAAAGGGAAAACCAACTAAGCATATGTTGGATAGAAAACACACAAGGAATGGCGGTGTCTCACAAATGGAATAAGTTGTTTAGAGGAGTGCCCATTCAACTTTAACAAATGTCTACAACTCACATCCAAGCTTGAAACCAGCTCCGTGAGGATCTTTTCTAGAACCACCGTGACTAGGTGCACAATTAATTGTAACTTGAGGTTCTAAGGGACACTTAGAATTAGTTGTCCTTTACTCCATCTCACATCTCAACCCGTAGGCTCCGGGAGGAATTAATCATTACATTTCAATCATGGCCAACAGTCTTTAGATTTAGCATACATTTAACCACTGTTCTTCAAGCCTTATGACCCTTAGGACTTTGCATGTGCTTAGAAGCACAACTAATTGCAGCTTTCATCCAGGGTGCTTTACATTTCATTTCATAGCCCTCCTTATTGTGCTTAAAAGCACATTTTTACTTTATATCTATTATGGGCTTGCATTTGAGAAGATACAACAATGAATCACATAATGCATGTAATGATGGTAGAACAATTTGCTTCAAGTCTTAGTTGACACAACTCAAGCAACTAGGGGGAATCATCCACAATCAGGACCAAACATCGGGGCAAATCGACCAAAGAGGTCAAGGCTTCAGAAACCAACTCACCTAAGCTCAAGAACCAACACCAGCGGGTTCTCCTGGCCCAAAAGGATCTAGGCTTCGGTAAGTTCTGTTGCACAACTCAGAGCCGAGACACATAACAACATGGAGTCTATCCAACATAGAGGCATAAGTGGGGAAGTCCTCCATATCACAGGCTAATGTGTAAGTCATGTCACAACCAAGAACGGATGATAACGGATGGATGGGGAAGGTGACAAGTGATGCCATACTAGCAAGCCATAAATGGTGGGAATGACCAAGTCCATACTACTAAGAGGGTGAGACCAATGAGTATACACAAGAAATTCTAATTCTAAGCAATCAAATCACTTCTACCCTAAATAGTCAACCGATAGCCACACATATATATAGATCGCCAGATCGTGACCACTAAATACCTAGTCAAGCTACCAAGATATGTAAAAGAGCACAACATGAAAATCCAATGCACAACCATATACCTGCTGGGTCATATACCTATATCCATCACCTAAACCATCATTTGTCACTGGAACACTACTGCTGCATAACTCTGGGCACTGTCGTCATACTGCTCTGTATGGAAGAATATGGCCACCTTAGTCATCAAATCTAGGGTCACGAGGCTCAGTAATGGCATAAGGCTGAAAATATCTGCTCTAGGTCCGCTGAATATATGAATGATCATAAAATAGTTGCTCATCATCTGCCGATCTCATGCATCTCATAGTAAAGGACTGGCTTAGAAAAGTACTGGAATCTGGTCTGATGACATGGTAGCCCCGGCTACTATGAATGTGATAACATGTCATTGACAATAAGAAACAAACATTCATGGCTTCGCGAGGCGGCTGAGCGACGATTGCAACAAGAAAATTTTGGATTGAAATCGATGACATGAATTTGATAGACGATTGAGGGAGTGACAATTAATGGAGAATTTGATATACAGGTAATCAAAGATTTAATGGAGGCTAGGTCATTGATGATTTAGTTTAGTAGGGTTTCCAGTTGCATCAATGCCAATGGTAAATACATTTAAGAGGAAGGTAATAAGCAATGGCGAGAAGATGATAGAATTTGTAGGAAAACAAATTAAACTAGGTAGGGAACAAGCCACTATTATCTGAACCAAAATCGGCCGGTCCAACCAATTTTGGTAGTGTACTGGTCCACTTCTGTTATCTTAAAGCACCAAACCAGCTAGTTCCATATGGCATGACCAGGGACCACCAAAAGTTAAATTGAAAAACAAAAATAAAAACTTACTTAAGCTACAAGCAAATTCTCTAACCCTAGGGCCCTACTGAAGCTACTCACACTATTCATTTGAACTATTTGAATTCTTGAGCTGAGTTTCTTGAGAAGTTTTGGAGAGCTGTTTAGTGGTTTACAGGGCTGTTTTGAAGAAGTTCTTGGACAGATTTGTAGAGCTGGTTGAAGGGCTGAGTTAGAGAGTTTTTGGTTTGATTTCTTTGGCAGATTTGGAGTTGTTTCAAGGGACTACTTTTAAAATTTCTTGGGCTGTTTTGGAGTTGATTCAAGGGCTCATTTTCAGAATTTTGTGGGCTATCATAGAGCTATTTTTGTTAAAGTTAGTGCAACTACGAGACCCATTCTCAGAGAGGATGGTACCCTAGTCAGTTAACTAGGGTTCCTAGTCAAGTTAACCAGGTAGAGTAAAGAGTAAGTTCCTAGAAGGTACCCTAGGGCCCCCAACTATCTCCCGTGGTTCTTGGTCGGGGACCAAGTAGGTTGATGCCATGGAAAAGTCCCTAACATGTGGCTAGGGCCCCTCTTTGTCTCTAGAGTATTATGGTCTGGGACCAAACAGATTCTTGGTCACGAGGACCAAGCAGGTCCTGCAGGTTGAGACAGAGACCTCCTGGTCTGGGACCAGGCAGATTCTTGGTCACGAGGACCAAGTAGTTCCTGCAGGTACATACCTGGTCAATTAACCAGGTGGATCTTGGTCAGTGGACCGAGGAGATGATGTGTGATGACCTCCTCTCCTAGGTCTTCAAGATGGTTGAGCTAGATGGTCTTCTCAAGGGACTGGCCACCCCTTGATGGAGTCAGTAGCATTTGACCTAAGGATTAGTCTGGAGGACCACAGGATCACATCATCCAGTGTGCACCTTCCTTATACAGTGATGTTGAACTTCCAGGTTGTGTATGGAACATTTGTACATTTGAGAGAGAGATGATTGGTTGTACCCCACCTTGGTTGCTCATCCTTGGTCTTTAAACCTTGTTGTTCTTGGTCTTGTGGTATCTTGTCTTGTTCACTACTTTGACTTGTGGTTAGTAGGGTCATCTACAAACGTTGAGTTGTCTTGATTTGTACCACCTTGATGTTTTATGGGTATTAGGGTTGATTTCCCACCTTTGTGGTTCAACCTTTGGTCCTAGGGTTATGTACCAATCCTTGTTTTATGTTTTGACTTGTACCATGTGTTGGTCCTTGTACCCTCACCTAATTATTTATGTGTGTGGTGACATGACCCTAGTAACCACCTAAGACACTTTAATTATATTTTATGTTATTATAAGCTGTTTTATTTTGGTGTCTTAACCATTATTCATTAGTACCCTCCTAATTTAATGGAACCTGTTATCACACCATATTAGCTGGGCTACTATTCTTGCTTAGCAGATATCTGCACTTTTCAGAGCTTGGATTTTTTAGACATTGGCTATGATGAGCTTGTTATTTGTGATCACTCATGATCAGAGCAGTATATTGTATTAGATTTTTGTTAGACCTTGTGGCAAGGCTGAGCCTTGAGAGCTTAGATTTGATGACCGATGTGACCCTTTGTTCCATACAGTTTCAGTTCAGTGCCCAGTGATTATATTGCAGCAGTGTTTCAGATGATTATTGATGTGATGTGACCTATGGACTTCTAATTACTGACTTTGGATTATTATCTTGTTGTTTTAGTCATTCTCATAGCTTTGACTTGGTATATCATTCATGATGTGGCAAAACTATTTAAAATGAAATGAACTATCTTGATAATGTTATAAATTACAAAATGGACCTATTACTTGCACACTTAGGTTTTCTGACAAAACTCATTGGTTTCATTACCCTCCTATGAGCATAGATATGGCCTTTCCTGACATCCTTGTCTGCTAGCTTAGGCACCATTTTCACTTGACTCCATTCATCCATGACCTTCCTTATTTGACTTTCACCTTTGACTTGCCTTCTTGACTTCTTGATACTGAGGACTTCCTCATTACTACCTCTGTGTTGGACCGCATCCATGTTTGTTTTGTGTCTCGGGTCTGAGTTGGTGACAAAGCTTGCCTTTGGTAAGCTGGATTGTATGCCTAAATCATTCTGGTCGGTTGTCCCGATGTTTGTCATTGTGCAGAACTCCCCCCTAGTCACTCGAGATGTTGTTGGCCAAAACTGAAAGCTCATGTGCTACCTATATTGGAAATCTTTATAAATATGCCAATGGAAACTATAAACTCTAGAATGTGTTTTTAAACACACATTAGTAAAGGGCAAGAGCAATGAAATGCTAAAAACTCCTCGAAGAGTATAGAAAAGGTTCAAAAAGCAAATGTTACTCAAAAGTTATATTTATTATTGCTGACCTTATATGTATAAACATGCCCCGGATGCAAGCTGCAATTAGTTGTGCCTTTTAGCACATGTAGAATCCGAGGGGTTATGTAGGCCAAAAAGGCCATGAAATGAAATGAATGATCCTAATGAACCTGGATCAGCTTGATGTAGACATGCTGCCTAAGTTGAATAAACACTCTCTAAACAATTTATCCATTTTTGAGGCACAACCCTTCCCCTTGTTATTTGTCCGACATAGAGTGTAGCTCCCCCTCTCCCCGTCCAAAGTATATTTTGGTTGAGTTTGGTCAAGTCACCCCCTTTTCCTAGCCTTGTTCTTAGCCTTCATCCTTAGCTAGCAGTTAGCCATGTCCAATGGGTGAGTCTGTCATTTAAGCATTTGTGCAAGTAAATATTAATAACATTGAAAACATATACATGATAAATGCCACTGAATGATGTTTATATTTTAAGTTAAGTTGTGAGAATGATCTAAAGGAACATGTCTTAGTCTTTGTCATAATCTTGTCCTTGGTCATATTTTGATGTGGTCAAACATAGTTTGACCATGGTCATTCTTGGGATCCGTGATGATGTGGGCCATGTATTCTTATGGATGATGATTGATGGTCCCACATACTCTTATTGATTACTCCATATGATGGACATATGTTTTAGATGATGGTTGATGCAGTTCAACAGTTTTATTATTATTTCCAGATCATCAGATTATACACTGTCTAGATATGGTGGACCTTACTGTTGACCCCTCAGGTCAACCCATGGTGTATGAGTACACATTTTCAGTAGATTTGGGTCTTTTGGATCCATTGAGACACTTATCATTCAGTTCCGGGCACTTCTGACAGTGATAGATGCAGTTATCCACCTGTTGACCAATTTTGGGCATGTTTCCCCAGCCTGTCCAGCAGAAGCATTGGAGGCCAGTTTCACCTAGGGCGTTGTATGGGAATGGGGTGGTCCAGCCACTTGTTTTTACCATTATCCCCCACTTCCAGACAGCTTGGTGGGATCAGTTTGACAACGCAGGCACTCTGGGTGTCAGTTTGGGCAGCTTCACGGTTTTCGAGGAGGATTAAAAATGGAATAAAAGGGTCATTGAGGAATTCGATTTGGGCAATTGAGGCAAGGTTTTGGCACTTGGTCTTCACAGAGGTCTTCCAAGGTGAACCCCTCATCTTCCAGTCAGATAGCATCAGTCAGTGGGGTCCATAGAGGCCACAAGAGGCCTTTTACTGCATGTCTCTCATAGATTTTGAGGACAGGATTTGATCATTTGTATTATTTGGACATATTATTTTATATTATTGTGCCATGGGGATGAGCTAGTAAGGATTGATGCCTACTAGCCCCACCATGAGCTTCTTGAGTCATGTCCATGTCATATTTGGTGGGCCCTTGTGTTTTTGCCCCCTTTAGAGGATGACATCACCCTCACTTAGTCACTTTTAGCTATGATGTCATCTCTATTTTGAGTGATCCATCTGATATTGTATATTGGTTCATCTTAGCCATTGATTATGTTGTGAGATCTTTTATCCTATATAAGGAGGAGACCCCCCTCATTGTAAAGCACCTTTGGGCTCTGGAAAACTTGGAATGAAAATAATATTTTGGAGATCTACTTCTTGGCTTTGATTGGGTTGCTCTTGTATATGTTCTTGCATCTCTTGTTTCTAGACATTGTTTGCTTTTTAGGTGAAATTGACATCAAGAGAGGGAGGCCGAATTGCTTGAAGCTAGCCACACGATTTGCTTGATGGGAAGATTGTAGGGGTTGCTCACATCCCCCATGGGCAAGACGTTTTCATCTTGAGGGAGTTTTTCAATTGTGCTTTGTCCATTAATTGCTTCTTTGATATGACATGCTTAGATCTTATGGATTTGTGGATCAAATCTAACTTGATGTAGTTTGATTTAAAGGTTTTCATGAGACATCTCTCCTCCTAGGGCTTGGACGTTTTGGGTTGAAGACACTTGGATCAAGCTTGGAATTGTAACTAGGGCAAGAATCATCCATATGCTAAGAGGCTGCAAGCTTATGAGGTAAGATCTACAAGGTACGTATCTATTTCGCTTGTTCTCCATCATATTGGTCAAAAACTCCTTTAAAATCTAAACCCTCATTTTTCACTTTTTTCTAGATCTACTTGGATCTAGCTTGGCTTTGGGGAAAATATTGAAAACCCACTTCTATAGCATTCACGACAATTCGGATCTATAGTTTGGTGTGGATTGGAATATTAGCCTCCTTGAGGGAAGTCGCACTCCTTGAGGGAGGCTAGTTGGGCTAGTCCCAAGAGTTGGGTAGGTGAGATCCCACTTGAGTTGCATAGATCCACTTTGATAACCTAGCCCTAGTGCTTCACCTCTTTGATTTTTTCCTTCTGGGCCCCATTCCTCATTTTGAGGGTTGTGCCCCACTTGGGTCATTGGGTGATGTATTTTAAATCCTAGATCTATGGAGATCTAGCTCATATTGGGGCATGCCACTTAAAACCCACTTTGATAATTGCCTAATCTACCCCGATCTACATTTTGGCATCATTTGGATTCCATTTGCCCCCTCATCTTAAGGCACTAGTCTCCCTTGGTCAATTCGCACTCCTTGGGGTTAATGTCATTTGCTAGATCCCATATGTGGGTATGGTCAATCTCTTCCTAGATCCGTAGATCTACATCCTTGCATACCCCTTAGTGCCATATCACCCCTAACTCTACCTTGTGGGCCCCATTTGGACCTGTTATCACACAACTTGTAGTTGCCACTAGAGGTATCCCATCCGGGACGGTAGAGGAGTCAGGCAACTAAAGAGGTGACCCAAGAGATGCCACGGTTCCCAATGTAGTTGGGAGTCACGTCAACCGAGGCACTCTTCGCTTTAGGTCAAAGTGTGACTAGACCAAGGGGGAGACCCTATACCCCAATCACAATTGATTGGACCCAAACAAAGGCTTCTAAGGGTAGGTAAGTAATGAGTTACGGAAACCAATGCAAGGATAAGTGGACCTAAGGGTTAAGGTATGGTTGAGGGAGGTGTAAGAGATTGTTAATGTTTCAACCTATGTATGGTTTAGGCCACATGATGGGGTATGATGACTAGGTATAGTACCATGTAGTTACACAAGTGGGCCTAGTTTTCTTGGGAAGTGTGAAATGATTCTAGGTAGGCCCACAAGGTGAAGTTAGGTGTGAGGTTGGTAATATAGGTTAGATATAGGCTAGATCTATGAGTTTAAGTTGATTACAAGGATACCCATGTACTAGATCTAGGGTTTGACACGAATCCCAAGGAGTGCGACTTGCTTGGAGGAGGACTAGTGCCTTGTTGGATGGGCTAATGGAGTCAAGAAGTATGTCAAAGTGTAGATCGGGACACCTAGAAGCCAAGTCAAGTGGGTTGGATGAGATCCAATGGTTGGATCTTACTAGATCTAGGTTTTTAAGTGATCACCCAAAGTGGACCACAATCCCTTGAAACAAGGAATGCAATCCCCAAGGCGGATCTTGACAAAAGGACAGTATAGACCTAGGTTTCAAGGCATGGGCATTCCAAATCCACGAAAAGCTCAAACACCCACCTCCTAGAAGTGGACCAACTCAAAATTTCAAGGGGGTGCGATTTGCCCAAGGGAGGTCAAAAAGTGGGTTTTGGTGGACCAAATCAAGTCCAATGGCCACCAAAATGTAGATCCGGGATGTTAATACCCCGATCTATGTTCCTTGAAAGTTTCAAGTGAATCCAATGGCTAGATCTTAGTAGATCTAAGTTTTAAGATGCCAAGAAGGTCAAAAAGGGGGTTTCAACCCCTTAAAACATGGAGAGATGTCCACAAGGTAGTTTTCACCAAAGTAAAGATATGGGTATGGGTTATCAAATGTCTAGATGTCAAATCAAGTGGGATCTCACCTACCCATGTGCTAGATCTAGCCCAACAAGCTTCTCTTAGGAAAATCGATTTAGGTTCAAGAAGGCTTTTTGCATTGATAAGTGTGTCAATTTTTAGCCAATCACCACCAAACTATAGATCCAACTAGGGGTGGATCCTATAGAGGTGGGTTTTTAATATCTTTTCAATTGCAAGGCTAGATCTAAGTAGATCTAAGAAATACCAAATTTGGGGTTTTGATTTAATTAGGGTTTTATGACCAATGAAGATAGAATGGATGAAAGAGGCACATACCTTGTAGATCTTACCTCAATTGCTTATGGCCACCTTGCAAGTTGATAGCATTCTCCTATGTTTATATTCAAGAGTGAGATCCAAGTGCTCCAACCAAATCGCCCTTCTCCAAGATAGCCAAATCGTCCTCCTCCTACAAGACAAGATCAAAGAAACAAGTCAAGCAAGATGATTATGAAAATGGTAGAAAGATGTAATAGAAAGCATCAACTATGTCACGAAGATACAATAATGATACTCCCTGTCACAAGATCAACCCAAGAGTGAATATGTGGATCCCTCCAACAATAACCCTCAAAAAGTCGCCCTCCTCTCTCCAATTCGACTTTCCTGTCAAAAGGTTAGCAAAAGCACCAAAGTCCACAATGATACATAGAAGAGATACTGTATATTCAATATGCAAGAGAATCCACAATGCAAGAGAGATGTGCTCCACAAAAAATCTTCTATTCCAATATTCCAGAGCTCCAAAGGTGAGCTTTACAATGGGGGGTCTCCTCCTTATATAGGATAATAAAGACCAAAACCCTATACCACTTCATAATACTACATCAAATGAGTGGTTGAGATTATAAGATCTCATCATACAATCAATGGCTAAGATGACCCATAACAATATATCACATGGATCACTCAAAATAACAAAAGCGCCCTCACTAAATGGTACAATGGAGGGTGACGTCATCCCACTAGAGGGGTAAAAAGTACAATAATCCACCTCATGATGACTAGGACATAATAAAATAAGCACATGGTGGGGCTAGGAGGCATCAATCCTTACTAGCTCACCCCAAGGCACAATAAAATAATAAAATATGTCCAATATAATAAAAATGACCAAAACTGTCCTCAGAATCCATGACAGTCAAGCAGTAAATGTCCTCCTGTGATCAATCCGGGCATACCCACATGGTGAAAACTGGCTGGAAGGTAGTGATGCCATCCTGGAAGACCTCTGTGAAAACCAAATGCCAAAACCTTGCCTCAATTGCCCAAATCGATTTCCTCAGTGACCACTTTATCCCATTTTTTAACTGCCTCGGGAACTGTGAAAGTGCCAAAACTGCCTCCTAGGGTGCTAGCGCTGTCCATCTGAGCCCACCAGGCTCTCCGGGAGGGGGGATAAATGGTAATGACAAGTGGCTGGACCACCCCCTCCATCATCAGCGCCCTAGGTGAACTGGCCTCTCGGGGCCCCTGCTGCTCAGGCTGGGAAATCAGCCCCAAATCTGGTCAACAAGTGTAAAACTGCATCAATCACTGTCAGAAGTGCCCGGAACTGAAAGATAAGTGTCTCAATGGATCCAGAAGACCCAAATCCACTAGGAATGAGTACTCATACACCCTGGGTTGCCCTAATGGGCCAGCTGTAGGGTCCACCATATATGGACAATGTATAATCTGCTGATCTGAAATAATAATAAACCTGCTGAACTGGATCAAACATCATCTGCATCATATGTCCATCATATGATATCATCATCAAACATGTGGGACCATAAATCATCATCAATAATCATCCATACATGGCCCACATCATCACGGATCCCAAGAATATATAATCAAGGATAAATCACATTAGTAGACTAAGACAATGTTTCTCTAATCATTCCCACAGCTAAGCTCAAAGTATAAATTCCATTCAGTGGCATTAATTAAGTTAACATATTCCGTGATTATATAAAATTACTTGCACAATGGTTCAAATGACAAACTCACCCATTGGACATGGTCAAACTGCTAGTGAAGGATGAAGGCTAGGAGCAAGGTTGGGCCAAGGGTTTGACTTGTCTAACTTAACTCAAAAATACTTTGGACTGGGAGAAGGGGGAAGCTACAAACTCTGTGCTGGACAAAAGAACACGGGGGATGGCTGTGCCTCACAAATGGATAAGTTGTTTAGAGAGTGCTTATTCAACTTAGGCATCATGTCTACATCCAGTTGATCCAGGTTCATTAGGATCATTCAATTTCATTTCCATGGCCTTTTTGGCCTACATAACCTTTCGGATTTCAGATGTGCTGAGAAGCACAACTAGTTGCAGCTTGCATCCAGGGCATGTTTTTCACATATTTATAAGGTCAGCAATTATTTAGATATAACTTTTAAGAACCATTGCTTTTTGGACCTTTCTTATACTCTTCGAGGAGTATTTTTAGCTTTTCATTGCTCTTGCCCCTTTTTTGTTTCCATGGGCGAATTTTTTAGTTTCCATAGGTAGAACATGAGCTTTCAGTTTTAGCCAACAACATCTCAAGTGACTAGGGGGAGTTCGAGCCAATGCCAAACATCGGGACAACCGACCAGAATGATTTAGGCCTACAATCCAACTCACCAAAGGCAAGTTCTGTCACCAACTCAGAGCCGAGACACCGAATAAACAGGGATGCGGTCCAAACACAGAGGTAGAAAAAATGGGGAAGTCCTCAGTATCAGAAAGTCAAATGAGACGAGTCAGGGTTTAAAGTCAAACAGGAAGGTCATGTATGGATGGAGACAAGTGAATATGAAGCCTACACTAGCAGACAACTGGTGTCGGGGAAAGACCATGTTTATGTAAGGTGAAATACCAGTAAGTTTTGTTAAATGACCTAAAAGTGCAAGCAATTGTCCATTTTATGATTTACAGTTCATTTTAAATAGTTTGCCACATCAGGAATAATATACCAAGCACATGCTATGATCATGACTAAATCAGCAAGATAATAATCCACAGTCGGTGAGAACATATCCATAGATCATACAACATCATCATAATAATAATCATCAAGTATCATCTGAAACACTGCTGTAATACATCTCTAGGCACTGAACTGAAACTGTAATGGGATAAGTGGTCACATCAGTCATCAAATCTGGACTCTCAAGGTTCATCCCTGACACAAGGTCATACATAAATCTAAATAATGCACTGCTCTGATCATGAGTGATCCAAAATATATAGCCATGCTCTGGAATAAAGGAAGCTCTGGAATGTGCAGATATCTGCTGTACAAGAATAGTAGCCCTGCTACTATGGTGTGATAACAGGACCATTTCCATATTTTAAGGAAGTGGGTCCCACTTGTGTATTTTCATGGTAGTAGATCTATCCTTTAAGTGGCCCTATTCATTCATTGGTCGAAACACTTGTCACCTCTTAAGCCTCTTCAACCATACTTAACTCTTGGGTCCACCTAATCTAATCAACTCATTGGTTTCCGTAACTCATCTTTACACGTTTCCCTAGGAAACTTTGGGTTAGTCAATCTTCATTGATTGGCTAGGGTCTCCCCCTTGGTCTTGACTTGTCTTGATCTAAAGTGAAGAGTGCCTCGGTTATCGTGACTCCCAACTTGCATTGGGAATCGTTGCATCTCTTGGGTCACCTCTTTAGTTCTCCTTCTCCTCTACCATCCCGGATGGGATACCTGTTATCACCTAGACTGTAGTTGCCCCTATGGATGTATCCAGTCATGGATGGCAATAGGGAAGGGCAACTCAAAAGGTGCAACCACGATCACCTCGACTTCCAATATATGGTTGTCACGCCAGTCGAGGCAACCTTCGCTTTATGTTATCTAGCCCAGATAACAAAGGGGGAGACCCGATCTACTCCCGACAGGAGAGATCGAAACCAAGACACCAAATCAGGGTATTTCTAAGTGAAGTTAGGTGTATGGTTTATCCTAGACCTTAGGATGAAGTCACGAGCCAAGTGAGGGGTT